>CAMZMU010000057.1:24509847-25114121 GCA_947311845.1 Poa pratensis | reverse complement strand
CGGGAGAGTATTTGAGGATGATGATGATGGTGATGATGAGTACTTCCCCGGCAACGGCGCCAGAAAAAGAGCTTGATGGCGTGAACACGTTCGTTGGGAGACCCAAGAGGAAGGTATGATGCAGTCAGCAGCAAGTTTTCCCTCAGAAAGAAACCAAGGTTATCGAACCAGTAGGAGCAGCAACTCTTCAGAAGGTTGTGGCTCGCGCGGCGCAACACGTCACCAACGTGGAATCTGCACACAACACAATCAAACTACTTTGCCCCAACGAAACAGTGAGGTTGTCAATCTCACGGCTTGCTGAAAACAAAGGATTAAACGTATGGTGTGGAAAATGAGTATTAAATTGCAGAGAATGAAAAGGAAACAGTTTGCAGTTTGTGGTTGTTTAATCAGTGTAAAAGAATGGACCGGGGTCCACAGTTCACTAGTGGTGTCTCTCCATAAAAGATAACTAACATGTTGGGTGAACAAATTACAGCTGGGCAATTGACGAATAGTGAGCGCATGACAATGCATATATGACATGTTGACTACTATGATATTTAATTGGGCATTACGACATAATACATAGACCGTTATCCAACAGTCTATGACTAATAATCCACCGCCGGGTTGTCATCCGAGTCCCCCGTTGGTATTAAGTTGCAAGCAACGGATAATTGCATTAAGTAAAGTGCGTAATGTAAACAAACACATATGCCGTGGACATAGCATCGTTAGGTTATCCCTAGTGGCAACAGCACATCCACAACCTTAGAACTTTCTGTCACTGTCCCAGTTAAACGGAGCATGAACCCACTATCTAGCATAAATACTCTCTCTTGGAGTTACAAGCATCTACTTGGCCAAAGCATCTACGAGTAACGGAAAGCATGCAAGATCTTAAATAACATAAGATAGATTGATAATCAACTTGACATATATTCAATATTCATCGGATCCCAGCAAACACAACATGTAGCATTACAATAATATGATCTTGATCATGTAGGGCAGCTCACAAGATCTAAACATGATGGCACAAAGGGAGAGACAACCATCTAGCTACTGCTATGGACCCGTAGTCCAAGGATGAACTACTCACGCATCACTCCGGAGGCAGGCATGGCGATGTAGAAGCCTCCGGTGACGATTCCCCTCTCCGGCAGGGTGCCGGGAAGAGGTTCTGAACCCTCCCGAGCTAGGGTTGACGCGGCGGCGTCTCTGGAACTTTTCGTGGATATTTGCTCAGGTACTTAGGGTTTTCGCGTCGGGGGGAATAAGTAGGCGAAAGGGCGGCGGCTGCGGACCCCCGAGGGGCCCACACCACCCTAGGGCGCCAGGGGGGCCCGCGCCCTGTGGCGTGTGGGGCCCTGGTGGCCTCCTCTGCTGCTCCTTGGTCCGTCAGGGTGTTCTGGAAAAATAGGGACCCCGTGAAGTTTCGTCCAATTCCGAGAATATTTCCAGACTAGCTTTTCTGGAATACAAAAACAGCAGAAAACAGGAACTGGCACTTCGGCATCTTGTTAATAGGTTAGTCCCAAAAAATGTATAAAAGTGATATAAAGTAGATGCAAAACATGTAGCAATTGGTATAAAACAAGCATGGAACATCAAAAATTATAGATACGTTTGAGACGTATCAGCATCCCCAAGCTTAGTTCCTACTCGTCCTCGAGTAGGTAAACGATAAAAACAAATAATTTTTGAGGTGACATGCTACTATCATAATCTTGATCATATAATATTGCAAGGCACATGTAAATGAATGAAGTGATCCAAGTCAATGGTCTATAATTTGCTACCAAATAGATAATGAGTAAACAATGAATCACACAAGCTAAACGTTTTCATGAATAGTACTTTCGAGACAAGCATCAAACAGTTTTGCATAAGTGTTAACTCATAAAGCAATAGTTTCTAATAAAAGGTATTTAATCAACACAAAGGAAGAATTTAGTTTCAGCATTTGCTTCAACTTTCAACATATTTATCTCATGGATATTGTCAACACAAAGTAGTATAACAAGTCCAATACATTGCATATAACGCATGTTGTAACAAAGTTGACACTAGTGTTTGCTTGTGGAAGACAGAAAGAATAGGAAAACTGACTCAACATAAAAGTAAAAGAAAGGCCCTTCGCAGAGGGAAGCAGGGATTAAATCATGTGCTAGAGCTTTTAGGTTTTTGAAAGCATATAGAGATTGCATAAAATATTTGATACTCCTCCCAACCTTGCTAACACAAGCCATGGCTAACCGAATCCTCGGGTGCCTTCCATCAATCACATACCATGGAGGAGTATCTATTTTTGAGAGGTGTTTGTTAATTGTCAACGAATGGTAGCGGGTGAGAACAGTATTCTACCTGTCAAACGGACTTTTAAGAGCGGCTCCCATGAAGGACGTTATTTCTACCAGCAAGGCAGATCATCCCTCTTTCTCTTTGGTTTACACACATTCAGGTATTTCACTGTTTGTCATTGCTTACTGATGAATCAGGGCAAAAGTGTGAAGAGAATTAATTGGTTAAAGTTGTAATTAATTGGGACTGGGCACCCCGTTGCCAGCTCTTTTTGCAAATTGGATAAGCGGATGTATATGCCACTAGTCCAGGTGTAAAAGTCCATCGACAAATAGAATAAAGAATAACCACACTAATTCCTCATGAGCTAGTAAACATTGACACAAAAAGGGAATAATAACATTTTGAATAATTTAAAGGTAGCACATGAAAAATTTACTTGGAGTGGCAAGGAAATACCACATATAGGTAGTTATGGTGGACACAAATGGCATGGATTTTGGCTCAAGGATTTGGATGCACGAGAAGCATTCCCTCTCAGTACAGAGTTTAGGCTAGCAAGGTTATGTAAGCAAACAAGAATATCAACCCGTACACCAAGTTTTATATGACAAACATATTGCAAACGTTATAAGACTTCATACCGTCTTCCTTGTTAACCAAACCCTGTTATTAGAAAATATCTAGACCTTAGAGATACCACCGATGCAAACCAAATTTTCAACAAGCTTTACGGTAGTTCTTCACTAATAGGCTTAACTCATGTGATGCACAATTTAATCATGATCTACTTGTTAACTCAAAACAATTGACAAGCATCAAGTTATCCATTTTAGTGATCTACAAGATTAAGCAAGTTTTTCCTTATACCAATTACCACATGCAACATTTTCTGAACCAACCAAACACCAATCAATTTATTTCATCAACTCTCCAAACAAATATAAGTGAAGCAAGAGAGTACTTTCTACAAAAGAAAGCTAATAGCTCTGACAAGAGATACATGAAAACAAGAGCTAAAAGCTGAACAGCGCTAGATATGAATACTCAACAAATATAAGTGAAGAATAGGAGTATTCTCATGAAAAAGCGGAGCGTGTCTCTCTCCCAATCAAGAATGCTAGGGTCCAGTCAAGCTTTATTGAAAATAAAAGTGCAATACTGAAAATAAAAGCACACAGACGCTCCAAGAAAAGCACATATGATGTGAAAGAATTAAAATATAGTTTCACTAGAGATGACCTGATAATTTTGACGATGAAGAAGGGGATGCCTTGGGCATCCCCAAGCTTAGACGCTTGAGTCTTCTTGAAATATGCTGGGGAGATCCATGGGAGCCTCCCCAAGCTTAAGCTCTTCACTCTTCTTGATCCTATTATATCATCCTTCTCTCTTGACCCTTGAAAACTTCCGTCACACCAAACTCAAAGTAGATCTCATTAGAGGGTTAGTGCATAATCAAAAATTCACATGTTCTATAAGACGCAATATGATTTGTTACTTTAAACATTAGCTACAGCCACTGATGTTATGTGAAGCTCTTCCACCCAAAAAAGAATTTCACTCAACACTAGTAAAAGAGAGAATGCAAAATAAAAAGGCATAATCTGTCTAAAACAGAACAGTCCGCAAAGACGAATTTTTTCGAGGCACTTACGACGCTCAGATCGAAAACTCTGAACTAATGAAAGTTTCAGACATTCATAAAGATTACGCACAAAAATTTCAGATTTAATTAACAATCTGGTGATTTTAGGAATTTCGTACAGTGAACAGCAAAAATCTGTTTCTGCGCAGCAATCAAAATTAAGCATCATCTTAACATTAGAGGCTACTCTTGGCACAACAATGCGAGAAAATAAAGATACAAAGGAGTTGCTACAGAAGTAAACAAACTCCTTGACTCAATAAAAGAAAAATTGCAGAAAAAAAATAATGGGTTGCCTCCCATAAGCGCTTTTCTTTAACGCCTTTTAGCTAGGCACAAAGCATGCATCAAGTATTACCAAGTGAAGAAGCATCAACATTGTAATTTGTTCGAACAATAGAATCATAAGGTGGCTTAATCTTCTTCCTAGGAAAGTGTTCCATACCTTTCTTGAGAGGAAATTGATATTTTATATTCCCTTCTTTCATATCAATAATAGCACCTACAGTCTAAGAAAAGGTCTTCCCAGCACAATAGGGCATGATGGATTGCATTCAATATCCAAGACAATAAAATCAACGGGGACATAATTGTTGTTAACCATGATAAGAACATCATCAATTCTTCCCAAAGGTTTTTTAATAGTAGAATCAACAAGGTGAACATCCAAGTAACAATTTTCCAAAGGTGCTAAATCAAGCATATCATATAATCTTTTAGGCATAACAGAAATACTAGCACCAAGGTCACACAAAGCATTGCAATCAAAGTCATTCAATTTCATTTAATGATGGGCTCCCAACCATCTTCTAACTTCCTAGGGATAGAAGCTTCAGTTTAATTTTTTCCCTAACTTGTATGAGAGCATTAGTAATATGTTTAGTAAAAGCCATGTTTATAGCACTAGCATTAGGACTTCTAGCTAGCTTTTGCAAGAACTTAATTACTTCAGAAATATTGCAACCATCAAAATCAAAGTCATTATCATCAAAAGTAATGGAGTTATTATCTTCCTTATTGCTAGAAATTTCAGCATCTTTATCAAGGACAGTTTCAGAGTTATCAGGCAATTTAGGACATTTTGCAATAGAAGTGGAAACATTACCAACACCAATATCTTGCCATTAATGGTAGGAGGTTTGTAACACTTGAGTTTGAAGCATTTTCAGAAGTAGTAATAGTATAAACTCTAGCAATATTATTCTTTCTAGCAATTTCATCCTCTCTTTCCCATCTAGCATGCAATTCAGCTAACATCCTCACATTGTTATCAATTTTAACTTGTATAGCATTGAGAGTTTTGCTCTCTTTAACATCATGAGGCATGTTCTTTAGTTTCAACAAGTCAACATCAAGAGCAAGACTATCAACTTTAGAGGAAAGCACATCAATTTTCCCAAATTTCTCCTCAACAGTTTTATTGAAAGCAGTTTGTGTACTAATAAAATCCTTAAGCATAACTTCAAGATCAGAGGGTACACTCTTATTATTGTTGTAGGAGTTACTATAGGAATTTCCATAACCATTGCCACTATTAGAAGGATAGGGCCTATAATTGCTATTACCAAAATTATTCCTATAAGCATTGTTGTTGAAGTTATTATTTTTAATGAAGTTCACATCAACATGCTCTTCTTGAGCAACCAAAGAAGCTAAAGGAACATTATTTGGATCAACATGTGTTTGACCATTTGCAAGCATAGACATAATAGTATCAATTTTGGCACTCAAGGAAGAGGTTTCCTCAACAGAATTTACCTTCTTACCTGTTGGAGCTCTCTCGGTGTGCCACTCAGAATAATTAATCATCATATCATCAAGAAGCTTTGTTGCAGCACCCAAAGTGATGGACATAAAGGTACCTCCAGCGGCCGAATCCAATAAATTCCTTGAAGAAAAATTTAATCCTGCATAGAAGGTTTGGATGATCATCCAAGTAGTCAGTCCATGAGTGGGACAATTTTTAACCAATGATTTCATTCTCTCCCATGCTTGAGCAACATGTTCATTATCAAATTGCTTAAAATTCATTATGCTACTTCTCAAAGAAATAATCTTAGCAGGAGGATAATATTTTCCAATAAAAGCATCTTTGCATTTAGTCCATGAATCAATACTATTTCTAGGCAAAGATAGCAACCATTCTTTAGCACGTCCTCTCAAGGAGAAAGGAAAAAGTTTCAGTTTAATAATATCACCATCTACTTCCTTGAGCTTTTGCATTTCACAAAGTTCAACAAAGTTATTAAGGTGAACAGCAGCATCATCAGTACTAACACCAGAAAATTGCTCTTTCATAACAAGATTTAAAAGTGCAGGTTTAATTTCATAAAATTCTGCTGAAGCAGCAGGTGGAGCAATAGGTGTGCATATGAAATCATTGTTGTTCGTGCTAGTGAAATCACACAACTTAGTGTTCTCAGGAGTACTCATTTTAGCAGAATAAAAACAGTACAGAAAATAACTTGAAAGTAAACTAGATGCAAGTAACTAATTTTTTTGTGTTTTTGATAATTGAAAGCAAACAAGATAAAATAAAATAAACTAAGCAAGACAAAAACAAAGTAAAGAGATTGGAAGCGTGAAACTCCCCTTGCAGAAGACTGCTGTCTCCCCGGCAACGGCGCCAGAAAAATGCTGTTGACGGAGAGACAGGAGATGTGATGAGAGTACTCCCCGGCAACGGCGCCAGAAAAAGAGCTTGATGCGTGAAACACACGTTCGTTGGGAGACCCCAAGAGGAAGGTATGATGTAGTCAGCAGCAAGTTTTCCCTCAGAAAGAAACCAAGGTTATCGAACCAGTAGGAGCAGCAACTCTTCAGAAGGTTGTCCGCGCGCAACACGATCACCAACGTGGAATCTGCACACAACACAATCAAACTACTTTGCCCCAACGAAACAGTGAGGTTGTCAATCTCACTGGCTTGCTGAAAACAAAGGATTAAACGTATGGTGTGGAAAATGAGTATTAAATTGCAGAGAATGAAAAAGGAACAGTTTGCAGTTTGTGGTTGTTTAATCAGTGTAAAAGAATGGACCGGGGTCCACAGTTCACTAGTGGTGTCTCTCCATAAAAGATAACTAACATGTTGGGTGAACAAATTACAGCTGGGCAATTGACAATAGTGAGCGCATGACAATGCATATACATGACATGATGACTACTATGATATTTAATTGGGCATTACGACATAATACATAGACGTCATCCAACAGCATCTATGACTAATAATCCACCGCCGGGTTGTCATCCGAGTCCCCCGTTGGTATTAAGTTGCAAGCAACGGATAATTGCATTAAGTAAAGTGCGTAATGTAAACAAACACATATGCCGTGGACATAGCATCGTTAGGTTATCCCTAGTGGCAACAGCACATCCACAACCTTAGAACTTTCTGTCACTCCCAGTTAAACGGAGGCATGAACCCACTATCTAGCATAAATACTCTCTCTTGGAGTTACAAGCATCTACTTGGCCAAAGCATCTACGAGTAACGGAAAGCATGCAAGATCTTAAATAACATATGATAGATTGATAATCAACTTGACATAATATTCAATATTCATCGGATCCCAGCAAACACAACATGTAGCATTACAATAATATGATCTTGATCATGTAGGGCAGCTCACAAGATCTAAACATGATGGCACAAAGGAGAGACAACCATCTAGCTACTGCTATGGACCCGTAGTCCAAGGATGAACTACTCACGCATCACTCCGGAGGCAGGCATGGCGATGTAGAAGCCTCCGGTGACGATTCCCCTCTCCGGCAGGGTGCCGGGAAGAGGTTCTGAACCCTCCCGAGCTAGGGTTGACGACGGCGGCGTCTCTGGAACTTTTCGTGGATATTTGCTCAGGCTTAGGGTTTTCGCGTCGGGGGGAATAAGTAGGCGAAAGGGCGGCGGCTGCGACCCCCGAGGGGCCCACACCACCCTAGGGCGCGCAGGGGGGCCCGCGCCCTAGTGGCGTGTGGGCCCTGGTGGCCCTCCTCTGCTGCTCCTTCGCTTCAGGTGTGTTCTGGTAAAATAGGGACCCCGTGAAGTTTCGTCCAATTCCGAGAATATTTCCAGACTAGCTTTTCTGGAATACAAAAACAGCAGAAAACAGGAACTGGCACTTCGGCATCTTGTTAATAGGTTAGTCCCAAAAAATGTATAAAAGTGATATAAAGTAGATGCAAAACATGTAGCAATTGGTATAAAACAAGCATGGAACATCAAAAATTATAGATACGTTTGAGACGTATCAGCAACCTTCCTCCTTCATTGGCACCCCTCTTCTCCGCTCCAAATGACAACAAGATCTCAAAACCCATGTGCCTCATGGCCAAGGAAACCAAGGTGAATTCCCCACCTAAAATTGCTATCTCCTAAACCATCTCTCTTGGATTGTGTTGAGGATGTAGGGAAAAATGAAGAAAGAGATGCAATTACCCTCTTTGTAAACAAGCTCCAAGGTCCAACCAAGAAAATGGTTGAGGCTCTCATGTACCAATATGGAGAAGCCAAACACCTCCTTGAGGAGAAGGAGAATAGGATTTATGAGCTTGAGGGGCATGCACGTGATCATGCCGATAAAATTGGTGAGCTAGAAGATAACTTGTTGAGGAACAAGTGTTCCGGGAGCAACTTGAGGAGACCCAAGCCAAGGATTTATCCAAGGCAAAAGAAACCCGTGAAACCTCTATTCAAGTTGCTAGTGATCTAAAAATAAAAATGATGAGCTTGTAGAGAGTCATAACAAACTCCTTGAGAATTTTGAGCAACTTAGGGAAACCCACAAGGTGACCTCAAGTGAGCTCACCAAGCTCAAGGAGTCACATGCTAAATTACAAGCTCAATTATATATGCTAGCTTCACCACTCCTCATAATGATAAAGATGCAAATGCTTGTGCTACTAACCCTTTATGTCTTAAAGCATCTCTCATGGAGGAGAACACTAGGTTGAAGGCCCAACTTGAGAAGGGCCTAGCCACTTGCATCCAAGGGGAGAAGAACCTCAATGATCTTTTGACCAATCAAAAGGGAGTGGTTGCAAGGAAGGGCTTGGGTTTGCTCCCAAGTCCAAGAAGGCAAACAAGAAGAAGATGCCTACTTCCCCTTCAAAAGATATTGTTTTTGTGAAGGAGGGGGAGTTGGGCAAGAAGAATGTTGAACCCATTGTGGGTGGTAAGCCACTAGGGGCAATGCCACTCACAATGACTTTGCGGAAAATATAACCCCTCATATGTGCTTATGAAATCTAGAAATGGTTATGTTTTTGCTAAATATGTTGGTACCTCATATGGAGATGATTATCACTATGCTATTTGGGTTCCAAAGACCCTTGTGACTAACAAAAGAGGACCCATTCCAAAATGGGTACCTAAATCAAAGACTTGATTTATTGTAGGGCTTTTCTTCCGGTGGATCTTCATGGCTCATTGATAGTGGGTGTTCATCTCATATGACCGGAAGCAAAGAAGTAGTAAAGGGCTTATTGAAACAATTACTCACATTCTCTCATGTCACCATTGGGAACAATGCAAGACTTAAGGTATTGGGATATGGCAAGGTATGATCACTCCGGAGTTATCCATTGAGAAGGTCCTCCTTGTTGAATCCCTTTCATATAATTTACTTTCCGTTGGTCAATTATGCAATGCCGGTTACACCGTTATCTTTAATAAATACCACGTGACCATCCTTTTCACACAATCTCTTAAAGTAGCCTTTGTTGGATTTCGTGAGAACGGTTTGTATGTGGTCGATTTCTCGAAAGAGACCACTCAAATTGCCACGTGTCTAATGGCTAAATCCGACAAGGGATGGCTTTGGCATCGCCGGCTAGGCCATGTCGGTATGAGAAATTTACAAACTCTTGTGAAGGGTGGACACGTGGTAGGACTAACCGATGTTAATTTTTCCAAAGATCGTCCTTGTAGTGCTTGCATAGCCGGAAAGATGCATGAAAAGAATCACCCCAAGAAGACCATTATCTCCACTAAGAGGCCTTTGGAGCTCCTTCATATGGATCTTTTGGGCCTCCCACATATGATAGTCTTGGTGGCAAGAAATATTGTTTGGTGATTGTGGATGATTATTCAAGATATTGTTGGACTTTCTACATCAAGAGGAAGAGTGAAACTCAAAAGATATTCATTGACTTTGCAACCCTAGTTCAACGCCAATATGACTCCAAGATTTTGGCAATAAGAAGTGACAATGGTACGGAGTTCAAGAATTACACTATGGATGATTTCCTAAGTGGGGAGGGCATTCAACACCAATATTCCGCTGCATATACTCCCCAACAAAATGGTGTCGCCGAAAGGAAGAACCGCACTCTTATTGATATGGCAAGAACTATGTTGGCCGAATTTCATTCCCCATACAACTTTTGGGCCGAAGCCATCAACACCGCTTGTCACTACTCAAACCGGCTCTTCTTTCGTCCTCTCATGAAAAGACACCATATGAACTCCTCACGGTAAAAAGCCAAATGTCTCTTACTTTCGAGTTTTGGTTGCAAATGCCATGTTTACATTAAAGGTTGCAAAATTGCTAAATTTGAATCTAGATCTTTTGATGGTATTCTTGTTGGATATGCCGCAAACTCATGCTTATAGGGTCTACAACATATCCACCGGATGTGTTGAAGAATCTATGAATGTGGAGTTTGACGAGGATAATGGCTCCCAAGCGGGCATATTGATCATGATGATGTAGGTGATGAAGCTCCATCTCAAGCCATAAGAACTATGGGGATTGGAGAACTTATTCCTATTGAAGAACCTATTGTTGATACTCAAGAAGAAGGAACAAGTTCTACTCAAGTTGAGCCATCCACCTCAACAATTGATCAAGAAACTATCAAGAACAAGAACATGATATTCATCACATGACAAGAAATGGTCAAGACCCACCCAACTCTAGTGGTGAACAAGAACATCATGAACCCACAATCCAAGAACTCCACTTGGGTTGACCATGAACAAGATGAAGGCAATGATGAAGATATTTGTGTTGGTGAAACAATTGGTCAAGCCATGGAACGCCGGTCATCCGGCGTGCATCAAAATTGGATTATCAACAACACTTCAAAGAAATATCCTTGGGAGTATCGTAGGGTGTGTCCACACGCAATCAATTATCTAACTTTTGTGGTCATGTCTCTTGTTTGTCTAGCTTAGAACCTCTCAAGGTATATGATGCTCTTGAAGATATGGATTGGGTTGCGGCTATGCATGAAGAGTTGAACAACTTCGAGCGCAACAAAGTGTGGTCATTAGTTGAAAGACCCAAAGACACATGCCATAATGTCATTGGAACCAAGTGGATATTTAAGAACAAGCAAGACTCACATGGTCAAGTCATCCGCAACAAAGCAAGATTGGTTGCACAAGGCTACACCCAAATCGAAGGAGTCGACTACGGTGAAACCTATGCCCCCGTTGCTAGACTTGAATCCATTCGCTTACTAATTGCTTATGCATCTACTCATAAAATTGTCTTATATCAAATGGATGTTAAAAGTGCTTTCTTAAATGGTCCACTAAATGAATTGGTGTATGTTAAACAACCTCCGGGTTTCGAAGACCCTAAATTTCCTAACCACGTCTACTTACTACATAAGGCTCTTTATGGGCTCAAGCAAGCTCCACGTGCTTGGTATGATCATCTCAAGGAGTTCTTAGTAGACCGTGGCTTTGAAATTGGGGTAATAGATCCCACTCTTTTTACAAAAAGGGTAAATGGAGAGTTTTTCGTATGCCAAATATATGTTGATGATATTATCTTTGGTTCCACTAACCATGAATTTAGTGATCAATTTCAAGCTAATGACCAAGGAATTTGAGATGTCCATGATGGGAAAGTTGAATTATTTTCTTGGCTTTGAAATCCACCAATTTCGAGAGAGGAACATTCTTATGTCAAGCCAAGTATATTAAGGACATGCTCAAGAAATTTGATATGAACAATGCCAAGCCATATAAGTTTCCCATGGACTCCAAGGCGGATCTTCACTTAGATCCGGATGGTAAGGAAGTTGATCAAAAGCTTTATCGTTCTATGATTGGATCTTTGCTTTACCTTTGTGCATCTAGACCGGATATTATGTTTAGTGTGGGTATGTGTGCAAGATTCCAATCAAGTCCTAGGGAAAGTCATGAAACCGCGGTTAAAAGGATTCTAAGATACTTGATGGATACTCCTAACTTTGGTCTTTGGTATCCCCATGGACAAGCTTTGATCTTGTAGGTTATTCGGATGCGGATTGGGCGGGTTGCAAAATGGATAGAAAATCAACTTCGGGTACTTGCCAATTCCTTGGTAGGTCCCTTGTGAGTTGGTCTTCCAAGAAGCAAAATTGTGTGGCCTCGTCCTCCACCGAAGCCGAATACATTGCCGCCGGAAGTTGTTGTGCACAATTATTATGGATGAGGCAAACTTTAAAGGATTATGGTGTCATTTGTGACAAAGTGCCTCTTTTATGTGACAATGAAAGTGCCATCAAAATTGCTCACAATCCGGTTCTTCATGGGAAGACCAAGCATATTGAGATCCGGTATCATTTTATTCGAGATCATGTTGAGAAGGGTGATATTGCAATCAAGTATGTCAACACCAAGCATCAACTCGCCGATATGTTCACAAAGCCTCTTGGTGAAGCAAGATTCAAGGAGTTGAGAGGAGAACTTAATGTGGTGGACATAAGCAATTGGATTTAGTGGACTTCTTGCATACCTACCCATATTAGACGATATTATTTGGTTTGGATGTAGGCATGGACATAGGGGGAGTGCGGTCCTAATCCATTGGACTATCCCTCCCCCCATTATGCCGATAGTAAGAACTCATTTTGTCTCTATATTTTCATTTCATGAATTGTGAGCTTAAATGACGAGTAGTGGCCGTGAACCCAAGATACATCTTCGCGGTGTCACACCACAAACTCATACATGGTGGCCTTGGCCACCGCCCTCTTCTTTATGAAGAGTTGGTTTTTTTGGTCTTAATTGAAAATCATTTGGAGTTTTGGTCCTTTTGTTGGTTTTATGGAAAACACACTCATCTTGGCATTTCCTTGTTCGATTCTTGCAAGCTTGAGTGTGAAGTACCAATGTCAGTTTGGCAATCTTATCCCAAGCCTATCCTACCTAAAAACATTCTATCTTATGCACACAAGTCTTGTTTTGAATCTGTGGAGAAAGGGTTCAGCAGGCCAGAATTTCTGTGTTCCACGAAATTCTGACGATCGGAATATCCGATGCCTGACCGGATCGGATTACCGACGTCGGATTATCCGGTCCAAGTCAGAATCGGAATATCCGATCTGGGTTTGTCATTTTTTTAAAGGGAAGAGGTCGGGATGAAGGGCTCATTCGAGCACTTCGTCCACCCCCGACCTCCTCTCTCCTCCAGCGCCGCCGCCTGCCGTCCCCGCGCCCCCCGGCGTCTCCGGCCGTCCCCAACTCCGGCCCTTGGCCGGATTGGTGCTCCTCCTCCCTCCAAGCATTTGCCTCAATGGATGAGGGTAACTTCTTCTTCCTCAAACCCTAGGTGTTCCTCACCTAGTTTCTTTCAAGAAGTTATTTTTGATGTTTCCTTTGAGGGTAGTGGTTCCCATTGGTACTTAGAACACTAGGCTAGCCCCCCTTTTGTCGATCTACTGCTAGTCCTAGGATTTGAATCAATTGTTGCTGCTGGTTTCAGATCGGATATTCCGATTCAGTATGACCGGATATTCCGACTAGTCGGATTATCCGATTCCTGACTGAATCGGATATTCCGAGTTGCACAGTTGGTGTTTTTCAGCTACATTTTGATTTGTCCAGGACTAAGTAGATTCAACTTAGGGATGCTCTCCTATTGTACCTTGTATCATTCTTTGCTCTGACTTGTGTGTACTCATCCATGCTGCCCATCTATTGCTTTATCTCACAGGTGGTTCGAGTAGTCCTCCGAAGAAGCTTGCTAGAAAAGAAAAACTGACAGCCAAGAAGAAGTCTGTGAAGCAAGTTGCCTCTAAACCTCCGAGGAAGGGCAAGGAAACTCGTCCCAACTACTTGACCATGAACAACATTGACTATGCCAAAGTTCGTCAGTCCAACTGGTACAGGAATGTGCCCAGAGATGAAAATATTGAAGATCCCAACTTCTGGTGCATGGAGCAGATCATATACACAAGGACATCTATCTGCATTATCAGAACCCTATTCGCCCGATGCAGCCCTACCGACTGCGAGATATCAAGGACAAGGCCAGTTATGCTCAAGCTGCAGATGTGCTTGAACAGATGGGAATGGTTCCTCTCATAGAGAAGCAATGTCCTTACAATGTGCCACTTATTCTGCAGTTTTTCTCCACCTTGGTGATCGAGGGTGACCATCGCAAGACCATGAAATGGATGTCGGGCAACACTCAGTGTACATCCTCTTTTGCTCGGTTGGCTACTCTCCTTGGCTATTCTTTCAACAGCAGCCATCCTCCTAGTGGTTACCGTATGCATTCTATTGAGAAGCCCAATAAAAATGTGTTGAAGGACATGTATGGGGCTGGTGCAGTTATTGGCCAAAAATAGGGCCTCTTGCCCCTCTATGATCAGCTTGTGCGCATCCTTCGCTCAACTATTGCTCCAGCGGAGGTAACAATGACAATATTGTCGCTCCCCTTGCCAACCTGCTTTGCCTTGCTAAAGAGATTGTTGAGAATGAAGACCCCGACGTGTTTTTAAAGTGGATGTGATGCATTTCATTTTTTGTGAGTTGTTTGACTCTATGGTCAGTGGGCTCACTATTCCTATGCTCCTTACATCATGATGCTCATCAAGGACACTCTGAAGAACCACAACTTCACCAGGTATACTATGCAGCCCCATCCTTACAAGAAGGTCTATCAGAAAAGAAAGGAGGTCATTCCATCTGCTGCTGCTGCTGCTGCTCCTGCCAGAGGTTCCTTCATGGGTGATGCGCGTCGTGGCGCCCCCAGTCAGGCTCAGGTTCCTTCCTTTGCACCGCCGTTCAAGAAACCAAACTGGTTCCAGCGGAACATCCTGTGTATGAATGCAGACATCCGGAGGGGACAGTATGAGACTTATCTTAGGCAGGAGAACATTCTCAAGCGGCTCCCTCGCCTTCCAGAAGACCCCCCAGCGACTGCTCCTCTTTCTTATGATAAGTGGAACGAGGGCTCTCAGTTTCCATGGGCTCAGCTTGACACTCATCTCCTAGAGACAGCTTCCGCAGGCCCTTCCCGGACATCCTACACTCGTGCCCCTACTTATGAGTATGCAGAAGATGATGATGTTGGACAGTGATGGTGATGATGATGATGCTGACGATGCCTCTGAGTCGGAGTGATCTACTTGGGACGTAGCATCGCTCTTTTCCCTTTTTGCGTTTCAATGCCAAAGGGGGAGAAGTAGTTCTACTAGGTCTCCGTGTGGGATTTGCATGGGATTTCGGGCACAAGCATATGCTTTTACCATTCTTATTGCGCTTGTGTCCATTTATGTTCAACTTATTCGTGTTGTGTTTTTATGTGGAACTTATGTGTGTGAACCTTTGTGTTATGTGGAACTTATGTGTGTGAACCTTTGTGCTTAAGTTGTGAGACATATGGATTTCTTATATGGTTATGAGGTGTATCTTTGTGCTATGGTTTATCTCTACTCTATTGTGCACAAGGTATAGTTCTCTCTCAAAGCTCAACCTATATTGATATGTCTCTCATGAAATCTTGTATCTAGTTTTCTTACTATTTGGAGGCGCTCTTACCTATATGTGTTGCATTTGTATTCCAATGCAATTTAGTTATATGCACACATTCAGGGGAGCTTCTCATGTCTTAAGCTCGGGAAACTAGGTAATATATAATTATGCTTTCCTGCAAATCCTAGTGTTGTCATCTAACACCAAAAAGGGGGAGATTGAAACGACATTTCTTAATCCCTTGTGTTTTGTGTGTTAGGCAACAACACTAGTGATGATTTAATATGTGAATCAAGTGATGCAGGTTTTAGGTGATTAAAACATCTTTGCATAAAATCCAAAAAGGGAGCTGAAAAGAGCTTGTATTGTTGCTGAAGAAAGGGAATCGGATTATCCGATCCAGGCTGAATCGGAATATCCGATTCTCAAGGATTGCTCGAATTCGGCTAAGGACCTTAAAACAACCAGTTTTTTGGCGTACTGAAGTTTTCCGGAATATCCAATTCTGGTTGAATCGGATTATCCGATCCTTAAAGATTGCTCGAATTTCTGCTAAGGACTACAAGCAACCAAGTTCTGGGGCGTACTGAAGTTTTCCGGAATATCCGATTCCGGTGGTGTCGGATTATCCGATGCACACTTGAATCGGATTATCCGACTCCCCTGTCTTCAACGGCTACATTTCATGGAGGGGTATAAAAACCCCTCCACCAACCTCCAGCAAGCTACCCGACCAGAATCTCTTGACTCACCATTGTTGAAAGCTTCATCTTCATAGATCTCTCCCTACCCACTCAAACACCTTGTCCTTCTAGGACTTGGGAGAGTTAACCTAGATCTACACTTCCACCAAAGCGATTTGATTTCCCCATCCATTCCTTTGAGGAACTTGTTACTCTTGGGTTCGTTGGAACCCTAGACGGTCGTGGTCGTTCTTGTGGCTTTGGAAGCCACGGGGACTAGCCGGGAGCCTCCAATTCAGTTGTGGAGTCGTGCCCCGGCCTTGTAATTCTTGTGGCTTCGGGAGCCACGGGAATTTGGTGAGAGCCTCCAATTCGGTTGTGGAGTGTGCCTCATCCTTGTAAAGGTTTGTTGCCGACCTCGAGGGCATCATATAGTGGCTCGTGAAACTCCTCATTGGAGGATAACACAAGGGAGATACAGTGTGCCATATCATGGCTACTCGAAGTTCACTTTGTGACTTCGCACCGCTCCAACGGAGACATAGCTTCCATTGGGAAGTGAACTCCGGTGAAACATCTCTGCGTCACCGTGTGGTTATATCTTAACCTTCCTTTACTTGTATTGCTAGCTTATCTTATTTAGAATATCTTGCTAGCTTGTCTTTTGCTCATCATATAGGATTGTTCACCTAGTTGCATTTCTAGAGAACTTATATTTGAGCAAAGCCTTAATTTTATTAAAAGAAAAAGAAAATGTGTAGTTGCCTATTCACCCCCCCCCCTCTAGTCAACCTACTCGATCCTTTCACCCTACCCCGTCTCCAACGCAGGCCAAACTCTACATTTCGCGTTCACTCCAATGTCCAATCCCCTCCACCAAAATGTCTGGCTACGACACGGAAGGCTCGCCGTACCACAAGGTTCGGAGGTGGCAGAAGATTCGAGCCCCCCCCCCCCCCCCCCCCCAAACTCCTCCAAGTAGACTAATCTTGAGATTTATAAATCTTAGATCATATCATTACCTGTTATTTTTTTAAGTTGTTTTTTCCCTTCCTTTTGTGTCTTTTAAGGTTTTAGGTGGAACTAGTTATCTCACACGTGCACTTTATGTCATCCCCACCACTTTCGAAGTTAAAATGAAGAAGAAAGAATTGACTCAAGATTAGAAGAAATCACACTCAATGTTATGTTCTGCCTGATCACGAATCCCAAAATTGCTAGTTTCGCATAAGATCATCTGCATTGTGCAGGAGAAGCGATTCAAAGAGACATTTGAGCCGATTCAACAGACTTGAGAGGTCGAACTCAAGGAAAAGTTTCATTGAACCAGATCAACTTCTTGGTTCGACTCGAAGGGTTGGCATGGCCCACTTGTAAGCAGAGTATGGAGGAAAAGTTGCCAAGTGCCAAGTGTGCCCAATAGGAAGATGGAAGGAAAACGCTACATGGGATGGCTTAAGAGCATCTCCAACGATACCCCCACTCCCCCCTTTCCACGCGGATAGCCCGTAAACGGCGCGGCGAGAAAATGTTCACCTAGCCAGACCCGCCATACCTTGCCTAAATGTCCAGGATGTCCGGCACAGCTCATACCAAGCCCATATCTAGGGCAGATATGGGGCTGTCCAGACACGCCCGGACGCTTCCACCACATAGGACCGGCCCAGGATGGTCCACTCCGTTCTCACATATACCCCTACCCTGTCTCCAACGCAGACCAAACTCTACATTTCTCGTTCACATCCAATGTCCAATCCCCTCCGCCAAAATGTCCGCTACGACACGGAAGGCTCGCCGGTACCGCAAGGTTCGAGGTGGCAGAAGATTCGAGCCCCCCCCCCCCCCCCCCCCCCCCCCCCCCCCCCAACACGGAAGGCTCGCCGGTAATATGACTTCACTTCTTTCAGGTGCGTTAAATCCATGGCCAATAATATGTCTGATCATATATAAAACCCACGGATACATTTGAGAACTTAACCATACTTACCAAAAAAACTCCTAAGACAGCATAGATCAATGATACATAGCAGACACAAGGCCACATAAGTATACATGAGTTACTCTAAAATCTCAACATCATGCATGCTCGTCGAGTTTTTTCTGCAAAATTTACATGCCAAATCACTAGAAGCTTGTCAGCATCTCATTCTTCAATGTGTGAAGCATGGTGAACACAAATATACCATGTGCCATCAACCTTCTCAAAGAAATTGGTGGCGATTTGCTTTCCCCAAGGTCTTCCTTTGGACTTGACCAACTCCAAGCATGTAACATAACCAAGGTCACCACGCACATGAACCTCAATGTTCTTAAGATCAATGTTTAGAGGGAACTCATAGTCTGCGTTGCATACCATCTCCCAGCTTTGCAAGACCACATCGTAACCGGATATCCGGCCCGCAGCAGGATGGACAACATACACGTGGTCTCCTTTAGCCCAGATAGAGTACATTCCAGTAAGATCCCCATTCTTGAAAGCATTGTAGAATCGTGTATTTGCTGCAAGGACCGAAGCTTCAGTATCCTCATGGAGGATGCGCAGATCGTCCCTAATTTTGGCAGCACGGGCATAATCTTCTTCCTGGATAGCTCTGTCCAAATTACGCTGAAGGGTTTCTTCATCAACTGACGTATCTTCTTCAGCTGTAGGATAGCCATCAGCCTCCCCGCTTTTAACATGGCAAATTTTGCATCTGTTCAAGTTGGAGGCTGCAATTTGAAGCCCTGCACTGAATATGTTGCATTCTGAGAATAGCACACGGCTGGATTTCTACATAATTTCTGTAGAAAATATTTATTAACAACCGTGGCCATTTCCTGCTAGATTAAATATCAACAAATGCTTCTTTCGAAATTACAATTACGAAGAACACTCTTAAGTGCAGAAAATTATTTCTTACGTAAATACTCTGTAGCATCAGCAAAACACAAGTTGCACATTCTAGCCTTCTAGGTTCGCAACTGGAGCTCGACACATAAGAAACTGACGTTGTCTTATAAATTCCTTTTTTTTTTTTTTTTGCTTCAGAGTAAGTTCACATCCAACCAACTCTTAGGTTTTCTGTAAGTTAGGCGAGTTACCTAAGATCATATATGAGACAGTTACAATATGCTAATGCCACCATACGAGCGCATAACTAAAAAATAAATTAGTACTTTGTACATTGCAACCCTATATATATTAATCTATATGCGCGTGCCAAAATTCACATCCAACAAACAAAATTACTCCCTCAAAACTGCTGAAACCTGAAAGGGGCAACCTAGAACGGAGGAAAAAATCCCAGACAAGGCGAATGATTCGAGCTAGAACCAGCGAATTGTTGCGCGAATTGAGCAATCAGACCAAGAAATTGCGAAAATTAGCCAAGAAAGGGTCCTCACAGGGTTCTGTTTGCACCGCGTCGTCTGATGCAGAGCCGCGCCGATGCGGAGTTGCTGTTGTCTGTGAAGAAGAACGCCGCTTCGCTGAGCCGCGCAGTCGCGCACGGCAGCAAGATGGCGCTCGTAGCCTGCGCCGGCGACATCGCCGCTTACCGCTTTCCTCCGGCTGCTCGTGTTTACCTTTTGAGCCTTTGACTCACCTCTCTCGACTGCGTTGTTATTTTAGGAAAACTACAAAATCATCCCTGTAGGTTCGTAGTTTTGCACGTTCCAGAGAAAAACCCTTCAGCAGTTCAGCCCGTGCACTAGCCATTAATTGCATCAGATATTTACATCCCAAATTAATTAGTTACAGATTTTTTTTTATGCCTCTCAATGAGTAGTACAGTTGTACTCCCTCCGTTTTTTAATATAAGATGTTTTAGGTGGTACCAGTGGCGGAGCTAGCGACTTGTTGAAGCCTGGGCACAAAACAAGCAAAATATTTCAATTGGTCTACAAAGAGGCAAACCTCAATTTCAATTGTTCAAGCACCACTGAACTAATGCTTCATAGAACGTAGTCTTTCATAGATTATAGATGCAGTACAAAAACTGGATGTCACTAGTTCTAGTTACAAACCTTAAATTTTGAAGAAACGACAACAAAAAATGGCTGTAGGTCCCCGCAAATTATTATTTTTTGGCTGTAGGAGCTAACCTAATGCAAATACGCTAGGTAATGGACCTGCTGTCTGCTACTAAGGCCCAATAAAAAGGTTGCTCAGGGAAGTTCCTATCTGGCCCATCTACAACAAAAACACGTCTGTCTCAGCTCTGGTATCGATTTTCATGCAGTTCCAACGAGTGTGGCTGCCTAGGAGCTCTCCGGCGATCAGGGATGATGCGGCATCGAGCACGGGCACATGCCCAGGGCAGAGGGATGGTAAATTCGCCACTGGGTAGTACACATGTTGTCTATATACACACTAAAATGAGTGAACATGCACATAAAAATGTGTCTACATACATTTGTGTGCATGTGTATATGGACAAAAGCTAAAACATCTTATATTAAAAAACAGAGGGAGTAGTATCTGAACTCGTGTACAAACTCACACCACACGCACGCACGCGCACACACACTCACACCCCTAGTACACAAGCTAGACCTACACTACTACACACAACACGCATGTTTTCAGACTTGACAGTTGTGGCATGAACATGCGCGGGAGGCAGCAAGGTGAGGCCCCCAGATATTCGCTCCCGTGGGGAGTCGAACATGGGAGGGGTGGGTGGCCACTGCCACTCCTGACCATCGCGCCACATCGCGTCCTCAATTAGTTACAGAATTAGGAGAGAGGAAGAGATTTACGAGGGAAGTTCTCTCTAATCTCTACCTTGTGTTCCGAAGTTGTCGCTCTTACCGATGGCAATGGGTACCCATTACCCGCATACCCAGTGGGTATTTACCCATTAGGGTAAGGGTTTGGTAAAGAAAACTTACCCATGGGTAAGCACATGGTTAAAAGTGTGTACCCAGCGGGTATTGCGGGTGCGGGTATGGTAACGTAGTACCCATACCCGCACACCCACATACCCATCTATTTTTGTTTTTGACATGTAGAACCGTGGTTTTAGATGGTTATTCTGAGGAAAAAATTCGAAATACTAACCGGCTACCTAATTCTCGTTTGTTTCCATACGCGCGGTCACTTAACTTTCGCGGCCTGATTCACAATTCCCAGGAAGGCCTCGCCCACGTTTTTTCCTCGGCCACCCCGACGGCCGCTCGCCATGAACACCGGTGGAGGTGAGCTTCGCGTGGATGAATGAGTTGTTTTGTTGTTCATTTTCATATACATAGTGTTATTTTATTGTTTTCGTTTCATATATATGTGTCGTTTGCCGAATCAGTGGAAGAATGAGCATACTTGTCGATGGTTTTCTTATATATTGTGCATGAATGACTTGTTTGGTGGGTGTACCCGCGGGTTTTTAATACCCACACGGGTGTGGATATGGTACAAAATCTATACCTAGACGTGGATGTGGGTGCGAGTGTGGTTAAAATACGAGGACGCAGGTGCGGGTTTGGTTAAGCTCTACCCACACCCAATGGGTGCGGGTGCCATCGGTAGTCGCTCTAGCCTTATAGCAACACTGTAAGATCTGAACAATGGGAGTTAACACAACTAGTATGTTGGACATGGATCCCTCAAAGACCAAGCTACCACACGACCTTAGAGCATCTCCACTCGGGGCGCCCAAAGGCATTTGGGGCACGTCCGACAAAAATTCTCTCCCATTCGCGGTGTCCAAACGATGTTTTGGTCCGGCGCGTCTAGCCCACGTCATCCCCTTGGGTTGCCGCTGGGCTGCGCCGAACGAAACCGCGACGCATCCAACGTGATCGACGGAAGGGGCCCCGGATTCTTCGACACCATCCAGGTATGGGTCTATCAAATTGATCGTCGGTGATGTGTTATGTGTGCATATAGGCGAGCCGTGACGGCCGGCGCTGTGTTTTGTGTGCATAGGAGAACGCCGACATCATGGACACCATGATCAATGATGGCGCCCCGCGGTGGGATACGAAGAAGAGGACGAGGATGAGGAGTACTACTACGATGATGAAGAAGAAGAGGGCGAGGAAGAGGGTTATCAATCCTGCCACCGGCGAGCCAACACCGGCGAAGAGGAAGAAGGGGAGCTATGGCATTACTTGGACGATCAAGGAGGACGAGTGCATGGTCGAATCATAGAAGGTCGTGACCGGGAGCCGTGGTATTACTTGATATAGTGTGATCGTCGCGTTGATGCATTGCTTTATCGCCGTCTATGATGATCGTCGGCTTTGTTTTTTGTAGCTCATGAACGCCCTCGTCATGTACTGGTCCCAAAACAAGGACAAGGAGTTCGGCTTGATGCATTGCTTCAAGCTACTCCATAATTGCGAGAAATGGAAGGCGCACCAGAAGTCGCTCAACAAGAATGGTCGCGCCAACCTCGATGTCGATCCGGTCAACTCAGAGCGACGGCCTGTCGGGAACAAGAAGGCAAAGGCGGCCCTTGCGGCGGCGGCAATGACAGAGAGGGTGCAGTCATCCATCGACAAGGTGCTCGCCGATGTCTCCTCCAACACAACCTTGAGACGTGTCGAGAACGATGCAAGGTGGGCGACCTTGATGGAGAAGGCCGATATCAAGATCGATCGACCTCGAGAAGAAGAAAGCCGTCGTGAAGAAGCAAAGCCAAGATTTTATAATCTTGACAGCCGACGTGTCGACCATGGACCCATTGGCGAGGGCGGCGCACGACATGTTCCACGCCGCGATCTTGCAAGAACTTGGGCTCACCCCCGGCGACGGGGACCAGCGGCAACCAGGGCAACGATGACGAGACCCAGCCGACGGCGGCGACATCTAGGGCGGCAGTGACACCGCGTGGCCGGCTGGCCTGCGTATTTTGGACATATCTTGGGCATATTTTGATGGCCGAAACTTCGAGTTTGTGGCCGAATGTAGCTGAGTGTGGCCGAAAGTTTGAATTTGTCGCCGAGTGTGGCTGAAACTTTGAATTATGGTCGTTGTTTAGCGTTCTCTCATTTCAAATTGCAAAAATAAAACTTTTGTTGGGCCGATTTGGGCACCACGAGTGGGGAGCGACGCCCCCCATAACCGGCAGTCCATCCTGCCGACGTCCATCCGGACGCCATTTGGGTGTCACGTGTGGAGATGCTCTTACCGATTCGTCGGAGACTCAGATTAAAACTACAACGCCCCGAATACCCGGGAAACTTGGTGCTTTAGCCCTCTTCCTTCTTATATTGAAAGAGGAGTGAATTATCTCCACGGGACCACTTGGATGGGCGTTTTCCGACCGGAAACAGTCGAAGAGAAATACGGACATAATGAGGCCCATTTAGAGTTTATCTAGGGAGCGGAAAAATCAAGGAAAAGGTTTGTAATCACCCGGGGGATCACACGCGACGCGTCCCTCGGGTCCAGCAAGCGACGCGTGTCCACGGGCCCCGCACGACCGCACTCAACCACGTTCCGCTCGTTCTTAGCCCCTCCTCGCACAGGACGCCGGCTCCCGCTGCTCCCCATCTCTCGTCTCCAACCAGAACGCCGGCGCCCCACCACGCGTCCCCGCCGTTCCTCTCTTGCACAGAACATCGGCTCCCGCAGCTCCCCATCTCGACTCCGACCGCCTCCTGCTGCCCGGCCCACGTCCCCGATCTCGAGAAGGGCGGCGATGACGACGACCTCCGACCACCTACTGCTGCCCCGGCCCACGCCGCCGAGCTCGAGAAGGGCGGCGACGACCTCCGACGCCTCCTGCTGGCCCGTTCCGCTCCCTCGAGCTCGAGAAGGTGCTTCCATGGCCGAGGACTCAAGGCCCTATCGCCATGGCCGGGGCCACAAGCCTTCGAGCCCGTCCTTGTCGTCGTCCTCTCGGGAGCCGACGAGCTCGCGCCCGAGCCACTGGCGTCGCCCTTGGCCCGAGCACACCGCGGTTTCTCACCCCGAGCATGTCGCGGCGGTGCTACAAAGGGCATGCCGCCGGAGCTACAAAGGCGGGGCTCCTTGTTGCAAAGGCATGCCGCCGGAGCTACAAAGTCGGGATGGCGGTGCTACAATGGCGGGGCTCCGGTGCTGCAAAGGCATGACGCCGGAGCTACAAAGGAAGGACACCGACGCTGCTCCTCTCCCGGTTTTGCTCCTCCGTCGACGGTGATGATCCAATACCATAATTGTTTTGCACCATATGTTGGGTGGATTTGCATCACAAGAGGAATTCTTTTGCTACAATTGTTCTGCTTTTTTGCTCATAAGTTTCGTCAGAGGATTTGGCCTAATTTTTTTGTTGCTACGAAGCTGCAATTGTCATTTTTTTCGCTACAATAGTTTTGTGGTTTTGCTATAATTATACAAACTTTGTGCTACGAGGTCTTCGTCCATGTCTCTGACAAGGTCAGTTTTGCTACAATCGTTTTGTGGTTTTGCGACATTTACACAAAGTTTTTGCTACAAGGTCTCCGGCGAGGTTTTTGTCCATGTCTCGATGAGGTCGATTTTGCACCACACGAGTTCTATGATTTTTTTCATCATAGGATGAACTTTTTGCTACGATTTGTTCTACGGATTTGCTACCCAAAGCAGGCCGATGTTGCTGCCATTGGCGGGGGCCTTATACCATCTGGTCGGAGGCAGTGCTACTAGCGGGCGACGGTGCTGCTGCGAGCTTACCTGCCAAAGCCCCACGGTGATGCTACGAGCGGACGGAGCTGATGCTACCAAAATCCCGCGGTGATGGTGTGGAAGAGCCAGGCTGCGACGATGTCTCCGGCGACGTCTTCTTCGGCTCCGGCGACAGCATCTTCTCAGGCTCCGGCGATGGCGGGCGGAGCGGCAGGGACGGGGAAAGGTTCTGCCTTCTACGTGGCTCCATGAGAGGAGGGATTTTTCTGGGTGTTTTTTTCCGTAAGTGGACGAGTGGTTCACGCGAAGTCGGGACCTATTCCTTTTCGTTGACCAGTACACGGGACACGTGTCGGCCTCTCCACCCGGGGATCGGACGGAAAGATCCCCCGAGGGACGCCTAGTTCCATCCAAAAATCAACTGCTATTCCAATCGGGGCCTACATCTCTTGTAGAGTTTATCTAGGGAATAGTTTCTTGACAAATGAGCAATGCTACCTTTCATGGAGGTACCTACAAAGGGTACAAATATATACTATATATAAAAGCGCTCCGTTTCAGCCCCCTGCGGAGGTGTCCACGCCACCCCGCATCTACAGTGCACGCACATCTATAGTGCGCGCATCTACAGTGCTCTACTGTGCGCACGCATCTACTGTGCGCGGCCGCTCTGCGCCGTCCGATCTAGATCCGGCGGCCCTCCATTTCATGATAATATATATACATGGAATATATGCGTCGACGAGTAGGTTTCATTCCCGTGATCGGTTTCGAGTTTGGTCGACTCTAACTTCTTAATTTTGGATCCAAATTCACAAAAATATTTGACGAATTTTGTCAAATTCGTCGTACTCAGTCACCCGTCTGAATTTTCCTTCCACGAGTAGATGGATATCACCCTTCCAAACAACTTTCATGTTTCAACCTTTCGATTTTGACGGGCATATACATATTTCTCTCTAATCTTCAAATTCTACATATTTCACGCGGCGCAAAAAACACAAATTCTGACAGATTTCAAATTTTTTAATCCGGGTTTTTAGATCTAGAAATTTGTCTTTTAAATCTAGCCCAGAATAGCATTTTTTTACCTGCCTGTCATGTACAAATTTTTCGTGAACCGAATTATATTCCTACAGTCTCAATTAATACCTCATTTTACAAAACTACGGCACATACCAATACAACGGGCGCGGCGTGCCGCCGGCCACGTCACCTTGCACTGTACATGCGCTTATACAGTGCAAATCTACAATGCGCAACCTTCTCCGCGCCGTCAGATCTAGATCCGGCGGCCCATACGTCTTTTTGCAGAAAAGTCCCCGTGTTTTCCAAAAATTGTGAGACGCGAACCCTACGCTTTTTTGCAGAAAAGTCCCCGAGTTTTCCAAAAATTGTAAATCGGCCCACCGGTATAAAACACACGCGCTAACCCTACAACCAAAATCGACCTCATTTTCCCCGAGTCGGCCACCTCCAACCCGACGCTGCCGCCGCTGCCTAGCCCACCCCCGCCGCCGTCCCGTCCCGACCTCGGGCCTCCTCCTCTCTCTCCCCGTCGCCCCTCCTCCGCTCCATCCCAGCCCGACGCCGCGTCCCTCCACCACATGCACCTCATCATCGGCATGCGGTCTGTGGCACCGACGGCGACGAGGATAGCTCCCTCGAGGCCTCTTCCGCGGCCGTGTCGATGGGGGGCCCGTGCCGACGTTCTGGGCGCTACCAGCGAGGGATTTCAGCTACCACCGCCAGCTCTACAGCTTCGCGCCGCTGCCACATGCGCAGAAGATGATGGTGGCGGCGCCGACCATGTCGGGCAAGGCATCGGCGGCCCGCGTCGGCAACTACCTCCCCATAGCGCAGGCCAACCTCAGCCTTCTCGCCTCCTTCTCCGGCGGGCTCTGTACCTCCTGGATATTTCCATTAACACTCATGGTCCATGGATCACGATATCAGTAGCCTTTTTCTTATGGTTTTTGATTTATTAAATCCTCACGTACAAAGATTGGTTTTGTATGGAAGATGACATCCTGGCCAATTTGTATGCTCACGTCTCTTTTGTTCGGTCGTGATAAATCTGAAAGTTAAGTCTTCTGTACATTAGTTTCGTACTTTTAACTCCAATTTATTTATGTTGTGTCACCACACGGGTGCGGCGTGTCGCCGCGCAAATTTTCCGAGTGTAAATCATGATCCACTAGTTTAGGAGGGATGTGGATGAGAGATGGATGGACAATGGTGGATTAGCACAACTATGCCTCCGCGTAATGGGATTTTTACTTTATGCGATTGCATATTTGACCTTGTCTTTTATCTCTTGTTTTTATATTGGACTTGTTACCATGCCATGACCATGGACTTTTGTTGACAAGTGTTGGCTTGACTTTTGTCTACGTAGACGCCTAGTAGGGTTGGGGGTCCGCTTATGCAATATTCAGCTCTACGATAATTTTAATGTCTAAAATTCAGTGAATTTGAAAATATCAAAGTTATGGTTTTGAAATGTCGCTGAAATATATTTAATCTGAACCAAAAAAAATTCAAACCACTTTGGTTGATTTCATATGTCAACAAAACTTGGATGATCAATGGTATTACAAATGTAGACAAAATATTTAGAAGCTCAAATTAGAGTGTCTGAATTTGCACACAGCCTCGAGAGTTTGTTATAAACAACCTTGTGCACTATAAACCACCTTTTTAGGTTCAAAATATAAGCAACCTGCTAGAATTTCTCAGATCCGAACAGTAGGACTGAAGTATAGAAAACCCGATTAAGAGCAATAGCAATTTATGTAAAATTACTTTCTTGATATATAACTATAAATGAGTATGGACTTAATCTATGGCTTTTTTTATCCGTCAATTTTAAACGCAAGTAGGAAACATGTGGATTGTAGTGGCATAAGTTCCAAACCTTAAAATATAGCCCAGACATTCCCGTTTTTTAATTGAAACTCCGTTTTCACTTCAGAAAATTGTACTATACAGTGGAATCTAGAAGAATGGTTGTTTCATTACTATATAAAGAAATTTTGTTTTTCAAAAATTTGAGCCAACAAAATACTTCTTGTAAAATATAGTGAAAATAAATTTTATATGAAAATATGCCAACAACATGGAAAGTTAAATTTTCACTTGGAGAGTCGGTTAGGCCTAGTTTGGGAGCTCAGTTTTTCAAACCACAACATTCCAGTATCGAAATATTGGAGTGCCTTTGCAAGCGGTTCATAAAAAAGGTGATCAAGACTGAAGTTTCCAATATGGCAAGAAACTACAGTTTTGTATAATACTTATGTTTATAAAACCAAAGTATTCATTGGACCCAAACGTCTTAAAATATTTTTTATAAACTGAAGTACTCCCTCCTTTTTTATTTACTTTGCGTCTTGTGTTTAGTCAAAGTCAAACTTTGCCAAGTTTGACCTAATATTTAGAAAAAACTATTAACATGTATAAAATAAATCTATAGTATTAGAATCATCATAAAGTATATTTTTATATTATATGCATTTGGTATTATGAATGTTGATATATTTTTACTAGATTCTTGGTCAAACTTGAAAAAATTTGATTTTGACTAAACCCAGAACGCGAAGAAGGTTGCGCATATAATATGAAAATATTATGAAAAAATATATAGTGCCTTTCATAATAAAAGTCAACTATGCGCCTGCAGTCATGATTAAGCAACGGCAATTAATCTTTAGTACACCTAACACCCGTAGACGTAGTTCTTTATTTTTCTGAGCTATTGAAGTCCCAACATGTCTTGTGTACCTAGTACCTAGTACCTACTCCGTACTATATTATTTGACTCCGGGCGACCTTGAAGTTTAAGGTATGATCGTATTTTTTTCTACGACACTCTGTTCGTGATTAAGAAGTTAAAACCATAATACTCAACTTGGAGTTGTTTTTTCAGCCCATGTGGTGACGGCAATTAATCTTTAGCACATATGGTGACGGAGTAGAATGTTTTTTCTATATAAGATTTTCAGTTTAGCATATTGCCACTTGGAGTTGTTTTTTCAGCCACAATTTTACAACAATATATATATCTAAAAATAGGACATCGTACAAAAATTAACGTTGTGAGTACCATCCACTGCAACTTGGTGTTGTATCTTCATTCCACAACACAACTTGGAATTGTAATGAGCACTAGTCGCATTCCAGGTACGTCATTGAAAAATGCAGTCGATACTTTCGATCTGAGCTCGTATATGGAGCTACAATGAAAGTCATTGCTCCGCCAGTAATCTTTACTATTAAAGGTGGCTTGGTGAATGCCTGGTGTCACACATCCGAGTAATTACAAAAAATGCCACCCCACACCCCAATCTCAACAAACTGGGCGACACAACAAAAAACAGCTATCATCATGCTTCTCGCTTTATCCTACTCGTGATGGTTAGCGGTAGGTCGCCTAACAACTTATCCTATTTTTTCTCAACCGCGAATAGAAATTCCTTGCACCGTCGGATAAGGAAGAGTACGAGGAGCTGCGCCTGACCCCTCTGCGCCGCCACACCGCGAGGCCATTGCGTCGTGGACGACCTCCAAGTCTCCCAACAACAGCTCCAAAGCAAAGCAGTCTGAGTGGACAAACTCAAAGAGAAGCTCACCACCGCCGCAACGCGCCCCTCCACCCCTCCAAGAAGCACCACCATGCCACCGCGGACAGCGCACTGGCGGCATAGCTGTTCGTCGCCTATGCGTCGTACCGCGAGGAGGCGATGACCCCGCCAGCGCAGCTCCTGGTCGTGGTCAGGAGCGCGACGCTCATGTGGCCCTTTGAACGGTGACGCGGTGCCGCGCTGGCCACGAACGCCGCGGCGCGGCGCGTGCAGCTCCGGCTCGTCCTCATGGGACGATTAAGGTACATGCCCAGGCCGTTCAGGAGCGGGTGGGACGACATGGACGTGCAGTGCGACGCCGTCGTCGGACTAGGTGCAGAGGCAGCTGCAAGCGGCGGCGCCGGGGACGTGCCGCTGCTTGAGCATCCCCACTTCCCCAGTGCATCATGGATGCTTGAAACAACTGGTGCCAGATCTGAAAATAGCAGAATAATGAACTGAACAAAGCACAATTTTACCTAGGGGTCAGCTCATTTCATGCCTTGTCTGTTCTAACTTTGTCCTACCAAATGCACATGTTTTCACATTGAAATCCTAGGTAAATTGTACTTGTTGAGCGAGCTCTCAACGACCTCCAACAGCAGCTCCAAGGCAAGCAGTCTTAGGTAGACAAACTCGAAGAGACGCTCGGCGCCGTCACCAGCTGCCGCAACAAGCGTCGTAGTCCTGTGTGTGGAGGCTGCTGGAGCCATGCTGAATTTAGGCCGTTGTCTTCCTCGGTTGTGTGGCTGCCTGCTTGCTCCGAGGTTCTGGTCGTTCTCCGATGTGTGGATGCAACATTACTCAACCTCCTTGTTTCAGTTTTTCTTGGTTACTACATGTAATTCAACTTAATTGTTGCAGTTCTGCATCGGATTGCAAGACAAGGTTTGCATGCTGTCATGTGAATATTTTTCTTAATTTGTCTTAGTTATCAATTGGTTAGTCTTTATACCGATCTTACTATGGTCATCTCTCCGGCAGAGCCTGGACGCGACTCAACAGGGAACATCGTTAGATGAACCTCTCTGCGGTGTGTCTACCTATTTGGTTCTAGCTTCAGAGATCAACATAGGTGACCGGCGTGACCGTGGGTGGTGAGCATATGCTTGAGGAAAATAATTGGGAAGCACATATTTGATTATTGTCCCTATTTGGTATTTAACTTAGATTAAAAGATTGGACAATTAACATCCTGCTGGTGTCAATTTGGCTGCAAGTATTGGCGAACTACATAAATTGATTTTTTCAGAATTTTGATTAGACAAACAATACCGACAATAATTTCATTGTTTGCAAAACAAACAAAATTTGGATCATATTACTGCTGCCATTAATATTGGTGCTTGATCTGCATATTTACCATATAGAATAATAAAAAGGAATGGGTTGTCACCTTCTAAGAGAGCATCTCCAAACTGGTGTCCGGACATATCCTGATGGTGTCCGGACATGTCCGTTTTGGACTCTCAAAAATATGTGTCTCCAGCCATATACCCCAAAATTGTAGCGTCACTTGCATGTGATTGATGGAGAAGTAGAAAGAAGGTTAAAAGAAGGACAAAAGAAAAGGTGAAAACATGGTCCAAAGTGGTCCAGGCGGACAGCTCGGACACGTCCGACCGTCCTCATACTCACCCCATATATCCTGCTATAAATTGGGTCTGGAACTCTGGATGGAGCTTGGCTCGTCTGTGGTGTTCACATCATTTGACAAGGTGTTGATTACATAGTGGTGCAAACTGTTAACATGACCCACTAATTACAACTCTAGGAAGGTGTCCCTTTTCAACTTACGAGCACTTTTGAGTGCCAAATATGAATGTTGTCGAAAGAGTGGCTATGGTAGTCTATTTAAATAAAAATAAAATCTCCATCAACTACTTAAAATCGTAAAAACAAGATAATTCTTATCACTTTTGCATTTTGCATGATTGTTTCTATAATCTGAACAAGCGGATCTCCGCAATGATCTAGAACTGGTGATTGATGTCAGTCGCCATCAAACGTCAAATCCTACAAATTTCTATGGAACTGAAATATTAGGAAAATCTCAAACCCCTCTCTGCAGCCGGTGTGCCAAACAAAATCAGGGTTTGTCCCACTTCTAACTAATAACATAATCAGAGCTTGGTGAATGCCTGGTGTCACACATCCGAGTAATTACAAAAAATGCCACCCCACACCCCATCTCAACAAATTGGGCGACACAACAAAAAACAGCTATCATCATGCTTATCGCATTATCCTACTCGTGATGGTTAGCGGTAGGTCGCCTAACAACTTATCCTATTTTTTCTCAACCACGAATAGAAATTCCTCGCACCGTTGGATAAGGAAGAGTACGAGGAGCCGCGCCTGACACCTATACTCTCTGCCTTGGTCTCCACAAATTTCTCTACTATGAACTGGATTTAGCACGAGCACTAGCGGCCACTTCTAATCATGTCGCCATCTCTTTTACCACTCTTTTTCGATGGCGGCCGACGGTACAATCGATTACCTCCGCGAGTCATTGGATACGAGTGATCGAATGTTGTACCGTCTTGGCATAACTCTCGGCATGTTGTTCATTAAGCAATATTTTCTATCAATATATTTATCTTTATATATAATTTTATTATCCCGTAGCAACGCGCGGGCATTCAGCTAGTTCACTAGAAGGTGGTCGCGCCTCTAAACTAACCAAACGCAGCTCTCCTAACACTAAGCAGATTGCCATGGACGCTAACCGGGACTCCAGCCTCGCCACCGACGACGAGCTCCTCCAAGCGCAAGCTGAGCTGTGGAGCCACGTCTTCGCGTACACCAAGTCCATGGCCCTCCGGTGCGCGGTCGAGCTCGGCATCCCCGACGCCGTCCACCGCCGCGGCGGCTACACAACGGTGCCCGACCTCGTCGCCGAGCTCTCCCTTGCGCCCTCCAGGGCACCCTACCTGCGACGCCTCATGCGTCTGCTCGCGCACTCCGGTTTCTTCAATGTCGTCGGGTCAGAGGAGCAAGTCACCTACGGGCTCACGCTGCTCTCGCGCCTCCTCGTCTCGGCGCCAGGCGCGGGGCAGGGCCTCTCGCCGTTCGCGCTCGCCATGCTGCACCCCGTCATCGTGTCCCCGTCCATGTCACTGGCGTCGTGGTTCCGCGCGGGCGACGGCGACGGCGCGGCGCGCGTGCCGTTCGCGGCCGCGCACGGCGGGCGCGAGCTCTGGGCGGTGGCGAAGGATGACCCTGGGTTCGGCGCGGCGTTCAACGACGCTATGGCGTGCGACGGGAGCTTCGTGATGGACCTGATCGTGCGAGGCCACGGGCAGGACCTGTTTCGGGGGATCGCCTCGCTGGTGGACGTCGGCGGTGGGTCCGGCGGCGCCGCCAAGGCCATCGCCGCCGCGTTCCCCCACGTCAAGTGCAGCGTGCTGGAGCTGCCTCACGTCGTCGCGAGCGTCCCGCCGGGCGACGGCGGCGTGGAGTTCATCGCCGGGGACATGTTCGAGCACGTCCCTAAGGCGGACGCCGTCCTCCTCAAGGTCAGATGAGGCGCCTTCTTGATAATTTTCTGATCGATGGACTGACTGCCGACTGCCTGGCAGATCGATCTTGCGTTTACTCTGGGGTTTTGGTTGCAGTGGATTTTGCACGGGTGGGGGGACGAGGAGTGCGTGAAGATACTGCGGCGGTGCAGGGAGGCGGTGCCGGCCGGCGGCAGAGTGATCGTGATGGACCTGGTGGTGGGGTCGAGCCCGGGGGACGCGAGGGCGACCGAGACGCAGCTGCTGTGGGACGTGATGATGATGGGGGTGGTAGGGAGCCCGGAGCGGGACGAGCGCGAGTGGCGAAAGATATTCGACGACGCCGGCTTCAGTGGATACAAAATCCTGTCAATCCTCGGGATCCGGTCAGTGATCGAGGTGTACCCTTAGATTTCCCCTTGTCACTGTCAAAACGGCGCACCAGGGCAATGCGGTACTCTGTTGTGACAAAGGGGCGCTCCGGCGGCTATCTCAACTTCTCAAGTCCCAACATTGACATTCCAGTTTTTGTTTTCATGTATATTTGCAAAAGGATTGAAATGCATCTACAAGACAACCATCCAACTTAGGAGTATATCTCAGAAACCGCACCACTTCCGTTCTCATACTTGCTAAAAGCTACTCATACATCATTTGTATGTATAAAATCGACATATATTTTCCCATCCCAGCATGGCTTACAGAGACACCCTGCAATTTTTCTCGTTTTGCCCTTCAGCCTCACCAACTAAATCAATCGCACGTCACACCGGATCAGCTGCGCCTCAAGCCCTCAAGTAGTTTCTTGCGTTTTACTGCCTTCTCTTGGTTCAATAATCCTACACTTACGGCCGAGCTTTGCTACACCTCCACCTCCTCCTCCAAACAGGTTGTCTCTTACAAAGCAGATCAAAGAAGAAAGAAAACCGGATGCAGTAGCACCAAGCGAATCACCAAACAGCAAAAGGCAAAGCACGCGATATGTCCATTAGGAACATAAATAAACATTCTCAGTGACAAAGTCAAGACCAAGGAGATAACAATCAAGGTTCGTGATACAGATGCAGAATCAATACATGTGAAACAGTCTGAAATACATGGTACATATATAGAGTACATGAACGCTGATGCCACAGGTCACTTGCCATTAGTTCCCACTGCTCTACAGCCGCAAGCAGGCGGGGGTACATGTAGAGCCCAGCAAAGGCACGCCACCATCCCTGGTACAGCTACGGAAGCAATACAGCTTGGATTGGTTGCCAGGCACGGAACTAGAACAAGCAGCAGTGCATCAGGAGTACGCTGGGACTAGAACGACACATGAAAATGCCGGTGATACCTGGGGTGAGGCAAGGAGTTGCGGCTGCATATTCACCCAAGATCCCTTGAAGTGCAAAGACTGATTATGAAAGCACTGCAAAGTACTTGGATCAAACTGAAGTAGCATCACATGCCTAGAGGGGCGGCACAGAGACCGTGAAGAGCACCAGGAGTAGCACGGCTGTATCCAAACAAATCTAGCATCCGTGGGTTTTGGCGGTCGGCTTCATGATTCCCTTCCTTGACACGGTCTTCTTCTGCTTGCAGAATCTTCTCAGTTAAGGAGAAACCAAAAAGCATGCAGCTAGTTCTTGCAACCTTCCTTCCATCAGACCCAAGCTTGGCACCATCTCCAGGAGCCTTCCGGATTCCAGATAGGTTAGCCTGACTGTCATTTGCACCACCTTCTTCGTTGTTCTTGTTCGCCTGCCAAAGCTGTGGAACCAGTGGGGATGAGGGAGAAGCCGCTTCTGCTGCTGGTGGCGGAGTTGATAGGGAGAGAGCATATCCTTGAGTTGCAGATGTTAACCCCCCACTCATGGCAGACGAGACACGCATATAGTTGTACAAGCCGTATCCCCCTTTTGCTGAGCATGTATCAGACACCATTCCTTGGAACAGAGGAACTGTCTGAGAAATTTCTTGACCTTGCAAGACCCCCGGGAATCCAACAGATTCGCCGAAGCCTACAGATTGGTAGGTGAAACAGGAGTTTCGAGGCGGAAGCCTGCGACTTTGTGTGGCGGTAAGGAACCTCGTACCATCAGAACGTCTAAATTCTGTGGGCCCCGGTGGCTGAGGAGAACATGTAACACGATGAGTTCCAGAACCCATCAATTCTTGACCTTGCAAGACCCTGGGGAGCTTATCAGCTACCACCGAGTCCGGACGACCATTTCCATCTACAACATTTAGTGGTCAAGTCAATAAACACATATTAAGAACGGTGGAATAACAGGTATACCTAGTTACGTGCAAACGTCAGCATTACACAGTGAGAAGTGGGAACATACACAGAGTTGGGACGTCCAAATTGCCCTGAGGGCTCAGTTTAGCACGTTTAAAGCTGGATGCTGACAGAGACTGAGCAACAGAGACTGAACCGCCAACTATCTCGATGTCCCATGGAGATAGTCTATGTTGGCTATTACAGTCAGTGCCATCCTCCCATCTTACCTGAACAAAAGAGCATCATTTAAATTTGCTGCTATCAGTGAACCAACCCACCGGAACATCATGCTAAATAGAAGGAACAACTCCTAATGCATCTTCAGTGATTCTCAACAGCTAAAGCAAATTAGAACTCATTATCGATTATTTTCTATATGGAAGACATTTTTATCAACATGCTATGTTTAACAAGGACCCCTAGCCAAAGGTTAAAAATCTAAAAAGTTGCATTGTAGTTAGCATGCTCTGTTGAAACGCTCTTTTTTGGTAAGGTGGATTGGCACGTTTATTCTACACACAAGAATACGTCTATATAGATCTGTATGTAGCCCGTATTGGAATACCTAAAACATCTGATGTTATGGTAAGGAGGGACTAGTATTTTGGTAAGGTGATTAAACCTGAATGTGAGGGTGCAGGTCTTAGCACACTGCAAGCTTTCAATCGCCACCAGGGGCATTTTAAGCCCGTTTCATAGTCATACGAGCAACATAAACAAACAAATCCAGATAAAATATAGTTCTCTAAGAGATTGCAAGGCAGCCTGGAAATAATGTCGTTCAGAGTTGCTAAGGATTTTAATGCTTAATACAACTAACTGAAATGCATACCAGCAGGCTTCTCCATTTTGAGCCAGTCCACCTAATGGGGTCAACTTCATTGATACCTGTAATCATTCCAGATCGCCTACAAAACAAAACAGGAACTAGGCTCAGTTTGGCAGCTCGGTTTTCCTTAAACCAAAGTATTTCAAAACCATGGTATTTCACTGCCTGGCCATGAGATACTTCAGTTTTTGTAAAAACACAGTTTTTGGAAAACGAGGTCCGGACTTCTTTCTTCAATACAGTGAAAATAACTCAATTTTTGGAAAAAAAACGTTCCAAAAGTATTTTAGTGTAGCCAAACACCTCAAAGTATTTAAAACTGTTCTAGAAACCATGGTATTTCAAGAATACTTCGAAAATAATTTGCATCCAAACGAGGCCTAAAACTCAGGAAATATTGTAGATTTTTTTTTAGTTCAGTTCAAAGGGACAGACCTCTCGTTAACATCTTCACTCCCGTACTGAATCTTAAACCTCATTCCAACACAAAATGGATGGTTCAAGCTCTTCAGGAACTTCCAATACGGAACAATAAATTCAGATGTCCATTTTCAGGCAATCTTATACTACTTACAAATGAAAACTATATTCATAGTAACAAACCTTGGATTGTAACAGATGTAAAAAACACTTCCATGTTTCAAGGAACTCGCCACAGAAGACAGGGTTTGTATCTTTGTGCTGTTGCTACTGAAAGCTTTGAAAAGGGCCTCATTTTTAAGCTGAATGGCTCTCCTTACACCAAGTTTAAGTTCGCCATCATCTCCTCTATAAGGGGGAAAAATCTTAATAAAATAAATAAAGACACCAAGCTGTTAAGTTCATCAGACTGTACATGTGCTTACCGGAGAAATAAAACTGCATCGCCTGAGACAAGTTTCTTTTTATTGACAAATGAGCTCCATCCAGTTGTTAAAAGATGCCTACGTGGTTGACCTGGAAGGCAAAGGAGCATCTCATGACATTGTATGAAACCTGAACTACAGGATAACTGATACAGTTCCCTCAAAATAAGAATGGATCATAGAATAGGGAGCAGCTTGTCTGTTATTTTGACGATGCTATTTACTGGTTTTATGAATCTACACAATTCCATTTCGAAATAAAAGAATCTACACAGTTCATACACCGATTCCAGGATATGTAACAGCACAATAAAGATAACAGTGTCACATGCAAATGCATAACCTAATCCATATTAGTAATGTCTAGGCAATGCAAATAACCATGCTTACTATATGAAGCATAGGATAATATTGGAAAAGATTACCAATGAAGCCTATGCCAGTCCATCAAAGGACCACGCAAACCATACAAGGAAAACTACTTGTGGGCTGAAATAGGAAATTTCAGAGAGTTGAAGCCACATCTTCCATTTACTTAATAATGTTCACTAAAATACTCCAAGATTGACAGTATGTATGTGTGTTTGAAAGCTAAAAAGTAGCTTCAGAGCTTTCTGAAGCTGAACTGACTCGCCTCCGAATATAACATGAGATGGAAATATGATGCATAATTTCCAAACAGAAGCAACAAGTGGAACACTTACCAGCAACAGAATAACTACATGATGCAAGAAGGGAATTGTGTACGCATCAGCACTGAACTCACCTCTATAGATATGGCGGAACTTCCACTTCACTCCATGCAAATCCTTGGCAACAAGCTCTTGGGAAGGCCTAATCTGCTGATAGTCCTAAGAGAAAACAAGGAAATCGAAACTGTTTAGAGCTGCAATACAAACCATGCGAACAAGGAATCATTTCAAGAGCCATATGGCCCAAACCAAATTTACAAACATAATCACCAGTGGAGGGAAACAATCCTCAGCAGCACGGCGAGGAACGGAGAATCCCCCATGCGTGCTTGTGTCAGAGGCCGTTAGTGTCTTGCAGAACATGTGCAGCATCCCGGACTTCCTTTCTCCATCACCATCCTCCGTTTCATCTTCCCCTTCAATTCTACCACCTCCCATGTTCCTCTCAAAGACCTGAACCAACAAAAAACGTGCCATTTTGATGCATCCAACATGAATCGATATGAACAATCAACGGTTCAGTTTAACAAACAAAATAACCCTTCTTTCCTTTCTTGAGGAGAACAAACAAAACCCAAAGTTTGTTGTTTGACACTGCTAACTACTCCTAAGTTGATAAATTATCCTTCTAGTATTTCAGAGTGAGCATCAGTTGTAGATTAATAGGCCTAGGCATGCTAAATCAGATACATTGTACACAGACACGCATGCAGATTCCCAAATGAAAGTAGTGCTAGGTAATGGAACAAATTACTACTAGAAACGCCTAGTTTACAAATGTATGCTCGCACGCACGCACATTGCACCGCATGCTTACAGCATAGCGGAAACCTGAAAACCAGCTACACATTTCACCTTGGACCCCCAAAAGAAAATCCCCTTCTATCATGGGGGCAACATGAATGCAATCAAGCGATTCAGAGCAGCATTCTTTACCTCGCCCTCCGCCACCAGAGCCAGCCGCGCGTACACCTCGTCCGTGGCCGGATCCGCCTGAAGCACACAACAGACACGCGACCCAAATCATCAGACGAACACACGGCCAGAAACCAAAATGTCATGAGTAAAAAAGGCACTCACGCATAGCTGGACGTCGACGACGCGGCACGCGACGTGCGGCGGCAGGGCCACCGGCACCTCCGCCCCTCCCCCGCAGCCGGCGGCCGCGAGGTGCGCCTGCGGCAGGTAGACGACGGCGCTGCCCCGCCGCGGCAGCGCCACGACCGGCCCCGCGCACGCGTTCCACAGGTCCCGGCACACCGCCGCCTGGGGCGCGCCCTTGTCCTCGCCCATCTGCGCGTTGAGATCGATGCCCATGGCGCCGCCACCCACCAGCAGTAGCAAGGGTTCGCGTCCGTCCGTCCCCCTTGGGACAAGGGGGTTAAAAAGCGGGGGAAGGAGAATCAACCGCGGCCGCGAGGAGGATGTGGGAGCAGCAGCAACAGGAGCAGAAGCAGGAGGAGGAGGGCCCCATTAATGCCTGCGAGCGCGTCGCTCTCCAGCCATGTCCTTCTTCTGCTTCTAGCCCCCCATGCCTCCCTGCTCCTCTGCGTCGACCGCGCGCGTCTCCCCGATCTCGGCTGCCGCGCGCGTGGCGTAAACAAGGTCGCTGTTGCAGCAGCTGCTGCTGTGGCTGTGGCTGTGGCTGTGGCTGAGCCTGAGACGAGACGCCCACGCTTTTATGACGCAGGAGTGACTGTGAGCTGAGGTGAGGCCAAGGGAGGAGGGACGGATTGATTGGACGGGGCTTTTCCGGCTTTTCAGTCGGAGGTGCTGGGCGTTGCTCACTGGGTACTGCTCGCGGCCGCAGCTGCCGCTTTCGGAATCACTGTTCCCCCACCAGGAGCCACCGCCAGGCGCCAGCACCTCGAGCAGAGAGCTCGCACACCACCACCAACGGTTAGACTACTAGTAAAACATAAGGTAGTAATTTGGTAGTAACATAAGTATAGTGTCATGTAAGTCTTCGTTAATTAATTAAGTTGTAGACTCACATTGCATTGAGATATGTGATGTTACGGTAACTAGCTATGTTACTCCAACCTCCTCTCTCCTCATTAATTTCTTGCCACATCACCATTTTTGCTTACGTGGCTAGCTATGTTACTCCCACTATGGGTAGTCTTACCCTCTCCTCACACTTGTTAGTATTACCACCAGTAAGAGCATCTACACCGGCGCGCCCAACTCCGCTCCCAATAGACGTTTTGGACGCGCCAGCACGAAATTTTCCCCAGCGACGCGCCCAATGGAAAAATGTTGCCGCACGTCCCAATAAAACGTCCGACAACCCCGCTTCGCGCCCAGGTTCTAGGGAGGCAAGCGGGCGCGCCGGCAACCGCGGCAACGCGAGCCACGTCGGATCCTGACGCGCGGAGCCGTCTCGTCAGCGACACGCAGTTCTCAGTCGGATTTATTGCGACCGATGTGGCCGTTTTAATGACGCAGCGGTTCCCCATGCGGGCGCAGACGACGCGACACGTCGAGCGTAGCACTGGAAGCTTAGGCGGTGGCGCGCACACGTCATCGTCGTCAATGCGCGTGGCAGACGAGCCGGTGGCGGCGTTAATGCGACCATCGGCCTCCTCCGCTCCCCGCCGGCTTTAAAACGGCACCCGAGACGCCTCTCCTCCCCACACAACTTCCACCATATCCACCATGCCTGGCGCCCGCAAGCCGCGACCGGAGATGGCCGAGGAGGAGGAGCAGCGCCGTATGTTGGCGTCTGCCGACCGGCAAGCTCGGCGCGCGCGTGCCGTCGCCAACGCCACCCCGAGCGCCGCCATGAGGAGGAGATGCAGCGCCGCCTCCTCAACGAGGAGAGGATGATGGGGCAGGCGTTCGCCCGCGAGATGCGGCGCGAGGAGGAGGCCCATGAGCTCCGAGAGAGGGCTCGCCGCCATGCGCAGCTCGTGCGCCGTCCCGAGCAGGCGAGCTCTTCCCGAGCGCCCACCGGTGGCACCTCTGCCATCGTGGGGTTTTCTTTCAGGTGCGGCGAGCTCTTCCCGCGTGATGCAACCGGCGGCACCTCTGCCTCCTACCGTTCTGTCGGTCTAGAAGGTGGAGGACTACCGCCGCCACAACCTGCAGGTTCCAGAGGGGTGGGTGCTACCGGAGGGCTGGGTGCTGAACCCGTCAGGGTGCCGGTGGCGTCGTCGCTCAGTGGATGGGCCCGACGCGAGTACATCACGGCGCGGTGGAGGGACTTGCCGTGGGAGCAGCGCTGCGACCCCTTCTACTCCGCGTCGGCGCCTCACTGGGATGGCCTCATTGACGCGGAGCACCAGGCGCGTCTCGGCTCCTTCCTCCTAAGTGGGATGAGGGAGCCACCACCGGAGTGGCTTCACTCGAACGAAGAGCGGGCACGCTCGTCGTCCGACGACGAGCTACCCGATCTCCCCTTGCCACCACTGGCACCGGCACCGGCCCCGGCACCCGCACCGGAGGACGACGAGGACTGGTCAGAGACAGAGTGGGAGGGAATGCAGGCCGCCATCGAGGCCTCCCTCTGCCGCCGCTAGATCAAACCCCACCACACTCGGCGTCGGCGGCGACCCGGCCAAGTTCCTCAAGGCCGGAGCCGACGCCAGTGAAACCAGAAGCCTCAGCTACGGCGGCAGCAGATGACACTTCCTCCTCGGCGGCCGGAGATCATTGAGGCATGCAAATCATGCCGCCGCCGGGAGAGTCGCCGTTCTCGACGCTGCCGTGTAGTGGGTTTCGCTGTCGCCGCTACATCTAGGGTCTAGGGTTTAGTTCAAATTTCGGTTAAGTTTGTTAAATGTCGTTTGTCAAATTTCGGTTAAGTTTGTTAAATGTTTTTTAATTCAATGAAATATCGACGGTTTCCTTCTTTTTTCTTCTCAAAAACCTATTGGAAGCGACCGGTAGAGCGCGACGCTCCCAATAGGCGGCAAAGCTTGCCGGCACGTCCAATAGCGTCTGTCCGGCATTGCCAGACGTTCTATTGTACGTGCCGGTGGAGATGCTCTGAAGAAGAAAGTTCAACGTTGCTCCTGCATGAGTTTAAACTTTAAACGAAAACTTGTGCTGATCGGTCCATGTTTTGTTTGCTGGCTGATGGACACATGTGGCTACGTGCATGTGATGTAGGACGGCTGGCTGTGGGTGAAGTCGATGAAAGTGTGTTTTATGACTCTGGGTCCGGTACGAGAAGTGGTTCATATCCATCGCAACGCTGTCGCACACGTATTAATGCCTGGAGTACATGTATATCGCCGGCCCACTTCAATGCCGAGCATTGCAGTCGACGGATCTGACTGAGTGACTGACTGACTCTGCCGCAATCAATCCGATAAGTAGGCAGTGATTGCTATAGCAGCTCTGCCCGCGCAAGACAGGGAACCGTAAACAACTGGAAACCGGTCCGTCCAGCTCGAGGCAACGGGGCAGTGGACAGTGTGTGTGCCAGGGCAGGGAGCGGTGCGGTCAAACTGGAGCAGGCTGTGCCATGCCCATTTCCCTGCCGCGGTTGCCCCTACCATACTGGTCTGATGCGCCCATGCTGGCCGTGGTCAAGCGGGATGAGCTCAGCCGGTTCTTCCTGACCGTTTCCTTCGTTTTATGCAAACATGACGTCTTGGAGTGAGTCTTGGACGACCATAGGGATTTAACACTCGTCAACGTGGTAAAATAGATTTTAGACGGAATTAAAAAGACATATATCTACATATCTGATAGAATCATAATCCAGTTGTTAGCATAGAACTACCACAATTGTGGCTAAATTCCGGAAAACTACCACATTTCGTCCGCGTCGTAAAAATCTACCATACTAGTCTGGTGCGCCCATGCTACTAGTCCGCGACGCGATCAAGCAAGGTGTGAGCTCATCCGGTTCTTCCCGACCGTTTCCTTCACTTTATGCAGACACGACGTCTTCGACGAGCATATGGATTTATTAAAGGAAAATTCAAAATGGAGGTTGAAACTCCAGCCTTTACATCAAAATTATGCATCATTTTTTGTATTAAAAATAAAAAAGCAACACAGTCTTACAAAGAAAAAACATCGATCAAGGGGAAGCCAATTAGACTACTCATAGTAGAGAGTAACATGAAGTAGTAACATGCACATGTTACTAGCTTATGTTACTACCTCTATAGTGGGTAGTAACATAAGAGTGGTGTCATGCAAGTCTACATTAACTAGGTTGTAGACTCACATTGCATTGAAATATGTGATGTTCCGGTAACTAGTTATGTTACTCCAAACTATTCTCTCATCATTAATTACTTGCCACATCACATTTTTTACTTACATGGTATTGAAGTTATTAGCTATGTTACTCCCACTATGGGTAGTCTTAGTAGCACGATTAAATTTAGTTAAACCGACCGCCATGTGGTCCCCTGCAAAGGGTACCCGAGTTGTCACGTCAATTTAGAAACACAATTTACCCTCTGCCTTTCCACAGGCATGCAAAATTGTCATGTGAAGCCGCGTAGGTGAGCCGGCACGTGAAGCCGCGTAGGAAAAACATAGGATTAATGATAAACACGGTCAAATAAAAGCCAAACCATTTGTGAAAGCATAATTAGCATTCTATAATGGCAAGACAAAATTCGTTCTCATTCTTCGTGCATAATATTATAAAACTGACGTCTAGGTGGATCGTAAAATCATTCGTTTTCCGTTTGAAACCTACACCAAAGAAAAATTACCTGGGTTGTTTCCTTTACTCGGATCAATTCCTTTGAACCAAAGGAAAATCTCTCATTTAATATCTGTGGTATCCATTGAGCTTCAGGAAATACTTTCACACATACAACGACGAGTCATGTTTTTTGCGAAGCCTTTTGCCAGCTTGGTTTATAGCACGATCATGCCGGATCCCTGGAGCCGACATGAAGACGGACTCGCAAACTTGCTAAGCGTACCAACCTTCATGCCCCCACTCTCGCTCAACGTTCAGGAGTGCCCAACGACGTACAACCGGGTGGGTGGGGGGTCGGGGTCGATATTCGTCGGCTTAATCGGTCAGGTTTAATTAACCGACATCCTTTTCTTTCGTGCAAGTTCCTTCCTTTGTACATACGTGTGCATGTCGGCTTAGCGAATCTTTTGAGTGCGTGTTAAGACGTGTGTCACTTGTTTCGCATGTGTGTAGGAAGACTTCTTCCCTACAACCGGCTGTGACGGCTTAATATGTCCGGCTTAATTAACTGACATCCTTTTCTTCCGTGCAAGTCCAATCCTTCGCCCCTCCGCATCATCCGGGCTCGCCGGCTCCAGGAGTGGTAAATCGCTGTTCACGCCGACTCCACGGATCCGACATATTAGGACGATGGGAAGATGCCGAGCACAGCATATCGAACGACCAGAAAGCTCAAATTGATGGGTACCACTGAGATAAGACGGAGCGGCAGGGTGGAGAAATACTTGTACCGGACACCTGTCTATGTTGTACCATAATTGCTTTCTGCTCGACTGACATGGGCTTCTCCGTCTTCCTTCACATCAAAATGATGCACAAATCATTGTTTGTATTAAAAATAAAAAAGCAACACAGTCTTACAAAGAAAAAACATTGTTCAAGGGGAAGCCACTTCCATGCGACAACTCCTTCGGGATTTTGATTTCCTAGGTCTGCTTGTACAAAGCGCGTCCTCCTTCCGTCCCCTTTTCGGTTCTGTGGTGTCGTTGATTTTGATTTCCTAGGTCTGCTCGTACGAATTGCGTCCTCCTTTCATCCCCTTCTCGGTTCTATGGTGTTGTATATTTTGATTTCTGAGATCTGCTAGTGCGAATATCGTCCTCCTTCCCTACATTCCCAGATCTCTAGTGTTTTTTATTTCGCTTTCCTAGTTCTGCAAGCACGGATTTCGGACCTGACTTGGATTTTTTGTGCATTTCTAGGCCATGGTCATCTTCACGGGAGCCGGAGATGAGCTCCCCAAGTAAGGATGGCAATGGTAGGGTATGGGGCGGGTAGAGCAATACCATACCCATACCCGTGTAGTCAATGGGTAAAAAACTCTACACATACCCGTACCCATGGGTATGAAACTTTACCCGTACCCATACCCGACGGGTACCCATATCCATTGGGTACGCAACGGGTAGATTAAATAGTACACAAATTATTCATAATTTTACATTCACCGACTGCAAAATTCACAAAAGAAAAACATTTATATCAACTCAATGAGTACATGCTAATTATCTCAACTCAGATTAACAATTGATGACAATTTTTACATAGGTTCACAAGCTCACGAGAATAAATGTTGGAGCTCGATCTACATGTTAGTATAAACAGGTAGGGTATGGGTATACCCACGGGTACAAAGCTATACCCGTACCCTACCCGTGACTTAGCGGGTAGGGTACGGGTACTACCTATGGGTATAAAATTGTGCTCATACCCTACCCATGCGGGTACGATACCCGCGGGTAAAATTGCCATCCTTATCCCCGAGGAGATGGTCACCGGGGAGCACCTCGGTGGCCTCGCCCACCACGAAAATAATCGGTCCTGTAAATTAATTTTTAATAAACTTTTATACTTATATATTTATTTTTAGCATGTTACAACTTTTTACTAAGTATGATTTTCCATTTGTTGGTATAAACCATTAATTATAAACTTAATAAATATTATTTTTTAAGAATAAAGTAGGGGATGCTTTTACAACAAAAGATTTAGTTGTAAGAACTCAAATCCGCTTCCGTGAGGAATTGAACCTGTGTGGCTAGGTTGTAAATCCACTTTCATAACCAAGTGAGATAGACTCACTTCATAACCTGTGTTTATTGTTTCTACTTAAGATCATGGAAAGACAATAATCTATATTTTAAACAAAAGTTTGTTCTAAAACTATTATTCTATAATGCATAATCTATATAATTGATACTTATTTATCCTAAAGATCTGCCAAGAACATGATCTAACAAAAATCTCAATAGTGGTTTCTTGTGTATGATAAATAAGAATATTTATAGAAACTTTTAGAGTATAAAATGGACCAATTTATGCTCACTTCTTTTTTTGTGGTCAAAATCGTCTAAGATGTCAAAATTTAACAAAGTGTGCAGGTTCCTAACTTGGTATTGGAACAACATTGCTTAGGATAATCACCAGTAATACAAATTTTGGTGTGGGTTCTAATATGTTTGCATATGTAAATTTTATTTGACATGCTCTTATGCAATATGCTTGTCACCTGGTGCATACATGTCCCCTTTCACTTTGTGAAGTAAAATGTATTGCATGGAATTAAATGTAAATACTTCCAAAGTGTATGGATGGAGCTGTATAAATGGCATTGTTGCGTTTTGTCTTGTGAAATAATTTTATTCATATGTATTTTATACTATTTTTAAGACATATTATAAGCGAAATTCATAGTCAAACTCGTGCGTTGTTGACCACAAAAGTCATTCGTACTTTAGGCTCTGTTTGGAATCTATTGTTGTCATAATATTTCAGTACATGTGGCAGCAATAATTTAGATTTTCACCTTTCTCAGTTTAAGAAAAAAAGAGGGGTGGACCACGTTTTCCGATACTTGTTTTTTTTAGAATACCATGGATTTTAAAACCGCAATGTTTATTGAGCCAAACAACTCAAAGTTGTTAAACTATAGTAATTTTACTAGCTAAATGCCCGTGCGTTGCAACGGAAATTTGAGAAGTGATGATCATGTGGTGATGATACGTTATTAAGAAGTATCTTTTCGTGCTCGTCAGTTCCAAAGCATAAGTACCTTAATAATTTTTTCGCAAAAAAAGGAAGTCTTAATATACGTGTTCTAGAGGTGTAGAAAAACCAACTTGCCTCTACATTCTGCATGCAGCAAACTGTAACTGGTTGGATGACATTTTCTTGCAATTGAGCTTGGAATTCATCCAGTTATACAATCCACTATAACAGTCACGCACCCAGGGGTAGTAATATTCACTGCACACCTGCTATTTTTTCTCTTGAAAAAATCTTCTAATAAGTACAATGTTCAAGAGACAAAAATTGATGATTTGTAATATTCAGAAAAGAATTTTACCTCGGTCAATCTTCTGCTATAGCCGAGCTAAGGTTGACACTTCTCATGTGTTCACCGTTTCGGTATAAAGGGAAAAGTAGCTCCTCGCTATGTTGGTCCCTTAGCCTATTTTTGGGCTACTCTAAGTGCCCTTAAAAATTACCAGAAGTTTTCGTTTTAGAAATGCCAGGGATTTTGTTTGTAATTTCTTAAAACTCCGGGGGCCTTTTTGCAAAATAGCCATCGTCTTCAGCCTTTGTCCTCTCTGCCTCGCAGGCAGAGAGCTCCGTGTCCTCGCCGATGCCGTCCATCCCCGTCGCGAATCACCTCGCCGCCGCCGAACCCTGGAGGATAAGGACCGACGCCATGTCCTCCTTCTCTTCCCCCTCAATCCCTCGCGTTCCCCTCCTCTCTCCCGCGAACGGCCGAAGCCGTCGTCACCGCCGACGAACGACGCCGTCGTTGCAGGACGTCCCCGGCGAATCGAAGACAACCACGACCTCCGCCGTCGTCTCTTCTTCATCCCCGTAAAGTTGTACGTTCCGAGACGTCCGGTGCGCGGCGAATCGCGACATCTTCTCTAGCACCGGCCGCCGCCCCACCGAGCTTACTCCGGTTGTCCCCGACCACCTCCCGCCTCGCCGACCCAACCATCGTAGCCGTGGTGAGCTGCAGGTCCTCCTGGACCTCCCCTTCGTCTACTTCTCGCTCTGGTTCGGCCGTGGCCGTGTGCTCCCGTCCGCCGCTGGATGTGGTCGCCGGCGGTGATTCCGGCGACCATTTGGTCCAGCGCGCCGCCCGTTTGGCTCCCCGCGGCGCCCTCCGACGGATCAGCGCGACGTCAGCCCCGCGCTTCCCTGCCCGAGCGCGAGCTCGGCAATGCAGGTGTGGAGGGGATTTTCGGTCGCGTTCGTCTATCCGTCGAAGTCGTTGACCGTTTTTTCTGGCATCAGACTGCGGGTTGATTTCATTATTCCTGAGGGGTTAAAACGCAAAAAGATCAGGACGTACGACACGACACGTACGGTCGACTACTCATATTATATAGTAGAGATTAATTAGTCATAGTATTTAAAAAAATAGCTATGAACCAACGTGTGTTCTCGGTGTTCTATGACGTGACCAACACTGTTTTTTGTCACAGTACGTGTGAAATATGGAGTTTATGACCACAACTAACTTTGTCGATGCAACATGGAATGCTACATATTTACAGCGCATGCAGGAGCGACTGCGAGCCAGCTCTGACGCGCGGAAGGAGCGAGCCCAACGTCGTCCCGTTCTCGTGGCCGCTTTCACCCCGCCGGCTTTTACTATTTCTTCTTCGGTGGTGCGGGGGCCATGGCCGCTCTGCCGCGGCAGCAGCTACTATCCCGGGGGACGCTCCTCCGCTCTCAACTCTCAAATCAAACCAGTCTCCCGCGGTGAACGGACAGCACAGCACATCGCACCACCCTTCTCTCTCTCTCTCTCTCTCTCTCTCTCTCTCTCTCTTTGGCCCATTGCTCGGCAGGAGGTTTGCAGCGAGTGAAGTGAGCTCTCTCTTTCCGTGGTTAATGCACGGGGTGGCAATGGCAATGGCTTGGCCCGTCGGGGGTGACAAGACGTAGAGCCCGTTCTGCTTTTCGCGGGGACCCGGCGAGCACTCCACTTTCCCGGTAGATCAGATTCATCTGCTTGGGTCCTCGTCGTCGTCTTGGCTCCGCCGTGCGGCTGTTTGCTGTGCCCTTTTTCTTCGGATCCCTCCCTTTGGTGTCAATCAAGTCCTGCATGCGTAGGTCCGGGAGCATGCAGGAATCCCGAGTTCACGTGCCACGAAAAGACACCAAAGCAAACAGTGGAGTGGTGTAGCTTGAGATCGGCAAGATGGCTGGATGGGCTTGGACGTGACTCGACAGACAGAAAACAAAGGTCTTTTTCGGATAGTAGCAGGAATTTATAATTTCCATAGGAGATATTTAGTAATTTTTCCTACGGATTATCTTTAGGTAAAAAAGAAAAAAAACGGATGTTACTTAAATTTTTAGAGCATCTCCAGTCGCGGCGTCCAAATGGCCGCCCAAAGGCCTTCCGGACGAGCCATTTGGGCGCCGTCCGGACTACCTGCTGCCTTTGGGCGTCGTCGCTCTCCACTCGCGGCATCCAAATCCTTTTTTGTAAATAAAAACTCCGACGAAACTCATTCAAACTTTAGAAAATTTTACAAATTTGAATGAAACCTAAATAAACCTAATCTACTGGCGGCGGTTGCGGCGTCTAAAGGCGAAGTAGGGGTCCTCCTCCTCCTCGTCCTTCTCCTTCTTCACGCCGCCGCCGCCGCTGCTGGTCCCTGCGCCGCCGTGCTCCTCCTTGATGCGGCTGGGTCCTGCGCCGTCGCCGGTGAGGTCGAAGAAGGCACGCCCTTCGACTTGGCGTGCTCGAACGCCGACCACACGCAGGACACCGGCCCGTCGAGCGGCGGAATATCGTCGAGGAACGCGGCGACGACGACCTGCGCGATGGTGTCGTCGTCCGCGCCCGCCTGCGCCGCCATGAGCTCGGCCATGAGCGGCGAAACCTCCGGCTCCACCTTGACCTTCATCTGTTCCGGCTTCCAACAGCATATTTTAAGTACAAAATTTATGTCATTCATTTTTTAGAGCACGCCCATTGTGACTAGTCACTAGTTTATGATTGTTAAATGATTTTCTTCCAATATTTTTATATTACTACACAAACATTTGTTGCCAGTACAAAGTTATGAATCATCTTGGAATAAACTAAATTAAGATATACTGAATTTTTCATAGCATTTGATAATGTCCAATCAGGTCAGTTAATGAGATTAAAACTGACAACCCAGAATTACTTGGAAATGGAAATGGAAGGCATAAACAGAAACACGACAACAACAACGAGAGAGATTCCAAAACATACATTAGTTCATGAGTTGGTTGCGCTGTCAAGCCAGAGACGCGGTATTTCCGCCTTAGACTTCCTCGGTGAGTGATTTCGATCTTCAAATCTCGTAGAGCTTTCTTAACCTGCTTGACATTAAACGCAATCATATAAACTAATCATTCCCATGGGGAGGGCATAAGGCATGAAGTACTGACAAAACTCCAGTTCACAACCAAACAGACAAGTAGCAATTGTGACATGGCCTTTGCCTATATAAGCAGTATAAAATCACCAGTTTGCATAGCACATAAGTGTAACCTGATTTACCTTGATTCGGTTTGCATCGGACAACCTTCTTGACATGACATACTTCCCCAGGATCTGCACAACGGGAAGATGGTGTTGCGGTCAAAGCCGCCGTGGTACTGCTGCTGGCTTTCGCCGTACTCGGGGGAGAACTTGGAGCGAGCCGTGCCGGCGGCGCTGTCGGCGAAAAAGGACGAACTTGACGGCGAGCTGCCGATCTTGCATCGTAGAGGGACGCTGCTCTCTCTTGGCTTCCTCCCATGGCGAAGGCTTGGTTCAAGGCGGCGACGGTCTTGTTCATGGCGGCGATGCTCTTCGCCGTCAATGGCGGCGGCGGTGGGTCGAGCAGATTCCTAACTCTCTGCTTCACGCGACGGTCGCCACGGCTCTGCGTCTCCAATCGGCGCCGGAGGACGTTCAGGTCCCAATCGTGCTGCGAGATCCCTCCGGCTTTTCCTTGGGCGGGAGGGGAGGGGGGCTTGCGCTGCTTGCTAACGCCCAGCGTCTTCCCCACCGCCTTCGTCCTCGCCGCTGTCTTCCCCTTCGCCTTTGGTACCTTGGGCACAGCCAACGGCGCCATGGAAACGGAGGCGGCGCGAAGCGAGGGTTTTTGTCTGGCGGGAAGAGTGGCGGGAAAATGGGATTTGGGGAGAAATTGGAGTGATTTCGGGGATGTAACCCCGGGTACCCCAAAGTTAATGGTTTTACGGAGTTAATAAAAGAGAGAAACTGGAAATATATGATTAAAAGATAAAGGAAAAGGGAAAGAGACCAGCCTGGGGCGAGATTGGCTGTGCCCAGGCCGAAATATCGTATGCTAGGCCGAAATAGGCCTTTACCGACATATCCATGTCCTGGTGACACTGTTCACCCGACATCCCCCGGCACTGTTCATCCCGAGAGACCCGGCACTGTTCATCCGAGATACCCGGCACTGTTTATCCGAGGTGCCCGGCACTGTTCATCCGAGATACCCGGCACTGTTCATCCGACATACCCACGACATTATTCATCCGAGGCACCCGACACTGTTCATCCCTGACACTATTCATCCGACCTACCCCGCTGCTACCGCTACTTCGACAGTTACCAGTTGACCAAGCAGGAACAAGACAAAGATGATGACACAGGCAGCATGGCTGCAATGCCTATGATGTGACGAGAGTACAGCTACATGGCGCGTGCACCCCATCAGTCAACTCAGCAATAGTGCGACGAGACCCCAGTAGTCAAATCATGTACAGTGTTTGTATAGTGACATGCGGGCCACCCCTTGTCCCCTGGGGTTTCCCTATATAAGGAGCACCAGGGGAACGCTCCCAAGACGACGCCCCTGCGCGGGCTCACTCTCTTTTTCTCCCCCGCTCTCATGGAGCTCCTCCTAGCTCACCCCGGGCGTTCGGTCTGTTCGGTTTGCTCGGTCCGGTCTTTTCGGTCATCCAAAATTTCGGTCATCTAGAAACGCTACCCGAATTACGGCCGGTCTTTTCGGTCTTTTTGTATTCGGTCTTCGGTCTTTTCGGTCCGGTCTTCGGTCATGACCAAATAGACCGAAAAAAGGAAATAACAGCAACACAATCTCTTGTTATATTTAGCTCATCCTCATAGTTATATTCCTTCAGCTCATCCTCATGTTCAAATGTCATCTACAAAAAGACAGCAACACAATCTCTTGTTTAGATGCCAATACAGAAATATATAATCATAAGCATGCGTACCACTAGCAGTCTAGCACTAGCAGAGTAGTCTAGCACTAAGCCTGATCTAGCACAGTCCGGCAACAAAATTACAGGGAAACAAGAACCAAGCTTGCAGTGTGCTTGGCATGCGTACCACAATCTCTTGTTCTAGTAGACATGGGAGGAGGCGGAGAATGGATGGAGGTCGCTGGTTCCAGGCGGCAAGATGGATGGATACGTATGCGTACCACAAAATTCGAGGGAAACAAGCGGCGGGGATGGAGTTAGGTCATGGAAACGAACGCTAGTGCTGAAATTGGGGAAAAGAAGTAGGGAACTAGGCCTCGATGGGCTGTGCTACATGCTAGAGTACACGAGTTGGGCCTGAATGTCTAATTCGCATCGCTAGTTCGGTCCCTTCGGTCATTTCGGTCCTCGGCTCGTGATAACCGAACATACCGATATTATTTCGGTTACTTGATTCTCAGGACCGATATTATTTCGGTTACCCGAAATTCTGGGTATTTCGGTTTCGGTCCGGTCTTTTCGGGTTCGGGCTTCGGTTTCGGTTTTTTGTGCCCGGGGTGACTCCTAGCTAAGACCTCTTAGAGGCATCCTTCGCCCAGCTGATGAATCACTTGTACCAACCATATGCAGAGAGGAGAATACACAGAGTAGGCTAGATGCTGCAGTAGGGGTTTTATCTCTCGCGAGAGCCCCGAAGCAGGGTAAATCCTTGTGTGCATCTGTTCTTCCGTGTGCGCTCTTGATGCATGTAAAATGCATACATGAACTTTACATTTTATTACATGTTATTCCATGTTATTTGCATCATATAAGGGTTATATTCATGATTTATATTAAGTTTTGGGGATAATTAACAACTCCCCATTTTTCTGGAATTAACCCTGCGCTGTCAGAAAACCCCTTTTTCTATATTTTGATGTTTCAGGGACCCAAACGACGTCCAAATGACCTGAAACTTTACGGGGATCATTTTTTTGGAAGGAACGAAACGTAGGCGCAAAGGAATCGAAGAAACGGAGACCAGAAGGCCAAAAGGGGTGGGCCCACGCGGCCAGATTCCCTGACCGCGTGGGGTCCCCCATCCTGGCCCTCGGGCCTCCGCTGCCGTCGATCTTTCTTCCCGAAGCTTCGTCTTGACCTAAAAACGACTATATATAGACCCCCCAGGGCTTTCGCGAAAGGGAGCGCCGCAGAAACACAGAAACCACGAAACAGAGATCTGGAGCTGAAGATTGGAGGGGGAAAACTCCGGCGGGGCGCTGCCGGCGTGGTCTCCTTCCCCTCCAACAACATCTCCACCGACACCATGATGAAGAGGGAGTAGTCCACCCCTGGACTATGGGTTTGTGGAAGTAACTTATGTATCTCTCCTCTCTATGAGCTTCACTAATTAGTACCGTATGAGCTGCTGAACATGATTACGGTCATCTATGTAATTCCTTTGTGGTGGATCTTTATTATGAGTTAATACATGTTTGAGATTGCAATGGTTTTGTTTCAGTTATGAAAGTAGATGCATATTATGTACCCCGTTCTTATTTACTTGTCATGATCAAGCATGTTTATGAGAGCATGTGAGGGGGAACGTGTGCATTAGTTGGAGTAACGGGGGGTGGCTAGTGCAGTGAACGTGACAGATAGTTCTGCGATCCACTTGGGTTTTCTACCTTACTTTGTTGCCTCACTAGGGATAAACAAAAATACCATGCTACCGGAGAGTGGATGTGACCTTGGCCACTATCTCCATGACTAGATCTAGCATGTTCTTATTTTAACTTCATGTCATTGAACTTATTGCTATGCTCTGATTTATCTTAATTACTAAGGTGTTATGATTTAGTTCGCATCTTGGTGGAGCATAAGAGAGAGAACAACTTATACTTGAGATCTCTATGTTAGGACGTGATGCCCATATTATTAATAACTTGTCAAACCATGTCTTGCCATCTTACATGTTAATTTTAGTGTTCCATTGTCTACCACGTTATCAAGAGAGAGTGCATTTGTGAAACCATGAACCCCGGTCCATTTTTAATCATAAGAAACACCTTTCCAACACTTTTATCACCACTTTTGTTTGCTGCCATTATTAAATCCGAAAATACAAAAACACTTTTACATCTTGCATTCATCATAAAAAACCAAAAATATCATTTATCATTACTACCACCATCCTTGCATATTTATTTTACCATCATTGCATATTTACTATGTTTGCATTGCATATTATTTTATTATCATTCTCACACCTTGTGCTTGACAACCACTTGGTGAGGTTGAGGGCACAAAACAATTTATTTTGTTGCAGGTTCTCAAGAGAAGGATAAGGAGATAACACCTGAAATACTGGTTCCCCGAGAGTTCGATATTAAACCCTCGAGTCACCCCTCGTGGGGAAAACTGTCTTCCACTACTACATACACTCTGCACTTGGAGTCTCAACCTAACCCATTTACTTTTCACGCAGGTACCACGCGAAGGGCTAGCAACTGTTTTCTGGCGCCATTGTGGGGAACTACGTGAAGGGCCATCAAGACGTTTTCTGGCGCCGTTGCCGGGGAACCATAGCTGAAAGGTTTATCCAAGGATCACTCACATCAAGTCAACTTCATCACCAACTTGTGTAACAACCTAAGCTTGGGGAAGTTGCACCTACGTGAGCATCATCTTATCCATCTTTACCTACAATCATTTTATTTTGTTTTGTTCTTGTCTTGCATATCATCTTTATATTTCGGTTTGCATTTTTTATTCAGTTTTGCATTTTGTGTTGCATTTGTTATTTCGAGTTGCATTAGTGTCATTTTACTTTCAGTTTTGCATAAAAAATTAAAAACACATAAAAACTTGTTAAAATGGGAGATAGAACTAAATTGTGTGACTACACAAACACTCCTAATGATCAATTTATTGCTAAGCCTATCACCACACCTGAGATTACTGCTGAGAGCTATGAAGTTAGTCCTAGTTTGTTAAACTTGATAACTAGGGAACAATTTGGTGGTAGTGCTGTTGAGGATGCCTCTATGCATCTTCATGATTTTATTGAAATCTGTGACATGCAAAAGTTTAAAAATGTTGAAAGTAATGTCTTAAAACTGAAGTTATTTCCTTTCTCACTTAGAGGAAAAGCTAAAGAGTGGCTACATTCATTACCTACTGGTAGTATTAATTCTTGGGATGATTTAAAAGAAGCTTTCATTAAGAAATATTATCCCCCTGTTAAAATACTGCAAAATAGAAACAATATCCTCTCTTTTAGGCAAAATGAAAATGAACATGTTGCCATGGCTTGGGATAGGATTAAACTCATGCTTAGAACTTGTCCATCACATGGGGTTAATGAATGGACCATTTTACACTCTTTTTACAATGGTCTAAATTACATGTCTAGAAATATACTTGATTCAGCTGCTGGAGGTGCTTTCATGGGAAAAACTATATTAGAAGCTAAGAACATTTTGGAAAGTATCTTGCAAAATTATAGTCAATGGCATACTGATAGAGCACCTAGTTCATCTAAGAAAGTGAACTCTATAGAAGAAACAAATGATTTGTCATCTAAAATGGACACCATTCTTGCTTTTATTAATAAACAAAATTTTGAAAATATGCCTTTGCAAGAACTAGTTGGTAATAATCCTGAAAATGTTGATGTCAACTTCATTAGGAACTATGGTAATAATGGGTATGGTAACAACAATTATAACTCTTATAATAAACCCCCATATGTTCCTAACAACCGTCCTTTAGTGCCATATCCTAATGCTAATGATAAATGGAAGCCTATGTCATCAAGCAATGATAATTTCGAAGCAAATAAAATTCTTATTGAACAAGTTGCTAGTCATAATACCATGATACAAGAGTTGAATAAATCTGTTGCTTCTATTAGTTCTGATATTAGAGGTTTACAACTCCAAGCTGCAGGACTAGACAAAGCCTTGTCAAAACTAGCTGATAATCAAGCCACTTTATTGAGTATGTCTGCAGGGAAACCACAAGCACCACCCACGGTTGGGATGAATTCTATTAATATTGCTGAAAGTGTCCCTTCTACTTTGGAGGGAACTCTTAATGAACTGCTTGAATATCCTGAATATTTGTTGCCATTTATGTCTCAACTTGTTGGTTTAAAGGAAGAAGTTAATGAAACTAAAAATGATGAATCTCTTATATTAGTTATGTTAGAGAAAAAAGTTGAGGAAGTTAAAATGCTTAGTGAAGTTAAGGAACCATTTGTTGATTTAGAGAAGTGTAGCTTGCATGAATTAATTTCTATCTTACAAAAATTTGCAAGTGATCCTTCTGTTAATATTAACCAGCTGGTTTTGGTTCCTATATTGCTAATCATGTCTTAAAAGAAAAGATTGCTAGGTACAATCAAGAAGCTATGATACCACCTAAGCTTGGGGATATGGATCCCTAAGGTACTAGTAACCATTGGAAAAGAGACACACCATGCTATACTTGATCTAGGATCTAGTGTCTCTATATTATCTAAAGAACTATATGAAGTCCTTGAACTTAAAAATATTGAGAAATGCTCTATTGAACTTGCACTTGCTGATGATTCCATTAGACATGCTCTAGGAAAAGTAAGTGATGTTATGGTAGAGTTACACATGACTTTTGTGCCTGTTGATTTTCTAATCATGGACATGGGGAATAAAACCTCTAGTCCTATTATTTTGGGAAGACCTTTTCTTCGTACTACAGGTGCCATTATTGATTCAAAGGAAGGGAATGTGAAGTTTCAGTTTCCACACAAGAAGAGCATGGAACACTTCCCAAGGAAGAGGGACACACCAAGGTTCAAGCTCCCTCATGAGCTACGTCCCCTTTGATTATCAAGTAAGTAAGCCTAGCTATATGGCTATAAAGAAAGCGCTTTACGGGAGGCAACCCGGTTGTTTTTGTTTGAGATTTTCTTTGAGTCCTCTTGCTGTAACAAGAGAGTAGTTTGTTAGTTTTGTTTCTGGGATTTTTAATAAAGAACCAAGTTTTACCTATTTTGGGTTTGAAAAGTTGCTATTCATTTTCGGAGAGTTTTCTGCCTGCACGAAGTCTGTGCACGGTTTGATTTTTCATTTTTTATCTGTAACTCCGATTGAGCTGTAATTTGAACTGTAGCTTCAACTTTTCATCCTCTGTATACGTGATTTTTTCAGATTTTTCTGACGAGTTTAAGTAGGGTAGAAAAATGCGTTTTGCTGCTGCTGTTTTTCTGGACAGATTCTGTCTTGATATTGTTTGATGCATTCTTTGAGCTTTTTGCTTGAATCTTTTTGATTCAATTGAGTTTATGAGTAGGCATACAACATTATATACTCTCTGGACATTCATATGAATTTTTGCCTAAGGATTTTATGCAGCAAGGAACCTATTTGTTTATCACTACTAATATCACCCCACAGAAAAGAAATGGGAGAAACGGTGTTTTGAAGTTTTTTCACAGGGATTAGAGGAGCTGCACCAAGAGCTATCCAAGGATGGTGAAGACCATAAGCTTGGGGATGTCAAGACAACCCCACTGACCAACACACTCTCGGTTTGCACACGTCTAACTTCTGTTTTTCGATCAAAGCACTTTATCGTATAAACTTGGAGCGTCTGTTTTTTTTGCTTTTGTTATTTCGGTTTGATTTTTAAGACCACCACTATCATTTATATATGAGAGAGCTACTGGAAGTTTGGGTTGAATTATGTTGGATGCTATTAAATATATTGGGATAGGGATGTTTGAGTTGATTTTAAAAGATACATATAGTTGCATAATTCATGTGCTTTGAATGAATGTTAATTTGCAAGTGTGTTGTCAAGAGCTATCTTTTACCATGTTTAGATGTTGAATTTTAACTTTACTTGGTTTAACATGGATTGATTAGTTCTATGGACACTTATGCATGCATTTAGATGGTCAACTTTCTCCCTATTGCTAGCCCAAAAATTACAACAAGTAAAAAGCTTGTTTCCCAACACCTTCAACCAAAGTTTTTCCAGTGAGTCCACCATATCTACCTATTAGCTTTATGCTATTCCAAGTATGTTTATCATGTTATATTGTGTTATCTACATTTCTGAATTTAAATGCTTATGTTATTGATTGTCATGGGAAAAATTGGTTAAAAGCTCTCACGAACTTGATGCACAATTTACTTTTATTGCATTTAATAAGCATGAACCATTGTGATTAAAATTATGAAGTTGTGGGCTTGACAATTGTTTTGGTTGGGAGTTAGCCCATATGTGCTGTCACATGGCAAGCTTTCAACATTGCACTTATTTATATTTAGTTGATGTCATGTACTTTTGTTTATGGATGCCTATCATGGGTGAAATGAATGTGGATACTTAGTAAGTTCAAAGAGTTTGTATAAATGGTTAGAGAAATGCCTGGGCCGCTAATCTAAGCCATGCATCATTCATGGTGGAAATTTACAGCATAACCATAATGTTCATTCAGTGATGCACCTCATAATAAAAAGCTATACCCATAGTAAATAAAAGAGTGCTGAGATTGTTCATTGTCTGTTTGTCTTGTTGTTTTGACATGGGCTTGTTCATGTCAAGGGGCAAGAGGTACCCCAGTGCAGTTCTTGATGATACTATTATTACTTGCAATGACCTTTATTTGAATTTACTTTGTGGACCAAAGTGAGTAACACATGGTGTAGGTACTTGTATTCAAGGGACATGAGACATTCAACCAATACATTGTCAAGCACACCACTCATATTTGCTTTCACTTTAAACATTAATCATTCAAGATGCTATGATAGGGGTAATGAGAGCTCCACACCAATGACTACCACATTGCAAGCATTAACTTAAGTAGAAGTGTTTGGAAGTTAGATGAAACTTATTCATGCTTTACCTCTACTTATTTATCTATCCAAAGTGTCCACCTTTTATATTCAGTTTTCATAAGAAGTACTCTATGACCACCATAGGATGTTTTTACTTTTCATTATGCATACATTTGGTCCATAGTACTTTCTTCTATATTACACTTTGTGAATTTATCATTGAACATCTTTACATTGAGTATTTGATATCACTTCATAATTTATCTTGCATATTGTTATTCCTTTGAAGAATGAATCATTTGACTCTATGTAGCAATAGTAATCACCTTTGATATCCATTGATAGTATTAAAATGCAAAGTCCATGTTAGTTTTATCACCTTCATACTCGGGACGAGCATGGGTTAAGCTTGGGGATGTTGATGCATGTAAAATGCATACATGAACTTTACATTTTATTACATGTTATTCCATGTTATTTGCATCATATAAGGGTTATATTCATGATTTATATTGAGTTTTGGGGATAATTAACAACTCCCCATTTTTCTGGAATTAACCCTGCGCTGTCAGAAAACCCCTTTTTCTATATTTTGATGTTTCAGGGACCCAAACGACGTCCAAATGACCTGAAACTTTACGGGGATCACTTTTTTGGAAGGAACGAAACGTAGGCGCAAAGGAATCGAAGAAACGGAGACCAGAAGGCCAAAAGGGGTGGGCCCACGCGGCCAGATTCCCTGACCGCGTGGGGTCCCCCATCCTGGCCCTCGGGCCTCCGCTGCCGTCGATCTTTCTTCCCGAAGCTTCGTCTTGACCTAAAAACGACTATATATAGACCCCCCAGGGCTTTCGCGAAAGGGAGCGCCGCCGAAACACAGAAACCACGAAACAGAGACCTGGAGCTGAAGATTGGAGGGGGAAAACTCCGGCGGGGCGCTGCCGGTGTGGTCTCCTTCCCCTCCAACAACATCTCCACCGACACCATGATGAAGAGGGAGTAGTCCACCCCTGGACTATGGGTTTGTGGAAGTAACTTATGTATCTCTCCTCTCTATGAGCTTCACTAATTAGTACCGTATGAGCTGCTGAACATGATTACGGTCATCTATGTAATTCCTTTGTGGTGGATCTTTATTATGAGTTAATACATGTTTGAGATTGCAATGGTTTTGTTTCAGTTATGAAAGTAGATGCATATTATGTACCCCGTTCTTATTTACTTGTCATGATCAAGCATGTTTATGAGAGCATGTGAGGGGAACGTGTGCATTAGTTGGAGTAACGGGGGGTGGCTAGTGCAGTGAACGTGACAGATAGTTCTGCGATCCACTTGGGTTTTCTACCTTACTTTGTTGCCTCACTAGGGATAAACAAAAATACCATGCTACCGGAGAGTGGATGTGACCTTGGCCACTATCTCCATGACTAGATCTAGCATGTTCTTATTTTAACTTCATGTCATTGAACTTATTGCTATGCTCTGATTTATCTTAATTACTAAGGTGTTATGATTTAGTTCGCATCTTGGTGGAGCATAAGAGAGAGAACAACTTATACTTGAGATCTCTATGTTAGGACGTGATGCCCATATTATTAATAACTTGTCAAACCATGTCTTGCCATCTTACATGTTAATTTTAGTGTTCCATTGTCTACCACGTTATCAAGAGAGAGTGCATTTGTGAAACCATGAACCCCGGTCCATTTTTAATCATAAGAAACACCTTTCCAACACTTTTATCACCACTTTTGTTTGCTGCCATTATTAAATCCGAAAATACAAAAACACTTTTACATCTTGCATTCATCATAAAAAACCCAAAAATATCATTTATCATTACTACCATCATCCTTGCATATTTATTTTACCATCATTGCATATTTACTATTGTTTGCATTGCATTTATTTTATTATCATTCTCACACCTTGTGCTTGACAACCACTTGGTGAGGTTGAGGGCACAAAACAATTTATTTTGTTGCAGGTTCTCAAGAGAAGGATAAGGAGATAACACCTGAAATACTGGTTCCCCGAGAGTTCGATATTAAACCCTCGAGTCACCCCTCGTGGGGAAAACTGTCTTCCACTACTACATACACTCTGCACTTGGAGTCTCAACCTAACCCATTTACTTTTCACGCAGGTACCACGCGAAGGGGCTAGCAACTGTTTTCTGGCGCCATTGTGGGGGAACTACGTGAAGGGCCATCAGCTCTTCAGCGCGCTATCCCTCCCCGAATCCTCTAGCGTCCATCGGCCCCAAACTTAAGCCTACCCCTAGGCATCTGTTGTTTCATACGACGACAGTTGGCGCCCACCGTGGGGCTAATAGTGGCGCTTGCTGGATTTAATTCGGACGGGACATTTTTGGTTAACTCGGGGACTCGAATCCGACATCACCCCCGGGTTGACAGAGGTCAAACCGGCATCTGCTAGTCCAAACCGGAATGACTTGGTCAAATCCGGGTTGACTTGGTCAAAACCGACATAGGAATAGCCAAAACCGACATAGGAATATCCAAAACCGGCATGAATCAGCCAATTCCGAGTTAAATTAGTCAATTCCGAGTTATGTGGGCCAGATCCGAGATACACACAGCCCAATCCGACATTTGCTTAGTCAACACCGAGATACACGCAACCAATCCGACATACACAGCCCAAACCGAGTTAAATAAGGCCCAGGCCGGCATATCCATCAGCTGGGCCGAATCAATTATACCTCGGCTGGCCCGAGTCTTTTTTATCTCGGCGGCCCGAGTCTTTTTACCTCGGTGGGCCGACATCTCTAGCCTCGGGATGGGCCGAGCTTCTCCAGCCTCGGCAGACCGAGACAGCCTCGACCCCCGTCGTCCTTGCGCCCGGCTGCTCCGTCTCGGAACCTCCGAGCTCGCCCCGACCATCTCCGCCCCAAGCTGGCCTGGCTCCGGCCCTCCTCCATCCGAGGTCGGCGTCGGCTGGCCGTGCCTCTCCCGTGCCGGCTCCGGCGTCCCGGCTGGCCGGGTGCACGCCTCCGGCAGGCCGCCTCCGCGCCCCGGCCGCGCCCAACTCACCTCCGCACCCGTGTCCTGGGTCTTTTTTGCCCGAGCTCCCCGGCACCGGCGCGCCCGCGCCCGGCCGTCCTCGAGCTCCGCCTAGGCCGCCCCAGGCTGGTCGTCTCCAGCTCCGCCCTGCTCCAGCCGCCTCCGCCTGGCGCCGGCGGGCCACGCCCTAGCCGGCTCCCCGGCATGGCCGCCTCCGGCCGGCTGGCCGCGCCCTGCCTGGCTGGATTCCCACGCTCCGCCCGCGGCAACTACATCGGAGCCGCCCCAAGCTCCTCCCTGGCTGGATTCCCACGCTCCGCCCGAGGCCGGTCCCTGCTCGCCGCGTCCCGCTCCCTCCGTCGCCTGCCTTAGCCGACATCTCCTGGGAAGAGGATAAGAAAGAGAGAGAAAGAAAAAGAAAAGAGAAAGAAAGAAAAAGAAAAGGAGAGAAAGAGGGTGATGTTAGAGATATTGACCGGCATATGGCCTATGTCGGCTGTTGAGATGAAGAGAGAACCGACATAAAAAGTCCATGTCGGCTAAGAGTTAATTGTTGTGGTCAGAAATAAGAGTGGCCGACACGGGAGTGTCGGATCAGAAAAAGTGACGCGATCAGAATGAGTCGGGCCAGCGTAAAGAGTATGCCGGCCGGCGTCAAAATTAACTTTCTGGACGAGATAAAAGGGTGATATCTCGGCTCTGTTTGGTTGGCCGAGCGAGATATGCCTGGTTCTACCCCTGCATGTTTCTTCCATCGCATGCGCTATTTGGTCTGCTGGACCGAGCGCATCCGACTCAGTTGTATCCAGGCTATCTGTGTCTAGCATCTCACCTATTTGATGTCTAGCATGGTGATGCCCACAAGTATAGGGGATCGCTGAAATCTTCGTTGGGAAGTATTACCCAAATTTATAGTTCGACTCGATGGGAACACAAGAATACCAATAAGACTTTGGCAATTGAGGCGTCACTCTCAACCACACATGTATATCAATAAACTTGTAGCAGTAATAGTGATGGCAGTAAGGTGATTCAAACAAGCAAAATAAAACAGTAGTAGTAACAAGGGTTTCCCAGTTTTCACCGGAAAAGTGAAAGTGTAACTCAGGGATTTAAAACATAGGCACGAGGTGACAGCGGGCCGTTGCATGAATAAGATTAACTATATAATAAGATACGAACAGCAATGGGACTTATCTCTAATTCCGATATATGTAGGTATGTGTTCCATAAATATTTGTGCGTACTAACCAAGAGAATTTGCACAACATCTATTGTCCTACCTGCCCATTTCACCGGGGCCAACTTTGGAACTACAGGTAATTAAGGTCTACCCTTTCGAATAGCCCGGAACAACGCATTAACACTTCATGAACACATAGAATCCTCAAACTAATACATCTCCCCTTATTTTCCCTACCTGTCACTTTTAGGGTTCGCAGGTTCAACATAATAGCAGGTAATACACTTTGCAGATAGATACCAAACTCAAATATATGATGGGGCAAAATAAGTTCAGTACTGAAATCATGCCACTCGGGCCCCTAGTAGCAAGCATTAAACATAGCATAAGTGCATCAACACAATACAAAAGTATCTTCAAGATAAACCCCTAGGATCTAGAACAACGGGTACCATTACATGATCAATCTCATCCAATCCCCATCCACCTCATGTGCCTACAGGGGACTACTCACGCATGGTGATGGCGAGGGAGCTCATGGTTGATGGAGATGGAGTCGGTGAAGATGGCGGTGGAGACGGCCTCCAAATCCCTCCTCCGGGAGAGAAATCCTGGATCAATCTGTCGCCGAAATCGAAGATCGTGGCGGCGGCGGCGGTGTGTTTCGCGAAAGCTCTCTTTCTCCTAGGGCGTCCACTTTTTCGTCTATATGAAGGGGTATGCGGAAGACCGAGGGAGAGGCGGTGCCCGACGCCCCAGATAGGTGGGCCCACGCGGTCAAGGAATCTGACCGCGTGGGGCCCACTCTTTTAGGCCTCGTGCGCCTCCTTGAGTCCGTCTTTTGCACGATGTACTTCTTTTCCATAAAAAATGACGTGGTATTTTTTCCCGATTTAATTTCCTGCAAAAACAACCAGAAAGGAGACTTTGCTAAAAACAGCGTCAGATTCAGCAGTTTTATTGAAATATGGGAAGATTCCGGAGCAAATTATGAAGCAAAGTGCTTGCAAAAGTAGATGCATTTTAGGTGCATCAACTCCCCCAAGCTTAGCTCGTTGTTTGTCCTCGAACAACTCAAACGTAGTGCAGAAGCGATGAAAAGATTTTGACAAGAACTTTGCATTGCATATACAACACCGTTTAATACCAACAAGTATTCAAAACATAATTTCCATAACAAATAACAAACTGCTGGCAAAGATGCATCTAACCGGTGTTAAAGCATTTATATTTGTTACAAAGGAAATAACATGAAGTGTCAGCACTTGGATGAGTTTGCCCAACTGTAGAAGAAAACAAAGGTTCTTGCATCGCTATTGATTGAATCATGTCAAGATTTTTGAGATCTCTTGATTTTTTACTTTGTTGACTAGTGAACTCATTGTGCTTACATCCTTGCTCTCAATTTTATCAAATCATTTAACATTCCCTATTATGACTCATATGCTTGACCAACTAGAGGTTGAAAGCCTCATGCCCCGTGAATACGAGTACCTACACCACGTGTTACTCACCTCGGGTCACATAGTAAATTCAAGTTTTAGGTCATCGTAAGTATTTTAATAGCGTCATTGAGAGTTGCTACAGGGGTACCTCTTGCCTCATGACATGGAAGCCAGCCCATGTCAAAATAACAAGACAAACAGACATGAACAATCTCAGCACTCTTTTATTTACTATGGGTATAGCTTTTTATTATGAGGTGCATCATAGAATGAACATTATGGTTATGCTGTAAATTTCCACCATGAATGATGCATGGCTTAGATTGGCGGCCCAAAGCATCTCTCTAGCCATTTATACAAACTCCTTAAACTTACTAAGTTTCCACATTTATTTCACCCGTGATAGGCATCCATAGACAAAAGTACATGATATCAACTAAATATAATTAAGAACACGTTGAAAGCTTTGCATGTGTCAGCACATATGGGCTAACTCTCAACCCTAAGATTGTCAAGCATATGACTTCATGTTTATCATTTGAAAAGATCTTTTACTTTGGTTGGCAAGTTTAGCAAGCACAATGGGATGCGTAGACCTTTGTTTAGAACCACAGTTACTCAATCCACATCCAAGTGTTGACACTAAATAATATCTCTCTTGCATCATAATATAACATACTAAACCACGGAGGAGATAAATATTTGCTAGCACTTCCTAGATGTTAGAGAAATTATGACATGCGCACTTGCTATTATTAAAAAGTCCACATAAGCACAGCAAAGGTGTCATACCTTTCATCTACTTCATGCACATCAGCTCATCATTGTTGTTCTCCTCTCCCAACTTGAACTACGCAGTAAAAACTCAAATCTGCCATAAAATGCTACTGCATACAGTACTGTTTTTACCCTACCTAAACACATCAGAATAATTTCATAATTTACGGGTGTGTAGGTCATATAAAGTTGCAGCAGTGGTTAAAATTTTAGCTCATTCGGAGTTACAGAAAAATATGAAAAATCAAACAGTGAACAGAATCAGAAATTCCTGCACCTCCGTTTTTGCATTAGATTCAAGAAAACGAAAATATTTTTTTTGTTCTTTTTATATTTCGAATACATAAGGTAAATGACCAGAAACAAATAAGCAAAAGGAAACAAATAAAATCTTTTTGTGTTTTTGTGATTTTAGCAACAAGAAACTAAAACATAACAGGATGAAAGTGATATAAGACAACGAATGGGAAGGGACAGAAATACTCCCCCAAGCTTGTGATCAAGCTAGTATCCTGGGTGGTAACCATATCCACCACTTCCACTTCCGGGAGTGAAACCATATAGATAGCTTTGCATTTCTGGATATTGGGGCTCTTCTTGAGGTTGCACTTCCTCCACGGTCCACTTCCCGAGAGTCCTGTCAAAAAGGTCAACACGAGGGAGCCTAACGGGCACATTTTGCCCATTAGAGCCCTTATAGCTATATATATAATGTTCCCCATGTCTCTCCCCCATTTCCATGCGAGAAATTAAAGCAAAATCAAGTAATTTAGACTCTTCCACACGCGTGCCCATGTTATCGCCGAATCCTCTCTCGTTCTTAATGTGCTCATATACTAAGGTAGCAATGGCACCAGCATAAATAGGAGTTTCATCGGTATTATTTCTACTCACAGCAAAGTGCAAAGTCCTAGCAAGAATTACTCCCAAATTATACTCACATGGTGTGTTCTCTTTTGCACATTTAAGTAAATAAATCATGGGTCCAGTGCAAGCAGAAGAGTTATCTCTGGCAAGAAATCCTCTCGCAAGGAACAAGGCAAAATACCTTAACCCTGGGTGATGTATGTGTGTGAATTTACCCCTATTAAGTCTTTCAGGAGCGTTCACAGAAATACTACGCCAAAAGACTACAAGATCTTTATTAGTATCAGCTTTAGTCTCATCCCAACTACCAGTGTTTTCTACTCGAATAGCCTTGCAAAACTCCTCTAATGACATAACAAAACGCTTTCCTCTCATAGAAAATTTTATGACAAAGGTAGGAGGTGGTGGCTTACTCTTCTTACTGTGTTTGTAGCTCTCAGGGCCCTCGAACCGAAATGTGGAGAGGAATTCCCACGAGAGCTCTTCATATGTATTCCGTGGATTGTTGGAGAACTCGAGTAAGCCGGTCGCAGTGACAAAGGCATTGAAGTCCTCTGTTATCCCCCAATGGTCAAGAACAAGGGGTCTTGCCATTTGGTTGAATGAATCCGAAGCTTCTCTCCTGCATAAACTGCACTATCCTCCCATAGATGATTGTCATCATAATTCTCGGAGACTCTCAATACTCTTCTTCTTGGTCTTGAAGTCATTCCAAGCAATTCCTTACCCTTGTTCAACATGATACCTTGCTGTACAAAAATAATACCCAACAAAAATTAAGATGAACAATCTAAAACAACATTGAGCCATCCATAGCTAGTCCCACATCAATATCATGCATCCATATTAACTAGAAAACTCAAATCCATGGGTTTCTCAAGCATATTAGGTGACACCTTGTACAGCAAAATACTTCATACACAAAGCATAATAAAAAAAGTAATTGGATGGGTGGAGGAGTTACATACCAAGGAGCAGTTCCACCAAGCAGATTTGAAAAATCTGCCCTAAACTTGGAGATCCAAGGATAGCAGGAAGAACGTGCACGGAATTTTTTTGGGAAAATACCTGGAGCTGGTTTTCTGTCGAGGGAAGGAGATGGGCATCGACCTCTCACCTAATACCCCCAGGTGGCCAAGTTAGTGGGTCCCACGCGGCCAAGGAATCTGGCCGCGTGGGACACTCTCTTTTGGCCCCTGGTGGCCTTTGGTGCCCCACTTCTGGCTGTTGGTTCCCCTGGTAAAATAACTTACCTACAAATTTTTCTAAAAAATTCGAGACAATTTTATACAGAGAATTTTTCAAACTTAATATTCTGGAATTTTTTGAATTCTGAAATAATCATGATTATGCATATACTCTAAAATTCTAGGACAAGTAATTTAAAATGCAACACAAATTTTTATGGGAATCAAATTTTCATCGTTTCCACATTAATAATGAGGTTGATCAAGTCTCATTGATAATATGCAAAGGATAACATAAATGATTCTTATTTTATATATAAAGCAGAAGTTCAGGATACCTCATATTTGATTGGAATAGTTCCAATCATCAAGGTAGCATATTTGGGTGCAGGAGGTGGTAATACAAATTCAAAGCTTCCAATCATAATAGTATTTCTTTGAATAGAATTCACACTCTTGTTTATCATTGCAACAGGATTCTTCTTGGGAAAATAAATAGTATGCTCATTTCCTTTGACATTGAATGTCACTTTGCTCTCAGTGCAATTTATCACAGCACCTGCAGTGTTTAAAAAGGGTCTTCCAAGAATAATAGATAAATTATCATCCTCAGGCATTTCTAATATAACAAAGTCTGTAGGAATTAACACATTAGCAATAGAGATAGGAACATCCTCACATATACCTATAGGCTTAGCAGTTGATTTATCAGCCATTTGCAATGATACTTCAGTTGGAACTAATTTGTTTAGGTTAAGTTTCTTATATAAAGAAAAAGGCATAACACTAACACCAGCTCCTAAATCACATAGTGCATATTTCACATAAGTATCTTTGATATGACAAGGAATAGTTGGAATACCAGGATCTCCACGTTTTTCAGGCAATTTCCCTTCGAATGAATATTCAGCAAGCATAGCAGTGATTTCATCATTAGGTATATTTCTTTTATTAGTAACAATATCTTTCATATATTTTGAATATGGAGGAATTTTAATAGCATCAACAAGAGGGATTTGCAAACATAAAGTTTTAATCAACTCTCTTGGGGATATGGTATGGGCCTTTGTACCCTTGGATCCCCCTCTTTACCTTTTTGTTGATTTGGATGCTTCTTCTTTTTATTCTTATCAATAGATGGTTGAGGGTCTTTTTCAGGAGGTTCAGGTTCTTCAATATTTTCAGCGTCATGTTGTTCTTCAGGTCTAGATGGTTCCTCCTCTTCAATATTATTATCTTCAGTCTCAGCATCAGAAATAGAAATATCCTCATCTTGTTCTTGGGAATTATCAGTATCTTTGTTTCCATTGGGAGATTTTCCTGCAGAAGATTTCTTCTTGAGAGCCTCTTGCTCTTTTCTCTTAGGATGGTCTTCAGGATAATCAAGATCCTGAGTACTTGCACCACCTCTAGTACTAACTCCACAACCTGTTTCTTCTCAATAAGATTTTCATACAATTTATTTTGAAGAGAAACCATCTGTTCAACTTGATTATTCATCATCTCACAGTGTTTAATAATTCTTCTAACTTCTTCTACACTAGCATTTAAACTTTCGCGAAGAAATTTAATCTTATGAGAGTTTTCCATAATACTCATTCTAATACTATGCTCCTCGGGATTATGATTATAAGCAAAATCATTAACATATGATACATCAATAGGAGGTGTTACCTTTTCATTACCTTACATATAGCCAATAGCATTGACTTGGATTGGAAAACATGGTTTATCAATAGGAAGTTTAACACCCATTTCAGATAGTTCCTTGAGATGAGAGGTTTTGATTCCCTTCTCTTCAATATCCTTGGCAGCTACTTTCATTTTTTCATCATTTAATTTAAGAATACCTCCTTTCTTCTCTAGGAATACCTCTTTTTCATTTATCACTTCAATATTCCAATCTTCATAATTCCTAGAGATAGTCTCCAATAATTCGGTTGCTTCATCAATGGTCCTTTCCCTGAAAACATTCCCTGCAATACTATCAAGATAGTCTCTAGTATTTCAGTTAGTCCATTGTAAAATAAATCAAGTATTTCATTACTCTTGAAGCCATGTGTAGGACATTTCCTAACCAACTTACTGTACCTCCCCCAAGTTTGGGGTAGATCCTCCTTATCTTTCTGCGAAAATTTGCTAATCTCAATAGTTAAACCATGAATCTTAAAAGCAGGGAAATATTTATTATAGAATAATTGCAAGCATTCTTCTTTGCTAGTAATAGATCCAGGCTCTAAACTATTATACCAAGTTTTAGCATCTCCTCCCAAGGTAAAAGGAAACAACTTTAAGAAATAATAGCGTTGGTGAATCTCATCTTTACCAAATAAAACAGATAAATCATGCAAAACAGCGATATGTTCAAAAGGAAATTCATTGTCTCTCCCATTAAAATTAAACTTCTCAGCCTTTTTAATTATTTCGGGATCAACACTAAACTCATAATCTTTATCTTTAATTTTAATAGCTGGAGCATTCATTTTCTTAGTAACAGGAAAATAATCAGCAAGAGAAGAATTTTTATTGCTATCAAGTTTATCCAATTTATCAAGATTCGAATCCATAAAAGCCATAGCAATTGCATCTTCTTCCTCGTAAGAAGAAGTTTCATATTCATCACCACAAGACTCACTATCTTCCAAATCAGACTCCACATTTTCAATAATAGATGATTCAGTCAATTCAGGTGTTTCAGTTGTCTCAGATGTTTCAGGTGTCACTTCTTTGTCTATGCTACCACATATTAAATCATTTTCAGTACTAGTAGACATCTTAGACAATGGTGAACTAGATAAAACTTTTCCTTTCTTTTTAGTAATAGCAGCAGAAGCAACATTAGGTGAAAAGTTTTGCCTACTTGGCAGATCAGTACCTCTACGAGTGGTTGAAGGCCTTACCTCCTTCGGAGTACTCTTTTCCTTTACCATAGTTGGGAACAAGCAAGTGCAGCAAATAAATGATAACAAGTGGTCTTACCAATAAAGCTAGGTTCCCCGGCAACGGCGCCAGAAAATGTCTTGATGCCCACAAGTATAGGGGATCGCTGAAATCTTCGTTGGGAAGTATTACCCAAATTTATAGTTCGACTCGATGAGAACACAAGAATACCAATAAGACTTTGGCAATTGAGGCGTCACTCTCAACCACACCTGTATATCAATAAACTTGCAGCAGTAATAGTGATGGCAGTAAGGTGATTCAAGCAAGCAAAATAAAACAGTAGTAGTAACAAGGGTTTCCCAGTTTTCACCGAAAAAGTGTAAGTGTTACTCAGGGATTTAAAACGTAGGCACGAGGTGACAGCGAGGCGTTGCATGAATAAGATTGATCATATAATAAGATACGAACATCAATGGGACTTATCTCTAACTCCTATATATGTAGGTATGTGTTCCATAAATAGTTGTGCGTACTAACCAAGAGAATTTGCACAACATCTATTGTCCTACCTGCCCATTTCACTGGGGCCAACTTGCAACTGCAGGTAATTAAGGTCTACCCTTTCGAATAGCCCGGAACAACGCATTAACACTTCATGAACACATAGAATCCTCAAACTAATACATCTCCCCCTTGTTTTCCCTACCTGTCACTTTTAGGGTTCGCATGTTCAACATAATAGCAGGTAATACACTTTGCAGATAGATACCAAACTCAAATATATGATGGGGCAAAATAAGTTCAGTACTGAAATCATGCCACTCGGGCCCTAGTAGCAAGCATTAAACATAGCATAAGTGCATCAACACAATACAAAAGTATCTTCAAGATAAACCCCTAGGATCTAGAACAACGGGTACCATTACATGATCAATCTCATCCAATCCCCATCCACCTCATGTGCCTACAGGGGACTACTCACGCATGGTGATGGTGAGGGAGCTCATGGTTGATGGAGATGGAGTCGGTGAAGATGGCGGTGGAGACGGCCTCCGAATCCCTCCTCCGGGAGAGAAATCCTGGATCAATCTGTCTCCGAAATCGAAGATCGTGGTGGCGGCGGCGGTGTGTTTCGCGAAAGCTCTCTTTCTCCTAGGGCGTCCACTTTTTCGTCTATATGAAGGGGTACGCGGAAGACCGAGGGAGAGGCGGTGCCCGACGCCCCAGATAGGTGGGCCCACGCGGTCAAGGAATCTGACCGCGTGGGGCCCACTCTTTTGGGCCTCGTGCGCCTCCTTGAGACTTTGCTAAAAACAGCGTCAGATTCAGCAGTTTTATTCAAATATGGGAAGATTCCGGAGCAAATTATGAAGCAAAGTGATTCGAAAAGTAGATGCATTTTAGGTGCATCACATGGGCCCACTTATACGCCTCCATCCAGTCTGCACCGACAATGCAATGTAAGTATTTACAGTATTTGGTTTTATACCACACGCAAGTAGTTAATCTCAAAAGTAGCTCGGGGACTGCCCCTTAGTACCTTGCTTATTTGTTTTCCCCGGGAACGAGATGTCGTGACCCGGGGACTGGCCGGGCAGTCAGTTTATAGTCTCTCCTAGATAAGAAACGTAACTCGGGACTCGGTTGAGTTCGAGTCTGTGTCCTGTTGCATAGTTTCGCTGCTAGACTTATTTTTGTCTGTTAATTAGAGTTGTCGTTCCCGTTAAATATTCATTATATATATATGCTTGAACTAACATTAAAAGGTGATATCGGATTTACCGAGAGGATATTCATCCCCGAGATCATGGTTTTATCGGTTATCTCGGATTATTCAAAATATCATAGCATTATTGGTACTCTCCAGATCGCCGTTTATTTCGGTTTGCAGCTATATCTCAATATCATCTCATATCTCAAATCGCCGTTTATTTCGGTTTGCAATTATATCTCAGCATCACCTCATATCTCAGATCTCCGTTTATTTCGGTTTGCCAGAATATCACGGCATTTATCTCGTATAATCAGATATCTCATAATTGCTGTCTTTACCAGCTTATCCGATTATCATGGATCTTCAGTTATCCCAGTTTGCCAGAGTATCATAGCATCGCTATCCCGGTTCAGTGAGTCGAAGAGTATTCCGACTCACTGAGCATAATGTGTTGAGAGATATCTCAAACCGGCATAGGGCAAGTGCCCATGATGGCTAAATGCCAGTTCCGCCAATAAAGGCTATATGCTGGTTCAGCTAAGTCTGACAGCATATCTTTACGGTAAAAACCGGCATAGGGCAAGTGCCCATGATGGCAAAATGCAAGTTCAGCCAATAACGGCTATATGTTGGTTCAGCTAAGGCTGCCAGCATATCTTTGCGGTAAAAACCGACATATGAGATATGCCCAGGCAGGCATTATGTCAATCCAGCTCAGGCTGTCGACATACGACTTCGGTAATGCCCAGAGTGGCAAAAACCGACATATGAGATGGCTAAAAACCGACATATGATGAAGCCCATGCAGGCTATATGTCGGTCTAGCTAATGCTGACGACATACGACTTCGGTAACGCCCAAAGTGGCTAAAAACCGACATGTGACAGTGCCCATGCAGGCAATATGTCAAACTTGCCAATGTCGGCAAGGACATCCGTATATGACAGTGCCCATGCAGGCAATATGTCAAACTTGCCAATGTCGGCAAGGACATCCGTATATGACAGTGCCCATGCAGGCAATATGTCGAGCATGCTCATGTTGGTAATATAAAAAGAGATGATGCCCATGCAGGCAGTGTGTTGTTCATATGCCGTTTTGAATATGGCTATTTGTTTTTGAAAGTCTGTGCGCGATTCTGCGAGTCCCCCACAGCCTCGGAGACTAATGTCGGGGATGTAACCCCGGGTACCCCAAAGTTAATGGTTTTACGGAGTTAATAAAAGAGAGAAACTGGAATTATATGAGTAAAAGATAAAGGAAAAGCAAAAGTGACCAGCCTGGGCCGAGATTGGCTATGCCCAGGCCGGAATATCGTATGCTAGGACGAAATAGGCCTTTACCGACATATCCATGTCCTGGTGACACTGTTCACCCGACATCCCCCGGGCACTGTTCATCCCGAGAGACCCGGCACTGTTCATCCGAGATACCCCGACAATGTTCATCAGACATACCCCCGACACTGTTCATCCAAGGCACCCGACACTGTTCATCCCTGACACTATTCATCCGACCTACCCGGCTGCTACCGCTACTTCGACCGAGACCATGTCCAGCATCCGGCATCCGGCTCCCGGCATCCGGCACAACCAGGTACTGGGACGCCCCCAGCTCGTACCTGGTACAGTTACCAGTTGACCAAGCAGGAACAAGACAAAGATGATGACACAGGCAGCATGGCTGCAGTGCCTATGATGTGACGAGAATACAGCTACATGGCGCGTGCATAGTGCTGACAAGACCCCATCAGTCAACTCAGCAATAGTGCGACGAGACCCCAGTAGTCAAATCATGTACAGTGTTTGTATAGTGACATGCGGGCCACCCCTTGTCCCCTGGGGTTTCCCTATATAAGAAGCACCAGGGGAACACTCCCAGGACGACGCCCCTGCGCGGGCTCACTCTCTTCTTCTCCCCCCGCTCTCATGGAGCTCCTCCTAGCTAAGACCTCTTAGAGGCATCCTTCGCCCAGCTGATGGATCACTTGTACCAACCATATGCAGAGAGGAGAATACACATAGTAGGCTAGATACTGCAGTAGGGGTTTTATCTCTCACGAGAGCCCCGACGCAGGGTAAATCCTTGTGTGCATCTGTTCTTCCGTGTGAGCTATTCAGCGCGCTATCCCTCCCCGAATCCTCTAGCGTCCATCGGCCCCAAACTTAAGCCTACCCCTAGGCATCTGTTGTTTCATACGACGACAAGTGAAGCCGGTATTTATTGCTTTTGCCCAGTCGCTGACAGGCATGGCCAGCGCGTCGGAGGGGTAGGTGGCGTCGCGCGCCGTTGTGTCCGGGGCCGCCCGAGCTCTACCCAAAATGAGGGTGTGGGCTGGGCGTGCCGGACCGAAAACTGTGCCGCGCCGGACCCAATTCACGTTTGGGCACTGCGAGTGGGGGCGAAAAACTGTCCGGCACGCCCCAAAAGCGTTTGGGCGCCCCGACTAGAGATGCTCTTATAGATTAGATTTCTACGCCTCAATCCAACGAGAAGTTGAGCGTCAACTCCACCTCTGTTTAAGATTCACCCCCACTGTCGAGAGTTGTATGTCCCGTGTTCTTTCCTACGTTCCACACACACAACTGTTCTTGTAGTGTTCTGTGTTCGTACTGTCAATCAATCAGATTCACGTGTCTTCCGTAATACGGTATTAGTTTGTTTATTGAGCGAGCTATCTAAATAAAGCTCTATCATGATAGAGCTTTATTTTGCTCCACATGTAAAGACGAACTGCATGTAATAGGAACTTAAATCTGAGTTCAGGAATTGGGTTACATTACATGGTGAGCTCGTGCATCCATTTATATCCACCTAAAGGCGCGTAAATTGCTTGATAAGACTATCTTTTCTTATATGTTCTACTTTATCTATAGAAGTAGGACATTTTTGCAATCGATTAAATCTTATTGTTTATAGCAAAAAAATAATGCTTCTAAATTTATGGTGGTAAAATAAACTATAAGACGAGTGAGTATGATAATTGATAAGCCACCAAAATCCCATATCCATTTGACGCCCGAAACATTTCTAAAATACTAGTTGAATGCCCGTGCGATTGCCACGGGTTGTTAAATTTTATTTGCGAAAACACAATTCAAGATGAACGCCCGTGCGCTGCAACAAATATTTAAGTTTTTTATACTATCCTTGCGCATAAGAATCACTCCAGTGCTGTAAGCCGACTCTAACCACTGCGAGCCAATGTTTTCTCAACTCTGCCAATTTTCCAACAAAAATGAGCTACTTGAGCATTAAACCGTGCTTGCAAACCAATATAAGTTGCTTGTAGTTTTCCCATGTTATAATGTGCTATTCAAGCCTTGAGTCCCGTCTTTTTTTGGTGCACATAAATATTCCTTCCATTTTGAATTAAGTATTGTGGTTTAGTTTTGAGTTTGAATTCGAACTACGCCACTTATTTCATAAAGGAGGAAGTAGTAACGAAATATTAAAGGAGTAAATGAGGAAAAATAGACTTAGGGTGTGTTTGGTAGGTCGGGCGAACCCACACATTCCCACCGCAACCTGGCTGAGCTGCTTATTTGTTGTTTGGTAGCCCGGGTCGGGTCGCGTGGGCAGTGCTGGCTTCATACGAAAAAGGCCTCCGGGCAGTGCCGGGTTGAGAAGTGGGAATCGAGCTTCTCTGCTCGCCCAGGCTGGCCTCATACCCGCAGAACACTGTTTCCGCACCGATTCCGCGACGCGGCCGCCCACCCCGGTCGAAACACTGTTCACTTGCCCCCGTGACACACAGACGACACGAGAGGAGCGGAGCGAATCCGTGCGGAGCAGCCTCACTCGACGCCGGCGCCGCCTGCTCTCCTCCTGCTGCCACGGCAACAGTCGACGCCGGCGCCGCCTGCTCTCCTCCTCCTGCCAGGCACAGACGACGACGACCACCGCCGTCCCCCGCGCCCCCCACCCCCGCGGCGGAAGGAAACGGGCCGCCGCCTCCACGCGCCGCGGCGGAGGACAACACGTCGCCGACGGGCGGCCCGGGGTGCGGAGCAGCCTCACTCAACACCGGCGCCGCCTGCTCTCCTCCTCCTGCCGGCACAGACGACGACGACCACCGCCGCCCCCCGCACCCCCCACCCCCGCGGCGGAAGGAAACAGGCCGCCGCCTCCACGCGCCGCGGCGGAGGACAACACGTCGCCACGGAGGCGCGGCAGGCCGCGCCGGGCAACCGCCGCCGCCGCGGAAGCGAGCCCAGCCGCTGGCGACGACCCCAGCTGCCGGAGATGTTAGGATTGGGAATTTTTGCGGACCTGATTGCTTTTTTTATTTTTGTTTGAGGTCTTTTGTGTAAGATTTAGGACTTGTTTGTAATTTCTGTTACTGGACACTACTCTCAACATGGCTAGGTGGAACCGGGGCAACCAAACAGCATCTCATCCTAACCTGGCCCAGGTCATACGGGACACCAAACACAGAAAAAATCTCATCCCAACCCAGCATGTATGGACTGAGAAAGTTGTGTAAGGGTGATACAACCTACCAAACACACCCTTAGTCAAGCCCTTCAATGTATAGCCATGTAAGCATGACATGCACTCAAAATAAAGATGAACAATATTGTTCTTAATAAAGCCCTTCAATGAATAATCTTAACTCTTCTTAATAACTGACAGGTCCAAATTTATCATGAAAACTAAAGGAAAAATGTACCACAAACCAGCTGCCAAGATAATCACGTGCATCCATTGTCATGTTTTAATCTCTACTAGGGAATAAGCGCGGCCTCCGCCGCGCCCGTGGGCTCAAATTTTGAATTTTTTCAATCGTAAAATTGTTGAAATTCAAAAATTGTCCGCGTTGTTCGCATTTCGAAAATTATTCAAATTCGGAAGTCATCCAGTCTTTGAATAGTTTGACGCATTTGAATTCCTTTTGACGTCTACGAAATACGTAAATTTGGAAACCACGTGGAAATTTGAAATTTAAATTTTGGTCGTGCATATTTATTTTTACGTGACCCCGTTGACATATTTGTCTTTTTTTTCTATGAACATGTTTAAAATTGTTGGTTTGCATTATTTAGAATTATTTCAAAATCTTATGGATAGTTTGGACTATTTTCCCAAAAAAAAAATGTGGACATTTTTTTAAATTATTGGTTTGCATTATTTGGAATTATTTCGAAATCATATTTAGAATTATTTAAAAAAAATGTGGACATTTTTTGTTTGGACTATTTTTTATTTTTTCGTTTGGGCTATTTTTTTTATTTTTTTAAAAAAATTTGGAAAAATCTGACAGGGTGGGCCCACTGCGACGTCGTGCTGACGTCACAGTGGCCAACCCTGGCCGCATCGCCCGCGGCGGCTGATACGTCTCAAACATGATCAAGATCATCTTATTGTAATGCTAGATGTTGTGTTTGCTGGGATCCGATGAATATTGATACCATGTTTATTCAAGTTGTTTATCAATGTGCTCTTGATCTTGCATGCTCTCCGTTGCTAGTAGATGATTTGCCAAGTAGATGCTTGTGACTCCAAGAGGGGGTATTTATGCTCGATAGTGGGTTCAGTCTCTAGATATCTGGATCAGTGACAGAAAGGTCTAAGATGGTAGATGTGCTGTTGCTACTAGGGATAAAACATTGGTGCAGTGTCCAAGGGCACTTGTATTGATTACATTACACACTTTACTTCATGCAATAATCTGTTGTTAGCAACTTAATACTGAATAGGATGCGGATGCTGCCTTGAAGGTGGATTATTTAGGCATAGATGCTGTTGGAATAACGGTCTATGTACTTTGTTGTAATGCCCAACTAGATTTCATAGTAGACATCTTGGCATGTATTGCATTGTTATGCCCTCTCTATTTGTCAATTGCCCAGCTGTAATTTGTTTACCCAACATGCTAGTTATCTGTTCTGAGAGAGACACCACTAGTGAACTGTGGACCCTGGTCCAATTTCCTCATACTGTTTACACAACCTGCTGCAATCATCTGTTTCCTGTTACTTGCAGTTTTTCCTGCTGTTTTCCACACCATACATTTAACTCTTTGTTTCTGCAAGACCGGAGAGATTGACAACCTCTCTGTTTCGTGTTGGGCAAAGTTCTGGTTTGTGTCTGTGCAGATTCCACGTTGGTGCAAGCTCCCTAGCGCCAGGGGGAGTCAACATCAACAACCTTCCGATAGATCGTCAAGTCCTACTGGATTGATAACCTTGGGTAGATTATTCAAGGGAAAACTTCTGCTGTCTACATCATAACCTTCCTCTTGGGGTTCACCAACACGTAGCCATCAAGCTGTTTTCTGGCGCCGTTGCCGGGGACTTGGAGGCTATTGGAAAGGGGAGTCTCTCAGTTCCAATCTCTTTACTTTGTTTTTTGTCTTGTTTTAGTTTTGTTTTGCTTGCTGTTAAAAATCAAAAACAAAAAAAAATTAGTTTCTTGCATCTAGTTTATTTCGGTTTGTTATTATGTCTAGTTGTTTACTTGCTATCAATGGCTTCTCTCTTTGATACTAAATATTATTGGCACGGTGGGTTCACGGAGGAACATCAAACTTATTATGAGGAATACCGCTTGTCTCAAAAAGGGAAACATCTATGGGAACAAATAAGTAGATTGAATTATTTTGCTAAGAACTTGTGTTCTACATTTGATGAATCCTACTGCTTTAATGAATCTTTTTGTTGTAGAAGGCATAAACACCTCCCTTTCCAATGTGATTATAATGATAATGAAACCTTGGCTGCTTATGCTAAAGGAAACTATGACTTTGGTAATCTTGAACAAACTGAAGAATTTGTTTTTTTAAGGGTGCTTATGAAATTGCTGGTTATATTCAAGATGATGATTCTCCTTATAAATCTGAGAATTTTTCTATACTTGGTTACTGCCTTGAATATTACAATGACAATCCTTATATCACTAAATTTCTTGAGAAAACTTATTCTCCAGAACAACTTGCTTCTTTTCAGGGACCTATGGAAGAAGAAATTGCTGAAACTGTGATCTCATTGGATGAAAAAGAGGAGGAGAGTGAAGAACAAAAGGAGGATCTACCTTCTAATGATAGTAACTCTTTAACTCTTACATTATATGATTACCCTCCATGCCCACATAAGGAGGAAAAATGCTATATTGTTGAATGTCATGATTCTATTGAAATATCTCCTTTTGATAAATTTGAAGTAACAAGCTCCTTGACTCAAGAAAAGGAAATTGCAGAAAGTAAAAATGTGCTCCCTAATGTTATATATGATAATGCTCTTGATGATGGTCCTATATTGGCTAATGATATTTATTATACTATTATTGTCAAAAGTGGGTTTGATAACCCCACTGTTTTAGAGCTTAATAAAAATTATGTGTTTGTAGATCATGAAAAGCATGCTTTATGTGATAGTTATATTGTTGAGTTTGTTCATGATGCTACTGAAAGTTATTATGAGAGAGGAAAATATGGTTGTAAAAGTTTTCAAGTCACTAAAACACCTCTCTTTATGTTGAAAGTTTTGAAGCTATATTTGTTTCATCTTTCTATGCTAGTTGCTTTATGCTTCAATAATTTATTTTGTTACAAGATTCCTTTGCATAGGAAGTGGGTTAGACTTAAATGTGTTTGATATTTGCCTCTTGATGCTCTCTTTTGTTTTTCAACTCTTATTCTTATGAGAGCATCATTAAAATCTTCTAGCCTAGCTAAAAGGCATTAAAAGAAAGCGCTTTTGGGAGGCAACCCATTATCTTTTATTTTCAGTATTAGTCAAGGATGCTTGTTTACCTCTGTAGCAACTCCTTTGTATCTTTATTTGCTGTTTTGTTGTGCCAAGGAGAGTTACTAATGCAAAGTTGGTTTTATTTTCGGGACTGCATTGGGACAGATTGCTGTTCGTCACCGTTTAATTCAGTAGAAAATCAGAAAAAATCGAAAAATGCTGAAACTTTTTGTGCATGTTCCTGATGATGTTACGCAACTTTCATTATTTCAAAAGTTTTTCATCTGAGCATCGTAAGTGCCTCGAAAAAATTCGTCATTACAGACTGTTCTGGTTTGACAGATTCTGTCTTTTATTTTGCATTCTCTCTTTTACAAGTTTTTAAGTGGTTTCTTTTCGTGTAAAAGTGCCCACTTGAGCCTAGTAACAGTGGCTAATGTTTAAAATAGTTGGCTTGTGAGTTTGTCTTTGCTAGAACTTTGAAGTATTATCTTTTAGTGCACTAACCTGCTAATGAGAAAAGCTGTTAAGTTTTGGTGTGAAGGAAGTTTTCAAGTGTTGATAGAGGAGAATGATATTACATGATCAAGAAGAGTGAAGAGCTTAAGCTTGGGGAGGCTTACCTCCCCAGCATATTTCAAGAAGACTCAAGCATCTAAGCTTGGGGATGCCCAAGGCATCCCCTTCTTCATCTACAAATTATCAGGTCATCTCTAATGGTGCTATATTTTTATTGCTTCATGCTAGTGTACTCTTCCTTGGAGCGTCAGTGTGTTTTTGTTTTCAGTTTGTTTTGTTTTGTTTGCTGTGCTATACTTGTTGGATCCTAGTATTCATGTTTGGGAGAGAGACACGCTCCACTTTTTCATTAGAATACTCTTGTGCTTCACTTATACTTGTTGAGTATTCCTGTCTAGTTGCTGTTATTGCTGTTAGCTCTCAGTTTTTCATGTATCTCTTGTTAGAGCTATCAGTTTCTTTTGAAGAAAGTACTCTCTTGCTTCACTTATATCTGTTTGGAGAGTTGTCAAATAAGTTGATTGGTGTTTGGTTGGACCAGAAAAATGCTATGCATGTGGTAGTGGTATAAAATGCTTACATGAATCTTTTTAGATCGTTGTCTTGAGTAATTTGATGCTTGCCAATTGTTTTGAGCTGTCAAGTAATTAATGTTTAAGCTTGTGCATCATGTAAGTAATGGCTATTAATGAAGAACTACTATAAGGATTTTCTGCTATAATAATCTGTTGCATAATTGGAAGTCCATAGTAGTCTAGATAATTTTTGGATGAAGGCTATGTGTTAACAAGGAAGACAGTGGGAGTCTATGGTTCGTCAAACCTTGTGTTTTATGTACACTCTTGCTATTCCAGTTGATAATGATGTTTGCTTATAATAACCTTGCTAGCCTAAACTCTGTACTAAGAGGGAATGCTTCTTGTACATCCAAAACCTTGAGCCAAATCCATGCCACCTGTGTCCACCATACCTACCTATTATGTGGTGTTTTCACCATTCCAAGTAAATTTCTTCATGTGCTATCTACTAACTACTCAAAACTGTTACATTTCCTTTTTGTGTCACTACTTGAAAAGCTCATAAGGACGTAGATAGGTGGTCTTTATTTCCTGGTTGATCAAATTTTACACACCTGGACTAGTGGCATATACATCCGCTTATCCAATAATTTTGCAAAAAGAGCTGGCAACGGGGTGCCCAGTCCCAATTAATTACAACTTTAACCAAACAATTCTCTTCACATCTTTTTGCCCCTGATTCGTCAGTCAAGCAATGTTCACAAGTGTGTAAACAAAAGAGAAGAGGGATGATCTGCCCGCTGGTAGAAATAACGTCCTTCATGGGAGCCGCTCTTGTAAAGTTTGATCAACTAGTGAAGTAGAGTATTGCCTATTTGCTGATTTGTTGACACCTGTATACACCATTACCTTACAAAACAATATTTTATGCTCTCTATATGCCTTCGGGAACTACAGCTCTAGCACATGATGTTAATCCCTGCTTCCCTCTGCGAAGGGCCATTCTTTTACTTTTATGTTGAGTCAGTTTTCCCACTTCTTTCTGTCTACTTAAGCAAACATCATTGTCAACTCCAGTATAACAGTTTTTACATAACTTTGTGTTTGGTTGATCATATTCTTTGCATTGACATTATCTATATGATATACATGTTGAAAGTTGAAGCAAATGCTGAAGCTATTATCTTCCTTTGTGTTGATACAAACACTTTCATGTTGAGAATTATTGCTGCTGTGAGCTAACTATTATGTTAGACTATTATATCTCTAAATGTTTTATAGTATTATTCATGAAAGTTTGCACTTGTGTGATCACTTATGTTTACTCTTTATTTACTTGCTTGCAAACTATAGACCATTGGCTTGGATCACTTCATTCAGATCATGTGCATTACATTGTTATTTGATCAAAGATTGTGTTGGTAGCATGTCACTTCAAAAATTATCTGTTTTTATCGTTTACCTACTCGAGGACGAGCAGGAACTAAGCTTGGGGATGCTTGATACGTCTCAAACGTATCTATAATTTTTGATGTTCCATGCTGATATTATATCAATTGCTACATGTTTTGGTTACACTTTATATCATTTTTATGCATTTTCTGGGACTAACCTATTAACAAGATGCCACAGTGCCAGTTCCCTGTTTTCTGCTGTTTTTGGTTTCAGAAAATCTATTAAGGAAATATTCTCGGAATTGGACGAAACAAAAGACATCGTCAATAATATCACGAGGAGATCACGGAGTCCAAAGGGGAGTCGGAGCAGACCCACCAGGGGGCCACGCCACACTAGGGCGCGGCCCAGGGTGGGCCCGCGCCCCCCTATGGCGTGGTGGCCCCCCTCGGCCACCGACGCCGCCTCTTCGCCTATATATTCTCCGCGACGCGAAAACCCTATTACGGTCGATCATATTCCACGAAAAGTTCCGTCGCGGCCGTCATCGTCAATCTCAGATCGGAGGAGTTCTGAAGCTCTTCCCGGCACCCTGCCGGAGGGGAGATCATCACCGGAGGGCTCTACATCACCATGCCTGCCTCCGGAGTGATGCGTGAGTAGTCCACCCCTGGACTACGGGTCCATAGCAGTAGCTAGATGGTTGTCTCTCTACCTTGTGCCTCCATGTTTAGATCTTGTGAGCTGCCTAACATGATCAAGATCATCTTATTGTAATGCTAGATGTTGTGTTTGCTGGGATCCGATGAATATTGATACCATGTTTATTCAAGTTGTTTATCTATGTGCTCTTGATCTTGCATGCTCTCCGTTGCTAGTAGATGCTTTGGCCAAGTAGATGCTTGTGACTCCAAGGGGGGGTATTTATGCTCGATAGTGGGTTCAGTCTCTAGATATCTGGATCAGTGACAGAAAGGTCTAAGATGGTAGATGTGCTGTTGCTACTAGGGATAAAACATTGGTGCAGTGTCCAAGGGCACTTGTATTGATTACATTACACACTTTACTTCATGCAATAATCTGTTGTTAGCAACTTAATACTGAATAGGATGCGGATGCTGCCTTGAAGGTGGATTATTTAGGCATAGATGCTGTTGGAATAACGGTCTATGTACTTTGTTGTAATGCCCAACTAGATTTCATAGTAGACATCTTGGCATGTATTGCATTGTTATGCCCTCTCTATTTGTCAATTGCCCAGCTGTAATTTGTTTACCCAACATGCTAGTTATCTGTTCTGAGAGAGACACCACTAGTGAACTGTGGACCCTGGTCCAATTTCCTCATACTGTTTACACAACCTGCTGCAATCATCTGTTTCCTGTTACTTGCTGTTTTTCCTGCTGTTTTCCACACCATACGTTTAACTCTTTGTTTCTGCAAGACCGGAGAGATTGACAACCTCTCTGTTTCGTGTTGGGCAAAGTTCTGGTTTGTGTCTGTGCAGATTCCACGTTGGTGCAAGCTCCCTAGCGCCAGGGGGAGTCAACATCAACAACCTTCCGATAGATCGTCAAGTCCTACTGGATTGATAACCTTGGGTAGATTATTCAATGGAAAACTTCTGCTGTCTACATCATAACCTTCCTCTTGGGGTTCCCCAACACGTAGCCATCAGCGGCGCCGAGGTCGCCGGCGCGCGTTCTGGGACGCGCGCGCGTGCGCGTTCGACGCGCAACGACGCGGGGAGGCCGAGGGCGGCGGCGCTGCCCCGTTTTGGTCGCCGTGGCCTCGCCGGAGGGGCGCAGAACGCGACGGAGAGCCGCGCGGCGGTGGCGGCCATTCCGGCGAGCTCGCGGCCTCCCGGGATGCAATCCGCGGCGAGGAGGAAGCTGGCGCGGCGGCGGAGCTCGTGGAAGCTGGCGCGGCGGCGGAGCACGTGGAAGCCGTGGATTTGGCAGGGGAGGCGCGGAGCAACGGCGGAGCGCGGCGGCGGCGCCGGCGACCGCAGCGTCGCGCGGGGGAGAGGAGAGCTCGTGGACGCTTTTGCGAAAATGACCCCGGCTTTTCCGCAAATTACATTTAGGTCCCACCGTAGAGGAAAAGCGTGAACCACGCGCGAATTTCCGAAAGTGGGAGGTTTTTTTTGCAAATCAGCGCCACGACCGAGTGGGCGACCGGCGGGCGACCTGGCCACGCGTCACCTTCCGATTGGAAGAAAATAGGTTGCTACAGTAGCGCGGGGAATGGGGGCGACGCGGCCCGATCCTGGTCGTCCGTCCCCTCGATCGGACGGCCAGTGGAGGCCGGCGACGTGGACGAATGAAAGAGGGCGGATTCTTCGGCCTTTTATATATAGTAGAGTAGGATTGTTCTACCAGCAACAAGCGGAAAATTCCAAAGAGTGATGAAGCTTCCGATTCACTATATACCATAGATGGTGTCCAAGTTGATAGTGGTCTTGAATGAAAAATATTCTACAACACCTCTAATGTTTGTATGGTTACATGAATTAGAGTTCGGTGTGCTAAATCCAGTATATCATATGATGTCATACATGGAGGTATCGTATGTTCTTGACCCAGGAGGTCGCGTCGTGCTGCTCCAGCCGGCTCCACGCCGAGCACAGCTTCATCGCCTCTGCTTTCATGTACGCGAGCTCCAACTCCAAGGCGCAGCGCGCCTTTCTTGCGTTCCTCCCACCGGCCGTTAGCAACGTGTCACTCCTGGCCATCCCACTGTATGACCTCGTTGCCATAGGCGCTGCTCTCTATCGAGGAGAGCCATCAACCTCATTGCCTAGTCGCATTGGTGGCGGACCTCTTGCGCGCCGACACGCTCCAGGCTTCCCGCGCTGCCGTTGTCCCGGGTACCCCTTCTTCCCCTCCAAGATGTGCATGCTCTCTGTCGTGCTTGACCTCCCGCGCCTAGATGTCGAGGTGGACGGCGAGTTCTGCGACCTGCGGGAGCACGTAAGGCTGCCTGGATGTCTGGCCGTGCCCAGGAAAGGATCAGCGACCCCTACCATGGGAGGATCTAGGTGGTGGCCTCGGCGTCCTGGACGTCCGCCATCCATCGGGTGTGGGGATCCCGTGTGTTGTGCATGTGGCGATCTCGGAGATTTCTTCTCCACCGCATATTCAGAAGAAAACGGTGATTGGGATCTTGACAGCGATCTGCAAAAGGTTACTCAATGATTCATGCTAACACCAAAACCAACTTATCCACCGCAAATCCCATCAGCTAGGAATGCAACATTACGCCAAGAACTTAAGTAGATTTCCTAACACATAAATCACAATGTGTATCAGACATTGTCTATCAGATCTGACTACTAAAACTGAAACTGACATATAAACTAACCAAGAGGCACATCCTATTTTGTTAGTACCGACCTTTTGGCATGTACAGGCATCCAAAAAAATGATTAAGCATCATTTGTCATCCATCCTTCTCTAGAACAAAAACTGAAACTGACAGGATGACATAACAGTTGATGCTATCTCAAATGTTCAAATTTTCAGTCATTCTCCCGAGAACTTCACTGATTTTTGTCAAGAACAAAACTTATGTTCTATGGATCAGTACCAACATATTCAGCACGTTTCTCATGTCTATCTCCACGACCAACTGCTTCGAAATCACGTACTGATTTTCATTTCATTTAAGGTTATGTGTAGCAATGCACGAGCTGTGCGCTAGTAGATGTTAATACAAAATATCAGAAGTAAAAACCAACTGCAGTACACATCACTGAGACGATTTCACCCCAACAAATCAATCAGGAAAGCTGAGAGAAGGAGAGCTAGCTGGGCAACTTGCTGCAGCGCGCTCTGCATCTGTCCCCCAGCGTGCTAGAGAAATGCCAGTGACCTGTATCGCGGCTCAGCACGCTAGTACAGAACGACACATCGGAAACGGGTCAAAAACCTCTTCGGCAACGGAGAAAGGGTCCGTGTCCCCGCCTCTGTCACTGATGTGAAGGCCTTCATCGGTAACGGAGGCCAAAAACCGTTTCCGATGAGGTATCCATTTGGCAACGGTTGTGCGCAGACCTCCGTTTACTTAGTTTGCCTTCATCAGATACGGAGTTTCCCATCCACCCGTTTACACTGAGCATTTCTCATATTTCGGTTATATGCCATAATACATGAAAGGCTGATTGCACAATGCACTAAAACGTTATTCAATTCATAACATAGAACAAATGCCATCATTACATTGGTATACAATAATATCACCGTTTTTTACAATTTGACTACAATCATATCTATCACACATTGGCATAATGTAATATCACCTATTACACTTTGACTACAATCATGAACTCTAAACCTATAAGCAACTAACCTAACAAGATGGAAGGCTGGCTTAATTAAGCCAGCGTTTCATCTTTGACTTGGAGCTCACCTTCTATGAGCTCTCGGTCGTCGCTGTACCCACTCCAAGACCAGTATCCACGAAATTTCCCTGCCTTAAGGTTTCTGGTTCTCGGAATGATACATTGGTACTTTTATGCAGTGTTGCCGAAATAAACTCCTGTGTGAAAGAAAAAAAAACTATTAGCGAAATGTACAAAATACATCTGGATATTAAAAAAATCAGTGGCTATTTTCCAGCAACTGCTTTGTTCGGTTGCCATTTTCGAGAAACTGCTAAGATCGACGACAAATATCCAGGAACTGCTCTGTTTGGTGGCAGACAGTTCGCATTCCTTCCTTCTCTTCTTCCTCGTTCCACCCCAATCCCCCACCCGCCATGGACGACCGCAACAGAATAACAGAGACAACTACCGTCCGTACCCACGGCACCGTTCTGGAGGTGGTGTACACGAACGAGGAGCATACCGTGGAGCGGATCCTCGACAAGTACGAGGAATGGCTAGCAGAGGAGAAGCATCGGTTCATCGGCCTTGACATCGAGTACACCTGTAATCGTCGGCACATGTCTGTCCTGCAACTCTCCATGCGCCAGCATGTCCTCGTGTTCCACTGGTGCAAGTCCAAGAAGAATTGTCCAGAGTTGGGCAAATTCTTTGAACGCAAGAATATCACCTTCGCAAGCGTGGACATCACCAACGACAGCAAGGTGCTTTCTTCTGCCGGCTTCCACATTCCACCGGAGTACTACGTGGACATCCAACTCGTATACAAAATCAAGGGTGGAGACGAGAGGGACGGAATGGGTGATCTAGCGGCAGACCTCATCGACAAATCATACGCCAACATGAAGAAGGAGTTCCCATCCAACCAGCACGATTTTTGGGAGTGGATGCCGCTGCACAAAGTTAATCTCAACTACGCAGCAATAGATGGGTACGTGACCTACGAGTTGTATCGCAAGATCCTAACCTTGAAGGACAGGCTACGTCCAACATGGCAGGAAATGCTCTGCCCTAGGTGCAAGAATACCCTAGGTGAATTGCAATAGGCTTTGGATGTGGGTGTTTAACTAGTTTGTACAGTTGGTGTTTTAACAATAAGTGTTTGTAATTATCAGAACATGTATGTGTGAATTTGCACTAGGAATTTGTTTATGTGATGAAATGCTCATACGTAGAACCTAGTTCATCGGCATCACAGCCGGTCACAGAAAGATTTATACCTTTCACCCGGCGGGAGAGGAGGTGCAGGCCTCTGCCAGATGCGCTGAGATGCTACCAGCGCGCTGCGACGCAATCACCTCCTCCTCCTTCTCCTTCGTCGACATCCACCTCCTCCTTCTTCTCCACCACCTACAGATCCTCCACCACCTCCAGATCGGCCACTTCCTCCTCCAGATGGGTTTCTGCTGGTAGATCCGCCGGAGGTGCTGCACCACCACCTCATGAATGACCTCCTCCACATCGGCCTGGCTCAGAAGAAGCCGGGAATCACCGGAGGAGGAGGGCGTCAGATGGTGGCGCTGCCGCATCATTAGCGGACGCATGGCCGCCTCCAGATCGACCTTCCCCTCACGAAGGGCTGCCGCTAGAACGGTGCTGCCGCGGCGGCTAGAGCCGCGGCCGCGATGGCCGGATCTAGAAGCGCCGACAGAGGAAGCCATTAGAGAGAGTGAGGAGAGTTGAAAGCCACAGTGTGCGGCGGCTAGGGTTGGAAGAGAGACAAGTGAGAGAGTGATAATGAGACCGAGCCGGCAGTATATATAAGCGCCACATTGGCAACGGATATTTTATATAACCGTTTCCATTGATTTTACACCAGCGAGAGAGTAAACTTACTAACAGGTACTCTAAATTACATATGAACGCAGAGACCACTTAGCAGCTAGTGCTACTACATACGGACTTGATAATGAAGTAAACGATTACATATATGCTACTACTAGCTAATGCTACTACTAGCAGCTGCTGATGAAGACTCGGGCTCGTCGTCGCTGTACACGAGTGCGTCCCTCCGGCATAAGGTACCGTCGAAGATCTTGATGAAGAACCCATTGTCGCCGTCGAACTCGAAGCACAAAAAGTGCCCCTGCTCAAGCTTGTACGCTTGGGTGAATGACTTCCATCCCTGGCTGAGGTACAAATTCCCCCCGGCACTCACGGCCGTCTTCACCGCCCAGCTGCCGTTCTCGCAGTCCTCCATCTTCAGATGCATGGTAGCTGCCACCATGCCTTGGAGCTTCTCTGCGAACGCCCTCGGGAGTCTCAGGCGGCTCTCGATGCCCTTTTACAGGATAACCAAGAACTCGAATCCGCGCAGCTCCGGGGACATGTCTTCAGAGGACGGTGAGGGCGACACCGACGGCGTGGCATTGCGGCTGTGCCCCCTACCACGGCCGCGCCCTCGTCCACGGCCGCGCCCACGTCCACGGCCGCGACCGCTGATGGTACCTCTCGCCGGGGACATGTCTTCAGAGGACGGTGAGGGCGACACCGACGGCATGGCATTGCCGCTGCGCCCCTACCACGGCCTCGCCCTCGTCCACGGCCGCGACCGCTGCTGGTACCTCTCGCCATGGATTTGGACGAGGGGATCTGGCGAAGATTGAATAACTATAGGCGATGGACTGGGGCTTCAAAGAGACCGCTGCTGGTACCTCTCGCCATTTATACTCGCGGATCTGCTCCGCCCACCTCCCCATCTGCCCATTCGCTAGCCTCCACGTATCAACATTTTCAACGGTTGGAAAATTATATCCGTTACCATAGAGGCAAATATTGGAAACGGACAATTTTATTAACCGTTGCCAATATAATAGGTGACGGAGATTGGAAAGGGTCCGTTGCCAATGTAGGCGGGCCTGGTCAGGTTTGTACGCACCGGCCGCGCGGAAAGCGCGATTCTCTGTCGCCTAACACCTGCCGTTCCATATAGGGGTATCCGATGTGTCGTTCTGTAGTAGTGGCAGCTATCGCCATGGAGCTGCTGCTCTCCGAACCATACCATTCCCATTTACAATGTATGTCATGAACTGTTACTTTACCAATAGAAACTGTCGGCTCCGAAGATGGAGGTGCACGTTTAATTATCCAAATTAACAACCCCAAAAGGCAAAAACTATTATATTCTCATATATTGGCTAAACCCTTAACAACAAAATTCGTACTGCCTTGCCATTTTTTCGCCGTATCTTCTTATGTTGATTAATTCCACATTTATTAAAATATCATTCTCCACATTACAAAATCAAATAAAATGGGATCAGGGTCTAACACCCGAACTATAAATGTAAGCAGTGGTGGTTTTGGTGATAGAAAAGTATAAGAGATGTAAATTCACTAATGCTACTAAAAGTGTCGGGTAACAGAAGATCATAATTTTTTTAAATCACAGCTAAGAATGGGACTTCACAAAGTGCCCCTTTATCCTTTCAGTCAAGAACTGAGAAATAATTTATGAAATGTAACATTTTCTTTGTAAGGTACAACAAATGAGCCCAATCAAGACAACAGGTAAGGTCACATATCCATCACAAAATTCAAATAAGCAGGAACTAAATGTTGATTAAGCCATGGCACAAAAGAAAACTGAAGAAGAGGGAGAGACAGATAGCTCACCACAATGACCACCTAATGAGAGCCATTGGACACAGATATCATTTGCTTGCCCAGTACCCCGTGCTTGTCGATCAGCATGTGTGTGCAGTCACGGAATCTGAAACAAATAGTTTCGGTTGTAAGAAAAATAACAACAAACATGTAGAGGGCTCTCACACACTTGAATTTTTGTATACATACTGTACCTAGTACGCAACAGTTTAAACACAATTTATGCATGCTTATCAGATCACCCACATGGGACTATGGGAGATGGAGTCGATGCCAACTTACTACCGTTCACTGGTTGTCTTATCTGCAAATTCTGAATGGTGTGCACCTCCATCGAGTAGACCAAACACGTATCCATGAATGCCGCCTTCAAAGACGAGCTCAGCTGTCTCCTACACCTACGGCGGGAAGCAGCAGCGCATGACCTCGACGGCGTCGACCACTTGCGAGCTGGACCAAAAACAGAGAAAAAATTCAGATAACAATGGTATTTCAGACATTATCTCAATAATTGATCTTGATGAGAGGAAATTCGGATCTGCTGCGCCAAAGCAGCAACTGCAAATATATCTATAAGATCTAGAAAAAATCTGATACAACGTAACTGGAAATAAAACAAATCAAGGAATTTTGGATGAAAACATGGGGATTTCAGTCATGACCCGAATACTGTACCTTTAATCAAAGGAAACGAGAGATGGAGAAATTGGAACAAAAAGAAATTGGGAAGAGGCAGGTCGCGCGTCCCTATCTAGATCCACAGGGGAGAGAGAGAGAGCTGCTCGTGCACTGCCTAAGAAAGAACAAAATCGTTGGGACAAAAACACACGAACCAAAGGAAAAAAATCAAGAACCACGGAAGGAAAACCGCGACATCTGCATATGCTGCACGAGTACGGCCATGTCGCTGGTGCCAAGGTCATCTGGCCTACTGTGAAACCATGCCGCCGGATTCGTCGCCGACCTGTTGGATCCGATGCGGAGCTCTGTAGAGGCAGCCTACCGGAGACGGAGGCAGCTCCTTCAACCGAGGCCGGGATGGATGCGGTGAGAGAAAATTGTTTTCGACAGTGACCAGGACGTCGGCTGCCTCAGCGTTGCGAGGCGACGACGATAGGTGGTGATGCTAGACCAACTTGCCGGAACTGGACTGCGGGGGGATGGGCGAAGGTGGGAGAAGGTAGACGTGGGGGAGGCAGCACCGAAGGATACAGGAACGAGGTCGAGTCGATTCAGGCCGGCGAGCTCGGGGAAGATCGATGGCTATGAAACGAGCAGAGGACGGCGGCGTGGTTGGCGGACGGCGGCGTGGTTGATGGACGGCGGAGGCCTGAGTAGAGGGGCGGCGGCGGCAAGGATCCCATGCGTGAGGAACCCTAGAACGAGCAGAGGACGATGATGTCCAGTCTGCGAGGGGAAAAACGTTCGTCATATGGCGAGGGACTGCGGGTTGATTTTCAGAAAATAGGAGGGCTTAAATGCAAATTCCGCGACGTACGACGGACGACAGGACACTGCATATTTTTATAGTAGAGATAAAATACGAACAATGGAATTTTCTTCTTTTCAAAGTAAGATATTAAAATGATGAGATTTTCATGGGAAATCCCGTAAATTATAAAAAATGGTAAAATCATGTGATATGATATATAAAAGTATAATAAACTACAAAATACATAGTTACGTTTCCTACGTAACAACATCCCCAAATTTAATCCAACCTCATCCTTAAGCATGCAGATGATAAAATAGATTGACTTTGGATTTTATTATCTTAGTAACAAAAATAAACAATGATTATTTCTACTAAATGTACTATGTCTTAATGTCTATGTATTATCAACAAACAATCACCATATCAAGTAAAACAATAACATGATTTTTAATAAAATAAAATCAACAAGAAAACATGCATTAAATTACTCTTTCATCCATTGGTGAAAGAAGTAGTAAGCTCGTGATTGTGCAACGGGTGCGTAGTGTACATTAAGAAATGCTCATGTTGAATTTGTTCTTTTGTTTGGTCTAGAAAGATTTTGGCATCTATGTGAACCATTAAAAGGAAAATCATTTTGGGCGGTGTTTGGTTACCTCAACAGTTCATCGCAACAAAGCATTTCATAATCTTCCATAGAGTGGTCCCTTTGTATGGTCATTATTATCCGAAAGCTAACACTACTTCAACTATTCATCAAGAAATCATGGCAAACAAAATTCTCGGGTCCCTGTCAGCATTTCTGATTTTTTTTCATGGAGGAGTGTGCCGCTTTCGTTGATTTATTTATTTGATTCCTGAGACCAGGCAACATCTTTTTACCAGCTCTATTCAAATATAGATGAGAGCATTTTCCATTCTCACTGGGTAAAAAGACAGAAGCTCGTTTAGCATGGATGATCTCGACCCCCTCCACTTATCATCCATATTGCAGCGACACCTCGTGAGTAGGATGTTACCGGTGACCTATCCCGGAGCCTGAACCTGCTTAGATCATGTGTTCACCCATCGAGATCATGGCGTTATACCAACTAACAATTTTATTGCCGAAACAAGACCCCGACAATGGGATTTTCCGCACACTTCTTCTCTGCCTTGTATGTTGGCATGGAGTGGGTGAGTGGTGTCCGAACTCCGAAAGAAGGCTCGCAAGAGACGTTTTCGTACACTAATCAGACCGGTAGCAGACGTTTGGTGCGTCCGCTCGTGATGCTATTATTTCGATCAACACCTCACCACACCGTCTTTCTCGCACCTGTGAGAGTGAATACGTCGTTCAGGGACACGCGGCGCCACCACACACAGCGCCCCCAACGACCGTCACAACAAGATCTGTCGATATCCCTAGTGCTACCCAACGGAGGAAGGAGTTCATGTGCATCCACCCGCCACATAGTCACGCCTGATAACCTATCGTGACGTAATTTGTTGCAAAATCGCTACAATGCAACTTTGATTTTAACTTGGAGTGTTGATTTTGTGTTGAATTTAGAGTTCGATTTTTAAAGATTTGGGTCACATTTAGAGTTGAAATGAGGTGTGGATATGATACGAGTAGTGATACTTATTGTTTTTGTGTCATGTTCAATGTTGGGGTTTTTATACATTACTGAAACTTATGAAGATCGATAACGACATGCACCTAGGGAGAGCGGACAATATGTGCTAGCCCCAAGAGCTGACAGCCTGACAGGTGTTGCGGTATGAGGAGCAGTGTCCGTAATCATGCCTCGGGGAGTTAGCGAAATCATCAAATCTCGTTAACAATTTAAATGTCGTTATCGTGTTGTGATTGCTTGTTTCTTAGCAAATAGAGTGCGCTTAGGATAATAACTGGTGCTACGAGAGCCAGAGCGAACCTTTTCCCCTTTTCTCTCGAAGCCTCTCCTTTCTTCCTTCCCCTTGAGAGTCGCCGGTGGAAAGCCGGGCCGATCTGATGGCCATCTCGCCGGAGTAGCTGGCCGGAGATGGACTAGGAGAGGCGCCGGATCTAGGGTTGTAGATAGTAGCAATAAAAGTAGGGTTTCTTGGTTTGGGCTTTATGCTCGTTTTAGCTTCATGCCGTCTTGCTTTCCCCGGAGGTGCGTAGCTCCGATGCAAAGGCGCGGTGTCGGGCTTGCCGCTGATTTACGCTCTGTCAAGTTTCCAAGCCGGAGGAAGGGCGGAGCGGAGTCGTCGGCAACCTCCTTCAATAAGCGCCTGGGGTTTCGTCTGCAGATTCGACCAAGCCGGATCTGGGTGATGGCGGTGCTCGCTGTCTTTCTGGTGGTGCTCCAATGGATGGAGCCGTGCGCCGAGGGCAACGGTGCTGCGCCCTGCTTCCCTAATAAGCTTGAAGGACGGCTTCTGGTTCAGGAAGTCGTCGTGCTTATGCGATGGACTGATCTTGAGCAGTTCTTCTGTTCTCGCCGTCGTGGTGATCGAGGGAGCAGAGCAGTTGCTCGTATGATTCTTCCTGTTGCAGATGCGCGTTCGGAGCTGGTGCGTGTGACGACGCGTGCTGGCGGAGCTGCTAAGTCTCACGGAGATCCCAAGCTGCGGCTTGACTTGGCCGAGGCTATCCATGGCGAAAGGAGCCGCTCCGTGCTCTGGAGCATTTACCAGAGGTACTTCTTCCTCCTTAACTGGAGGATCTTCGATCTCGGCAGGGGATACTCCGACGCCGTTGTCCCAAGTGGCTTGTTCCCCAGTGATGGCGGTGGCGCCCCGGCCTTGAGGTCTGCGGTTGCGTGCGGCCAAGACGAAGGACTTGATTGCATTTCTTGTTTTACTTCTGAGGTCCTGTTTGATATACAGGAGGGTGCGATTGTAATTTTCTTTTTCTTTGTGAACCTCCTTGTAATTTTGTACTCGCCGTGATATTGAAAGCTCCAGCTCCTCCGGGGCACCTCTTGTTCAAAAAAAAAAACGAGAGCCAGATTAGGAGGTCGGGGATATCGATCTAAGGAGGAGAGCGAATATTCCGCAACTAGTTGCGCCCGCACCCCATTATCGGAAGTACTATTTTCGAGTTTCCAAAAAATGCGAAATAAATCATGGACATTGTTATGTTGTTTCTCGGGCATTCATAAATTTTCATCCCAAAATATGACCATATGTGTTCTGTGCAAAAAAGAGAAGACACGAGTGAATAGTATCATGACTATTCACAGCACATTTGTCTTTTTTATGCAGGCTACGTATTGTCAAATTTTTGGGTGAAAATTTGTGGATGCACGATAAACAACATATACAATGTCCATGATTTATTTCACATTTTTTGAAAACTTGGAAGTGCGACATGCGGAATGGGTTGCGGACGCAACTAGTCCAGGAGGCGGTGCAATGGAAGAATCTAGGGAAGCAATCGACACACTGAGGGCGGCTGACGGGGCAGATCAATTTTGCATGGCAAAGTTCGGTTCCGTGTTACATGAAGCATCGGCAGTGTTGACGAGAGTCCACGGTGGACTGAAGAACCGCGACACAGATCGGATCGTGCTACAGTATGGTCTATCTCGGCGAGTTGGCGGCACAGTCGGAGTGTCGGACTCAATCCGCTCAGATGTGTGCAAGCAGCGGCGGCACGCGCAGCAGATCGATCCAATCCATCCATTGATGGCTTCAGGTTTTTTTGTTTTGAGATAAATTGATGGCTTCAGGTGGTCTGGCTCTGGCACGCGAGGGTGCACGCGGTGTTCAACGCGGCCCAGGTTGGAGGTGGAGCAGGCCCAAGTGGCCAGCCGCATAATCCGGCGAGGCAGCGTATGTGGCCCAGCCCAGGCGAGCCAGAGTAGAGCACTCACGTGAGGCCGACAGAGGCAGGCTTTTTTTTTTTACACGCAAGAGCTCATATACACGCGCACACCCACCCCTATGAATGCACGCACGCACACCCTACCCCTATCAGCACCTCCGAGAGACCGAGTCGACGGAGCCAGGCTTGGGCGGAGACAACCGCACGAGCAGCAACACTGACTCGCCCGCACGCGTTGCCCCGCATGTGCAGGACCCATTTGGGCTGCCTTTTCTGTTTTCGTTTGTTTCCTTTTTCTTTTTCCATATCTTTTTTTCCTTTTTCGGTATGTCTACTGTTTCCGGCACAAGAATATTTTTTATCTTTCAACTTCCGTATTATTATGTTTTCTGGAAATACGTGAACATTTTTGTTATAGGAGTACACTTTTTAATTTATCGTGAACCTTTTTTATCTTGAACCATTTTTTATTATAGGTGAACACTTTTTTTGTGGAAATACATGATTTTTTTAATGTGAACCATTTTTGTATTATCGTGAACATTTTGTACCTGTCAATATTTTCGAGAAAAAAAACTTCACGTATAAAAAGGATTCATAAATATTCGAGAAACTATTCACGAAGGTTGAAAATTTTGTTCACCGTGTTCAAATGTTCATGTCATTCAAAATAATTGCTCTCAAGTTATATAAATGAATATGGGTTAAAACAATATTCACATAGTCCAGTAACTAAGAAAAAAAGAAAAAAGAAAATAAATAAAAATTATTTAGGCATTATCCATGAAAATAGAAAAAACAAAATAAATAAGAAACAAGGAAAACCTCACATGTGGGCCAGCCCGTGTGTGTGTGTGTGCGTGTGTGGGGGGGGGGGGGGGGGGGGAGGAGGGGGGAGTAGTAGTGCCGGTCGAGTGCGGGCGAGACGACCACCTTGACTCGCTCAGAGCGATGTATAGGGGAGCCCCGTAACGTGGCAGGGGTTCCCTCTCGCGCACCCCTACATGGGTCGGCTCAGTTGGTTGCTGATACGTCTCCAACGTATCTATAATTTCTGATGTTTCATGCTTGTTTTATGTATCATTGTCACATGTTTTATATGCATTATATATCATTATTATACATTTTCTGGGACTAACCTATTAACAAGATGCCACAGTGCCAGTTCCTGTTTTCTGCTGTTTTTGGTTCCAGAAAAGCTGTTCGGGCAATATTCTCGGAATTCGACGAAACAAAAGCCAAACCTCCTATTTTTCCGAGGGACACACGGAGCCAGAAGGGCAAGCCAGGGGGAGGCCCACGGCCTCCAAACCACATGCGCGCGGGGGAGGGCGCGCCGCATGGTGTGGCCCACTCGGGACTCCACCGACGTTGCCCCTTCGCCTATTTAGTCACCCCGACGCGAAAACCCTAAATATATATCTAATACTCCAGAAAGACTTCCGCAGCGCCGCCGCCATCGCGAGACCTCGTTTCGGGGGTCAGAAGTTCCTGTTCTGGCACCCTGCCGGGACGGGGATTGACCCCCGGAGCCATCTCCATCGACTCCACCGCCTCCACTTCGACTCCATGATGGTTTGTGAGTAGTTCCCCCATGGACTACGGGTTCTTGGCTGTAGCTAGTTGGTACTCTCTCTCCCATGTACTTCAATACAATGATCTCATGAGCTGCCTTACATGATTGAGATCCATATGATGTAATTGGTGTTGTGTTTGTTGGGATCCGATGAATTGTTACATTATGATCAGATTGTTCATCATATTATCATACTATTGTTTATTTAAGATCTTGCATGCTCTCCGGTACTTGTGGTTACCCTGATCAAGTAGTTGCTTGTATCTCCAAGAGGGAGTATTTATGCTAGATAGTTGGGTTCAGCCTCTATTTAACCTGGGATAGTGACAGCAAGTTCTAAGGTTGTAGATGTGTTGTTGCCACTAGGGGTAAAACAGCAATGCTTTGTCTAAGGATGAATGTGTTGTTTACATTATGCACAATACTTAATGCAATAATCTGTTGTTTGCAACTTAATACTGGAAGGGGTGCGGATGCTAACCGGAAGGTGGATTATTTAGGCACAGATGCATGCTGGATAGCGGTCTGTGTACCTTGTCGTAATGCCCAATTAAATACTACAGTAAACCTTATCTTATCATAAGCATGCATTGTCATGCCCTTACAATTATCAATTGCCCAACTGTAATTTGTTCACCCAACACCTGTTATTTGTTTGGAGAGTTACCACTAGTGTAGATAGCTGGGAACCCCGGTCCATTTGTCATCATCATTGCTCTCTGGTCCTATATGTCATTAGAAGTAGTATCAACTATTTTCTGGTGCCATTGCCTCCGTGTTACTGCTGCTGTGTTACTGTTACTATTGCTCTCATATTACTGCTGCTTTCACATCACCCCTGTTACTAGTGCTTTTCCAGGTGCAGCTGAATTGACAACTCAGTTGTTAAGGCTTATAAGTATTCTTTGTCTCCCCTTGTGTCGAATCAATAAATTTGGGTTTTACTTCCCTCGAAGACTGTTGCGATCCCCTATACTTGTGGGTTATCAAGACTATTTTCTGGCGCCGTTGCCGGGGAGCATAGCTCTACTCATAAGTTCACCTGGGGAGTACACTCTACCTCTCTCTCTGTTTTTATTTTATTTTGTCTTGTCTAGTTTACTTTTGTCTAGTTTATTTGTGCTTAGTTTATTTTGTTTAGTTGTGTTTTGTTTAGTTTACTTTTGTTAGTTTATTTTTGTTTGTTTTGTTTTTCTTATAAATTCGAAAATCCATAAAAATTTGAAAAACCGAAAAATTAAAAACTGTTGTTATGGAAGAACCCACAACCTATAGGAGCTTATAGAATTATATATGAAGTATAGAGAATCAAAAAAGGGTGAAGTCATGAGTGCTGTGTTAGAAAAGTTGAATACAATTGCTAATATCTTGCTTAAACGCCATGATATAAACTGTTGCTCTAAACAGGATACTAAACATCTTAAATTCCAATGTGCTTTAGTGAAGAAGTTTTAATTGTGAACTATCATTGGAATAACTATATTCATCTTGGGTTCGAAGAAGTAGAACAATTTGTTTTATTTATGGGAGCCTCTGAGATAGAATCTTTCATGGCTAAAAATTATGAAACTTGTATTGCTTGTAAGGACCTTAAAGATTATGTCTCTTCTATCCTTGATTATTGCATAGAACATTACAGCAATAATCCTTATATCGTTGATTACAAAGAGAGACTCATTAATGCACAAGAATGCACTCACAATTTGCAGGAACCTGTGGAAGAAGAAATTGCTGAACCTGAAAGCTCATTAGATGAAAAAGAGGAGGAGAGTGATGAACAAAAGGAGGAAGAATGGATTAGCTACCCATGCCTACCTTCTAATGAGAGTAACTCTTCATCTCTTACATTATTTGATTGCCCTCCATGCTTACCCAAGGAGGATGAATGTTATGTTCCTGTTGATTCTCTTGAAATTTTTCCTATGAGTAAAACTTGTGAGAATAATTATGCTACTGTTATATATGATAATCCATGCTATTTTGATAAATCTTATGATAATCCTTTATTTGTGGCTGATATCGAAATGCATGGTACTAAAGAGTTTTGCTTAGAAAATGTTTATGATAAAGCTCTAGATGATGGTCCTATGTTACTTGATAATATTGACTGTACCACTAATGAAAATGGGATTGGAGAAGTCTTGACTTTATCTAGGCGTCCCATATATGTTGAGAGTGATCAATCATCTTGTTATAAAATTGTTACATGTGGGTTCGAAATTTTAAATCCCACTACTTATGAGCTTGATAAAAATTATTTGTTTGTAGATCATGAAAAGCATGCTTTGTGTGATAGTTATATTGTTGAGTTTATTCATGATGCTACTGAAAATTATATGAGAGAGGAAAATATGGTTGTAGAAATTTTCATGGTACTAAAACACCTCTCTATATGCTGAAACTTTTGAAGTTACTCTTGTTTTATCTTCCTATGCTTGTCACTTTGTTCTATATGAATTTATTTGTGTACAAGTTTCCTATGCATAGGAAGTGGGTTAGACTTAAATGTGTTTTGAATTTGCTTCTTGATGCTCCTTTTGCTTCATTTTCTATTTTCATGAGAGCATCATTAAAACTATCAAGCCTAGCTAAAAGGCATTAAAGAAAAGCGCTCTTGGGAGACAACCCATGTTTTATTTCTGTAATTTTTCTTTTGCTTTTTGAGTCAAGGAGCTTGCTTACTTCTGTAACAACTCCTTTGTATCTTTATTTTATTGCATTGTTGTGCCAAGAAGAGCCTTTAATGATTAGATGATGCTAGATTTGGATTTCTGCGCAGGGACAGATTTTTAGCTGTCACGAATTTGAGCTTTTCTCCCTGGAGAAAAATCGAAAAATTCTATAAAAAATCACGCATCTTCCTCAGATATGTACGCATCTTTCATTAACTTCACTTTTTCCGATTTGAGCAACGGAAGTACCTCGAAAAAATTCGTCTTTACTGGCTGTTCTGTTTTGACAGATTCTGTCTCTGTTTTTTGCATTGTCTCTTGTGGACTTTAAGTAAGGCTTTCTAGACGTGGAGGGCTGTAGCTAATGTTTTATTGAGTATTGCAATGTGTCACTACAGAACCAAAGTGGATTAATGTTTTTGAGTACTAACCCCTCTAATGAAGTTTATGAGAAGTTTGGTGTGGCAGAAGTTTTCAAGGGTCAAGAGAGAAGGATGATATTGTGATCAAGAAGAGTGAAGAGCCTAAGCTTGGGGATGCCCCCGTGGGTCACCCAAGCATATTTCAAGAAGACTCAAGCATCTAAGCTTGGGGATGCCCAAGGCATCCCCTTCTTCATCATCAACTTATCAGGTCATCTCTAGTGAAACTATATTTTAATTCGGTCACATCATATGTGCTGTTCTTGGAGCGTCTTTGTGTTTAGTTTGTTAGTTTTATTCTCTGATCATATCAATGTCGGATCCTATCTATCTTGTTTGGGAGAGAGACACGCTCCGCTTTTTCATTTGAATACTCCTATTCTTCACTTATATTGTTGAGTATTCATTTTCGCACTGTTTAGCTTCTAGCTCTTGGTTTTCATGTATCTCTTGTTCAGAGCTATTAGTTATTTTATAGAAAGTACTCTCTTGCTTCACTTATATTTATTTGGAGAGTTGCTTGGTTGATGTGTTGGTCCAGAAATTTTTGCATGTGGTAGTGGTATAATGAAAAACTTGCATAATCTTGTAGATCATTGAACTTTGATAATCTGATTCTTTGCAAACGTTTTGAGGTATTTAGATGGTAAAGCTTGCTGGTTAATTAAGTTAAAATCATTAGTGGATTGTTGTCTTTAAGCTTGTACCGTACTACAAACTCTAAAAATTGTTGAAGGTGTAGTTGGACTTGATAGCTTTCCATGTCTGAAAGTTCATTGTAATAACTAAGTTGTGCTGAAGGTCGAGGGATCTAACGGGGTACTTGTGCCGCCGTGAACGGCCCTTCTTGGAGTGAATTTTAATCATGCTCTTAATGTTGAACCTGCTAGTTGTTTGCAATAAACTTGTGAGTTCTTTTTGACTAATGTTAAGCTACGGTTTTTGGCACTTCCACCATCCAAATTTGCTAGCCTCTTCGGTGCTGTGCATTGCCTTCTGCTCACATTGAGAGTTGTGCATACTTCGCCGGTACATCCAACCCCGTGGGAGGACTTCCTCTTGTTCTCCTACACATAAGCCTATACATCTTCCTCAAAACAACCACCATACCTACCTACCACAGCATTTCCATAGCTGTTCCGAGATATATTGCCATGCAACTTCCATTTACATTACATGACTTGTTGTCATTCATCACTTATATATTGCTTTGCATGATTCTATACAGCTGATGTGTGGTTTACCCATGTTACGCTAGATCATTGCATATCCTGCTACACTGGCAGAGGCATACAGTTTCATACATCATGTCTTGTTCGTTATGAGTTATATGTACCAAAAAGTGTGTTGTCATATTAGAATGTTGCCCCTGAAAGTGAAAAGTGCTATGTGGCCATCGAAAAGAGAAACAGAAAAAGAAAAAAAAAAAAAAAAAAAAAAGAAAAAAAAAGAAAAAAGAAAAAGGGGGCAACATTACTATCCTTTATCCACACTTGTGCTCATGTTTAGCACCTGCAGTATTCATAGTCATCATTTGTGCTCATGTTTAGCACCTATACTCCATGTGAGAGAGTTTTCATGTTCTACTAGTATAACTATGTGGGGAATTTACACTATAGAACTTGGGTTGTATATTCCAATGATGAGCTTCCTCAAAAGTGCTCTAGGTCTTCATGAGCAACCAAGTTGGATGCACCCCCACTAGTTCCATTGGAGAGCTTTCATACACATATAGCTCTATGTGCATCCGTTGCATGGCAATCACTACTCCTTACATAGCTTCGATTATAAGACTTCCTCTTGTCTAATGATCACTTATAGCTTTGTGAGACTTTCTTCCATTGGCCTTCCAAACCCCCATTAATGTTCTCTTTGCCATAACATCCTGGTGCCAATACCAAATGCTTGCGCTCACCGGTTGAGTAGACTTCGAAACAGTTGATTCATGACGTTCATGTTTATGTTTACTTGGCTGAATCCTTCTATGTTATGAAAATTTGCTTGATGCTTGGATTGAAGGATAGAACTTCTACGCTGGATACTTAAACCATCTTTAATGAACCTTGTACGGTTTCATGTCTTTAAAGCGATAGTTCATGAAAACTTTTAGCTTGTTTGACTCTTGCTTTATTATCTCTTATATCAACTATAGACATTTGCTTTGAATGATTTGATCTCAGCTCACATGCCTTACATTATTATTGGATCAAGATTATGTTGGTAGCATGTCACTTCAGAAATTATTTTCTTTTTATCGTTTACCTACTCGAGGACGAGTAGGAACTAAGCTTGGGGATGCTTGATACGTCTCCAACGTATCTATAATTTCTGATGTTTCATGCTTGTTTTATGTATCATTGTCACATGTTTTATATGCATTATATATCATTATTATACATTTTCTGGGACTAACCTATTAACAAGATGCCACAGTGCCAGTTCCTGTTTTCTGCTGTTTTTGGTTCCAGAAAAGCTGTTCGGGCAATATTCTCGGAATTCGACGAAACAAAAGCCAAACCTCCTATTTTTCCGAGGGACACACGGAGCCAGAAGGGCAAGCCAGGGGGAGGCCCACGGCCTCCAAACCACATGCTCGCGCGGGGGCCAGGGCGCGCCGCAGGTGTGGCCCCTCGGGACTCCACCGACGTTGCCCCTTCGCCTATTTAGTCACCCCGACGCGAAAACCCTAAATATATATCTAATACTCCAGAAAGACTTCCGCAGCGCCGCCGCCATCGCGAGACCTCGTTTCGGGGGTCAGAAGTTCCTGTTCTGGCACCCTGCCGGGACGGGGATTGACCCCCGGAGCCATCTCCATCGACTCCACCGCCTCCACTTCGACTCCATGATGGTTTGTGAGTAGTTCCCCCATGGACTACGGGTTCTTGGCTGTAGCTAGTTGGTACTCTCTCTCCCATGTACTTCAATACAATGATCTCATGAGCTGCCTTACATGATTGAGATCCATATGATGTAATTGGTGTTGTGTTTGTTGGGATCCGATGAATTGTTACATTATGATCAGATTGTTCATCATATTATCATACTATTGTTTATTTAAGATCTTGCATGCTCTCCGGTACTTGTGGTTACCCTGATCAAGTAGTTGCTTGTATCTCCAAGAGGGAGTATTTATGCTAGATAGTTGGGTTCAGCCTCTATTTAACCTGGGATAGTGACAGCAAGTTCTAAGGTTGTAGATGTGTTGTTGCCACTAGGGGTAAAACAGCAATGCTTTGTCTAAGGATGAATGTGTTGTTTACATTATGCACAATACTTAATGCAATAATCTGTTGTTTGCAACTTAATACTGGAAGGGGTGCGGATGCTAACCGGAAGGTGGATTATTTAGGCACAGATGCATGCTGGATAGCGGTCTGTGTACCTTGTCGTAATGCCCAATTAAATACTACAGTAAACCTTATCTTATCATAAGCATGCATTGTCATGCCCTTACAATTATCAATTGCCCAACTGTAATTTGTTCACCCAACACCTGTTATTTGTTTGGAGAGTTACCACTAGTGTAGATAGCTGGGAACCCCGGTCCATTTGTCATCATCATTGCTCTCTGGTCCTATATGTCATTAGAAGTAGTATCAACTATTTTCTGGTGCCATTGCCTCCGTGTTACTGCTGCTGTGTTACTGTTACTATTGCTCTCATATTACTGCTGCTTTCACATCACCCCTGTTACTAGTGCTTTTCCAGGTGCAGCTGAATTGACAACTCAGTTGTTAAGGCTTATAAGTATTCTTTGTCTCCCCTTGTGTCGAATCAATAAATTTGGGTTTTACTTCCCTCGAAGACTGTTGCGATCCCCTATACTTGTGGGTTATCAGTTGCTTCTACCCGTTTTGCCTTCCGTTCGGTTATTTTTGGGGTTTTATCCGGTTCTTTCGTTTTTCTTTCTTATTTTTTATTTTTTATTTTTTCTTCTTTCTTTTCTGTTTCTCTATTTTTTCTCTTGTTCAAACAGGATAAACGTGAGTATTTTTGTTCAAATAACATAAATATTTATATTCAAAAAATGTTCAAACAATATAAATGTTCATATTGAAAAATCGTTCAAATAACATAAATATTCTTTTTTTAATCATTCAATATTCATATTGAAATTCAAATAGAATAAATTTTCATATTTCAAATCGTTCAAACAATATAAATGTTCATATTAAAAAACGTTCAAAAAACATAAATTTTCATATTTAAAAAACATCAAAATAAGATAATTATTTTATTATTATTATTTTACACATGTGAATGTTTATTTTTTATAACGAACCTTTTCGTTTATTACTTTTTACTAAAAACAGAAAGAACGAAAATAATAATAAAAATAAACTGTACATTTACTGGGCCGCATTTGGGGTGGCTCATGAAGTCATGATGGAAACACTGCAGGCGCAAGCGAATCGCTCCCATGCAGGTCGTTAAATTGGAGCTCCCCTCCAGATTGGGAGAGAAAGGAAGCCATTCGAACATGCGATGAGAGGCCCAACTGAATTGAATTTTGATCTCTGGCCGTAATTAAAGATTGCCGGACCGCGGGTGGGGCGGAACCCTACCGTATGATTACTTCCACAATAACTATTTAGGCCATGTTTGGTTGGGCTTATTTCTAGTTTTAGATTTTGGCTTATAAGTCACAAAAGTATCTAAATACTTGTTTTTGACTTTTAGTTTTAGCTCTTGACATGAAATTGTTACATGATGGTGTAAGCCAAAGGACAAAATTAAAAGTATGGACATGACCAGCTTAATTACGCGGAAGCACCCAGTGACATTGGCTTCGGCCAAACAACCTTGAATAATTTTTCCTAAGCCTTTCTACCAAACTCTTCCAAGAGAGTTGTGATGCAGATATTACAGATGGAGAAGAAGAGAAGATGCGAGAAGACGTTGTGGTGCTTCCTCGGCTGGCGCCACAGTGGATGGATAAGAAGATTCGCTGGGAGTTGCGCCACCTTGACAACGAGTCCCCTTATGATGACCGGTTGGACGCTCACAAGGAACAACAGAAAGAGAAGAGGCCTGGTTGAAGCGGCTGCTCCGCCGAGAGTGTTGATACGCCCACAAGCTCGGATGTGGCTGCTCAGCCACTGACGAGGGGCGAATTATCTTAATAGGGACAAGTTAAATAAATATAATTACACTTAAATCTTATATTTTCTTAGCTTCTTTTTACCATTTTATGGTTTGAACAAATATATATTGTGCACTTGCTTAGCATTGTTAAGTATATAGTATACTATTGATTGTTTTCATTATATAGTTTTAATGCATTGAAAATATGTCTGAGTTATGCAAAACGTTTATTCCTTTGTGAGATATTATTATTAACAAGATACTGATTCATCTTAAATGTAAAAAAAGGAAACACACGGTCACTTTATGTTCTTACATTTGACGGATTATATACACTATATGTATATGATTATGGGGATGTTTTTCTCTATTTTTAGTATTATTAAATATTTTGGTAGATATTTCAATGCATATAACTTAGCAAATAGCTGCATAAGTGTGTAGTGTACGGTTATGTAAGAAAATAAATAAATAAATCTGGAATATAAATTGAACACTTGACATGATCTTTTTCACTTGGTAAAATCTGTCTTACAACTTACCATGGAGTTAGGTAATTGATAATGTGTTGATGATTTATATTTGTTACTGCAATACAAACTCATGTTCGATCTGCACAACGGGCCAACGGCTGTAACATGAACTATATAGCTCGAGGAAAACAAACTATGTAACTCTGATGGTCAATCTCTCTCACTCCTAGTCCACACTAATGTTCGGTCCTGTTTTTCATTTTTTTTGTTCCTTTTCCTTTTTTTCCTCCATTTTTCCAGTTTTCTTTTTCTTTCTTTCTTTCTTCGTTTTGCTTTTATGGTTTTCTTTTCTCTGTTTCCTCTTTTTGTTTTTCTGTACTATTATTACTTTCTCATTTTCATGTTCCTTTTTATTTCCTTTATTTTTTATTTTCCTCATTTTATTTTCTATTTTTTGGTAATACAAGATTTTTTTACCAGGAACCATTTTTTAAAAAACCGTTGAATATTTTTATGAACCCATGAACATTTTCTGAACCCATCGCTCTAATTTTTTGGTTCACTATTATTTTTGGATTATCAAAATTTAGTCCTTTTCGGTTCACTATTATTTTTAGCTCACCGGCTTTTTTGGTTCACTATTATTTTTGGTTCACCCAAATTTTAGTTTCTTTTCACCTTGTTAATTTCATTTTTGATTCACTATTATTTTCAGTTCACGGATGTTTTTGTTTTACTATTATTTTCATTTCACCGAAATTTTAGTTTCTTTTCACCTTATTAATTTCATTTTTAGTTCAATGTTATTACGATTCACCTAATTATTCCGTCCAAAATTTTGTTATATTTTAATATTTTTGGTTCATATTATTACGAGGTTCACCCTAATTTGGTTCATTATTCATTGGTTCATATAAATCTGGTTTGTCAAGTTTTATGTTTTAAAAACAATTAATATATTTATTCAAAAATACAAATTGAAAAAGACAGCAAAAAATAAAAGAATAAAAGAGATAACAAAGGAAAGAAAGAAACCTAAAAGGCAAAAACGTAAAAATGAAACAACCTATAATGGGCCGGCCCACACGGAGAGTGCTGCGGGCTATCCGGAGCACCACCTCGCTTAACACGATGTTTAGGGCGACCCGGAGACACCCACAAGATTTGTTTAGGCAAAAAAAAAGAGTCAATTGTGATCAATCTAGCATGATTAACTCGAATGTGTTAATTCTAACATTTCTTTCCCATTAACTCAGGTCTTGAGCTGTTACCGACCTCAACGCCGTGCACCACTAGAGGCAAGAACACTTCCGCCCGCGGGAAGGACGACACACAACGACGATATATTACAGTAAAAAAAAAACGATATCCCGAGCGTCCGACATCCACACCAGTCCCGAGACTGTGCACCCGCTTAGCCGATGGCGAAGCTGCCATGCAATGCAAGCCAACACAACACAGCTTAAATTTTTGAAAAGGTGAGATAACATAACAGTGCAGCTAAACCAGCATAAGAGTATGGTGTCATAGCGTAAAAAAACACACTTCTTCCATGTCCTCGGCTATAGGCACGAAAGGAAAAAAAAAAGTAAACTCACGCAGCCAAAATGGTCGATCTGGGCAAACTTCATCGCTCCTCCGTTGCGTAGCTCATGACTTCCATCAATGCGAGGCTGACGCAAGTGTCCCTGGATCTCACACGCACCCAATTCCATCATGCGCACTGCGCCATGCACTCACGCTCTCCGTCCCGCCCGCCGCAATGCGCGCATCCATCATCGCACGGCCCTCCGTAATTGCTTCCCCTTCTGTTCACATCACTTTTCCTACCATGCATCCGTTTGCTACCACAGCGGTCCAATCATCCCCTTCTGGTCACACATCGGCACGGCTATATATACGGGCGGGAGGCGCGCACGGAGACAAACACTGAAACACACACACTGTCGGCGAGGCGACTCTTCCTTCTATGGCTTCATCCGCATCCCACCTCTTCCTCCTCGCAATCGCGTTCCTCCTCGCCGTCGCGGCGCCCAGCGTCGACGCATGGGGCGGCCGCTTGTTCTTCAGCAAGATGACGCGCCCCGCAGCCATGATCGAGGCCGATAAGGCGGCGGACACCACCACCGCGGGGCCGACTGAACCGCTCGACGCCAACAGCGCGCCGGCGCGCCCATCCAGCGGCGGAAGCAACCGCGGGTACGGCCTCTACGGACGCCCCGAGGAGAACGAGAACTACCCGCCAGCCTACTTCCGCCGCGGCGTGCACCACGACGCCGAGAAGCGGACGACCACCAACGTCGCGCGAGAGGAGGCCGCGGCGGTCGTCCCGGTGGAAGAAGAAGAAGTAGAAGAACCGTCGGGCGAGAAGGAGGAGGAGCCGTCGTTCCCCGAGAACGGCAGCGGCAGGGGGCGGCCGCTCTCGTACATGCACCACGGCGGCAAGCACGGCGACTACGGGATGAGCGACACCAGGCTGTACCAGAACGGCCGCTACTACTACGACGTGGAGACCGACAAGTACGGCTACGGCTACGAGTCCAACCCGATGAGGACGCGCCGCCCCGAGCCCGAGGACAACGGCTCCGGGTACGGGCGCCCCGGCGGTGAGCGGCGGTCGGAGTGGTATGGCGACAATGCGGCCGGGTACGAGAACGGGAAGCAGAACGATGACGACTTCCAGGAAAATCAGAAGGAGCAGTACAATCCATGAGCGAGACGAGGCATGTTAGTGTTCTTGCTCGCGATCACATTATCATATCTCATATACTATGTGCGGTAATATTGTTCGTTAAGAACCGTACTTAATTGCATGCACTGCTCCTTGTGTGCTGCAATCTACGTAGTACGTCGTCGTTACGTTAAAACTATACTTACTACTGCTATACTTAAGGTCAAGCTGCCTACTTAAGGTTGAGCTGCCAATGTGGATGAATGGCTTATCTGAGTAATGGAATCTCTGCTTGCTGTTATTAACATGTGCCCCTTCCTACCATACTGCTCATTTTGTCGGTGGCCCAGCTTGTGTTCTAGTAGTAGGATGGAAAATAATGCATGGTTCATGGTTGATTAGTCGGATATTTTGTGTTTTGGTGGGTCGACTAAGATTCCCATTTCGCACGAACATTTGAAGCATGTCTATTCCGAGGGTACCTACCTTGTGAGCCCAATTTACTCTCTTCACGACGATGCATTGCATGCACTACAGATCGCTGATGGATCACACAAAGTGGGGTGCCTCAATAATTCCAGCAGACAAACCCAATCAAAATGTAGGCCATAATCTGTCCTTTAAACAAGGACAAGGTGCGTGGCGAGGCTGCAGCTTGCATCGGATGCCGGTGGCACCTACTAAACAACGACCTATAGGCCATCAATCGGCCATGACCGTGTGTGTACCTACAGCTGGGGAAGAAACTGTACCACTTTTGTTCGGTACAACAAGTCCTTCGGCTCATTAAACCCGGCCTCGAAAGATCACTGCTTTTTGTTCGGAAGTTGATGCGCATTGAACCCGCATGCATGGTGCCCCCACGGGCTAATTTTTTTAATAATACATTTTTTTATTAAATTCGACAAATAGTACGCAGTTTGAACCATTTGCAGAAATATTGCACCCTCAGCTGCTGGTAAGCCGATAGGGCCCTATTGCATCCTAAATACAAATTGGATTATGAGTACAGAGTCGCGAAGCATAATTTTGCATTGGATTAAGTATTCCAATTTTAAAAATATGAGTAAAGGATCTATGGCTGAAGATACAAAAACAAAAAAGTTTATTTCCAATCGTAGCTAAATCTTCTTTTGTTAAAAAAGGAATAAGGAAGCCAAATAGCTAAAAAAGCGATAGTTTTGGTTTACTAGAACCATCAGCATATTGTTTCAGCTCGGTGGAAACCCAATTCTTTTCCTCAGGATCTCTTGAATGAAATTAGGGAACGAAGTAAGTAGATTAGATAGATTTAGATCGAATTTCTATCTCCTATTCTATAAGGATCATCTAGAAAGCAGAGAGCTTTGGTTCCATTCAAATAGAAAAGCTGACATAGATGTTAAGTGGTGGGAATATCCATAAAGGAGCCGAATGAAATCAAAATTTCATGTTCGGTTTTGAATTAGAGACGTTAAAAATAATCAACCAATGTCGACTATAACCCTAGCCTTCCAAGCTAACGATGCGGGTTCGATTCCCGCTACCCGCTCCATTCTCTATAAAAGGAGTATTCTTATCGGCCACGGCGTAGCCGATTAGGCTATCGGCCGACCGCTGCATGCGCGGGAGGACCCTGTCGGCCTGTAATTTGCACGGTCAAGAAGTTCTAAATAAATATAACAAAGTTTGTAACAACTACTGTCTTTTTACTGGGAGAATTATCTTACCGCGTCGGCATGTAATTTGCACGGTCAAGAAGTTCTAAATAAATATAACAAAGTTTGTAACAACTACTGTCTTTTTACTGGGAGAATTATCTTACCGCGTACTGTGAGTTTGTGAGTGCCTTGATCGCGTTCAGTATACCAGCATGTCGGTCATGAAGGATGCACACATTCGGCTTATCTTGCACTACTGCTATTTTAAGCTGTCTGAAGAACCACGTCCAACTTTCAGTGTTCTCGCTCTCCACAAAAGCAAATGCGAGAGGCACGATCTGATCGTTGCCATCCTGACCAATGGCGGTCAAGATCTGTCCCCTATACTTCCTAGTAAGAAAAGTTCCATCAACACATATCACTGGTCGACAATGACTGAAACCTTCAATGCATACACCAAGAGAGAAGAACACACGATGCAACACCTTGACAGTTGGGAACTCTGGCATCCAGAAGTGTTTGATGTCAACATAGGTGCCTGGATTACGGGCCTGCAATGCGTGGAGAAGTCGAACAACTGAGTCATATGAGTCCAGGAACGAACCAAATCTGATCTCAAACGCCCTCTGCTTAGCCCTCCAAGCTTTCCCATAAGAAATTTTGTACTTAAACCGGGTAAACACCTTATGCTCAATAGCCTTCACCTCCATCGCTTTGCCCTGCACTATCTCCGAGTAAAGCAACCAAGCTATAAGCGTCGACGAAATGTTACGATGATCTTGAGGGATACAGTCAATTTTACATGTGTGCTGTACTACGTCGCTCACTTTCCAGTTTATGCCGAATTGAGGGGCATAGCCATGCACCCTTCCAGGATAGTCTGTAACCTCGCATTCCATTGTCAGATATTTTTTACTTGACACCTTGGTTCTGAAAACCCTCCACGTCGACATTGCCCACTTAATGATTGCATCTTGCAAATGTTACTTGTCGGGATATAGAGCACACACGACAATCTGATTCTGATGGTATTGCCAGGCAGAATCATGACCATCGTTCACAGTCATTGCTGAAGAGAAGTCATGACTCCATGACGCAGGATTAGGCACCTCATGTTCGTCATCCGACTCGTCGGAATCATCGACATAACCACTATCACCATCTGTATCTTCCTCTTCCATCTGGGTCTGCATATGCCCAGATTCCTCGTCTGCATCTGCCACAACACCATCGTCACCTCCTACTTCTGCCTCACTGTTCTGCCCTGAATCGTAACCACCACCTCCAACATCTCCTGACTATCATCATGTCCTCCAAAATGCATCTCCTGGCTGCTCTGGCCAGGATCGTGCCCACCCTCGCCTTCAGGAGGGTTCACCTCCTTCGCGACAGGAATCAGTAAGGCGATAGGGTTAGTTCCCCTGCTTTCGCAACCTTGTAGCCAGCGGACCAACTGAGACGTCCGATCTATCGGCCTCAAATAGAAAAACACTTGTGACCTTGACTTCGTCCACAATGCATGCACACCGACGGTCTCTGTTTCAAGATTAAGCCCTAAACATTCTGCCAACCAATCTTTCAGCTGACTTATGGACCATGTTTTGTGGGGAGTTAATTTCCAACTCCGACCATTGGAACTGACCCAGATCAGCTCCCAACTCATTTATTTGAACAGTACCAGGACCGTAGTAAAAAATACACTTCACTAAATTAGTCATCTCTGCGACCTAAAAATGTAACACGAAATATTCATTATAACCGGAACAACTACATAGTATACACTTAATAATTACTACCACAAAAAATACCTAGCAATTAATACCGGACACTTAACAATATAGCACGACAAACTTAACAATAACGCAAACCTAAATAATCTAAACCCTAATTAGCCAAAGACCACGTACCCTTGAAGCGTGGCTTGATTCAATGGAGGAGCACCACCACCACCATCAAGGACGGAGCAGCAGAACCAACACCACCACGTCTTCCTCGGCCTACACCAACCTCCACCGAAACTCCACCATTGCTCCAACCAAGCACCACGAAATCACACCACAACCTAACCCATCTGTAGATCCAAGTTGCCCTAACTCGCTACCACCTCTAGACTTAAGATTTGGTGGCTGGGTGGACAAATCGCCGCGAGGAGGGAAGAAATGGCAGCACTAGGGAGAAAGAACAGAGAGGACGCGAGGAGGAAGAAGAACGCGTCGATCTTATCTTTGCAACCTATCGGCTGTGGGTAAGCCGATTAGGTAATCGGCTACGATGTGGCTGATTAGTGGCCACGCGTGACCCGAAAGGGCTGTCGACTGCTGGCCTGGCCCGCCATGCCACCTGCTCGGCCTCGCCCTGGCCGATAGGGCCTAATCGGCTACGCTGTGGCCGATAGGATCCTATCGGCTTACCCGCAGCCGAGGCTGTATTATTTCTGCAAAAGGTTCAAACTGCGTAATATTTGTCAAATTTAATAAAAAATGTATTATTAAAAAAAATTAGCCCACCATGGTACGTAAGGTTCGCCGAGATTTTTTGTTTAACCAAGGGATGGGTTCATGGCATCTTCAACCGGACATCCTAAATCGGACATGAAAAGTGTCCGTTTTAATTCGTTTGGGGCGTCCCTCAGAGGCACCAACGGCTCCCCCTATTTAATTTTGTTTGCCTTCAAATTTAATTAAACATAGGCATAAACCGAGTTCAACACAACCAAATAAAACACATCCTCCTCCTCCAACTCATCCTTGTCCTCCTCCATGCGGTCCTCCGACCGTGACGGCTCAGCCGTGAAATATAAGCAACATTGCTCGCCGTGCTCCGCCTCGAACCATCGGTACCACAGATCGGAACCGATGGTGCACGCGGGTCATCAAGTAGATCCGGCGGGAGGCGCACCCGCCCCGATTGCGGAACGGTCGGAACCGGAATGGGGTGCCCCCTTGCCCTACTTTGGACGGCAGCAGCTTGGGGGGAGGGGGGAGGAAGCCCCTCCTTCAAGTTTTCCCTCCCCCTCTCCCCCTATATAAGGAGATTAGTCCCTCCTTTTCGGATGCACTAGTTGGGTTTGAGGATACCTCTCCAACATCTCACTCTCCCAAGTTGGAATTGTCCATCATACTAACGTACTCCAGCTTCTCTTACTCTCCAGGAAGGTCTCCCCACGCGTGGGGCGCGTAGCGTAGGACGACCACATGTTAGCGAGGTGGACCCAGGGGTATCGCTAGCTGGAGGCCGACCTCCAGGAAGGTCTCCCCACGCGTGGGGCGCGTAGCACAGGGCAACCACATGTTTTTTCTTTTGATTTATCCGAAGTACAGAATAGCGAACTGCACAAAAGTACACATATATAAAACAATTTGGGAAGTATGTGAAGCAGAAAGTAACTGAAGTACAGATATAAAATACACTAATGAAGCACACAATACAACTATACTACAAAATACAAATATGCTAAAAGCCGAAGTACAAAATAAAAAGTATATTAGCCGAATTACCAAGTACACTAACCGAAGCACAAACTACAAGTATACTCCGAAGTAGAATTATACTCAAAGGCAAATTACAAAGTATAGCAAAACCGAAGTACAAAAAATGTTAAACGAAGTAATAAGTAGTACGAGTGTACTAAAGACCGAAGTACAAAGTATACTAAAATCCGAAATACAAGTAGAAAAAAAATCCAAAATATAAGTATACTTGTTTTGAAAGTACCAAAAAAGTTTATCAAAACCTATCATATGAGATTTAATTTTGAATATATCTGCGAAAGCATGGGGAGCGAATAGGATTAGCTAGACACCCTAGTAGTCCATGCTACACTTCACCAAGGGCATGGGTTGAAGCTGGTTATGGAGCAGCCGGTGAAAGAACAGGTTGAGAGTGACCGCGGTGGGCAGCCGCCACGATGAGCGATTGCTGTTCTTCTAGCAGCGCCTTCTTCCTGTTTTCAAGAATGCGGATTTTGTTCTGAAGATGAAGTATATGATTGTGTATATAACATGAACATGGATCGACGGAAAACGGAAACATAGGCCACCAGATGCCACCCAGGCTTTCCTCTAGGGTGAGCCTATTGTTTTCTATATCTTGAATTTCATAGGGAATGATTGCAAGTCTTGAAGCGATATCCATGGTTTTGACTCTTTCTTTCTTGTCCCGCAAAATAGAGAGTGCACTGAAGCTTCTATTTATAGGCGAGCATATTCTTTAGCAGAATAATTTCTTATTAGAAGTCCTTTTTTAATAGACTTCTTCGCCTCGGTGAAAACCATTCGTAATTCAGGCGGATGGTTCAAAAGAGATTTAATTTTGAAATTCTGCAAAAAATTCTGATGAAGCAAGGCGCAGTGATGGGCCGGCCACCGAGATGCCCATAACTAAATCGGGCCAGAATGAGGCCAACTCAAGCAGAAGGTTGCGGACATCCTGTTCTAAATGGGCTCGTAAATAAGGTTAAGTTGCCTCGCACCATTCCCATCCGCCGCCTCGTCCAGCCCAGCTAAGCTGTAGGGTTTTAGCCCCGTCTCCCCTCCCACCGCCGCCCGCCACCGCACCTCGCACACGCCGTCGCAATGGCCGCTGCCGCCGCCGCGAGATCCTTCCTCCGATCCGGATCCACCGCCTCCTCCCTCCGCGGAGCGGCCGCCAGAGCCGCCTCCCGCGCTGGGCCGGCTCCGCTCCCAAGGCGGCTCCCGGCGTCTGCTCCCCGCCTCCTCCTAAGGTACGGGAGCTCTTGGTTACTGGCTCGCTAGGAACGTTAGGTTTTCGTTTCCCATTTCTCTGGATCTGGATGAAAATTTTGGTGTCTCTCTCTCGGCATCTGTAGGTCGCCGCTGGAGATGACCAGCTTCTGTGTGGAGTCGCTGATGCCCATGCACAGCGCCACCGCGTCCGCGCTCATGACGTCGCTCCTCGCCGCCCCGGCTTGCAAGGGGTTTGGCTGGCTGTCCGAAGGTATTTTTTCATGACATTTATGTTTTTTCGTTTTGCAATCATAGATGGCTTCAGTTATTACACATAGTTGTTTGTTGCTATGGACTGCAGAGATAAGTAGTTTTGGACCGTTCACAAGTTCACTGCAGCTTAGCTCAAATTTTCCTTCATGATCTGAATGAATGCATAGGAATTTGATGTGTGTTAGTTGTGATCGTGCTTTTAAGCCTATCCGTAGATAGGCTCGTGTAGTCTTTTTTAACACTGTATAGCGTATCCTATTATAGGGTCATGCGGTCATTACATTTTTAAAACTAGTACAGTATATTAGTGAAGTGTCTGAACTCTCAATGCCCATCTCACGACCATCCCCTGAATACATTTAGGATGAATGTCAACAAACTTATGTGAATGGATGTCATTTTTCTATAGATAAAAATCGAAATCTGATCATGAAATTTGGCATGCTGAAACCAATCTTATACTTCCACATGGTCCTTATTGTAGGTCAAGATAGATGAACATCAAGCCCAAAAAGGTGATAAACCTTAAGGACTCACTAATAACAGTTGATGGTTAAGTTCCTTCACTAATGCGTGGTTCAGAAGGGTTCACGGAAAGAGGAGACCATTGATTTAGTTAAAGGAATTTACATATCAAAATTCATGTATGGGATTGATCATCGAATAAGCAAACATGTAACATTATATAAAAGAATACTCTGTTTTCTCATGATGGTCCATACAATGTATTCTTTCACCTTTTACTATTGTTTATTCTAGTCCTGCAAAGTGTGACACTGAATGTTTTCTCACAAAAATTGTTGTGCGTGCATAAAAAATTCCAAACACCGCCAATTATGAACAATCAACCATTGTAGTTGTTGCACCTTTTGGCCATACCAGAGACCGTTGCTTTACTTGGTTAGCTAAGCTGTATGTGAATTTAGTATTTAAACGTTATAATTTGAATATGCACATAGTAGCCATGAATAATAATTACACATTTGAGGCAAAAGGGTCACTGATTCTTTTATATTGACCCAGCTGGCAATGATGACGTGTGACAGTTTCTAGGTGGAATGTAGCAGATTTAATCTCCTCACCTCAAATATACAGGTCTGGTCACATTTTAAAGAGTATCCATGATAGCATATGTTTGTAGTGTGTTCTATAAATTTTCCTTCCGCTGTTTGCAAGAGGATACAAGGTCAAGATGCCAACAAGATGCATTTTATGGAAAACCAGAGTGGTGTGGCAAAACCATATTGTTTTATTGCATGTGGTAGATAAAGAGTTAAATACATCTGCTCCACCATGGACATAGCAACATAGATGCTGGAACTCGGGTCCTCCCCACATCCCGAGTCATCTAAAAGACATTTCATTTCAGTCACACTTCTTTCGGTGTTAGTTTTCGTTGGTATCCTTTTATAAGTTTATAGGATTTACATTGCCTCATATGAGAAGCACATTAAAATGATTAGGGTTGTTTTTTCACCCATTTTTTGAAGAAATGTTAGGCTAATAGTTTTTATAAGGCACCAGAGGGTATAGGTTATTCACAATCCAAACCCGCACCCTTATCTTATGCTGGATGCATGTTACTTATTATTGTCCACAATGAAACCATGTATGCCTCTCCTTCTAGCCAAAAGAATGTTTGTTTGACCAAATTTTATATCTCTATAGGCTTGTGAGTAGTGACAATGGAGGTCGTCTGGGATGAAGGCACATGATTTTTTTTTATATGTATTCTGTTTCATTTATGCAAAGTGGAATTCCTGGACATGGAGCAAAACTAGTTTTTATGGCTGTAAATTTTATGATGTCAGTACAAGGCTTGGAGCTTAGAATATTCATTTCTATTTGTAGATGGATGATTTCCTGTTGTCGGAGCCCGCTGTGATGGTAGCTGCTACAGACCTCCCCCATTGAATTAAAAGTATCTTCTTATCTTAACGCTTTATTCTCAGTTTGTAATATTCTGGGAGTTTGGTGCGCATAAGTATCTTCAGAATTGTGCCTGATCATGTCAAGATTTAACCGATCGTATGAAGTACTGATTATGGCGTTCATGAAGAAATAATGTTTAATTGAAAGATTCTGCTGTCAACTTGTTTTGCTTCTGTCCTTGTTGTGATATGACATTGTCAAAGAAAGTGTACTATACAATCCAATCACTGGGACTCTGCGTTCTTACAAATCGCCTGTCCGTGCCAAGTTAAGGGTACTAGAGCGTGTTGCATTTTTTCACAAGGCCGTGCCGGAGATGGACTAATGTGCACGATCCTCACTGCGCGCAGATGAGCAAAACTTCCTAGCTCACAGCGAGCTTTATAATTTTTCCTGGTTCACCAATCGTTCTCTGGCCCCCATACAGGCAAGCGGCGACACAGATAGACATGCATCCATCTGACACCTCATGCCCCTCTTGTTTAGATCTCTTCCATTTCTGCGCGCTGATACCACCAGCAGATTATCTAAACCATGGTGATAAAAAAACTGCTCTAGCAGATTACTGAGTATCTAGTTACAAATACTTTTTGGGGGCAATGACCAATATTTCTCTCGTCGTGCCTCCAAAAATAGATAACCACGAACTCATTTCGTTTGGTAAAACTTGGAATCCTACACAGGACTCCCCCTCTGCCACCCACCCAGAACCATCTGAAGCCCTAAACCAGTCGGAATCGAGACCCGTGATGGCTAGAACCCTAGTTCCTCATCTGTAGGGTGGTCGCTACCTTCCCGTCCACACCCTGCCGCAGCAAAGCCTCCACCACCTCCATTACGCGATGATATTCCTCTAAGGTGATTTTCCCCTTATTTTTTCCAACTGCTTTGTTGATGCAATGCGATTTTGCTTGTTAACTCAATTACAAATGAGTGCAAGCCTACTGAGATGGATGATGAATGAATATATTGAAGAGTGAAATTTCTTGTGCAAGAATTCTTTGAATATTCCGTGGAGGAGGATGATGAGGATTGAAGACCGGATCAAGAGGTTCCTTCAAGTGGACCAAGGGATCCAAGACCGCGTGTCCCATGAACCATGTTGACCTTGTGAAGGAAATGTGGAAGTTTCATGGGAAACATGGTCATTCAGTTTCTTCATGTGGTTTTTAGGTTTGAATTTTGAATTAAAAAAAAGGTTGATATATTGTTGAATTGTTGGAGGTAATTTGAAGTGCATGGGGCTGTTTGGTTTGTGCCAATGCCCGACCCTCCAAATCAGGGGCACACCAAAATTTTGTCGTAGGATTCGCCAGCACCAATTTTGTCGTAATGACCAAAATTTTGGCTTGGCTCCAATAGTTGGCCTTCATTCCAAAGGCCAGCCTAGGCACCAGTCAACACCAAAACTTTGGGAAGGAAACCGTCAGCCACAATCCAAACAGCCTCTATATGCACAACAAAATGAGAGGGAAGAAAAATGATTCCAAAGGCCAGCCTAGGCACCAGTCAACGCCAAAAGTTTGGAAAGGAAACCGTCAGCCACAATCCAAACAGCCTCTATATGCACAACAAAATGAGAGGGAAGAAAAATGATTCATAACCAGTTTTAGGTGCTGGAGGAGAGCACAATTTTTTTTTCTGAAGAGCTCTCTCCTACGCCTAAAACTGATTTTAGTTAACCAAATTTTCCAAATCTACTGGAGATACTCTAAAACAGCTTCACTTACATTTATTTCTCCCCATATTCGTGCCTCCATGAAGCCAGTTATGCCTCTAATGACCATTATTGTGCTCCCATTTTAGGCATTCATCGACGGCCAATGAGAAAAATATGTTTCCTACATTTCTAGTGGCAACAGCTGTAACTGTTGGATTTCAGACAACTGCTAATGTTGCCCATGATCCAGGTCGAAATCTAACAATCTTGGAAAGATATGCCGTTCAAGTAGAATAACACAAAACCAATGGCACATCAGATGCATCAATCCATTTAGGAGATCAAATTGTACCAGCATGTCACTGCTCAGCACGTCACATTCGTTCTTACGAACACAACTGCTACAGCAACTAACAATCACTCATAGATGGAAATGCATAATAAGTAACTTGCAATAGTTTGGGCAACGACTCCAATCTAAAATCAGAAGCTCCATCTTTCACATTCTTGACAACTCAACATGTAGAGTTTGACCAGGAGGCTCTGAAAGCACTTCTTGATTATAACAACTAAATAGATTTGATGTTCACTCTTCCACATTGACAAGTTCATACTCCACAAGCGAGAGGTTGTTGTCTTCCTTTACATCAAAGCTTGCCGGTTCAGTGACTTCCACACGGCCCCATTTGTCAACAGCGAGCCTCATTGACCCTTTGAACATATCAATCTTTGCATTGCGGATGATAACGGTGTTACCAGGCTTCAACATGTCAACTGTCAACATGTATATGAATGTTAGTCATCGCACACGTAAAACCGTATTTACAAAATCATTCAGCTATCGAGGCATTTATGTTGAGAAGTTGTGCCCACTGCACTAACACATGAGTTGAGCATTAACAAATTACAACAAAAAAAACAAAGTGAACAGATTACAGAATGATCTAGATTGCTATGTTCTTAACATAAAGACTATATTATTCATATAATCATTTAATTATGCAGTATGCCTATTGGCAGAAGGAACATAAATAACATGAAAAAAACTTCCAAAATAACATGGTGCAGATATAATGAAATAATGACTAAAGCACAATACTATTTGAGATTACACTCGTATAAACAATCTGTTTTCTAAAATCATAGAGAGTAATCTTCCAAAAAAAAAGTGCTTGCAAGCCTAAATATCAAACTAATGGCTCCCATAACATTGACTGGCAAAAGAGAGCCCGAGGGCTTTTTTGTCAATGGGTGTCGCAAATATTTTCTGCTTCCAAAAAAAATATAGTATCTATAATCAGTGCTAACAAAATATGAGTCAACAGGAACACTGCTATTACTATGTACTTGCAGAAATATACACAAAAACACATTAAATTAGTTGATAGGCTAAAATTTTGACAGGACATCAACCTTTTTTACATCCAATTCTCAAATTTTGACATACTGGCTAACTGTAATAACTGTGAACTCAAATAATCTAATATAGTACATTAAGATCTCATTCTACATACAAATCTAAGTACTGTAGTATATGAAGCACAGCTGCACACAAACTGAAACGACGCCAGAGAAACATGGAACAATACACTAGTGTACCAATCCAAGTATCTAACGACAAACACGCTACTTTTGACCAATCTCCAAAGTCAAAGGGCTACTCACGCTGTCACGCATGACGCCACCAAGAGTACAGATTACTAAAAGAGGTTCAGATCGTACCCTGCTCGTTGCGGGCGGTGAAGAGCACGCAGCCGGTCTCGTCGCCGATGAGGCACTCGGCGATCCTGGTGGCCTTCGCCGCCGGGCCAGGGGCGGCGCCGACGCGGGCCTTCTGAAGGACGGTCTTGGAGCTGAGCACCTTGGCGACGAGCGTGTGGCCGCTCGTGACTGGCTTGAGCTGGTCCACCTTGATGAACACCGGCTTCCGCTTCGGCGCCGCCGTCGCCATGGAGACAGAAAAGATAAGAAGAACTGCGAATAGGATTAGGAGGGCTTTTGGGCTTGGCAGGGACGGCGAAACCCTAGATTTGACGGGGTGAGTTTTAATATGGGAGTCGCAGAGTCTTGATCGAGGAGGCCACTAACGACGCGGATGAGTTGTTAAATTGGGCGTTACCATTATCTGAGCCATTATCCGTTTCCAAAAAGGTGAAAAGGCTCCGGTCTATCAGATTCGGTGGGGAATCTGTCTTGCCGTGGTTGAATACGCTTCGTGCTGCATCCCACCGAGAAATATTCACCTCTCTTTACAAAATGCAATTCTAGTTGAGCCGTGATTTACCAGCCAAGCATCCACCGCTATTAGTCTTTCGTGATTCGTTGATGAGGACATCATCTCAAAAAGTTGTGGTAAACAAATATATGATCCGGTAAACACAAATTTGATGTTAGCTTATAATTTTGAAAACATGCCATATTTTCAACCCATTTGTAGTTCGCTATACTCATGCACAATGCAAAAAAAAAAACCAACAACCTTTCGGTCTGTGCAAAAAATGTTTTAGCCAAGAAAACTAAGTTGCAAAGTTCGTGGAGAAACAAGTTTTAACGAAACAAGTTTGTACAAAGGAAAACAATGTTCGGCTCCATCGAGACAATAATTATGATGGAACCACCGAACTGAATTTTACGGGAGAATTTCAGAAGCCACCTCAATAAATTCTAAAAAGTTAACAACCTACCAAGTTGACTAATTTTTGAAAAGTTTTTACACCTTATCTCGTTTCTTACCCTGATTTACACGTGAACAACGGTTGTCCCTTAGCATGCTAGTGCTCACAGTAGTACTCCCTCCGTCCGGAAAAAGATGTCTTTGATTTGTCCAAATACGGATGTATGTAGACATATTTTAGTGTACACATACATCTAAATTTGGATAAATGAAATACATCTATTTCCAAACGGAGGGAGTACGTGATTTTGACGTTTTGATTCATACACAAAGATATAGACTCATCCTAAGAGTGAGAGTGGAGAGGCCTTGCTACACTTATTTTAGTGATTCCTAGCATATTTGCACCCAATTCCTAGCATATTTGCACCCAATTTGTGCCGGTCGGCTTTACCCTGGTTGTGTGTGTATTATAGCTAGTTCGTGGATTGTAGACATGCAATTGTCTCAGATTGCATGCTACGGTTGGCATCCTCTTCAACCGGTCGCAATCTCGTATTTTGATTTCTCTCCGAAGACGCACTTGGTTGGGTTCAGCTTCATCCGGAACCGGCGCAAGTTGGCGAAGGTTTCTCTCAGGTCGTCGATGAGGGTGCGGCGCTCTTTGGTCTTGATGACGATGTCATCGACGTAGGCGTGAGCGTTGCGCCCGATCTGGTCGTTCAGAAATTTCTGCATGCACCTCTGGTAAGTGGCGCCGGCGTTTTTAGGCCAAACGACATGACCGTGTAGCAGTATGCTCCGAAGGGCGTGATGAATGCGGTCTTCAGGTGATCTGGTTGTAGCCGGAATACGTGTCCAGGAAGGACAAGTAGTCGCAGCCGGCGGTGGAGTCTATGACTTGGTCGATGCGTGGCAAGGCGAAGGGATCCTTGGGACATGCCTTGTTGAGGCTGGTGTAGTCGATGCACATGCGCCAGGTATTGTTTTTCTTCATCACCAGGACGGGGTTGGCCAGCCAGTCCGCACTAGTAGGGAAAAGCTTATACGTGAGATGCTATCAGTGGCGCACCAGCCACTTGTGCGCCACTGATAGTCTCTCACCAGGTTTCCTGGATTTTGAAAAAAAATACCAGTGGCGCACCAGATTGCAGTGCGCCACAGGTAAATCTTTAGCAGTGGCGCACCGTAAACGTGGTGCGCCACAGGTAAGTTCCAGATAAACTTGAAAAATTCGAGGTGGAGGAGAGAGAGTACCAGTGGCGCACCATCCACTTGTGCGCCACTGGTAAATTTTTTACCTGTGGCGCACCACTTCCTGGTGCGCCACAGGTAAATTTTTTAGCAGTGGCGCACTGGGGCTGGTGCGCCACAGGTATTTGTCCACAGGTATTTCCCACAGTGGAGAGAGAATACCAGTGGCGCACCAGGCACAGTGCGCCACTGCTAAAGCAGTTATCTGTGGCGCACCAGACCCAGTGCGCCACTGATAATATTTTACCAGTGGCGCACGAGTAATCTGGTGCGCCACTGATAACCTGGGCAGACAACTTAAAGTCCCCCCACCTACCTCCACCTCCTTTATTGCAACCTCACTTCCCCCTTTGTTCTTAGCTCGAAATCTCTTCCTTCCTACCTCATTTCCTCCCCATTTTGGACCAAATTTGGTCAATCTAACCACTTTTAGTTGCTAAATCTCCCTCATACACATCTCCTACATCCATGGCATAGATCTACCTTCTAAAATCTCACCCACACCTATAGATCTATAGATCTACTTTTTCTCTCCCCTCTCCAACAAGCTTGAGCTCGTCGACGTGTCGTCTCGCGGTTATCTCTTCTTGTGTGTAAGGTGACGACTATATGGATTGGATGATGTAAATAAAATTGTGAGATTTGTGCGAGAATGTGATTACTAAATAAATGAAAATATGAGATTTGGGTGGATGCGTTCTCAACGTCCGAAAATGATCGATGTGACATGAAAATGAGTTGCCAAATGTTGTCGAAACGTTGATTCGTTTCCGTTTCGGCAAAACTTTGGCAAACTCCTCGGTCCCATTTGTAGGGAGGTCATGCCGAAATTTTGCGTGACAACAACTAATGAGATGGTACTACTTAATTATTTTGCTTATATGTGTACCGTTGGACATGCAGGTGATAATGGTCATCATGAGTGAAAGGAAAGTGGACAGATATCTGAGACACGCGATAGAGGACATGTACAAAAATGAGGAGCAGGAGATAAGATGTCCGTGTCGAAAATGCAAGTCAATGACCTTGCACCACCCCTATTCCGGTGTAGTGCGGGATCACCTGCTCATGCGTGGTTTCATGGATGGCTCCCCTTGGATGAATGATGAAGATGATGTACAGGAGGTCCATGCAGCGCCGATGGCAGTACATGACGACGAAGGGCATCATGATGACATGATGATTGTTGAGAATAACAACGAGGTGGAAGAAGACGAAGAGCCTACCGCACATGACGATGGAGAACTGGACGTTGTTGATGCGGAGACGACGCCGCTAACTTCGTTCTTGCAGGATCCTCATTTGCAAGAATTGCTTGTAAGGCCGACGAGTAACAATAGAGCTGCTGCTAGAGAGAAATCTAAGTTGGGGCAACTTGAGATAGATTCGAATACTCCGTTGTATCCAGGTTGCAGGCCTGAGGACACCCGCTTGAAAGTATCTCTCGATGTTCTGCAGATGAAGGTAAAACACCATTGGACCGACGCTAGCGTCGACGCTAATCTGCTATACTGGAAGGATGTCCTTCCGGAGAAGAACACGTGTCCTAAGAGTCTTGACGACGCCAAGAAAGTCGTGTGCCCTCTTGATTTACCGCACGAAAGATACCATGTATGCATCAATGATTGCTACATTTTTCGGAAAGAGGACGCGGACAAGACCACATGTCCAGTGTGCAACGCTGCTCGATACAAGAAAGGGACGAAGAAAGCTCCTCGAAAGGTTGTGTGGTACTTTCCGCTCATTCCCCGTCTGCAGAGGTATTTCCTGGACCCCAAGGAAGCAAAGCTCATGCGCTGGCACGCGGATAGAAAGAAGGCACTGCTAAAGGACCCAAACCGGATGGATAAGGCAACCCTGACACACCCTTCGGATGCAACCCAATGGAAAGCATTAGACAACTACGATCGAGATTTCGGGGCAGAGTCAAGGAACATCAGGTTGGGTGCGAGCACCGACGGACTCAACCCATTTGGCAAACAGAGCAGCACACATAGCACCTGGCCAGTGTTTGTGTGGATATACAACCTCCCCCCTTGGCTTTGCATGAAGAGGAAGTACATTCACATGAGCATGCTCATTCAAGGGCCGAAACAACCAGGCAGCGACATCAATCTGTATCTGAAGCTACTGAAAGATGAGTTGGACACGTTATGGGCACCGGAAGGGGTCATCACATGGGACACGTCGCTCAAGAGTATTTCCCATTGAGAGCCGCCTTGCTCTGTACGGTGCACGATTTGCCCGGCTGCGGATATGTCTCGGGCCAGGTGGTTCAAGGACACCATGCGTGCGTCAGGTGCATGGACGGTACCTGTTACCTACAGCTACCGAAAGAGGGGTCTTCGAAAACCGTCTACATGGGGCACCGAAGGTGGCTAGCTGATAAGAAAGACCCGTGGAGAAAGCGTGGAGACCTGTTCAACAATGAAGAAGAGCCACGAGGACCTCCACGTAAGAGAAGCGGCGAAGAGATCAAAACGCTCCTGGATAACTGGGAAGAGTGCCCTGCGCCGGGAAAGAAGAAGAAGAAGGCACCTCCGCTCCTGGATGTATGGAAGGCGAGGTCCGTGTTTTGGGACTTGGCGTACTGGCCCATTCTCGGTACGCCTAATTGCCTTGATCTAATGCATATCACGAAGAATGTGTTCGAGAGTTTGTTTGGCACCGTGGTCAACATGGCGGAGAGGACCAAAGATGGGCCGAAAGCAAGGCGCGACTTGATATATTATGGTTTAAGGGGAGAGCTTCACGGGGGAACCCAGAAAAGGCCGGGGGAAGATCAGTCGGATGAGGAAACGGACGGTCACAGGGACAAAAGGGTTAAGAGGAACAATGACTACTATTGCCCCCCCTCCAGCTGCACTCTGCACGAGAATGAGATCAATCAGCTCTTCAAGTGCCTTCTAGGAGTCAAAATGCCTATCGGTTACGCGGGGTTGATAAGCAGATACCTAGACCCGAAGAAAAAATGCTTCAGCGGGATGAAGTCTCATGACTGTTACGTGATGATGACGCAGATCTTTCCGGTTGCAATCAGAGGGATAATGGACAAGCACGTCCGTGAAACACTTTTTGGCCTCTGTAACTTTTTCGACGTCATCTCTCGAAAGTCGATCACCCGGCAGCAGCTCGATAGGCTACAGGAAGAGATCGTTGTGATACTATGCGAGCTTGAGATGTACTTCCCGCCAGCATTCTTTGACATCTGTGTGCATCTATTGGTCCATGTCGTGGATGATATAATCCATCTCGGGCCACTGTTCCTGCACAATATGATGCCGTTCGAACGGTTGAATGGGGTCATCAAAGGATTTGTTCGTAACAGGGCCCGTCCGGATGGAAGCATCGTCCAAGGCTTTCTCACCGAAGAGTGCATCTCTTTCTGCACGAACTTTCTAGAACTCGAGAACCCTGTTGGTTTGCCCGTAAACAAGCACCTCGGCAAGCTACTTGGATCAGGTCACAGAAATGGCCGGAGGGATTTGCATGTGGACTTTGAAGGTCGACGCGCCGACTTTGACAGGGCCAACTTAGTAGCACTACAACACATTGATATGGTTGACGATTATTTGACGGAGCACCAAAACTCAATTAGGAAGAAGTATGGTGATAGAGGCAAGACGAGAACGGAGGGAGAAATAATCAGAGAGCACAACTCCTCTTTCGCGGGTTGGTTCAAAGAAAAGCTTAAGGCTAATCCGCCGCCAATGATCTCGGAGGATGACATTTTCTTATTCGCATTGGCACATGGACCCGCGACCAACCTCCAGACGTTTCAAGCGTATGATATCAACGGGTTCACATTGTACACGGAGGAGAAGGACAAAAACTCTGATTATCAGAACTCAGGGGTAACGGTGGAATCCTACACTGGTGACGTGCTGACAAGATACTACGGAAGGATCGAGGAGATATGGGAGCTAAACTACTCTGGAGAGAAGGTGCCGATGTTTCGCGTCAGATGGGCTAAGAACGTCACTCCCGAAGACCGATATTTCATCACCATGTCCATACCCTCAGCCAAATCAAGCGTCAACGCCACCGCACAAAATGAGCCATGGGTACTGGCTAAGCACTGCACACAATGCTTCTTCATAACCGACCCGTCCAAGCCTAGCCGTGTTGTTGTGAGGAGAGGCAAAAGGAACATCGCCGGAATGGATGGAGTCGCCAATGAGGACGACTTTGACAAGTACGGTGACCCAAATATTGAAGATTACGACAACAATAAGGAAACATACACCACAAGAAGAAGCAGGACCACGGTACCACCCAAGTCAGCAGGTCCTCCGTACACAAGAAAAAGTCACAATGTCGGGCTAAATTTTGCAACGTCGACAAAAAAGGAAAGAAGATTGCCAAACACTGATGATTGAAGCACTTATTATTTTGTATCGCGATCAACTCATGAAGCACACTTATTGATATGAGAATTAACAACATTGTATCCCTCATATTGTATCTTAATTGTGTGGACAATTTTGGAATTTTGTTAATTTTTTTGAACATTTGAATGTTTTGAATTTTTCAAGTATCTAAAGAATATTGTCAAATATATGTACAAAATTGTGCAATTTAAATAATTTCTGGTTTTGAAAACTTTGAAAAACATGATCTATTTTTGAAAACATTGAAATCTGTCCCAGGTTATCTGTGGCGCACCAGAAGGCTACCTGTGGCGCACCAGCTGGTGCGCCACAGATAACATACCTGTGGCGCACTGGCGGGCCCACATGTAAGTGACAGAAAACTTACCTGTGGCGCACCACACGGTGCGCCACAGATAAGTGAAGAGGCACTTACATAGCTAGACTTTTTAGCAAAGGTCATGGCGAATTTTTTCGTTTTGTTTTGTTACTAATACCGTGCTATTTACTAATTTGTGTAGACATGGCGGACAACGACGAAGCCGGTGGTTCTCGGCCTCATGCTGGTTCCGAAGAAGAAGACTTGGAGAACCACTACCTGCGATATTTCTCGCAAGACATGGAGGACGATGGATATGAGGGTACGGACAACAACACCACTGACAACGGCGGCGGCGGCACAGATGGTACTACCTCAGGTAGCGCCTCCGCCAAGCGTCAGCGGAAGGAAAGGCGCCAAAACTTGGTGGGCACCGGCCGACTAGAAATCACAGAGGTGGACGTCACCAGTGGTTTACGTACACAGCCTGAGAATTATGCAAGGGGCTTTGGCAACACCTGTGCCGCCATTGCTCGAGAAATGTGCTCGATCAATGACGGGCACCTAAGGAACAAAGACAAAGAGCCTTTCGAAAAGCTCCTCGTTAAGAGGGTCCATCAGCGGTACAAGTTCCCGCAGCCATACAATAACCTAGATAAGAACAACATAGTAAACACAGCTGCCCTTGGCAAGATCAGCAAAGGTTTAGGCTCTTGGAAATATAGGCTGAGGAAGATGCTTGATAAAGATTGCAGTTTTGAGGAGGTTCACGGCCGCTTTCCCCAAATTTCGGCGGACGCATGGACTACATTCAAGGACACCGAGAACACCCCAGAAGCGATTGCCAAACGGGGGTGGGGGAAGGATATGCGGGACAAGAACATAGGTGACCACACTCTTGGAAGCCGTGGTTATGCCGGAAAGCAACCCAAATGGGACGAAGAGGACGCCAAGCGCCCTCGTGGTGAGGAGAACCCCTGGGATAAGTTCACGGACCCGTTGGCACGCAGAGCGATCAGGGCCCGATACAAGCATGATAAGGACACCGGCCTCAAAACGGGAAAAAAGGTCTTGGAGCTTGAGAAGAAGATTCTGGTAAGGAATTTACCAGTTTAAAATGCTTCTAATCAAGTCCATTAAATTATATAGCAGTCACGTCGTTTCTAAACGGTTCACATTACTTCTCCAGGCGGAAGAAAAGGCGCAATCTACTCAAACCTCCTCTGATGGTTCGTCGTCGAAGGCCCTGTATTGGGACACTCCTTGGGTCAGGGCGTACAACCAGGTGAAGGATAGGCCGGCGACAGAACAACCGCACAAGGGCCGTGTGGTAGGCGCCGGTAAGCATCACAAACACTCTTATTATTATCCTACTGAGTCCAAGGAGGTGCGAAACGAGAGGAAGAGGTTCACCGAGATGGATTTAAAGGAGGCTGTGGATAAGGAGGTGAAAGCAACCGTGCCCGTGTTAGTCCAAAACCAACTGCAGCAGTCGCTCACGCCATCATGCCTAGCCTGATGGAGTCGGTCAAGACTTGGATGGTCCAAGGGCAACAAGGGCCGTTTATCATGCCTAGCTTTGTCGGAAGCAACTCCAACAATCTGGCGCCTACGATGGATGGTCCGGCCGCCAACCCTACTTGTGGTAGGGAGGATGCGACGCCGGCCGCCAACAATGAAGTTGCTAAAGGGGTTTCGCCAGCCAGCGTGCATCTTAGCAGCCCCTCCATCATCTCTTCCACGCCCGCCCGCGGTCCAACACCATTGGCCGAGCTCGAAGCTCTCACGGTAATTAAGCGTCACAAGTATCAACAAATTATGTATGTACCTCATCCTTGGCGCCCTCTCTTACGCCTTAACATGCATGTTTTCGCAGGCCGACGAGGTGGGATGCACGTTGCTATTGCGTGTGGAGAATGAGTTTCAGGATGTGGCAACGGCAAGCATCATGTCACCACTTCAACGCGTGATGCACAACCTGCCTATGCCCCCTGACGTGTTTCGGGTACATATTCATCTGGTGCTCTCGGGTTGTGGTGATCTTTATCCTCCAATTCAACCCGCGGGTGCCGATTCAGAGAAAACCCTCCAAGGATGCTTGGGTTATCCCATGACATGGCCAAAGGCACTGATCCGTTTGGACCCTCCTATCACCTGCACCCCGCCACAGCCAACACTGGTAGAGTCGGCGCCGGCGCCGGATCGAGAACAAGAAGAACAGTTGACGCAGTACATCTGGGGCATGCCACCAGACCACAAGACTCAAGATGAACCTGCACGTGCACTAGTCTTTCCACCAGGGTCGGCGATTCATCGTGTCGATCAGCTAATGCAAGGAGGGGATGATGACCATGATAGTGATGACTTAGTGGATCAGGATCTTCAGGCTCCTCGTCAATGCTCTAAGCGTCTGTTCCATTCTCAAGGAACGCCTGAAGCTGCCCCCTTCACCGAGGATCAACAAGGCAACAAGCCTTTCAGCCAGGAGACACTCCTCAAGGCGGTCATGCCGGAGATTGAGAAAGGGACCATCCCTCCCACAGCGGCAGAGAAGAGGCGTAATAAAGCACGGAAAAGAAAAGTGAAGAATGACTTTGCCTCCAGCAGCCAACCAGCGCCAAAGACCAAAGAGCCGTTACGGGCTAAAGACAACGTAGGCGTCTCCGAATGGCATTCGTTTCATCAGTTGGCTAAACCGATCCTGCCGCCGAGACTATCGAAACTACTAAGGGGAGATATGAGGAGTCTCCATGAAGGTATTCATCGTGTGGAGAAACTTCTTCTCAGCTCCTCAAATCCATTATACCCTCTTTACCCGGTAAAGGTACCAAAGAACCTTGGCTATGCCGATGAATACCCCGCGGATGTGTTCTTTGTTAGATTTGAAGAGATCTTCGACATGTACCATATGAAACGACTCCCCATATGCTTCGTCCGCCTGCTATGTCTCAATATGCAGTACCAGCTTATGAAAGAGGAAACCAAGCTCATAGCGATAATGGACCCCTACCACCTGCAAGAGGGCCGCCTGAACCACAGTGATGGTGCGCGAGAAGCGGCGCTCTACATACAAAAATTCTTCATACAACATCAGGACAAGAGAGCCATTCTAATGCCATACTTTCCCGAGTAAGTCATTCGCTAGCCGCCATTACATGCTTTTCGTCGAGTTTTGTCCATACAATGGTTAATTTGAGTATGATGGTCTCCTTTTGCAGGAACAAATACTGTGTCCTCATTGTTGCATTTCCAAAAAGGTCGGAGGCCATTTATTTGGACTCGGGGAGGCATCATAAGAAGAAAGACTATGGACCCATAAGGAATGTTATGGATGAGGCTCTCACCGGATGCGCCTTCCATGGGTACCCGGTGGAGAGACAATATGTTAAAGAAGGAAAGCTGGTATTCGGCCACAAAACGGATTTCAAATCCGTCACGCAGCCGGAAAGCAGTAAGCTGGACGCCTTCTACGTCTTAATGCTCATCCGGGAGTATGTAAGGGATATGCAGCAACTACAGTTGCCAGGGCAACTCCGCACATGGTGCCTGAAGAACATGACGGAAGCCACTGATTCGCATCACAGACTTGAATTCGTTCGCATCCAGCATACGATTGCGACAACAATCAACGACGATGTTCTCCGTAAGGAGGGGCTATTCTACTACGGTTCTCTGCCAGCTAACGCCGACGTTGAAAGACGCTCAGAAGATCAGGGTGACTACAGGCCATTCAACACTCTAAATGGCACGGACCCTTTCCCGCCGTTGCCGAAAAAGAAAGCGAGCAAGAAGAAGCAGTGATGGTCGCAACTTTTATTTGTGTCTTGTAAACGTTATTCAGAAAATTGTTGCTGCTGTTTCGAATTTGCTAAGTATGTTATCTAGTATCAAATGTGTGGTGAACTTGGTGAGGAACACTTTGTATTATTCATAACCATGTGATGTATGTATTCTAATATCATATGTGATGAACTTGTGTTATTCAAAAATTGTTTACTGCATGTGTGTACTGTATACCTGTACAACATATATACCTGTGCAAATACGAAATACGGTGCATTTTTAAAAAAATTGCAAAAGTATACCAGTGGCGCACCAAGGACTTATCGGTGGCGCACTGGGCATATTATCTGTGGCGCACCATGAAACTTACCTGTGGCGCACCTCCTGGTGCGCCACTGATAATGTGGCACGAGTGAGCCATCCGTGTGCCCACCACAGCTTACCAGTGGCGCACCAGAATCAGCTATCAGTGGCGCACCGAATGGTGCGCCACTGATAAGTGAGTTACCTGTGGCGCACCGCTGGTGCGCCACTGGTAACACTTATCAGTGGCGCAAGTTTAGCGGCGCACCACTAGTGCGCCACTGATAGCATATTTTGGTGCGCCACTGATAGGCTTTTCCCTACTAGTGCCGGGTGGTACACTTCCATGATGAAGCCCGCGTCGAGTAGCCGGGCGATTTCTTCTCCGATTGCTCTTCTCTTCTCCTCTACGAAGCGACGGAGAGGTTGCTTGACCGGTCTAGCATCCGGCTTGACATGTAAAGAGTGCTCAGCGAACTCCGTCGGTACACCTGGCATGTCTTTTGGAGACCATGCGAAGATGTCCCGATTCTCACGGAGGAATTTGATGAGCTCGCCTTCCTATTTGTCGCTGAGGGTGTTGTCGATGGTGAGGAACTTCCCGTCCGGCTTGCTTGCGTCCAGTGGGACCTGCTTGCTGTCTTTCTGGGCCTGGAATTGCGTCTCGCCCGCCTGCTTCTTTGCACACGGAACTTCTGGGTGCTCGGCTGCCACGGCGCGCCTGATCTCCACGAACTCTTCAGCCGCTACTAGCGACTCGGCGAGCTTCGAGCCGGCCGAGGCGCATGCCATTGAGCGCTTGAAATCGCCGGCTACTGTGATGATCCCGCTTGGGCCCGGCAGCTTCATCTTCAGTAGCCGTAATGGGGTACGGCCATGAATTGGGCGAGAGCCGGGCGGCCCAGGATGGCGTGGTAGGGGCTGCGGTGGTTCACCACCTCGAAACAGATGCTTTCACGGCGAATTTTTTTCTTTTCTCCGAAGACGACGTCCAGCCGAACGGTGCCGATTGGTGTGCAGGACTGCCCCGGCACGATGCCGTGGATGATCGTCCGGCTGCGATTCATCCGGGCCTCGGTTATCCCCAGCTTGTCGGCGGTGTCCTTGTATAGGATGTTGATGCTGCTTCCTCCGTTGATGAGCACTCGGGAGAAGGTGACGGCGAATTCTTTCTCGGTGACGAAGGTGGGGTCCAGGAGGAAGCTGTAGCCCCCGGGATTCGGCATGATATCCGGGTGGTCGCCGGGTCCGAAGGAGATGGGCTGGTTTGCCCAGTCCATCAGCTGCTGGACGGCGGGGATGGCCGCGTTCACCTCTGCGACGCGCAGCCGCTGGCTGCGCTTGTCGTTGCGCTCGATGATGGAGATGACGTATGCGGCGTCCTTTTTAGGTTACATGTCACGAGATGTGCCGGCTGCGGCAGCCGGCTGTCTTGGGCGCTCATTGCGCTGGTTGTTGCCTATGTTGATGCCGCCTTGGGGAGGGGGTGGGCCGGGTGCTGGAGGTGGCAGACCCTCTCCACGCTGCAGACGGAGAGTCCAGCTGCAGCGCGCCGTCGTATGGCTGGCTGGCTTCCCGGTGACGCTGTGGTACCGACACGGGCCGTTCATCATGTCTCGAACAGGTATGTTGGCTTCGCCCACTGGCGGTCCTCGTATCGACCGTCTGGCTTGTTCCACTGGTGGGGATTCCGGTTCCCACCGTCATCGCCAGCCGGTTGGCCGGCCTCGGTTGCGTTGACGGCACGGTTCTCGTACCGCCCGTCTGGCGCGCCGCTTCTCTTCCGGCTGTCTCGATCTCGATCGTCGCGGCGGTCGCGGTTCTCGCGGTTGCCTCCATTATCCCGGGTGTCGCGGTTGTCGCGGCCGCCTTGGTTGTCGTTGCTGGGGCCGCCTTGCTCTCTCGCAGCCGGCTTTTCTTGTGGCATGCCGGCTCCATCTATCTGCATTGGGATCCTCATGGCGGAGTCGGCCGTGGCGTACTTGTCTGCTATGGTCATGAGCTCCGCCATGGACTTTGGCTCGTCTAGGAGCAGCCGGTGCTTGAGCATCGTGCCCTCCCGCAGCCGTTGATGAAGAAGCCGACCGCCTGGATGTCGTGGACTCCCTCGCAGGTGTTGCGCAGGCTTGACCATTTCGTCAGGTAGTCGCGGTCGGACTCGGTTTTGCCCTGGGTGCAGCTGGCTAGCTGGCGAGCGAGCCGGGCGCTTGTAGGTGCTGGAGAAGTTCCTGACGAAGACCTGCTGGAAATCCAGCCAGCAGTTGATCGATCCATGCGGCAGGCTGTTGAGCCATGTGCGGGCTGAGTCCGTCAACATGAGTGACACATAGCGCACCGCTACGCGCTTGTTGCCGCCCGCGATGGAGACGGCGGTGACGTTGTCGGATAGCTAGTCCTCTGGCTTCGTGCTTCCATTGTATTTGGGCGTGTCGCGCGGGAGGGAGAAACTCCGCGGGAAAGGCTCTCTTGCGATGCGAGGTCCGAAGCACCGGTGGACCTCGCCCTCTTCTTCTTCGAGCTGGCGGGATTTCTCCAGGGCGTCGAGGCGGTCACGAGCGTCGGGCCGTATGCCGGGCCTAGGTCTCCCAGCCGGTCGTGGACGGTCCCCTTGCGCGCATCCGGTTGGTCGCGGTAGTTGTACTGGCCCTCGCCAGCGGCCGGCGCGTAGTTGTAGTTCTGGCCGCCACCGGCAGCCGCGCGTTGAAGCGACTTGGTCTGGAGTTGATGCTGTGTGCGCGATTTCCACCCGGCTGGGGGGCTTGCTGGGCTGGGCATGTGGCGACGACGCCTGGCGGTCACCTCGAGTCGCACCGGGTGGAGGGGCGCCAGACGGGGGAGGTGGAAGAGGTGGCGAGTTCATCGCGGACGCGGCCTGGTTCTGGCGAAACTGGTGATCGGCTGTGTCGAGGAGGTCCTGGACGCGCTGGTGCTGCGCGCGTAGCTCTTCCCCCTCCAGATTGGGCAGTTCTGCTGCGGGGCGTGTGCTGCCTTCATGTTCTTCGCGGGGGAGCTGTAGACGGGTCGACGAGTAGGCGGTGCTCCGGCTGGTCCAGCCGGCTCGGCGTCGGCAGCCGGTCCTCCTGCCATCTCGTTGGCGAGGTTGCGCCTGACGTTTCCCCGTGGGTTGGGCTCGACGGCGACGGGGGTGAAACCGTGGGCGAAGTTGTACTCGCGGACCTGCGCTTCCATGCGGCGATGCGTGGCTGCGACGCCGTGCGCGCTGCTGAGGAGGCGCTGGCGTGCTTGCTCGAGGAGGATGGCGGCCTGCGCGGGGTCCGCGTCGGCGGCGATGGGTGTGACCAGGCCCTGGAGCATAGCCTGGACGGAGTCGACGGGGGCATGGCTGCTGGGTGCTCGCGACGTCGGACACCATAACTTCCGCTAAACGCGGGTCTCGGTGCTGCTCTCGCAGCCGGCCTCTCCTCGGGAAAACGGTCGACGCAGCGTGGATGTTGGCGGGGTAGACGGGCGCGAGGGCGATGTAGACGCGGTGCTCGCCGAAGTGCAGGACAGTGCCATCCTCGGGGAAGGCGGAGCCGGCGAAGCAGTTCCGTTGTCGTTGACGAAGTCGATGGAGCCGAACGTCGAGACGAGGCCGGAGGCGACTCGCTCGCCGAGACGGCTGCGGGATCCCGTGCGGAATGTGACTCCGGAAGCTGCTACTGCCCCACGGTGGGCGCCAAATGACGTGGTGTGGAACACGGCATATGCCACGGGATGGCTAAGATAGGAGTGGGGACAGCGTTCTGCAACTTCGGCACCCGCAGGGATTGCGCCGGAGCGCGGACACGGGAAGTACCCTGGTTCGGAGCCCTCCCGGAGGAGGTAACACTCCTACTCCTGCTCGATCTCTCTATCATCGGTGGCACAGTACAAAGTTGCTCCTCGAGCTGTTCGGTGAGCTCTCCATGGCTCGGATCTCTCTCTAGCTGTTCGGGGGTAGGAGGAAGAAGTGTTCGGCCCCTTCTACTTGGGCACCCAGACAAAGGCCTGGATGTCTGGCTTACAGGCGGCCGGCTGGCCCGCGCCAGCCGGCCAATGTCGGCTACAGGGGTGTTTCTTTGTGACGCTGCATGTCCGCAGTACAGTGTGCTACGCTTCGCACAGTTGAACTCCCTTGCGGCGCGGGAGCGGTCGGGCTAGACTTGGCGACGTGGAGGGCAGGCAGGCGACGACGCCGGCCCCCGTCTGCACGGTAGACGGCTCCCGGGATTTCTTGTCGGCGCTGGGCGGCGCCCCGTGTCTCCCGCCTGTCGGGGCTCCTTGGCACTGTGGGGACGTCAGGCCATACTTCACTTTAGCCCATGCCTAGGCGACGTGGAGGGCTAGCCGGCCACGGCCCGGCGCCGCCCGACACGGTCCCATGTCTCCTGCTCTTCGTGGGCGAGTGGCAGCCGGTCATCCGGCTGGCGACCAACCAATCCGGCTGCTACCGTTGACCTTGGTCGCACAAGGCGGGCGTCGTTTGTCGTTATCTGGTTGTCGTTGAGAATCGTGATGATGACGAGCCCGCAGTTCCTCTTGCCCATGCCGCCCGGCTGTGCTCCGATAGGCTAGGCGGAGGCCGGCAGCGCTCGGGGCAGGCGGACTCGGCCGAGCCGGCCAGCCGGGAGCGGCCAGACTTTGATTTCGCGTTTCACTCGGGATCTTCTCTGGGTCTTTAGGCACCCAGGGTTTATCCCCATGTCACTAGCCCCCGAACACGTTGGTGCGATGCAGCCGGTTACGGCGAGGAGGGCTTCTGCGTGTTCAACGAACTGAAGATGTTCATCCGGACGAGGAGGCGAAACGTCGGGCGCTCCGCCGGCCGGGTGCTAGTGATGACGTAAGATATGATGCTGCCACGTCCCATCCGCCTGCCAGGCGGTCGCCCGGCAGTCGAGACGACGCCTCGGTTCCTGTTGTAGGATCTTCTGTGGCCACGTAGTAGGGGCGGGATGCTTTGTGGCGAAACTGCCGCCCACGATATCGCCCACGATCGGCGGTTGCGTGCCACGCGGCGCGATCTCCGGGAGCGGTTGTCGGCCGCGCGTGGGCTATAAATGGGGGCGACGGCCGCGTGAGAGGAGTTAGCCTCACTTCGCCCCCTCGCCTCCACGCTCCCGAGCTCTCCGCCGCAACCTCCGCGCTCCTCTTCTTCTTCTTCTCCGGCGAGGCGGTTTCTCCGTCGGCGCAGCACCTCTCCCTCCGGCGCGAGGAAGTAGCGGACGCGGCAACCACGGGCCACCACCACTCGACGCCGACACCGCGGAGCTTCTCCCCCCGACACGCTGGAGCCAGATATGGCCGACGGGAACGAGGGCGGCGGCGAATGGCGCGGCTCGCGCGTCACCATGGAGGACACCGGGAACCTCCGCGCGCGCGGGCTGCTATCGACGGAGGAGCGCGTGGGGGTGCGCCTCGCTGCGGACGGCGAGTGGTTCCTATCGCGCACGCCGGCGAGGCAGTGGTCTTCGTGGACCACTTCGACCGTGGCTCGCGCTGCCGGCGAGCCAGTTCTTCCAGAGTTTTCCTCCAGACCTTCGGCCTACAGCCGCACCACCTTGGGGCCAATTCCATAGCCTCGTTGAGCTATTTCGCCACCATCTGCGAGGGGTGGCTCGGGATCTGGCCGAGCCTCGCGCTCTTCTGCCGGCTGCTCTACCTCCGCAGCCGGTATCTTGGCGACAAGGAGGAGAGGGGCTCCGTCGACTGCGGGCCGCGATCGTCTATCGCCGCTGCAGGCGAAGCTGTCGGCTTTCAAGAAGCCGGACACGGTGAAAGAATGGCAGCGGACGTACTTTTACGTCTGCAACCTGAGAGTGTGGGAGGACCACGTCCGCCTGCCGCCCTTCGAGCCGGTCGCGCCCGTGAAGGATAACTGGCCTGAAGAAGTTCGGCGACCAGACGGAGGTCGACAAGATGATCGACCGGATCGAGGAGCTCTTCAAGAAGGACGGGCTGACCACCCGGGACCCGACCCTCTGCTGGCTTTACAACCGGATCACACCACTGCAGCACAGGTCTCACAAGATCTGCTTTCTGGATGGGCGCCTCGACCCCACCCGGCTGACCTGGAAGAGGTGAACGCCAAGGAGGAGAGGGTGGCGGCGAACTGGACGTACGGCAAATCGCCGTACACACGCAGGAAGCGGGCCCCAAGGTATGCTGTCTTTGCTTGTGCTCGTGCCTTTTCTTGTATACTTCGGCCGGCTGCTCACCAAGCCGGCTGTGCAGCTCTTCAAGATTCAGCTTGAGGAGGACGGGCCCAACGGCCCCCAGTTTTGGCCGAACATCCAGCTGGAGACGGCCGCGCCTGGGGAGGGCCAGTCGGAGGGTGAGGAGGAGGTCGCCGCGGCCGAGGGCGGCGGCAATGGCGAGGGTGACGACGACGAGGTTGCCCGGGAGACGGCGGTCGCGCCGGGGGCGATCAAGCGGACGACGCGCCGGTTGACCAGGCACCGATTGGCGGTGGCGAGGCGGGCAATGCTCCGCTGGCTGCTCGGGGTAAGCCGGTTGCTTCTAGCTCTGATGTTGATGAGGTCTCGAAACCTGTGGAAGTCATTGATCTCTCGGACCCTAAGAGCGTTGAGAGTGCAGAGACCGTGGGGTCGACCTCGGCCCCTCGCCCGAAGAGAGCAAAAACCGGCTACTCCAACCGGCGTGGAGGGGGATGATGACGACCATGAGGAGCCGGTGCTGAGGAAACGGCCGAGGTGGGTTCCGACCAACGTGCGCGGGTAAGTGTTTCTTGTTGCTTGATATTTCTACTGCCTTGGTGGATGAATCATCGTGCTTTCTTCAGGGCGCCGAGGTCGTTGGCCATCGGCGGGGCCGCGGAGACGGCCACCGCGCCGGCTGCGCAAGCGGACGCGGCCGTCCGGGCGGCGGGGGAGCAGGAGGGCGGACGAGGGGAGCAGCGCGAGCAGCCCCCCGCGCAAGATATGGGGGCCCAGGTGTCGGCCACCAAGTTGTCGAGGTGGTCCCGCCGCCAGGCGGGGCGAGTCGGAGAGGCCGGTGCTGCCCCGGGGGCAGCCGAATCGGAGCGGTGGGCGCTCCAAAGTCAAAGAAGGTCGGCACGTCGTTCCCTACGAAGAGGCCGAGTTGGCGGCGAGGAAGAAGGCGGAGAAGCAGCGGCGCCGGCCGCCAGGGAGAAGGCCAAGGGTGCCGCTGTTTCCTCGCAGCTGCAGCTGGTACCCGGCTGATCCCTCCATTGCTGCCAACGTCGGGGGGGCCCGGAGGCCGAGGGACCCGCTGGAGTTTGCCCTGGAATCCGGAAGGAGCTGGCGGTCCAGCTTGGGGACTTCGATCGCTTCCTGGAGCTGCTTCAGGTATGCCCTCGCGCTTAGTCCTTTCGAATTATCTTGGGCCGGCTGCGACAGCCGGCGCGAGCCGAGTCTGATTTCTTCTTAACTTTAGGAGGAGTCCAACCAGAAGGTCCTGCAGCTGGAGAAGGACCTCGAGGTCGCCAAGAGTAAGTGTTTCGACCGACTGCGGTCTTTTCATACGGAGCCGGATGGGGGAGCTGCGTGCCAAGCTGGCAAGCTACTAGTTCAGTGACTTGGCGAAGGAGGCGGAGCGGCTCAAGAAGCGCGATCAAGAGCTGCAGGCGGAGCTGGACAAGCTGGCCGAGGCCAAGGAGGCGGTGGAGAAGGCGGCGGTGGAGGCGCGGAAGAATTTTTAGAAGCTAGAGCAGGCTTACAACAAGTAGCGCCAGGACGACCAGGCGGAAATCAAGAAGTGAAGGAGGAGGTCACCCTGCTGAAGGAGGAAGTCGTCCACCTGAAGACGGACGAGGGCTCGGCGCGCAAGGAGCTGAGCCGGGTCGACCTTTCTGTTCGCGGTAAGCTTTGGCTGTTTGCACTCTTGTCTTGGTTTTCCTGTCTTGATGTTTTTGCTTGGCTTGCAGGCTATTACCCGTCTGCTAACGTGGAGGCGGCGAAGACCCACCTGTCCCACTTGGGATTGGAGGCGACCGATGCTGCCATCGCCGGCTGCGAGACGTCGGTGGCGGACCGGGTGGCGCAACTCGGGATCGACCTCACTGCGTTGTCCTATTCCGCGAGGAAGCTCTGCCGGTACGTCTGGCTCGACCAAGGAGTTCCAATCGTCTGGCTGAGCTGGCTCGCCGTCTTGCGCTGGCGCCGGCTAAGGTGGAGGAGCTGCAGGAGTCGGCGGCTCATGGCGGGGCCCTCTGGACGGTGGCGCTGCTGAAGTCTTGGTATCCGGGTGCTGATCTGGAGCCGCTCAAGGAGGGCTTTCGGGATGACGACTCCTACAACGTGCTCAAGAAGCGTCCCGACCTCCGTGACGCCGCCTGCACTATTGCGATTTCGTTGACCTGGCGGAGTTCATACCAGATTGGCCGGCTACTCTTCCGACTGACGACGGGCGAAGGACTCCAAGGGCAAAGCGTCGAGGAAACAGGCTGCTCCAAGACCGGCGACGTGGCCAGCTCCTCCATGGTCGCCGAATGAAGACCTTGGGATGCCGGGTTGCAGCTTGTATTTTCTCTTAGCTTTTTGTGAACTCGTTTCATTTGTCCCCGTGCCGGGCGTACTTGTCTAAGACTTCTGGTGCTTGTATCGTGACTTGTGTGGAGCTTCGTCTCCTTTATCTTGTTTGTGCCCAAAAAATTTCACGATTGTCTTTTCCTTTGAAATTCTTCGTGGCTTAGTGAAGGCGATCGAGCCTGTTCACCCTCACTAGCCCCCGAGATTTGGCCTGACTGGCGCAGCGAGTCGAGTCGGATCTGAAGTGTCTTCGATAGTTTGCCCGGCTGGTCGTGACAGCCGGGTTTTTCGCGCACTAGCCCCCGAGATTCGGCCCGACTGGCGTAGCCAGTTGAGTCGAATCTGGACTAGATGTCTTCGAGAGTTTGCCCTACTGGTCGTGACAGCCGGTGTTCCCGCACTAGCCCCCGAGATTCGGCCCGACTGGCGTAGCCAGTTGGGTCGAATCTGGACTAGAGATCTTCGATAGTTTGCCGGCTGGTCGTGACAGCCGGGTTTTCGCGCACTAGCCCCCGAGATTCGGCCCGACTGGCATAGCCAGTTGGGTCTAATCTGGACTAGAATCTTCGATAGTTTGTGAGGCCGACGAAAAACGACACAGAAACCTTCGTTAGATCGTTAGTCCTCAAATCGAAAAGGTTGGCATATTTTAGCTTCGGTTTTATTCGATTAGGGTCGGCTCGCCCTTGTTTTGCCGCCCGTGCCCCTTCCCGTGTCTCGGCTCTGCGACCCTGCTCTTGCCGGCTGAACTCTGCAGCCGGATCCGAAGAGAGGGCCGGCTGGCTGGGCGCACGGTACTGAGATCTTTGAGAGGCTGGACGCAGGCGAACGAAAGCGCGGTTTTTTCTGTCGCGAGCCGAGACTTTTTCTTTTTATGGGCTTTTCGCGTGTGCCCCCTAGCCGGTTTCTGGCCAACGTGTCAGCCGGGTTGCGGTCTGCAGCCGGATCCGAGAGTAGGCGTCGGGTCGAGCACGGTACTAAGCTAGACGTAAAGCGAGAGTCGGTAGTCGGCTAGCCACAGTGAAGAACAAAGAAACAACACTGAAACAACGGCAACCCCGAGTGTGCGCTCAGGAGTGCTAACTTTTACTTAAAAAAAACACAGGGTGTTACACTTGCTCTAGGAGTAGAACGACCTGAGGAGGCTGGCGTTCCACGGGCGTTCCCCCTCCTCGTAAGGGTAAACGGCTTGTTCTTTTTCTCCTCGCATACGTCTGTGAGATAGTACGCGTTGTTGCGCAGCGCTCTGCTGATGATGAACGGGCCCTCCCAAGGGGAGGATAGCTTGTGAAGCCCCTTGGTGTCTTGGATCCATCGAACTAGGTCTCCTTCGCGGAACATGACCGGGTGCACTTTCCGGCTGTGGTACCGGCGCAGATTCTGCTGGTATATGGCCGATCTGGACAAGTCCAGTTCTCGTGCCTCCTCGAGGAGGTACACGCCGTCTTCGTTTGCCCGCTTGGCTTCTTTCTCTCGTGTAGTTAGGATGGCTCGAGGGGAGTCGAACTCGATGTCAGCCGGCAGGACTGCTTCCGCGCCATAGATAGGAAGAAGGGCGTGTTGTTCGTCGAGTGGTGGGGGTGGTCCTGAGGATCCAGAGTAATGCGGGAGCTCTTCGATCTAGCATCCGGGTGCTCGCTCGAGTGGGTCGACCAGCCGGGGCCGGATTCCGGCTAGGACTAGGCCGTTTGCTTTCTCCACTTGGCCGTTCGACTGGGGATGAGCCACCGAGGCGAGGTCCAGCGGATTCCCTTCTCGCCGCAGAAACGCTTGAAGACGCCTTGGCGAAGTTCGTGCCGTTGTCGGTGATGATGTGTGCGGGTAACCGTAGCGGTAGATGATGTCTTGGAAAAAGGTGATGACCGTCTGGCCGTCCCACTTTTGACTGGCTTGGCCTCGATCCACTTGGTGAACTTGTCCACCGCTACGAGGAGGTGAGTCATGCCGCTTCGCTCTTGAAGGGACCGACCATGTCGAGCCCCCAGACGGCGAATGGCCAGGTGATGGGATGGTTTGCAGAGCTGCACCGGCGTGTGTTTCTGCTTGCTGAAGCGCTGGCAGCCGGTGCAGGCGCGGACCATCTGCTCGGCGTCAGCTAGAGCAGATGGCCAGTAGAACCCGTAGCGCAAAGCTTTCGATGCGATTGACCTGGACGCGGCGTGGTGTCCGCATTCGCCCTTGTGGATGTCTTCTAGCAGGCGGCGCCCTTCTGCCGGCTCGACGCACCGCTGAAAAACGCATGTCGTGCTGCGCTTGTAGAGCTCGCTGTTGATGATGGTGTATGCCTTGGAGCGGCGCAGAACTTGTCGTGCTTGCACCTCCTCCTCTGGAGTGTGCCTGTGCGAGGAAGTCGAGGAATGGTTGCGCCCATGAGGGAACTTCGTGGATGGTGAAACGCCGCTAGCACCAGCTGGGCGGCTTTTGGATCCGGCTGCAGCAGCCCCGGGTGTGTTGGGGCAGCCCCCGGGTTTGCTCTGGTCTTGTCATAGCTCGGGATGGGTGCGGCTAGGCCCTCGTAGCCGGGTGGGTCCAAATGACGTGGTGGGGGGACAGCCCCCGTTTGCTTGTCCGGCTGGTGGGCTTGCAGCCCCCGGGATGACGATGGATTCCGAGTCGGGTGACGCTGTGATGGATGGCTTGTAGACGTGCTCGAGGGAGACGCCGGGTGGAATGGCTCGCCGGTGCTGCCGAGCTTGGCGAGCATGTCAGCCGTCTCGTTGTTGGCTCTAGGCATGTGGTGGAATTCGCACCCCTCGAAACATGCGCAGAGCTGCTGCACGAAGAACCGGTAGGAGGCCATGTTGGCGTCCTTGGCGTCCCAATTTCCTGAAGTTTGCTATCACTAGATCCGAATCGCCGAAGCACAGGATGCGCTGGATGCTCATTGCCTTGGCGAGCTTGAGGCCGTGGACGAGGGCCTCGATTCGGTGACGTTGTTGGAGGCTTTGAAGTGGATCTGCACGGCGTACTCCAGCCGGTTGCCCTTGGGCGAGGTGAGGACGACTCCGGCTCCCAGCCTTCGTACATCTTGGAGCCATCGAAGTGCATCCGCCAGTGCCGGAGTCGGGCACAGGCGGCAGTACCGTGTTTCCGCCCAGTCGACGATGAAATCGGCGATGAGCTGGGACTTGATGGATATTCTTGGCTGGTACAGGACCGTGTGCGGACCAGCCCACTTGGACTGCCCGCGGTTGCGTCTTTGTTGCGATGATGTCTCCGAGTGGAGCCGTGCTCACCACGGTGATGACGTGCTCTTGAAGTAGTGGCGCAGCTTCTTCTCCGCCATGTGCACGCCGTACACGAGCTTCTGGTAGTGGGGGTAGTTCTGCTTCGACTGCGAGAGGACCTCGCTCACGTAGTAGACCGGCCGCTGGACCGGGTGCTCCTTTCCTTCCTCTTGGCGCTCCACCACCAGGACGATGCTGACGCACCGGTTGGTGGCGGCGATGTACATGAGCATGGGCTCCTTTGGAGCAGGCGACGCCAGGACCGGTGCCTTGGACAGTGCCTTCTTGAGCTCGGCGAAGGCCGCGTCTGCTTCGTCCGTCAGACGAATTGCCGGTTTTCTTCAACAGGTGGTACAGGGAGGGCCTTTTCGCCCAGCGGCTGATGAACCGGCTCAGCGAGGCCAGGCAGCCGGCGAACTTCTGGATGTCTTTTTAGCCCGGTTGGCCGCTCCATGCCCTCGATGGCGGCGATCTTGTCTGGGTTGGCCTCGATCCCTCGCGCGGAGACGAGGAAACCGAGTAGCTGGCCAGCCGGTACTCCGAAGACGCACTTGGTCGGGTTCAGCTTCATCTGGAACCGGCGCAAGTTGGCGAAGGTTTCTCTCAGGTCGTCGATGAGGGTGCGGCGCTCTTTGGTCTTGATGACGATGTCGTCGACGTAGGCTGAGCGTTGCGCCCGATCTGTCGTCAGACATTTCTGCATGCACCTCTGGTAAGTGGCGCCTGCGTTTTTCAGGCCAAACGACATGACCGTGTAGCAGTATGCTCCGAAGGGCGTGATGAATGCGGTCTTCAGGTGGTCATCCGGGTGGAGCTTGATCTGGTTGTAGCCGGAATACGCATCCAGGAAGGACAGGTAGTCGCAGCCGTGTGGAGTCTATGACTTGGTCGATGCGTGGCAAGGCGAAGGGATCCTTGGGACATGCTTGTTGAGGCTGGTGTAGTCGATGCACATGCGCCAGGTATTGTTTTTCTTCATCACCAGGACTGGGTTGGCCAGCCAGTCCGGTGGTACACTTCCATGATGAAACCCGCTCGAGTAGCCGGGCGATTTCTTCTCCGATTGCTCTTCTCTTCTCCTCTCCGAAGCGACGGAGAGGTTGCTTGACCGGTCTAGCATCCGGCTTGACATGTAAAGAGTGCTCAGCGAACTCCGTCGGTACACCTGGCATGTCTTTTGGAGACCATGCGAAGATGTCCCGATTCTCACGGAGGAATTCGATGAGCTCGCCTTCCTATTTGTCGCTGAGGTGTTGCCGATGGTGAGGAACTTCCCGTCCGGCTTGCTTGCGTCCAGTGGGACCTGCTTGCTGTCTTTCTGGGCCTGAATTGCGTCTCGCCCACCTGCTTCTTTGCACCGGAACTTCCGGGTGCTCGGTGCCACGGCGCGCCTGATCTCCTTGAACTCTTCAGCCGCTACAGCGACTCGGCGAGCTTCGAGCCAGCCGAGGCGCATCCATTGAGCGCTGAAATCGCTGGCTACGGTGATGATCCCGCATGTGGCCGGCAGCTTCATCTTCAGGTAGCCGTAATGGGGTACGCGCATGAATTAGGCGAGAGCCGGGCGCCCAGTGGCGTGGTAGGGGCCTGCGGTGGTTCACCACCTCGAAACAGATGCTTTCACGGAAATTTTTTCTTTTCTCCGAAGACGACGTCCAGCCGGACGATGCCGATTGGTGTGCAGGACTGCCCCGCACGATGCCGTGGAAGCTCGTCCGGCTCGATTCATCCGGGCCTCGTTATCCCCAGCTTGTCGCGGTGTCCTTGGTACAGGATGTTGAGCTGCTTCCTCCGTCGATGAGCACTCGGGAGAAGGTGACGGCGAATTCTTGCCACGGTGACGAAGGTGGGGTCCAGGAGCAAGCTCTAGCCCCCGGGATTCGGCATGATATCCGGTGGTCGCCGGGTCCGAAGGAGATGGGCTGGTTTGCCTAGTCATCAGCAGCTGGACGGCGGGGATGACCGTTCACCTCTGCGACGCGCAGCCGCTGGCTGCGCTTGTCGTTGCGCTCGATGATGGGATGACGTATGCGGCGTCCTTGTTGGCGTACAGTCACGAGATGTGCCCGGCTGCGGCACCGGCTGTCATGGGCACATTGCGCAGGTTGTTGCCTATGTGATGCCGCCTTGGGAGGGGTGGGCCGGGTGCTTGGATGGCGGGCCCTCACCGCCTGCAGACGGAGAGTCTAGCTATAGCGCGCCGTCGTATGGCTGGCTTCTTCCCGGTGACGTTGTGCGTACCGGCACGGGCCGTTCATCATGTCCCGAACAGGTATGTGGCTTCGCCCACTGGCGTCCTCGTATCGCCCTTCTGGCTTGTTCCATTGGCAGGGATTCCGGTTCCACCGTCATCACCAGCCGGTTGGGGCCTCGTTGCGTTGACGGCACGGTTCTCGTACCGCCCGTCTGGCGCGCCGCTTCTCTTCCGGCTGTCTCGATCTCGATCATCGCGGCGGTCGCGGTTGTCGCGGTTGCCTCCATTATCCCGGGTGTCGCGGTTGTCGCGGCCGCCTCGGTTGTCGTTGCTGGGCCGCCTTGCTCTCGTAGCCGGCTTTCTTGTGGCCTGCCGGCTCCATCTATCTGCATGGGATCCTCATGGCGGAGTCGGCCGTGGCGTACTTGTCTGCTATGGTCATGAGCTCCGCCATGGACTTTGGCTCGTCTAGGAGCAGCGGTGCTTGAGCATCGTGCCCTCCCGCAGCCGTTGATGAAGAAGCCGACCGCCTGGATGTCGTGGACTCCCTCGCAGGTGTTGCGCAGGCTTGACCATTTTGTCAGGTAGTCGCGGTCGGACTCGTTTTGCCCTGGGTGCAGCTGGCTAGCTGGCGAGGGCGAGCCGGGCGCTTGTAGGTGCTGGAGAAGTTCCTGACGAAGACCTGCTGGAAATCCAGCCAGCAGTTGATCGATCCATCCGGCAGGCTGTTGAGCCATGTGCGGGCTGAGTCCTTCAACATGAGTGACACGTAGCGCACCGCTACGCGCTTGTTGCCCGCCCGCGATGGAGACGGCGGTGACGTAGTCGGATAGCCAGTCCTCTGGCTTCGTGCTTTCGTTGTATTTGGGCGTGTCGCGCGGGAGGGAGAAACTCCGCGGAAAGGCTCTCTTGCGATGCGAGGTCCGAAGCACCGGTGGACCTCGCCCTCTTCTTCTTCGAGCTGGCGGGATTCTCAAGGGCGTCGAGGCGGTCACGAGCGTCGGGGCCGTATGCCGGGCCTAGGTCTCCTAGCCGGTCGTGGACGGTCCCCTTGCGCGCATCCGGTTGGTCGCGGTTGTTGTACTGGCCCACGCCAGCGGCCGGCGCGTAGTTGTAGTTCTGGCTGCCACCGGCAGCCGGCGCGTTGAAGTGACTTGGTCTGGAGTTGATGCTGCGTGCGCGATTTCCACCCGGCTGGGGGGCTTGCTGGGGCTGGGCATGTGGCGACGACGCCTGGCGGTCACCTCGAGTCGCACCGGGTGGAGGGGCGCTAGGCGGGGGAGGTGGAAGGTGGCGAGTTCATCGCGGACGCGGCCTGGTTCTGCCGAAACTGGTGATCGGCTGTGTCGAGGAGGTCCTGGACGCGCTGGTGCTGCGCGCGTAGCTCTTCCCCCTCCAGATTGGGCAGTTCTGCTGCGGCGGCGCGTGCTGCCTTCATGTTCTTCGCGGGGGAGCTGTAGACGGGTTGACGAGTAGGCGGTGCTCCGGCTGGTCCAGCCGGCTCGGCGTCGGCAGCCGGTCCTCCTGCCATCTCGTTGGCGAGGTTGCGCCTGACGTTTCCCCGTGGGTTGGGCTCGACGGCGACGAGGGTGAAACCGTGGGCGAAGTTGTACTCGCGGACATGCGCTTCCATGCGGCGATGCGTGGCTGCGACGCCGTGCGCGCTGCTGAGGAGGCGCTGGCGTGCTTGCTCGAGGAGGATGGCGGCCTGCGCGGGGTCCGCGTCGGCGGCGATGGGTGTGACCAGGCCCTGGAGCATAGCCTGGACGGAGTCGACGGGGGCATGGTGTCGGGGGAATAATTATCCCGCGACTTATTTAAGCGAAGTGCGACTTATTGTTTATGGCCACAACACTCGTGGGCTTGCACAAAGATGGGCCAACCCAAGATCGTGATGAAAGAAGAAGTATCTAGAAGACCGGAGAAAACATAACTTGGAAGACACAAAATTACATTACTTAGTCGCCAAGTAGGACTCCGGCTTATCTTTCCTTAACGGGCAAGTTTCCTTGTAACCCGGCGAGGCACCGTCTTTATAAGGTGGACTCCCGAGACCTAGAACCCCAAGCTCTGATACATCGAAAGATAGGAGACTCGACACATCGATCGCCAACCCATGTAACACCATATTCATATCAATCCCAAGATAGGATAGGCAGGAGTAGGTCTTTACCTCACATTGAGGGGCCGAACCTGGGTAAAAAACATTGTCTTCCTCGTGCCCTGCGATCTTAAGCTCGGAGACGCTCGACTCGCGCAATCCCACACCTATGAAGTCATCCATGACATCTGACGTGACAAACCCACGACACATGGTGCTGCTGGGTGCTCGCGACGTCGGACACCATAACTTCCGCGTAAAGACGGGTCTCGGTGCTGCTCTCGCAGCCGGCCGTCTCCTCGGGAAAACGGTCGACGCAGCGCTGGATGTTGGCGGGGTAGACGGGCGCGAGGGAGATGTAGACGCGGTGCTCGCCGAAGTGTAGGACAGTGCCATCCTCGGGGAAGGCGGAGCCGACGAAGCAGTTCGCGTTGTCGTTGACGAAGTCGATGGAGCCGAACGTCGAGGCGAGGCCGGAGGCGACTCGCTCGCCGAGACGGCTGCGGGATCCCGTGCGGAATGTGACTCCGGAAGCTGCTACCTGCCCCACGGTGGGCGCCAAATGACGTGGTGTGGAACACGGCATATGCCACGGGATGGCTAAGATAGGAGTGGGGACAGCGTTCTGCAACTTCGGCACCCGCAGGGATTGCGCCGGAGCGCGGACACGGGAAGTACCCTGGTTCGGAGCCCTCCGGAGGAGGTAACACTCCTACTCCTGCTCGATCTCTCTATCATCGGTGGGCACAGTACAGAGTTGCTCCTCGAGCTGTTCGGTGAGCTCTCCATGGCTCGGATCTCTCTCTAGCTGTTCGGGGGTGAGGAGGAAGAAGTGTTCGACCCCTTCTACCTGGGCACCCATACAAAGGCCTGGCTGTCTGGCTTACAGGCGGGGCCGGCTGGCCCGCGCCAGCCGACCAATGTCGGCTACAGGAGTGTTTCTTTGTGACGCTGCATGTCCGCAGTACAGTGTGCTACGCTTCGCACAGTTGAACTCCCTTACGGCGCGGGAGCGGTCGGGCTAGACTTGGCGACGTGGAGGGCAGGCAGGCGACGACGCCGGCCCCCGTCTGCACGGTAGATGGCTCCCGGGATTTCTTGTCGGCGCTGGGCGGCGCCCCGTGTCTCCCGCCTGTCGGGGCTCCTTGGCACTGTGGGGGACGTCAGACCAATACTTCACTTTAGCCCATGCCTAGGCGATGTGGAGGGCTAGCCGGCCACGGCCCCGGCGCCGCCCGACACGGTCCCATGTCTCCTGCTCTTCGTGGGCGAGTGGCAGCCGGTCATCCGGCTGGCGACCAACCGAATCCGGCTGCTGCCGTTGACCTTGGTCGCACAAGGCGAGCGTCGTTTGTCGTTATCTGGTTGTCGTTGAGAATCGTGATGATGACGAGCCCGCAGTTCCTCTTGCCCATGCCGCCCGGCTGTGCTCCGATAGGCTAGGCGGAGGCCGGCTGCGCTCGGGGCAGGCGGACTCGGCCGAGCCGGCCAGGCGTGAGCGGCCAGACTTTGATTTCGCGTTTCACTTGGGATCTTCTCTGGGTCTTTAGGCACCCGGGGTTTATCCCCACGTCAGCCACCAAGAGTACAGATTTACTAAAAGAGGTTCAGATCGTACCCTGCTCGTTGCGGGCGGTGAAGAGCACGCAGCCGGTCTCGTCGCCGATGAGGCACTCGGCGATCCTGGTGGCCTTCGCCGCCGGGCCAGGGGCGGCGCCGACGCGGGCCTTCTGAAGGACGGTCTTGGAGGTGAGCACCTTGGCGACGAGCGTGTGGCCGCTTGTGGCTGGCTTGAGCTGGTCCACCTTGATGAACACCGGCTTCCGCTTCGCCGCCGCCGTCGCCATGGAGACAGAAAAGATAAGAAGAACTGCGAATAGGATTAGGAGGGCTTTTGGGCTTGGCAGGGACGGCGAAACCCTAGATTTGACGGGGTGAGTTTTAATATGGGAGTCGCAGAGTCTTGATCGAGGAGGCCACTAACGACGCGGATGAGTTGTTAAATTGGGCGTTACCATTATCTGAGCCATTATCCGTTTCCAAAAAGGTGAAAAGGCTCCGGTCTATCAGATTCGGTGGGGAATCTGTCTTGCCGTGTTTGAATACGCTTCGTGCTGCATCCCACCGAGAAATATTCACCTCTCTTTCCAAAATGCAATTCTAGTTGAGCCGTGATTTACCAGCCAAGCATCCACCGCTATTAGTCTTTCGTGATTCGTTGATGAGGACATCATCTCAAAAAGTTGTGCTAAACAAATATATGATTCGGTAAACACAAATTTGATGTTAGCTTATAATTTTGAAAACATGCCATATTTTCAACCCATTTGTAGTTGGCTATACTCATGCACAACGCAAAAGAAAACCAACAACCTTTCGGTCTGTGCAAAAAATGTTTTAGCCAAGAAAACTAAGTTGCAAAGTTCGTGGAGAAACAAGTTTTAACGAAACAAGTTTGTACAAAAGAAAACAATGTTCGGCTCCATCGAGACAATATTTATGATGGAACCACCGAACTGAATTTTACGGGAGAATTTCAGAAGCCACCTCATTAATTCTAAAAAGTTACCAACCTACCAAGTTGACTAATTTTTGAAAAGTTTTTACACCTTATCTCGTTTCTTACCCTGATTTCACACGTGAACAACGGGTTGTCCCTTAGCATGCTAGTGCTCACAGTAGTACTCCCTCCGTCCGGAAAAGGATTTCTTTGATTTGTTCAAATTCGGATGTATGTAGACATATTTTAGTATGCACATACATCTAAATTTGGACAAATGAAAGACATCTATTTCCGAACGGAGGGAGTACGTGATTTTTGACATTTTGATTCATACACAAAGATATAGACTCATCCTACGAGTGAGAGTGGAGAGGCCTTGCTACACTTATTTTAGTGATTCCTAGCATATTTGCACCCAATTTGTGCTCGTCGGCTTTACCCTGGTTGTGTGTGTTATAGCTAGTTCGTGGATTGTAGACATGCAATTGTCTCAGATTGCATGCTACGGTTGGCATCCTCTTCAACCGGTCGCAATCTCTTATTTTGATTCTTAGATGCTTGCGGCTAGTTATATCCTTTGTATCCTCGATCCCATAAGATCGGGCCAACTCCTCAAGAATCTATTCTTCGAAATCGGTGCATATCTTTGAAAATCTATTAAATTTAAATAAAACCATAATGAAATCTTGTTATTTGAGAAACATTCTTTATATATCCAACACATTTGGATTATTTTAAATCTAATTATGGTTAATCTTTGTTCGTAAAAAACTCTACGAAATTTTACTGTGGTTTCATATACGGAGTATATAATACCATATCAATATGAAACGAGTGAAATATGATGAGGGACGTCACACGAATCACAAGGGACCGCTAGCGGTGTATGGGCGTCCGGTAGGTCACAGTTCTGCTCGAAAAATCGTGCTCATCACTCTTTTAGACATTTAGCTCTGGCGGTTTTTGATTGGGCCAGTGCTTTGTATCCACCGGCAGATCCGGTAAAAAAATCATACCCCTCCTTTACGGTCTGATCTCACTAAAACTCGAGATCTTAGTTGTCCGATCGTTGGAGCATGCATTCCACTCATGCGGCAATATTTTGTACTATTGCAGCACCGTTGGAGCTTATCTTCCCGCTATTTGTAAAAACCCCATTAAAAACATCACTACATTTCAAAAACACCTATGCATAAAAATATTAGGGCAAATTCCCACTAGCCATAGCAAATCTCCATCGATCCCACAAAAATCTCCAATGCTCCGTTTGGATGTACATATTGGGCCTCGATATTAGACATTCGGAGATTGAGTTACCCGAATATCCAGAATATCGCTGTTTGGATGTCTGAGATATTCGCCTTGGAGTTTCGCGTGAGATATCGAGCGAGGCCGACGGTACGCGAAACAGCCCCGACTCAATCTCTACCTCTACCCCTGGAGATCGCTAGACATTCGTGACTCCTCTCTCCACTCCCGTACCCGTTCGCTCCTTCCTCTTCCAGCGCGAAGCGCAGCCGCGCAGAAGACCTAGCTCGGCGGCGGCGGCGCTGCAGGTCCGCACCTCCTCTGCCCTCCCGTCCAGCGGCCATCCGCGGCGTGCTCCCGCGACTCTCTCCCCGCCGTCGATTGGAGGCCACGGCCTCCTGGTTGCCACGCCGCTAGCCTGAGGCCGCCTTCCTCCTGCTTCCCTCCCGCCGCCCTATGAGTCTCACCGCGCCGCCGCCGGGAGGCCGCGCTGCTCCCCACGCCGCCGATTGGAGGCCACGGCCTCCTGGTTCCCGCGCCGCCGGCTGGAGGCCGCGTTCCTCTTGCTTCCTTCCCGCCGCCGGATGCTCCTTCCACCGCATGTCCCTGCTCCTCCCCGTACCGCCCTCCTTTCACGCCGCCGGCAGGTCGCCGCGCAACCCCGCCGCTACTGCTTGACGGCCTGCACAGGCCAACCGCCGCCTCCGGTCGCGGTCTCCAGCGCGCTCACGGTCAGCACGCCACCGGCCATGCCCTTGGCTCCAGGGCGCGGGCTTCAGGGTGTCGCCGGCCTGCTCCGCTGCTCGCTCCCTGCAGGGAAATGGCGGCAGAAGCATGGGGGGCGTATACACGAAGCTCCTAATTTTCCTCTTCACTTTCCTCTGTCGATCTCACTTTTTTTTTAAAATTTTCCTTTTTGTTGATATATGATATACCTTGTTTGTTCTGTGGTTTTTCTGTACATTTTGATCAATATCTCGAAAAACCGTGTTTATAACATCCAAACAGCATTTGACATTCAAACTCAATATCTTGTCTAGTTCCGGATATCTAACACATCCAAACAGAAAATATTGACATTCAATCTCAATATCAATATCCTGGATATTGGATATTGAGCCCAATATAATATCTACCCTCTCAATATGAACATCCAAACGGAGCACAAGAGAGGTATGAGAGACCAAACGTTTGTAGCACCTTACCAAGCATTTGTATCATTGCAGCTGACACCCAATATTGATTGGTGTAATGGACACGGTGTTTCGACTCATGGGTCTAGATGCACCCGTTATGAAAATGTTTTTTATCTATATTTTAAAATACCAAAAAAAATCAAAAGAAAATTTTTGAGTGTACATCTAGACATTCTATGTTCGCACAAAAAGTTTCACAAAAAAAGACATTTTTTGTAGGCTGTGCAGCATAAAAAATTCCACAAAACCAACCTTGTGATGGAGCACCGACTTCGCCTCCCTGACCTCGATGGCGATGGATCCGATTCGCCAGAGCACTGTAGACATCAGATCCAAGCGACCCCGGGCTTGCCAACCGGTCCATCACCCCTAGGGTTCGACACGGTTGGAAATCTCATATTCGAAGGCCCTCCCAGCTTTTTTTTTTTTTTGAACAAGGGAAACCAGCGTATATTCATATCAGCAACATACAGAGTACAGCACCACGCTGGTTACAACGCACGCAAGCTACTGGCACAACGGCACCGACGAACGACGCCGAACCACCACCACCACTGCAACTTCCAGAACGCCGACGCCGTCGGAGAGGAGGAAGAAAGCAACACCACACGCACCTTGGAGAAGCGAAGACCACGAACCTTGTCGACGACCGCAAGATCCATCCGCCGCAAGCAGCGGAATCTGCACGCTGAACACGCACGGCCAAGCCTCCCGCAGCTCCTGATCCCGCGCCCGTCGCCGCCAGAACGGCTTGGCCGCGCAAGATCGGCCACCCAACTTCCACCAAACCTGCACCAGAAGCAGAGCACACGCCCCCCTCTCCTGCACAACACCTCGCACCCCCAGCCTTCGCCGGAGAAGAACGAATCCATGGCGACAACGGGGCGCAGGTACCAGGATCCCACAAAGGCAAATCGACGGCGCCGCCATCGATTGCCCAGGGAAAGCAACCCTCCCCCGATCCGCAGAACGAGGAGCAGAAAGACCACCGGATCCGCCGTCCGGCGCCACCAAAAACGGCCCCCACACGCCGCCACCGGCAAGGAAGAGGAAGGGAGCCGGAACACAACCCTATCGGCGCCAAATCCCTCACAGATTCGTCACCGAGGGGAACTAAACCTACTCTATCTACACACCGGAGGACCGGGAGCAAGATCCCCACCACCCCCACCGCCGAGGCGGCGAGAGACGGCGGAGATCCGCCCCGGCTCCGGCGAGGAGAAGGAGGAACTTTTTCGCCGCCTGTCGCCTCTCTAAGCACTGTAGAGGGAGAGGGGAAAACGAAACCGGCCTTTTTTTCTCCCAGCTTCTTTTTTATTGCTTTCCTTCGAGCATAATGATTTTCTTATTATTAAATGTAATGGACAAAGTGGCATATGTCTTGTAGAGATTTGACTTTGCAAGCTCAACGATACACTGCACCGCCGTGCTAAATTTGGCTCGACTCATACGGGGACAGAAAAAGCTCAAGCTCAAAATCTCGTCTGAATTTGCGGAATTTTACTAGGGACAACCGCTTTCAACAGCCGCCACGACAAAACATCCTCACTACCCACTGTACCTAGTTGATCAGGCCCATTATCAATGTGAAAAAAAGGGCCAAAGTTTTTTTTAAGTTGGCTAACCCCCATATTCAGATAGGCAGAAACTGGCGAGGCAAATGAGATCACCCTAACTGACGCAAATAACAAACAAACGCTTCCTTCCCGCTGTGGTAATATAACCGTCTGAGCGCGTGCCAACAGGATGGCTCGAGCGGTGCGGCGAGACGGCGGACGGCGGAGCGCGCAGCCCTCGGTTTAGATGTGATGTGAAATTTGTGCACAGCAAATCCGGTGGAGAACCCCCGGCGCCAAGCCTACATACAAGAAAACATTCATCAGCCAGCCAGCAACACCACATAGTTTCTTCCAGCGGATGGAGGCAATTTTATCAACCACGGCGAGGAATTTCCACCAATCGAATTACACGAAGTTTCTGCCAGTACACGAGACGGAACTTCTAGCCTCAGGTCAACAAGCAGTTCATCAGAGCCCATGGTTGGTACTGCAGCAGAATCATCTACACACAACTAGCTCTAACAAGGTGCAGAACTCAATGCCTAAATCACCAGGGTTACACCCATCTAAACACCTAAACTAGCTCGCCGGTAGCCACCATATGAGTTCAGTATGGATCTAGGCTATGTCACGGAAGATTTCCACATTGGAGCTGTACAGAGATGACGGATCATTGCCGAACTGCGACAACCTGGTTAGAACCTGCCAAAAAAAACTAGTGGTTAGAACTGTTCTGAAAGCCACAGTCCAACATTTTTCCAGTGCAAGACTATAACAGGTTAGGGCACTGAAAGAACGAGGTTATCATAATCTTCAAAGGGCTACTCCCTTCCATAAGCAACAACTTAATTCTGGGTGTTACGTGCTAACTTTGTTTTCGTACAAGGCACATATCAGTACTACTAGAGCGTTAAATTAGTGACTGTTGTGCTGATCTGGAACTTAGCAGTATATGTTGCAGATTGTGACGATAAACAGAAAACACAAGAAGCTATCTTTAGTGTTTAGACCAGGCAAAACACATGATAAATCGATGACTGCAGCATTTTTAGTTTCCAGAGGAAGTTAAGCTCATCAATGCCACTAGACCGACACGGCAATCACATCATAAAAAGAGCTATGTTTATCATTACTGAGAACACCAGTTTGGCAATTGGAAGCAACAAATGTCATTCTTGGACTCATCAAATGCATTTCCCGAGATAGTATGATCACCTAGGACACTAAGCCATAGGTTCCAGTATCACAGTTCACTGTTCAAATGCCAGTAGATAAGTCTCTACTAATATAAGTGGACACGCGGTACATGCAAATTGGTCAGAAAAATCAAGAAAGTTTATTATGAAGTACCTCAAACTGTTGTTTTCTTGCCAGCAAGAATGCGGGATATTTGGAGGCCTCTGGTGAACCCTTCATTGAACAGTACCCTCGTCTGCATTTCTTGAAATCCTGGCAACCAGGACAGCAATGCAACTGGTGCCATAACAATCGCCCCAAGGAGTATCTCATACAAACGTGCCACAGACATAACACTGCCCCACACAACAGTAGATTCGATGAATGGCCTGATAACTTGGGCAATGGAAATCAAGCCCCAGCCAGTAGGAATGAATGCCAAAAGGCCAGTGAAGATGTCAATGATTTGAAACTCAGTAAACTCCAGGAATAATATCAGCACTAGCACTGTCAGAATGATGGTACCACATTGGACAACCCGGTAGTAGAGATGTTGCTTTGAAGCATACGTTTCCCGAGTATATGACATTAGGACAAAAACCCCAAAGATCACAGCGACACATATCCAGGAAAGCAGATACACCGCAATACTTCTGCTTCCGTCTGCAATTTTGAGCTGGTATACAACCCCATACTGAAAAAAGAAGTACCTGAGATCTAACAGTATTTCCAGAATCTTTCCCCAAAGGCCAGTAGTCCTTAGATGATCTTGCTCCTCATACCACCACACTTCCCAGCTGTGCTCAGCCTTAGAAAATATACCACCTGGAAACCAGATCCAGGTCATGAAATCCTCAAAGTCATACACGGTTTTCAACCAATCAAAGCCAGACGGGTTGAAAGCAAATGGAGCCATGATCCAGGACACCACAAGAAACCAGCTAGATATCATCATGACTATGTAAACAAGTGTGTTCCTGGCAATCACACTGTGAACGGCATACACTGTCAGTATTATTCCGAGTTCTATCGCCTTTATGAAGTGGCTCCTAGCATATAGCCTGTAATTTTCAGCAAAACTCTTATGCTGCACAACAAAGCCACGACCAGTAGCACGATACTTTGCACCACCATGAAGAATCGTTCGTCCATAGTAATGGGCTTTTGTTCCCATCGAAAATGTGTAGAAGACAGATGAAAAGTTCATCTGCATTGTGAAAAAATCCCACATAGCAGGCAGAAAACCCAGTTCAAGAGAGTTCTCTAGAATCATTGGCAAGGCAGTGAAGAGTCCGAGCTGAATGGCAAACTGCTGATTTAGCACGGCATACAAGGCTTTATTATTAGTAGCATTAGCACTGCCCTGAATTCCAGCTTCCAGACCACTCAGAGCTAGATACAGGCGTCCCCAAACAAATGTGTAAACTGTTAGGACCACCAGCATTGTGTTGAAGTAGAACCCTACTGTCGTATAGAACACTGAAAGCATCCGGAAGAAATCCACTCTATGACCAAGTCTGTAGATATCCCTACTCAAGGTCTGTTCACCATTGCCACTGGAAACCTTAGCTTCAAACATCGATATTTGATTAAGCCCAACATCACGCCCCTTACCAACCTGGATGTACTCATGGTGGCTGACATTGCCACCACGTAGGGTACAGTTGAAACCAGCGAATATGTCCTCGCTGATATTGATTACTCTGGATGCCTTGCTTAAACCACCTCGAGTCAAAAACCAAAGGCGATCAAATACATCAGGATGCCCATAATGCATCCGAACCTTCAATGGATTAGCTAGAACCCGCTGCCCAAGGGTAACAAAGCTTGTCTCCTGTGCAGACATGAACCAAGCAAGTGAAGAGACAGAACCAGTGAAAACATGTTCTCGAACTCCCAAGAGTGTAGGCTTTTGGCTTCCATGATAATAGTTGTACTGTTCTAACAGATTGCGCATCTTGAGAGCCTCCTCAAAATAGTTGTCCTGGTTCATGTCAATTGTTTGCACAGCCTCGCCTCTTGTGAATATGATGGCGTGGTTCTGGTTCTCAGGTTTACCCTCTCCAAGTTTCAGCTGGCCTGGCAACCTAATCCGGTATATCTCCACCTCTTTCTGCAAGGCCTGGTCAAATTTTACAAGGACAGAATAGTATTGCATATCACCCATCTCAGGACGGACTTCATCAACATAAGCAACACGGAGGGCCTGATTTTTCTTCATAAGAGCCAGGATATCATCAGCGCGTTGATCTTTCCCCTTTTTCTGGTTTCCATATATCTGGCAAGCGACCACATATGTGTACTTCATGAGAGCAGCACCATCTTCCTTACCTTTAAACAATTGACTCACAGTACTGTCTCCTCTGTTTAACCTCCTTTGAGGTCTTTGTTGGAGACCATTATTCATGGGATACACATCATTTTCATGCCTAACTGAGCCAAAGGAAGCCAGACGTTTTGTACCTTCTGTAATGTCTATCTCAGAGGCAGTATCGAGAAAAGCAAGCATCTTCAGAGCCCTGTGGTAGTACATCATTCCCCTAACAGTCCTTGCTAAGGTCTGACCCCTATATGAGGCCCAAAGTCGGAGCTCCTGAAATTTTCCAGCCCAAATATCGTCATCATTAACCATTCCCTCCCTCCTCATCCGTTCTAAGAAGTTTCCCCAATCATCTTCATAGATCTTCTGAAGATAAAACAAGATTGAGATGCCATCTTCATTCTCGCGACGAAGCTGGTCTTTGTTATACAGGACATCTTCGTTGTAATAAGGGGTCAAAACGCTGAATGCCACCATCTTCTCAACTGTGGGAGCACGGGGCATGTTCATAAACAGGGAGTTGCTGAAGAAAGATATACGCCGCCGAGCCTCAGGATTCCTTGGGATATCATTCATGGAATCCCTGGATGTGAGAATTGTATGGAGGCGCCTCACCTGTTTGTAGAAGCTAAGATCATTCTCAGCAGGGCATTTTATGGCATCCTCAAAGAGTAACCCTGATTCAGTCGGCCTTGACGGTGCTAGCCCCTCTCGCCTGAGTTGTTCTATGCCTTTCCTGGTTTTCGGAAAATCATGAACCGCGAGGACATAGAGAGTCTGCAATGTGTTAACTATCTTGGTCTGATCCTTGTTTTCCTTCAGTAACAGTTCGACTAAGGTTATTACAGATGAATGGATTTGAGGTAACAAGCCTAGCCTGTAATCTTCAGAGAATTTCCCATATTCCATCGCATTATCAAATGCAAGGAAGAGCTGATTGACAATAATGTGCTCAGCACTCGTCTCCTTAATGATCTCCAGCAGCAACTGGCGAATGCTGTCATAAGCTTCAATCACAGCACATCGCCTGTACTCAATGATACTTATCCGACTCCAGTGTGTCTTGTCATCAGCCACCAGCTCTTTTGCTTGACTGAGAGCAAGCAGCAGCTCATTGTTCAGCAGAAAGCATGGCCACCGTACAACACGGATTTTCCATACAACTGGTGGAAGCTCAAGAAGCTCAACTTCCTTGTCACTAACAATGTCCTCTTCCCTAAATGTCTGGATGATCTCATTCCAAATCAGTGCAAACCTCTTAGCTTCCACCTGATTTGCTTCAATTTTCCTGTATGGGCGGCCAAAACCATACCTCAGCTTCAGCCGGTGAATTGCATCATACAGTCTGCCGCGGATGCCACCACGGGAGCTATCCAGGCGCTCCTCTGGCATCAAATTGAACTGCATTGCACTCGCAAAAAACTGGAACCTCAACCGCAGCTGCCCAACACTGCGAATCTCCCCCAGATGCGAGAAAAGCCCGATAAGTGCCCCGGTAAGCGATGAGAAGACTGCATACCATATCTGGATATCCATGAGGTAGATGAGGACAACTGGGACCCAAAGGATGATTACAGCAATCCGCTCTGTGTGAGGCATGAACTCAAACCAGTTACGCCGGATGTCATGGAGGCTGAATATTGTCTTTGTTGGCGCCACCATGGGCTTAATCTGGAGGAAGTAGCTGAAGCTAAACTTGGCAGCAAGAAGGCAGATCCAGAAGAAGGAATACTTGATGTTGTCTATAATCCCCTCCCTCAGACCACGGCCTACAAATGTGCGGGTCTGGAACCACCAGGTGAGCACATAGAGAATTCGCCAATTTGTTTTCTCCGTAAAATTCCGAACCCAGGGAATGATGAACAACGCGAGCGCAAGCACCTGTGGGATGATAAACACAGCAGCCGCCTCAAGAAAATTCAACACCCTGGTATTGGCAGCGAAGGACCACCTGCGATCTCGCCACCGCTGATCCCACATCCGCGAATAAAGGACGCTGAATGTAACGATCCACCCTGCAGCAACAAAGGCCTTGAGCACCATCCGGACAGCAATCAGCTTAGTCTCCCTCGACACAAGACTGTACTGAGTACCCGCATCAAGCAAAGCCTGCATAAATCGCAGGCCAGCCCAAGTGATGAACACTGACAGCACACGGACCTGGATGTCACGTTTGCTGAGGCTATGCCATGGCCAGCTCTGACCATCCCATGCAATGATCATCGCTGCCTGAAAGAACAAGATAAGCATCACCCACAACCGATCGAAGCTGCGGTAGATATTCCAGAACGACCGCTGCTCCACGAAACCGGTCTTGCCAATCCTGCCAAACTTGCCCGGACGCACAAAGAAGCCCCTTGACGGATCCAGGGCCACCGGAGGCGCTTGAAAACCCGGCGGCTCCAGAAGTACTCATTGACATCATCGTAATTCCTCCACGCGGAGTGCGGCTTGCTCCCGTTATGGCTGGCCTCCATCTCGGCCTTGAGCACATTATAGATGGGACGACGTTGTTCAGGAAAGCCTCGTCGCCGCAGACGGCAGGGATGGCGGGCCGCCCCGTGTCGATGTCAATGGAGCAGTCCATGACATGGTTGAGGTCGAGGGCCATGTAGTGGAAGATGTAGCAGAGGCATTCCGGCATGAACCGCAGGTTCGCGGCCTCCCCCCAGATGAGCAGGTAGAGCGCCGTGTAGAGGAGGTCCCTGCGGGGTCAGCCTCTGGGCACATGGACGTGCGGCCTCTGGCCGAGGTAGGCGCACCAGGCCTGGTAGTTCTTGAGGAGCTTCTTCCGGATGGCCTGCGCGACGGAGGGGTGGAGGACGTCGGGCGGGTGGTCCCTGGGCAGGGCGTCGCCGGCGCGGAGCTGGGCGTTGGCGAGGAGGAGGACGAGGTGCTCCCGCTGGTTGCGCGCGTTGTGGGGCTGGAAGCCGAAGGTGAGCCCGAGCCAGTCGAAGAGGTCGGCGCGGCGCGGGTCCCAGCCGCGGCCGGCGAGCGGCGGCGGCGGGAGGTCGGCGCGTGCAGCAGCGCCGCCATCGCGGCCCGCACCTCCGGGAAGCGCAGCGAGGGGTGCTGCCCGTGCATCACCACGTCCTGGATCGGGACGATGTTGTAGGACGCCTGCACCGGCGGCGGCGGCTGCTCCCCCGGCGCCGCGGGGCGCGCCGGCGGGAGGGCGGCGGTTGCGGAGGTGGCATCTCTCTGTCTCACGCAGCAGCTGCAAAACGGAGTCGGCGTTAGCAATCATTGAATCAATGGCACGGACAGTCTCATCAGCAAGTCAAGATTGAGGAGTACATGAGGAGATGGCGAGTGAGGGGAGAATCATGTGACGGCGTCTGTTCGATTCTGGGATTCGTTGGGCTTCGTGTGTGGGGTTTGCTTTGCTTTGCTTCTGGGGTTTCTAACCTTGCCTTTGCTACGCTAGTGTTTCCGTGCGCTGTATAATGATGATGATGCTGATAAGAATACAAAAAAAGTGAGGTGAACATCAGCGTGTGTGGCGTCGCATCCTCTTCTCCAGCAAGATTGCTACTGTACTAGGTTTTGTGGAAACTAGTGAATTCCCCTACCTAGAGAATAACCTTTTCTCATGGTCGTATTCTAGAAAACCTTTCTCATGGTCAATGGTGCATTGAGAGTTGAGACTTGAGAGCCGCTCCATTTACAGGAGATAAAAGAGCACGAAAGGACTACATGGACGAAAACTTTTGAATTGTGGGTGAGAAAGCATAAACACTTTTAATTTGGAGCCATATGGCATAAGAATCCACTAGACTTTTGTTTACTTCTGTTTCCTAAATTGGGAAGATGTGGCTACATGCTGCTCACGTGCGGTGTCCCCGCTTCACAACCGAAAAGAACCAGACCGCGAGCACTGGGGTACAGCCGGGATAACAGCCTGAAAGAGTGAAAGTGCTGCACGGCGCATCTTAAAACCCCGAACGTGAATCGATATACTCGAGGCTGAAATTCAGCAGCGGGAAAAAAAAAGGCAGAACCAATTCGGAAAGTTCATGACTTCTGGCCAGCTACTGATTTTTGGGCATAATTGGTGCTGCTAATCGCTTCTCTTGAAAGACTAACCCGCTTTCTGTTTGCTTTCCGCTGTCACTCTTTGTGTCGCACTAGAGAGAGCTACTAATCTGATATATACATCGCCTTCAAAGGGAAGGATAATAAAGGCACCCAATTTTACTTTGGTAATTCCTGAGCTGATTTTTTTTCAGTCTCACTGCCTCTTGAAACACATGTGATGTGGACCGTCTTATAAAAGGGCAACGGCCGCTAACACAAAACCCTAGTCCCTAGGGTTTGCTGTGCTCATCACAGATTTGAAATCCCGCGGTCCCTCTAATCTGGGCGTTACTACAGTAGTTTTTTCTAATCAGCCGCACGCTGCTGCTGTTGATTGCGTCCTCTCTGTAGCTTGACGCCATGACCAAAAAGGGATAACGACGCACGCTGCAAGGGGACGCAGGCAGGCAGGGGTCTACATCGGTATAGAATGGCGAGTGGGCCATCGCATCCCCCTCGTGGGCGGGCCCGCTCAGCACTCAGTCTGCGGGAAGCGCACCAGAAACACGATACGGGCTACATCCGGGCCACTGAAATGTGGGCCAGCTAAGTACGGGCTTACCGGAAAACGCCAGACGCCGCCTGGTGTGGCGCACGAGCCGGCAGCAGTGGGGGAAACTACGGGACTGCCACTGAGCCCCGCTCGGCTCGGATGACGGCGGACATCGGGAAACCTCGGAGCTAACGGCGATTGGGATCGGTGGGTAGGAAGAAGGTTTAGAAATTACAAGTCTCACCTGATGAATCCACCGGTGGCGAGTCCGTCGCCGTTGAGAACCTTGGCTGCTACTGATGCGGCGGCGGCGGCTTAATCCTCTAACGTTTTTTTACATCTGATTAGTAAGAGAGAGAGAAAGGGGGGAAAAATGACAAGTGCTGTACAGGAGAAAGGGATTTTAAGAAGAAAGAAGAATATATCGCCGGAGCAACCGAGATGGATGGATTCATTACCCCTTTTTCGGTTCGTCTTCCTTCGCTCCGTCGATCTCCCGCTGCTCGCTCTGCAGGCTTCCTCTGTGTGTTCTGCCCTTGTTTTTTTTTTCCTGTGCTGCCTCCCCGGCTTCTCACTAAACGTCACTTGCTCGGTCTTCCTGCCGTTAGCGCATTTGAGACGTTCCGTTTCGTTTCGTTCGGCGTGGAGATGCTTTGGTGCTTTGTGTGGGCCCATGGCCCAGGAAATCTCACAGTGCTGCACAGCTCCCAACCGTACCATCCATTATTATTCTCTTCGATCCAACTCAAATGAACTCCATTCAAACCTTAAATTTATAGAGGTTAGCAAAATCGAAACTAAATTATGAATACCGGAAGTAAGCACTCTAAACTAGTATTAATTCCCGGTTTGTTAGAACCTTACAACCGATTGAGGCCGAATTTGATGACATGGCATGGATCAACCGGGATTTTTGTTAGTGATGGGCCATCAAGTGATACTAGTGGAATTTGGTGCGGCGACACGCCGCACCCGTTGTATCTAAAAATGTCGAAATTTAGAAATAATGTTAGTTAATTGCTGTAGTTGGAAAAATTTACGTTTTTAAAAACGTTTAGATTCTAAAAATTGTTGAAAGTGGGAACGTACATGTCACGTTCATAAAATATTCGGGCTTCAAGGAGTTATATTTTTTGTTTGGAGGGTTTAAATTTGAAATATGGATTGAAATGCTTCAATTTGTTTATTTGTTTTCCTGAAATTCTGCCACAAGTATAATTGGTTTTATGTTTTGGAAATGTTTAGGTTCGAAAAATTGTTCAATTTGGAAAGTTAATAAGGTTGGTATTTTTGGAGACTTTAATTTAAATTTGGATTTGAATGTGTTTTTTTGCACAAATTTTCCCAAAAATTGGAAAGTCAATTTTTTTGTGTTTGCTGTTGCAATTTTTTTAAAATTATTTTGATATTTTATAATATTTGTACGATGGTTACCAAGTTAGTTCGAACGTTTTTTATTTGCTGGAAATTGTTGAAGTGAAAGGGCACCACCTGTCAACCTAACGCTTTGAAATAAGGTATCAGAAAAGGGTGAAATTCATGTTAATTTATCTGGTGCGGTTAAATATTTATCGGATGTTTTCACGTTTGGAAAATGGTCAGGTTTGAAAGAACGCTATAATTTTAGAAGAACCAAATTTGAAGTTATACTAAATATGAAGGCGTTATTTGGATTTAAATGACGTGACATGTTTGTGTGTTTCCAACAACTTTGTACAAATATTTGACAATACGGAAAATTCAAACTTTTCTATTATTGCCGTACTTTCTCTGTTTTTATTTCGATATTTTGTAATATTTTGTGGATGATTATTTATGAAAATGTTTACATTTTATGTTTTTGCTTCAAGTGAGATTTTATGTGTTTTTTTTATTCAGCCAAATGTTTGTGAATTTGGAATGTGCAAACATGTTTTCATTTTGTTACGAATAGGTAACATTTATTTGTGAGCATTTTTTATGGATATATTTGCCGGTTTTTCCTGCCCGTGCGGCGAAATTTAATTGCGGAAATTGTCCACACCTGAAAATTGCGCAAGTTTCGAAATTACTGAAGTGCGAAGGAAGCTGAAAGTATTAGGATTTGAATTCTTCAAATTTGAAAGGCAATTACGATTTTGAAAATATTCAAATTTTAATTTCGATCGCATGTCATAATTTAGTTTTTTTTTATGTGGTTGCTTTCATATTTTTATTATATTTTTCTAGTGGATATATCTAAAAGTATTGGGTTTACAAAAAGTATTGGGTTTACACACCTTAGAATTTTTTTCAGAATTATTTAAATAAGCTGGTTTTTTTTCCAAAAAAAAAAAGGGAAAAGCTGACGTCTGGGGCCCACTGTGACGTCGTGCTGACGTCACAGTGGCCAGGTCTGGCCGCGGCGGCGGCAAGGTCGCCGGCGGCGCGCCGTCGCGATCTGGCACACGCGCGTAGGCGCTCTGGATGCGCCCGGCCGCGGCCGACCCGAAGGAGGCGGCGCCGCCCCTCCTGGGTCGCCGGAGCAGCGCCGTGACGCGCGCAAGCGGCCGCGGCCGGCGGGGGCGGCGGCGGTGATTTCCGCGCCTGCGCAGCGTCCCGGGAGGCGATCCACGGCGAGAAGCTGGAGGGCGGGGCGGCGGAGCCCGTGCTGGGCTCGGGTTCGAGGGTGGAGCGGCGTGCTGGCGGAGCGAGCGCCGGCGGCGGCGCGGCGAACTCCGCGTCACGCGGGAGAGGAAGGGGAGGGGGCTGCGTGGTCGTTTTACAAAACAGACCCCCATCTTTCCCCAAATTTCAGTTAAGGACAACACAGTTGGGAAGTGTGGATTGCGGGCTGATTTCTGGTTTTGCGAGGGTTTTTGCGCAAAACCGTCAAGGCGTGTCCTCTGGGGCGTCCGATCGCCGGCGGATGGTGTGATTTGGTGCTGCTGGTAACTGTAGGAAATGAACAGTACCAGCTACAGTGGCCCGATCGCTGAGGGGCGGGGGATTTGCACAGCTTTAATATAGTTAGTAATAAGTTTATTACCTATTTCACATTTGAATCTTGAGAGGTGGGGAAATAAATTAGGTTTCGTGGAGAGAGAGAGAGAGGGAGAGAGTTTGTCGAAGGGATTTCGGAGCGGGGCGGTGGGCGACAGAGGGAATGATGTCGCTTCATCTTCCGCTCCTGGCGGCGGATGAGGACGATAGAGTGGAACATAAGCAAAGTCGTCGGTGCTTTTTTTTTACAATCAATAACATATATTAGCAAATAGTACATGTTAGAGTGGAACATAAGCAAAGTTTTTTTTTTGAAACGAGGCAAAAGCTTTGCCTTTTATATTGATATAGGAGAAGCAAACAGATACGGCCGAAGCCAAAATAAAAAGCCATACAGGTCAGGGCCTACTCAACGAGAGAAAAGTATCCCCACGAGATCTAGATCATCCTACTCCGTCCAGTCTCTCAGAAAGATAAATCGTCATTCCTTCAAAATGCGACTATGCGGCGCCATCTGGGACCAGGAAGCAGATCAGGCGGAAACGTCCAACGCCGTCGGTGGCGGAAATCGCTTCCCCCTGCGCCAGCAAGCCAATCAAAGCTTCATCCGCTGCCATCATGGACGGACACTTCAGTCTAAAGAGGGTGTTTAACCCATTGATTGCCGAATCAGAGAGCGGAGACTTGCAGGTGTTCGCGAATTCTTTCATAGCCTTCAACAGGGCATCTCTCCAACGTTGAGCCCCATTTTCTTGAGGAGAACATGCAACGCTTTGTCGGCCGCTGGGAGTTGTGGCTTCTCCGCGAGCCTGCTGCTGCGACGGTCGAGGGCGGGCAGAGCCACTGAGCACATGGCATTGACGGAAGAGGCGTGGGCAGCAACGACACAGTTGCCAGGCTGAACAGATCCTCGACACTACGTATCGTGGTGCCTGATGAGCCGAGCCGAGCAGTACCACCAGCGTCAACAACATCATCATCGTCAGCAACGTCATCAATATCTGCGGCGAGGAGGTCTCCAAGCGCAGCAGTCCCGCGTCAGGTGCTTATCGGAGAACCCAATGGCGTATGAGCTGGCGAAGTTGCACGGCTACAAACCACGGAGAAGGCTCCCCTACGAATCTCATAGAGTGTTCTCAGCTCACAAGGAAAGAATGTACAACACATATGTGGATGCCATGGTAAGCTCGATTTCTTCTACTCCCTCCGTACAAAAATAAGTGTCTCAAGTTTGACCAAAAGTGGAGGTATATAGACATGAAACACATGTCTATATACCTCCACTTTTGGTCAAACTTGAGACACTTATTTTGTACGGAGGAGTATATCTTTTGTTATGTTGCTTTTATCCTCGTCCCCTCGATTTTCATGAATATCGAGATGATACTGATTGGCCTGAAATCCTCGACAGTGTTGGCATCTTTTTTCTTTGGAGGAGAGTGATGGATGCCTGGGTTAGCCTCCAAACATAAAGGCCATTGCTATGAAAGAGCAAAAAGAGTCAGGCAGGCATACAACAGAGTCAAGAACAAGCGAGCGTAGCCATGGAATCGTAATGCAGACTCGTCGGTACAACTCTTATCTGCCGACATACTCCGAGTGGGGCTATCGAATTGATATGTATTCGAATCTTAGGAGCTGGTAATCACTGATATGCTCATATTGGTGACGTTATTGTTGCTGTAATCAAAGAAGCAGTGCCCAAAATAAATGCCTCTAGAAAGATCTAAGTTGCTTTAGTGATTTGATTGGTGATTAGCGCGATAAAGTATGGAGGGTGTGCTATGAAGAATAGAGAAGAGATGGTTGTTGCTCTAAAAATATGCCTCACAATGAAAACTGATAATAATGGACCTGTGGTGTGCAATTAATGCTCATATATTTTCTTGAACTATTCAAACGAGATATCTAACATGGATCGTCACTTGAGAAACTAACACTTGAGACCTCGTCAGTTCATCAATGACAATATGTTCTCTGCTTCTTTTTCATGCAGGTTGGCTTCTTCAGAGGACTACTAATAAGGTTTGTGATCACACTAGTGTCATCAGGAACTAGAACATGATCAAGAACTTCCACTTCTTCTTTGTTGCTGATATTCAGATTCAACAAGTTGCTCATCTTAAGGAGTAGTGATTTGATTTGCCACTTAACATCACACATTCATTCTCAAAGTCACTGCAACTGCTAGTGGTATCATCGTCATCCTCCTCTCAATGATACTCCACATACACATCAGCTACTCATCCCCAAACATATGTAATCAACATCTCCAAGCAACCATTGTCATCATGCAAAGACAACAATCCGTCTACAAGTGCTTTTTCGAGGACATAAAAATAGAACTTCACCTCAAATGACCTTTTGCGACGACAACTTGTCCCTCTCCATCTATGAAATTTCATCATCCCCCCCCCCCCCCCCCCCCCCCCCCCCCCCCCACACACACCACACCAGGGACCGATGCGGACGAACTCGCCCCCGAAATGAAATCTCATCGTAGGTAAAGCCAATGCACGAAAACTAGCTTTTCCCCTATCCGAAAACCCTGGCACTACTTGATTCATCCTTGTCGCCCCCAATTTTGTTTGCTCAAATCCCTAGCCCTTATCGCGCAAATAGAGAGTAAGCTATGGCGAGGAGGAGGAGGTCAAAGACATTGCCTTCATCGTCGTCGCGATAGTCACGGCGGGCCAAGCACCCTCTTGTCGTAATTGCCATCGCGAGAGCGGAGAGGGGAATTCCAAGGGACACGGTGGAGGAGATGTAGATGAATCTTGCTCCAGGTGCGGTATGCCAGAGGATGATATGCACATGTTGTTTACATGTCCTTTTTCAAAATCCGCTTGGTTTATGTCTCCCTCGTTCATTAAAACTGATATGCTTGCTGCCCAGTTTCGCTCCATACCGGAAATTCTCAACTTCTTACTAAATTCTGGCCACCCAGCAATTGATCTTCCTAACCTTTACACATTCTTGTGGTGTCAGTGGAAAACAAGAAATGAATGTCTTTTTGCAGGAAAGAAAGGTAACCCAAAACAGGTACAAACAGCAGCGGTAGCAATTTTACATGGGAATCAAATTGAAGCAAACTCAACGAGGGATTCAGATCAAAGACAAGATGAGGAAAATCAGAGACCACAACAGCGATCATCAATTGTTACTGACTCCACTCAAATTCAATACACTGATACTTTTACAGGGAACATGATTTTCAGCGACGCGGCCTGGGAGGCGCAGCAAAACAGGGAACCGTCTTCTGCAGGTATGGGCATTGTTCTCACGCTCCACGGCAACACACACTGCAGCCAAATCCACGTCGCAGCTTCCTCACCTCCGGCCACCTCACCACTACAAGCTGAAGCTTTCGCGCTGCTCCTTGCGGTCAAGTTGGCAGATGCGATGGCAATACAATACCCTCTCTTTCTAACAGATTCATCTGTCCTTGCCTCTGCAGTGACTGCTGACTCCATCTTCAAGGCTCAGGGGCATTGGGAAAACAGGCCAATTCTAGCAGAGATCCAAGCCTCTGCCTCCTTTAATAGGACCAACATTCAGCACATTAGCAGGAACAACAATCAGAAGGCACATCATCAGGCAAAGCTTGGAAAATCCAGAATAAACCTCTACTTCATAGATGTCTTTGTAACTCTTCTCCCCAAGTTAGACAGTGCCCTGTCAAGGACACTCTTGATGTATCCAGCGTGCTCCCGTTCACGCTTCACTCTGTAAAATGCATCTAAAGGAATAAAATCTCTATGTTCAAAAAAAAAAAAAAAAACTTTTACACGCACGCATGCCGCGCTAAACCTACCCACCCGATTAACCCATGCCGCATCGGCAATCTCTATTTGGGTTTGGTCGTAAGGTTCTAATTAGATCAGGAATTGATAGTTTAGGGTGCTAACTTTCGGGAATCAAAGTTTGGGTTCAATTTTGCTAACCTCGAGTTCAAGGTTTGAAATGGACTTTACTCATCCAACTCCAATCCAAGCGGGCAAAATGCATCTGCATGCGCTCGCTGACGTGCACAAGAGCTGTAAAGACAGGTACGCACCATACTCAAATGTTGAAGAAAATTGTAAAGGAGAAGATACATGTGTACGAAAAGGGTGCAGCTCGAGCTGGATGAGTTAACAATTCAATGGAGTACATTCCATGAGTAAGACAAGACCATGACAACACATCAAAGATGGCTCAGCATGGAGACAACAGTAGACAACTACAGAACGTAGCGAACATAAACTGACATACCACACCACAAAATGACAAGATAGCTGTTAATAATTTGCTTCAGAATAGATCTCAATAGTCCAGTTTGAAATCATGTTGGCTGTGCACGTGCAAGGGCCAAGAGGCACATGAAATTTAAGCTTAATGTTTATATGTACATTGTACGGACAGACAAGCAATAGACGGCATCACATCAAATCTCACTTATTTAGGCAACAGTACACGATACCACTCGTAGCACACATATGAGCACGGCGCAAGCCGATCAGGACCCAACCTGGACTTTATCACCACGCACGAGGGGGTGGTGCTCCGGACCCTGATTCGTTCAGCCTATCGAGCAATGCGTTGAAATCTATCTGCTGGCCGCTCTCCGTCATCCTCTGGATCACATTTAGCACCTGGTCCCTTGGATATCCCATGGTGATCGCCTTCTCAATCATCTCTCCATATGGATGGCCGCGCATCATGTGGTGCGATGACCCTGGATGGCTCATACCAGCACCACCTGGAGCCATCTGAGGTGCCTGGACTGCAGAAGGACCACTTGGCGGGTAGCCATATGCCGCGTTGTAACCTTGTGAATGCCCCTGCGGCGCATATTGGGGAGGGCCGGTATATGCCCCCTTACTTGGAGGAGGGCCGAAAGAGCCCTGGCTTGGAGGAGGTAGTTGCTGCCTTTGCATGTTGTGCTGAGGTGGTGGGATGCCAGGTCCACCATATGAATATTGCACTTCGGAACGACTGCCACCTGATGGAGCAACGGTGTTATACGGTCCTTGCATAGGCGCACTGCCAGCCAGCGTTTCAGGGGAAGGGTTTTGTGGCTGGTGGGGTGGATAGCTAGAGTAGTTCGGTGGAGTCTGAGGTCTCATCTGAGTTTGCACATGAGGATGCTGTGGTTGCACTGTCTGAGGAAGGTGAGGGTTGGATTGTTGTGGTTGCACTTGTGGTGGAGGAAACTGTTGAGGATTTGATAACTGGGACTGCTGCACTTGTTGTGCTGGAAACTGCTGGGTAGATAACTGAGGCTGCTGCACAGGTGGAGGAAATTGCTGCGAGTAAGTCTGCTGAGGCTGAGCCACTGGTCCAGGAGATGAACGGGAGGGTTGCTGCTGCCACTGCTGCTGGTAAGGAGGGTAAGACTGGGGCTGGGTTTGATTTGCCGACTGAGGCTGGGATGAAGCATGGACATCTTGAGCTTGAGGCCTTGCTGGCAAGTATTGCACCTCTGGTTGTGTGTCCTGGTTGCCTGGAGCTTGCTGTTGTGGGTAGTAAACAATTGCTTGGCTGACAACATAACGGTCCTGGTGTGGTACAAGAGAGCTAGGGGCTGTCTGCTGAGCAGGTTGATCATTGTACTGTTGAACTGGCTCAGAAGCTCTTGGTGCAAGCGACGAAGAGTTCACCTGATGAGGCAAAACAAGTGCCAGCTGCTGACCTCCTGCATCCCGCTTTTCTTCAAGCTTTGGCTCGGCGAAAGGTGTTGGCACATCTTCCTTCTTTTTAGATTCATCTTGTGTAAGTTGAAATTTGGCAAGTTCCTTCTGAGTTTCTGCTAACTCTTGTTTGTCACGAAGAATTTGAATAGACCTGTGCACCTGCATCACTTAAAATTTTAATCACAATTAAAAATTTCTAAGCAGAGAGTCAATGCTTCATATCTATCATCAAACCCATAAGCACTCATGTCAAGTACATGTAGAAACAAAAGTATAAAAATGAATTTTCTGAAATTAGGATAATCTCAGGGTTTGCAGAGTTTGTCAATACGTAAGCTACAATATGTGGCGACTTTCTCAATTTCGATAATCTCAAGGTTTGCAAAGAGTTTCTTAATAAAAGTGCAAACCAATATAAATATTCTAATAAATTGTATGCTTAGACTGTAGCACCCAATTTGTATACAGAGGCATAACTATATACATCAGAGGAGTGAAGTGCATAAAAAGGCCATGCAACTGGTTTATCATAGTGAAGTAAATATGCCATTTTTCATGTGCATTCAGCTATCAGCGACAGGAGGATGCTTATCTCCTATGGTGCATCACATCACAGTTCATATTTTTGGCCTAAACGCGTTTCCTTGAGAGAAATATCATCGGTTGTGGCAGCTCTAGGTTGAGATACTAATTTGTACAATCTCGAAGGTGCAGATAGACATATATAGAGATAATATTTGCTAATTGCCTCCTGAAATACGACTTATATAAGGCCCTGTTAGTGGACGATAAGATGAAAGGCAAAGCAAGTCCAGATGTTCCTAACTGATTGTTCTTCCCTCATAATGACTCCTAACGTGCAGTATACTAGATGTCTTGTTATAAAAGTGTAGATCTAGATCAATGGTTAAAAGGACATTAGCTTAGACGACCTGCCCAAGCATCCCCATTGACAAGCCTTATAAGAGCATCTCATGGGTGCATATATAGACTAACGACTTATAGTGTCTCTGTAATGATGGTACTTCTGGTTTAGTAGTTCAGGCAGGACTCCAGGTCTGATAAATATTGGAACATGCATGAAGCTCCCCATACCATTCTGTAAGTTAGTGGTCAAAACTATTTGAGGCCACGCCATAGTATGCAAAAAATTATCATGGGTTTGGACCTAACAGGTTTTTGTAAACCATATTAAACATTCATGTTCAGCTCAGCTTGCTATTTCAAAATTCGGGCGCATCAAGTCAGTGTAGGGTAAGCCCAGCCAAACCCTAAACTTTGGGCTAGGCTTGATCCTCATGTGAGAGATGACTGAGTTAGCTACAAGTATCGGTTCCAACCTGTGATGCCCCTCACCGAGGCATGGAAGTAAAAAGGATACAGTCCATATTTATTTCACACCATTTTACAAATTTCTCCTAAGACTTCCTACAACGATGGCTTTCGCTAATCACAATTACTAGATGTCAATACCATGCATAAACGTATTGCAGGAACAGACTGGAGCAGACATTTACTCCCTCCATTCCAAATTGATTGACTTCCATATATCCACATTTGGATGTACCTACATGTCTAGGTACATTCAAATGTGGATATATGGAAGTCAATTAATTTGGAACGGAGGGAGTACAAAGCAAAGGAGCAATATCACATGTAAGTGACATAAAACATTTGATACAATAGATGAGCGTTTGGCCTACTGGTGGGAGAGAGGGTGTTCATTCCCATTCACCCATGTTCAACCCCTATGATCGATGAGATGGCCATACTTTGCCGGACACATCACATTAAGTGGGGGCAACAGAGCCTCCAATATTTAGCATGTGTAGGGAAGCACACACGCACGTTTATGTGTGCATATGGTGTTGTGTGCATCTGTTGTGTACTCTCCAATCCCTAACAAAATGTTCTGATGCAATAATATCCAGTAACATATACAGACACAATGAATATTGCATACATATCAAGAAAGTCATAGAAGTTATAGTAATATGCAGATGGACATATGGCATGGTGTACAACTGAAAGACGTATATTGTCAAAGCAATCTTACTTTAAATACTAAACGTACTTACTTCATGTAGATGTTTCTCAAGAGACTTCAATCTTAGATCAGTCTCACTACGAAGCATGTCAGTTCGAAGTTCGCCTATGGACCTCTCAAGCTTATAGCAATAAATCTCCAGTTGTGAAAGCCGACTAGTGATTCCCTCTAGAGATCTTAGCAAATTGTCAGCATATTTCTTCATGCATCTCTCAACAGCAGAAAGTACATCCTCTTTGGCGTAACTTTCTTGTTCATAAACTTTCACGGATGGTCTCCCAAATCTGCTATCATGAAAATCCTGCTGCAAAATTTCAAGAATGAGCACTGAAAGTAATGAATAGAAGGTGAGCATTTTAACCACAGCCATGACAAAATTAGTTCGCCAGTGAAAGTTGGTTGAAAGCTATCGTAAAAATGTAAGAGCTCACTGAAATTTATTAAAGCTATCAATAGTGACATCTGATGACCTATATTCTATCAATTAGACCTCCACCATCCACCAATACAAATGGCATAACTACGAAATTTCCAGCATGGCACACATAGCTTCAACTGAAGATGGTCCCTTACAATTTCCTACCTAGCAACTAGCATCACTGAAACAATAACCTCTGCAAAGTTTGATCAAATAGGTGACACAAGATTATTTTTATCAGCAGCAGCATTGTATAATCTACTAATCGTTCAGCTTATAACCTGACGTATTTTCCTTAACTGCATACTTCAGAACCTTAACCTTTATATCAAATTGGGGGTTAAACCATGATACATTAAAACCACAAATAAATCTAAAAATCTGGATGTTGACCTTTCTACACAGTATAAAAATGTCACGAGTTTCCCTCGATCAGACAAGAATACCCTAGGCAGAACCACAGCTGAAGCGTACAAACGGTGAACATAAAGATTTATCCATGCGGACTCATCATTTAATGAAGAAAAAAAAAGTTTCGTTTTTCCTGGTTCCAAATTCTCCAATGGAACGGAGGGTTTGCAGATCAGGACCGAAATTCAGCCCTCGAAGCTTGGCACACCCACCAATACCGTTCGCAAAAGGGGCCTAATGGGGAGGGTAAATACTGTTGCGGGACGAGACGATGTGTACCTTGTCGACTGGATCGGGTCGCTTGGGCTCGGAGGGGGCGGCGAAGTCGTCGTAGGAGCAGAGCACGTCGTCCGTGCCGAAGTCGAAGCTGCGGGAGCCACCTGCGGAGCCCCGGCCGGAGGGGGCGGCGCCGGAGCCGGACATCGCGGGGTTAGGGCTTTGGCGCGACGCGCTTGCTTGGAGGGGAAGGGAAGGGAAGGGAAGGGCGGTTGATGGGTAGCAGGTGAGGAGAGGAGAGGAGAGGAGGAAGAAGGTTTCCGTGAGACAAAAAGGAGGAACAAGGATTGATTAGTACTCCGTACGTGCCGTTCGTTCTAGGGCCCGCTGGGGTGTTGATTAAGCAAAGGCCTCGCCTGCACCGCTGAAAGGATAAGACCAAGGGTGAGCAAAGTATTTTAAACTTATTCCAAGAAATATGTGGTTTCTGAAAAATATTATGGTTTTGAATATTTTGAAGTGTTTTGGTTAGGTTTTGGTCTTCCTAGCGGCATAGACGAGGTGGCGGCGACAATGGTGCACTGGAACAAGTTGTCACCTGTCTCTTCCTAACTTGTCAATGTTCAATTTGGCATCGGTGAGGGCCAGTGAGAGTATGTGCTGCCAAATCTGTTGAACTACTTTGAATCTTGATGTTGCTTTGTCATTCAACGGAAGTTGTTCGCTGGTGTGTGGTGCGACATTTTCAATCTCTTCATTCCTTTGGATCCGCGACAAGATTCGGTTTTTCCTATCCTCTGAATTGACGACGAATGATTACAAATCTGTGCTGATTGGGGTGTTTTGCCAGCCGATTTTACTTGAACGGCTGATCTCGTTGTTCACAGTGAGTGGTTATCGTGATTGTCAAAGTATTGGCTGTCGAGGATGTTGGCAATTGTCACAGTCTTTTTCTCACTGTTTAGTTTTTCTCATTGTTTAGTGCATGTTTTAGTATCCGACAGTCGTCGAATAATCGAAGAAAGAGGACAGTCATGTGTTTCTGGTGTAATTTTGTTGTTCACTTTTTTATATCTCCTTTGCTTTAGGTTTTATTTTTCTTAATAAATACTCTCTTCGTTGCTAAATATAAGATATTTTATCTTTTTTTCAGATTCACATGTACTTAGACTTGTTTTAGTATGTATTATTACTAATTTCAATCCGTATGTAGCCCACGCTGAAAAATCTCAAACATCAACGGAGGGAGTATAAGATATGAGATGTCTTTTGGTGAGCGCGCTCGAAGAGACCTTCGGTCAAGTCGACCATTATTTTCTACGGAGTAGGGATTTTACGAACCAGCTCAAAGCAATGTTGGGTCGTGTAGTTCACGGTCCAATTGGGTGATTCCGACAATGGACCTATCTAAAGCGCGGTGATAAAATATCTTGGCGAACCCTATTTTACGCTACGAGCGCCTGTTAGGGCGCTACGTGTACCTCCCAGCGACCCAGCGCGAGATCGGGGCAAAATGGGCCGGCCAAGGTACGCTGGTTCGACTGGTTATTTTTTTTTTGGTTTTGGGAAGTTTCTAGTAGCTTCCGGCCGGGTTTTATTTTGTTCCTTATTTCTTCACTAGCTTTTTTGTCGGTTCTACCTTTTTCTTCTTTTTTTAATATGAATATTTTAAAATTTCGATCATTTTCAAATCTGTTTTGAACATTTTTACAGTGAACGTTTTTTAAATTTGAACAATTTTCAACTAGGCAACAAATTTATGAATAATTTTTAAAAATTGAATTTTTTACATTTGTGACAATTTTTCAAACTCTGGAACTGTTTTGTTTTCATAATTAGCAGGCTAACAGATGTATTTTTGTTACAGTAGCATCATCGGTCAGCCGAACATAAAAACACAGAGCAAGCCGGCCCAGTTACAGCCTTGTACGGCCCAAACTGTGCCCAGTTACACCGAGGCATGTTCTGTGCCCACATGGGCCATGGCAGGCAGTCCCCGTTTTCAGCAGCTTTATCAGCCATGCATCGGCCACTGCACTGGTTAATTTGCCGACCTTGATAAAAAAAACAATTGTCCATTACTTCACCAACCATTTTGGCATTTTGCAACTGGTCACTCTGTGGTCGGTTAACAGTCACAGTCAACGAGAAGTTGCAAGTTAACAGTACCTTTTTTTGGTGCGAGAAAATGTTTTATTAATGCTGTACTAGCATAAGGGCAATTCTGATCATGTTCTTCGAGTCGATCTTGACAGATGCTCATCACACGATCGCTAGCTCGAGTGAAACCCACCTCTCTAAACACTATTATATCTTCGAAACGGCTGATCAGGTGATGACCATCGATGTAGCTACAGAAGCATTATTATCTGCGATCTTAATTCAAGTTTGAGCTTGTTCGCATTATCTTGGCGATTCAAGACTGCACATAGCCTCAAATTTTGACGGGCATTCATAGGATGCACGTACAGCGAATAGAACGGACCCACCTCTCTAAACATATTGCAAGTTGTACTTTTACCGTGAGTATGTGGATCCAAAAGCTCCACCGGGAGCTCTACGTACGTCGTACATACGTCGGCGCGACCCCCGGCCTGCTCTAGTTATGGTGCTCTGGGTCTGGGCCGCCGGGCACCTCCCGCTTGTTAACGGCGGCTCGTCCTTGCAGGCTGATCTCCATGTTCCACCTCCCCCGACGAGCCCGTCCGGCGACGGCAGCATTGGCGGTCGCGGCATCATAGACATCGGGCACGAGGCGAGCCTCGGCCGGCGAGGCTACGAGCGCTGCGCCGACGATCAACATCACACAGACGACAAGAGCGGCGCCGATGCGGGCAGCCATGGAGCTAGCTAGCTAGCGTTGGTTGCGACTTAGGTGACACAGGATGTTCTACGGTCGATCTAGTGTAAATATCTACACTACACTGCAGAATATGTTTTCCGGCCGGTAGTGTGTGTGTTTGTGTCTTTTCATGGCCAGGTGCCGCTCGCTATTTATAGACAGATGGATCATAGCAGCGGTTACAAAAGAAACATATATGATGGGGCCGAGGCCGGGCAATGTTGCGGATAATTGGTGGAACCACCGGCATTGTTGGATTAATCGAGTGGCCACCACCGCGAGAGGCTAAGCAGATCATGCATCGATCACGATGATCTTCTTCTTCTTTTTTCCTTTTTTGCATTAGCATATGCACCGTGCCTACGCATGCCATGAGCCAAATGTTTGGCTGATCTGCTCCTATGTTGCCATGTTCGCTTTAACTGTACGTTAGTTGCCTAGAATAATCCAGTTCTCACATCAGTGCGCGACGGAGGGATGCCACCACCGCCGGCCGCTCTCATCCTCAACATACGTACACCGTGCATAGGTTTCGCTTATGTGGAGGACACATAGATGGAGAAACTACGGCACAGTGAATGTGGTCTTGCTAAAAACAAATTCTCTAAAAAAAGTCGAGACGATAAAACTAGGCTCAAGTTTTGCATAGCGACGTCTAGATCCTTTCGCATTATATTGACCATCGTTTTTAACTTCACTTGAGAGAGAAGGCCGTGCACTGAGAAAAAAAGTGAGGGTCATCTCTTATAAATAATGCATGAATGTTGTCTGTGATTCAGAACAGTTATATGAAACATTCCGGTTCCTCCTTATTTTTCGTATATCTTTGGTCATCATATTTCTAAGCCGGGTAAACTTGGTCACTTATCCAATCCAAATATGTAGTATCCTTGCTTGCTTATGTGGGTGACATTTTACCCAACCTATCACGTTTGTCCATGTTTGCACATATGAGAACTTGCCACATCAATATAGATAGACAAGAAAAAACAGATGAGAGACAGGAGGAGGCACGACGGCACACAGGAAGCTCAATCACGCAGGACAAGTGATCACCAATGGGTGCTTTAAAACCAATTGAATGATCATTTTTCATTTTATTAAAAGCGGAATTTATATATAGAGAATTGTCATTCATAGCTTGACAGATCTATTACATATATTCACAACATAATAACTAAATAGACTTATGTGGCTGACAGATCTCTGTGGTTGTGTGGGCTCCTCCTTATGGTGTTGGTGTTTGTTGTAATGTTTTCGCCCGGTTTCTCTCACAAATAAAACCGAGCACATTCTTCATAATGAATGGATAAGTCAAAGCTTTTACTTTCGTTTCAAAAAAGAAAATAAATAGACTTGGATCGTGGTCCAATGGTTGGTCATTTTGTTTATAAAACGGAGCGACAACCTATTTCAAGAACATCTTTGCTAGGCCAGGCTTAGGTTCCGTTGCTCCGCCGGTACGTTTGCCAGACCTCCGTATGAAAGTTTGCCCACTCGCACTAGTAGTACTCCATGTTTTTTTTAGAAACAAGGCAAAAGCTTTGCCTTTTATATTGATAAAGTAGAAGCAAACATATAGGACAAGGCCTAAAAAAAAAAGTTACAACTCGATCCACGCCGGGCAACTTGGTCGTCGACCCGTGTGGGGCCACACGGGTCGACGACCAAGTTGCCCAAGCAACCAAGGCCGCCACCAAGACCCCTCAACGCAACATGGCGGAGGTGAAAGTCCGAAGCCGCCGCTCCGACATCCACGCCGGCCCCAAAGCCGCGCTCCCCACGGGTCAACGACCAAGACGCCCAAGCAACCAAAGCCGACACCAAAGGCCTCGCCGCCTCACAGCGGAGGCGAAGCATCCGGAGCCGCCGCTCCGACATCCCCGCCAGCCCCAAAGCTGCGCCCCAAACAAGCCGACGACCAAGGCGCCCAAACGCCCAAAGTCGACGCCGCACCACCTCAACGCAGCACGCCGGGGGTGAAAACCCGGAGCCGCCGCTCCGACATCCACGCCGGCCCAAGGGCCGCGCACCCCAAGCCAAAGACGAAGACTCATCGCCGCCAGCCACCAGCACTCCACAGGTCCCTCTGGTCGGTGGAACATCCAAGGCGAGGCCGAAGAGGCAAGTGACGCAGGAGCGCCGCCCTCGCCCAATCCCGCGAGGGATCTAGGGTTTCCTCCGGAGAACCCGGCATGGAGAAGCAACAACACCACCTCGACGACGTCTTCAAGAAGGACGCGGCGCCCGAGGGTGTCGCCGTCGTTGGCCCCGGCCGACTGCCCGAGCCAGGCTTTCGCCCGGCGATGTGTCGCAAACCCCACCGACCGCCCGTCGGAGACCGACCAGACCACCATCTCCGCGTGCCGCAACCACCGTGTCACCTCATGCCACTGCAGGCCGCATGCCGACCACGGTCCACCCGCAGTCGCAACTCCGGGCCACCGCCCTGGCTTTCCTCCTCCCCGACCTTGCCACCATCGCTGCTTCTCCTTCCCGCCGCTGCAGCACCGCCGCTGCAGCCTCGCCCGGTGCCGGCCCGCGCGGCGCGGCCCGCACGGGCCCATCCCTCCTGGCAGCACCGCCGACCCACGCCTCCCGGCCGCGCCTTGCGCACTCCACGCGCCGCGCCGTCCTGTGCCGCACCACGCCATGGCCGACCGAGCCCCAGAAGCTCGCGCCACCGTGACGCCGGCGTCCCCGACCCGCCATCCTCCACGGCTGGGCCGAGGCCCGCCCCCATCAGATCCGGGCGAGAGCGCCCCGGATCTGCCTCGCCGCCGTCGATCTACGGTCCCCGGAGCCGCCGCTCCGGCTTGCCAGCGCCGGTTGCCCGCCGTCGCCGCCCAGTCGGCTCGGACGCCCGCCGCGCCAAAGTTGGAGAGGGAGACCACCCCCACTACTAGAAACAGGAGCATTAGTCCCGGGTGGTAGAGGCCTCTGGTACCGGATTCCCACCTGGGACGCCCGATTCGGGACTAGTCCGGGTGGCTTACGACCCGGGACTAGAGAGCTCCACGCGGGGCCTGGGCAGAGCGCGTGGCAGAGGACCTCTAGTCCCGGGTGGTAATACAACCCGGGACTAGAGATTCTCCCACGTGGCGACTTCTGTTTTTTTTGTTTCCCTATTGAATATTATGATTAATCTTGCAAAATATATGGTTAATTAATTATAATCAGAAAAATACGTATAGCATATCAAAATATTCATAAAAGAAATCTTTATGAGATTTCGATCATTTTTAATTGATTACATGGAGATCACAACCGGGACTAGAGCCCGTCTATTCGATTAATTACATAGAGATCATATAAAACAGGGACTAGAGCCCGTCGTCTATTCGATTACATGATCATCGCCGGGACTAGTGCCGTCTATTCGGTGGCATTGTATTTTCCCTTTGGGTTTATGACATAGTTCATAAAAAATCCCGCAATTTCCTCTTGAATTGGTCGAAAGCAGTCCTTTGGTTGCAGGTCCCTCCGCATTCTATCCATCTATAAAAGAAGGAGATCAATATGAATATCAATCATCATAACCAAAATTATGAATGACACTCAACACAATTGATGGTAATAAAATAAAACTGTGAATATATTTGTTCACTTACTTCTATAAATGTCGATGGGTTCCGCTCAGAGACCTCCCGACGAATCCACTCGCAGACGTAGTATCCACACAAATTGGTCCCCAGTGGCTGCCTTTCACAGTACTTTACGAGAATAGATTTCAATCAAATAATAATCAAGCATGGTATGATGGTATTGAAATTTGAATTAAAGAGATGCGCGAACCTAGCTCGTACTACTTACCTTGGCATTAACAAAACTAAGCTCCTCTTTAAAATCACCAGATGTCATCTTTATGAAATCTTTTCAAATCCTGCCCGGCAAACAAATGAATAAATGAGTTATTAATTAGTTACTTGATATCTCAGGAATTGAACAAAAGAGACCGATATAGTATGATAATGATTGAAAATACCCTTGGAGCACATCTTTAATATGTTGGTACTTCTCTTGGGGCCACGCCAATGAGTCGAAGATTTCAACTTTTGGATCATCAACTTCAATGATTAGCAGAATGTAATGGTCGCTGCGTACGTTTATATATGTCAGTAACTAATCAGTTACCCTTAACATCGAGTAAGCAAAAACTAATGTGTACAAGACAGTAACACTCTTACCTGAAGTTGTAAGGAAACAATATCTTCCTTTTATAATCTTGCCTCTTTATGAACCTAAACAAGTTGGCCACCGTTTCCTTGTGGTAGTTCCGTAGCAGATTTTCATTAACTCGGGTTGGGTCAACGAACCCAATCTCATAGATTCTTTTTCTGTCATATTCATCACTCTTCATTCTGCATAATAGCGTAGTGAGCATAATTAGAACAGGCAATGACCGAGCTGAGCTATAGACTTTATTTTAGAAAATAAATGAATTGAATCACTTACAGACAATAGGTACTGATGATACTCAAGTCGAGGGCGTCAAGCTGGTATAACTGATACAGTTCTTCAAGATAAATATTTAACTCGTCTTTACCATTGAAATGTTCCTCTGTAACTTTGATGACGTGGATCGCACGGTCGTTGGGAGACCCCAAGAGGAAGGTATGAAGCAGTGTAGCAGTAGTTTCCCTCAGTATGAAACCAAGCTTTAATCGAACCAGTAGGAGCAAGAAATCACTTCTGAAGGTTGTTGGTGGCGCCGTTTACTCGATCACCAACGTGGAATCTACACACAACACAATCAAACTACTTTGCCCCAACGAAACAGTGAGGTTGTCAATCTCACCGGCTTGCTGAAAACAAATGATTAAACGTATGGTGTGGAAAACAGTAGTAAATTGCAGAGAATGAAAAGGAACAATGTTTGCAGTTGGTTGTATTATCAGTGTAAAAGAATGGCCAAAGCACATCCACAATCTTAGAAGTTGTTGTCACTCTCCCAGATTACCGGAGGCATGAACCCACTATCTAGCATAAATACTCACTCTTGGAGTTACAAGCATCTACTTGGCCAAAGCATCTACTAGTAACGGAAAGCATGCAAGATCATAAATAACATATAAGATAGATTGATAATCAACTTGACATAGTATTCAATATTCATCGGATCCCAGCAAACACAACATGTAGCATTACAATAAGATGATCTTGATCATGATAGGCAGCTCACAAGATCTAAACATGATAGCATAAAGTGGAGAGACAACCATCTAGCTACTGCCATGGACCCGTAGTCCAAGGATGAACTACTCACGCATCACTCCGGAGGCAGGCATGGTGATGTAGAGCCCTCCGGTGATGATTCCCCTCTCCGGCAGGGTGCCGGGAAGAGCTTCTGAACCCTCCCGAGCTAGGGTTGACGGCGGCGGCGTCTCTGGAACTTTTCGTGGATAATGGCTCGGGTTTAGGGTTTTCGTGAGAGAATAAATAGGCGAAAGGGCGGCGGCTGGAGACGCCCGGGGCCCACACCACCCCACGGCGCGGCAGGGGGGCCGCGCCCCCATGGTGTGGCTGCCTCGTGGCTCCCTCCGTCTCTCCTTTGGACTCCGTGTACGTGTTGGAAAAATAGGAGGTTCTGTCCAAGTTTCGTCCAATTCCGAGAATATTTCCAGACTAGCTTTTCTGGAATACAAAAACAGCAGAAAACAGGAACTGGCACTGTGGCATCTTGTTAATAGGTTAGTCCCAGAAAATGCATAAAAATGCTATGAAGTGTATATAAAACATGTAACAATTGGTATAATATCAACATGGAACATCAGAAATTATAGATACGTTTGAGACGTATCAAGCATCCCCAAGCTTAGTTCTACTCGTCCTCGAGTAGGTAAAACGATAAAAACAAAATAATTTCTGAGGTGACATGCTACAATCATAATCTTGATCAAATAGTATTGTAAAGCACATGTTATGAATGAAGTGATCCAGGTCAATGGTCTATAGTTTGCTAGCAAGTAGATAATGAGCAAACAACTGAATCATATAAGCAAAAACTTTTCATGAATAGTACTTTCGAGACAAGCATCAAAGAGTTTTGCATAAGAGTTAACTCATAAAGCAATAGATTCTAAGTAAAAGGTATTTAACCAACACAAAGGAAGATTTAAGCTTCAGCAATTGCTTTCAACTTTCAACATATATATCTCATGGATATTTGTCAACACAAAGCAATATAATAAGTGCAATATACAAGCATATAAAAATTGTTGCACCAAAGTTGACACTAGTGTTTGCTTCTAAGATAGAAAGAAGTAGGAAAACTGACTCAACATAAAAGTAAAAGAAAGGCCCTTCGCAGAGGGAAGCAGGGATTAAATCATGTGCTAGAGCTTTTTAAGTTTTTGAAATCATAAGAGAGTAAAAATAAGTTTTGGAGGTGTTTGTTAATTGTCAACGAATCAGAAAATGGAAAGTACAATATGACCCCTGCCAACCAGACTTTTAAGAGCGGCTCCCATGAAGGACGTTATTTCTACCAGCAAGGCAGATCATCCCTCTTCTCTTTTGTTTACACATGCAGATATTTCACTGTTTGTCATTGCTTGACTGATAAATCAGGGCAAAAATGTGAAGAGAATTAAGCGGTTAAAGTTGTAATTAATTGGGACTGGGCACCCCATTTGCCAGCTCTTTTTGCAAAATTAATGGATAAGCGGATGTATATGCCGCTAGTCCGGTGGTAAAGTCTGTTTGACAGTTGACATAAAGACATCCACCCCGTCCTCATGAGCTTGGTAAACATTGACACAAAATAGGAGTAATAATTTTGAATAGTTTAAAGGTAGCACATGAAAAATTTACTTGGAATGGCAAGGAAATACCACATATAGGTAGTTATGGTGGACACAGATGGCATGGATTTTGGCTCAAGGTTTTGGATGCACGAGAAGCATTCCCTCTCAGTACAGAGTTTAGGCTAGCAAGGTTATTTGAAGCAAACACAGGATATCAACCGACACAGCAAGACTTATATGAAAACATATTGCAAGCATTATAAGACTCTACACTGTCTTCCTTGTTAACCAAACCCTTTTACTAGAAAATATCTAGACCTTAGAGATACCAATCATGCAAACCAAATTTCAACGAGCTTTACGGTAGTTCTTCATTAATAGGTTTTAACTACATGATACAAAAGCTTAAACATGAACTACTTGATAACTCAAAACAATTGACAAGTATCAAATTATCCAATACAGTGATCTACAAGAATATGTAAGCTTTTTCCATTATACCATCTACCACATGCAACATTTTCTGTTCCAACCAAACACCAATCAATTTATTTCAACATAAACTCTCCAAACAATTATAAGTGAAGCAAGAGAGTACTTTCTTTAAAAGAACTAACAGCTCTGAATAAGAGATGCATGCAAAACAGGAGCTAAAAGCATAGCAATAGCTAGATAAGAATACTCAACAAGTATAAGTGAAGAATAGGAGTATTCATATGAAAAAGCGGAGCGTGTCTCTCTCCCAATCAAGAATGCTAGGGTCCAATCAAGTTGACCATAAGAAAAATAAAATACTGAAAATAAAAGCACACAGACGCTCCAAGTAAAGCACATATGATGTGAAAGAATTAAAATATAGTTTCACTAGAGATGACCTGATAAGTTGCTGATGAAGAAGGGGATGCCTTGGGCATCCCCAAGCTTAGACGCTTGAGTCTTCTTGAAATATGCTGGGGTGATCCATGGGAGCATCCCCAAGCTTAAGCTCTTCACTCTTCTTGATCACATTATATCATCCTTCTCTCTTGACCCTTGAAAACTTCCGCCACACCAAACTCAAAGTAATTCTCATTAGAGGGTTAGTGCACAATCAAAAACTCACATGTTCTATAAGGACACAAACATGACCGTTACTTTTAACATTAGCTACTGCCACTGATGTTATGTGAAGCTCTTCACCCTAAAAAAGAATTCCACTCAACACTAGTAAAAGAGAGAATGCGAAAAATAAAAGACAGAATCTGTCTAAACAGAACAGTCGTAAAGACGAATTTTTTCGAGGCACTTACGTTGCTCAGATCGAAAAACTTTAAACTAACGAAAGATGCGTACATATCTGAGGATCACGCACAAAAATTTGCAGATTTAAATAATTTTTCTGTGATTTTACAGAATAAAACGGTGAACAGCAGAAATCTGTTCCTGCGCAGAAATCCAAATCTAGCATCATCTTCCTATTAGAGGCAATACTTGGCACAACAATGCGATAAAATAAAGATACAAAGGAATTGTTACAGAAGTAAACAACTCCTTGACTCAAAAAGAAAAGAAAAATTGCAGAAATAAAATAATGGGTTGTCTCCCATAAGCGCTTTTCTTTAACGCCTTTCAGCTAGGCGCAGAAAGTAAGAATCAAGTGTTTCCAAGTGATGAAGCATCAACAGAATAATTTGCTCTAACAATAGAATCAAAAGGTAACTTCATCTTCTTTCTAGGGAAGTGTTCCATACCTTTCTTGAGTGGGAATTGATATTTAATATTCCCCTCTCTCATATCAATAATAGCACCAACAGTTCTAAGAAAAGGTCTTCCCAAAACAATAGGACAAGAAGCATTGCATTCAATATCCAAAACAACAAAATCAACGGGGACAAGGTTATTGTTAACCATTATAAAAACATCATCAACTCTCCCCAAAGGTTTCTTTATAGTATTATCAGCAAGGTGAACATCCAAATAACAGTGTTCCAAAGGTGCTAAATCAAGCATATCATAAGTTTCTTAGGCATAACAGAAATACTAGCACCAAGATCACATAAAGCATTGCAATCAAAATCATTCACCTTCATTTTAATGATGGGCTCCCAACCATCTTCTAACTTCCTAGGGATAGAAGCTTCATGTTTTAATCTCTCCCTAACTTGCATGAGAGCATTAGTAATATGTTTAGTAAAAGCCATGTTTATAGCACTAGCATTAGGACTTCTAGCTAGCTTTTGCAAGAACTTAATTACTTCAGAAATATTGCAACCATCAAAATCAAAATCATTATTATCAAAGTAATGGGACCATTGTCTCCCACATCTCGAAAAATTTCAGCACTTTTATCAGGAACAGTTTCAGTGTTTTCAGGCAATTTTAAACGTTTTGCAACAGAAGTAGAGACATTGCCAACACCAATTACTTTACCATTGATAGTAGGAGGTTTGTTAACACTTGAGTTTACAGCATTTTCAGTAGTAGTAATAGTATAAACTCTAGCAATACTATTCTTTTTAGCAATTTCATCCTCTCTTGCCCACCTAGCATGTAAATCAGCTAACATCCTCACATTATTATCAATTTTAACTTGTATAGCATTGAGAGTTTTGCTCTCTTTAACATCATGAGGCATAGTTTTAATTTTTAACAAATCAACATCAAGAGCAAGACTATCAACTTTAGAGGCAAGAACATCAATTTTCCCAAACTTTTCCTCAACAGATTTATTGAAAGCAGTTTGTGTACTAATAAAATCCTTAAGCATGACTTCAAGATCAGAGGGTACACTCTTATTATTGTTGTAGGAATTACCATAAGAATTAACATAACCATTGCCACTATTAAAAGGATAGGGCTTATAATTGTTATTACCAAAATTATTCCTATAAGCATTGTTGTTGAAGTTATTATTTTTAATGAAGTTCACATCAACATGCTCTTCTTGAGCAACCAAAGAAGCTAAAGGAACATTATTTGGATCAACATGCATTTTTCCATTTGTAAGCATAGACATAATAGTATCAATCTTATCACTCAAGGAAGAGATTTCTTCAACAGAATTTACCTTCTTACCTTGTGGAGCTCTTTCGGTGTGCCATTCAGAATAATTTATCATCATATCATCAAGAAGCTTTGTTGCAGCACCCAAAGTGATGGACATAAAGGTACCTCCAGAGGCCGAATCCAATAGGTTTCTTGAAGAAAAATTTAGTCCTGCATAAAAGGTTTGGATGATCATCCAAGCAGTCAGTCCATGGGTGGGACAATTCTTTACCAATGATTTCATTCTCTCCCAAGCTTGAGCAACATGCTCATTATCAAATTGTTTGAAATTCATAATGCTACTTCTCAAAGATATAATCTTAGCAGGAGGATAATATTTTCCTATGAAAGCATCTTTGCATTTAGTCCATGAATCAATACTATTTCTAGTCAAAGATAGCAACCATTCTTTAGCACGTCCTCTCAAAGAGAAAGGAAAAAGTTTCAGTTTAATAATATCACCATCTACTCCTTATACTTTTGCATCTCACAAAGTTCAACAAAATTATTAAGGTGAGCAGCAGCATCATCAGTACTAACACCAGAGAATTGCTCTTTCATAACAAGATTTAAAAGTGCAGGTTTAATTTCATAGAATTCTGCGTTAGAAGCAGGTGGAGCAATAGGTGTACTAATGAAATCATTGTTGTTCGTGCTAGTGAAATCACACAACTTAGTGTTCTCAGGGGTACTCATTTTAGCAAAATTAAAACAAAACAGAAAGATAACAACAAAATAAAAGTAACTAATTTTTTTGTGTTTTTGATAAATAAAGCAAACAAGACTAAATAAAAATAAACTAAGCAAGACAATAACAAAGTAAAGAGATTGGAAGCGTGAAACTCCCCTTGCAGAAATCCTCTTGCTCCCCGGCAACGGCGCCAGAAAAAGTGCTTGATGACGTGGATCACACGTTCGTTGGGAGACCCCAAGAGGAAGGTATGAAGCAGTGTAGCAGCAGTTTCCCTCAGTATGAAACCAAGGTTTAATCGAACCAGTAGGAGCAAGAAATCACTTCTGAAGGTTGTTGGTGGCGCGTTTACTCGATCACGTGGAATCTGCACACAACACAATCAAACTACTTTGCCCCAACGAAACAGTGAGGTTGTCAATCTCACCGGCTTGCTGAAAACAAAGGATTAAACGTATGGTGTGGAAAACAGTAGTAAATTGCAGAGAATGAAAAGGAACAATGTTTGCAGTTGGTTGTATTATCAGTGTAAAAGAATGGACCGGGGTCCACAGTTCACTAGTGGTGTCTCTCCATAAAAGATAACTAACATGCTGGGTGAACAAATTACAGCTGGGCAATTGACAAAATACACCGCTGGCGTATCCAACAAATACATGTAGCGACGGACGTTCTCGTCCTCCTCCCTGATACGGCGACGTACCACCTCCTCGGGGGCCGGCTCCCTCTGCACCGAGCGTGGCCCACTCGACCGCCACCAAAGAAGATCCGGGTCGACGACGTCACCCAGATTCCTAACTAAGCTACGCCGGAAGGTAACACCTCCTAGTGCCAGCCCGGCGGAGCCCAGTCCCGGACATCGCCCCTCTGGTCCAACAGAGATATCGTCGCCGAGAACAATAAACTAAAAACACAGTGGGGTATAAAACAAAAAAAAATTACACTTAGCAAAATTAAATCTACACTTAGCAAAATTTACACTTAGCAAATTTAAATCTACACTTAGCAAATTTAAATCTACACTTAGCAAAATTTACACTTAGCAAATTTAAATCTACAATTAGTAAATTTAAATTTCTAAAATTTCTAACACTAAATTTCCTAACACTAAATTTCTAATACTAAAAAAACAAAACAAAAATCTACCTAAACTACACAAAAACAAAAACAAAACCTAAACAACACAACAAAAAACTACCTAAAAACACCTAAACTACACAAAAAAAATTACCTAAAAAAACACTAATCCTCACCTTGGGATTTTGGCCGGAGGAGGCCAGGGCGAGGTCGGCGGCCGGCGGTCGAGGCCGTGGAGGAGGAGAGGAGGGCGAGGCGTCGTGGAGGAGGGCCTCGGGCGCGACGGCCGGGCGGAGGAGGAGGGAGCGGCAGCAGAGGAGGGCGGCGCCGGTGCGGAGGACGGCGGGCTCGGGCGGCAGAGGAGGCGATGGTGGCGGGCGCGGAGGAGGGCGCGGGCGGCGGATCGAGGAGGCGACGGCGCGGAGGAGACGGCGCGGGCGCGGAGGACGGCGGCGGCGGCGCGACGAGAAATTTGGCCAGGGCTTCGCTTCGATTTAGTGCTTCCCGGCTGGTGACTCGGGCCGGGATTGAGGCCTGGGTATTTATACCCAGGGACCTCTGGTCCCGGGTGGAGCCACGAGCCGGTACTAGAGGGCGACCTCTAGTACCGGGTGGAGCCACCACCCGGGACTAGAGGTGTTTTCGCGCATTCAAGGACCCAAATTTGAATTTTTGCGCGCAAATGCCCAAAAGTGTGAATTTGAAAAGTGTTTGAATATGAATTTGAATAACTTGTGCATACTTTTGAATCTGACAAAAATTTCAACATGAAAAGTGTTTGAATTTGAATAACTAATCCAAAACCATTTTCTGTTTTCTAAAATAATTATTCTAACTATTCAAACTATTAACCATTTTGCCATTTTCAATTAAAAATGCATTAACTAATATTGTTTGAATTTGTAATAATCATCTCTTTATTTTAAAAACATTCTTAACAACATCCCACACAGTTACATAAAAGGATACATTATTACACATCACTAACAGTTACATTACTACATAAACGGACTTGCTGGATCGGAGGCCGTAGGATTAGGGGGAACAGCGGGAGAAGCCAGCCCCGTTCGCGGCGCCTGGTTCTCGCGCGCACGTTTGCGGCGTAGGGCATGAGCCATGGAGGTTGAGTCTTTCAGCGCCCAAGCCAGCTCGGAAGCCTCCTTCGCCTTGAGCTGGCTGGAAGTCCTGGCTCGCTGGACACGGTCATCATGGACAGACAGCAAGGAGGCTTCAATGGCCTCCTGCATCTGCGGCCCGCCGCCCTCTTCCCCATGGTCGGACCACGCGCGCTCGTACGTCCTCCGCACCTCCTCCGGCACAGGAGCAGGAGGGCGGTAGCAGGGCATTCCTCTCCACGCCGGGCTCGTGGGCATACGGCGGGATAGGCTCCCGCGGTAGCGCCCAAGCGCGCTCTGCCAAGCACGCTCGACCTCGTCCAGAAGGCACTGCGGCGGGCGTGGCGGATCCATCTCGTGGAGACGATGCGCTCGTGGCTAGGAATGGTGGATTAGGGTTTACCCCGTCGGCGACAATATATAAAGACCTCCAGGGCAGTGCTGGGGGAGGACACGTGCCCAGGGCAGCGCTGGGGGGGGGGGACACGTGCCCAGGGCAGCGCTAGGGGAGGACACGTGGCTAGGGCATCGCTGGGGAAGGACACGTGACTGACACGAGTCGTGACCACAAAGCCCGCCTTTAGTCCCGGTTGGTGTTACCAACCGGGACTAAAGAAGCATACGGATCGTGTGTTTCTTTCAAGCGCTTGTGAGACGTTGGATCAGGGGTGTGTTTCTTTTGAAGGCTTGTGAGCTGTTGGATCAGCACTATCACGACCACTTCGTGAGCCACATGACCCTATATATTGCCCCCCTCCCGGACATGTTCAACACTCAGTGTCTACTCATTGTAGTTCATTTTGGTATACGAAGCATTCGGATTCCCTGCATACGTCCAACGGTGCATTTGATATGCGGGCACTCATGAGCCACCGTTGGGCTGTATGCAGGGGAAACAGTGTGTTTTGTTCTCTTCAGTGTTTTGAGTTTTCAGAATACAATTACATAAAAGTTTAATACATTATTACACATCACCAACAACATCCCTATCTAGTCTTCACTTTTTCTTCGTGTGTGTCCCTTTATTCTGATTGCGTCGTAACCATGGACAAGCTTCATTATTTAACTTGATGCTTGGGTCAGTGTTCACTTTGAAGGGCGGAATTTCATGAAACTTATTGTAATCTTCTGACATGTCTGTCTTGTCCTCCACTCCCACGATGTTTTTTTTCCTTGAAAGAACTATGTGGCGCTTTGGCTCATCGGCTGATGTATTCGCTTGCTTATCTTTTCTTTTTTTCGGTTTGGTAGACATGTCCTTCACATAGAAAACCTGAGCCACATCATTGGGTTGAACGAATGGTTCGGTGTCATACGCAAGATTCTTGAGATCCACTGTAGTCATTCCGTACAATGGGTCTACCTTTACCCCGCCGCCTTTCAGGTTGAACCATTTGCACCAGAACAAAGAGACCTTAAAACAAGGTCCATAGTCAAGTTCCCATATCTGCTCTATGTAACCATAATATGTGACCTTTTGCCCATTGTTGTTTGTTGAATCATCAAAGCGGACACCACTGTTTTGGTTGGTGCTTTTTTTTTATCTTGGACGATCGTGTAAAATGTATTCCCATTTATCTTGTACCCTTGAAAAGTCCAAATAGTCGAAGATGGTCCCCTAGACAACAAGTACAGCTCATCTGAGACAGTGTTGTCATTGTTGAGATGTGTTTGCAACCAACCGCCAAAATTCTCCATGTGTTCCTTTGTAATCAAGGAGTCATCCATCCCCGGGTTGCTGGAGCGTACAATATTCTTGTATTTCTGGATATACGGAGTCACCAAACTGGAATTATGTAGAACTGTGTAGTGTGCTTGTGTGAAAGAATGCCCGTCCCTACATATTGTTGATTTCCTTCCTAGAGTTCCTTTTCCACTCAGTCTCCCCTCATGTCGTGATTCAGGAAGACCAATCGGCTTGATGCCAGAAATAAAGTCAACACAAAACTCAATGACCTCCTCTGTTCCATAGCCTTTGGAGATGCTTCCTTCTGGCCTAGCACGGTTATGAACATACTTCTTCAAGACTCCCATGAACCTCTCAAAGGGGAACATATTGTGTAGAAATACAGGACCCGGAATGGTAATCTCGTCGACCAGGTGTACTAGGAGATGTGTCATAATATTGAAGAAGGATGGTGGGAACACCAACTCAAAACTAACGAGACATTGAACCACATCCTTCTGTAGCCTTCCTAGAATGGCTAGATCGATTACCTTCTGCGAAATTGCGTTGAGGAACGCACATAGTTGAACAATGGGTAGTCGAAAATTTTTCGGTAGAAGCCCCCGCAATGCAACGGAAGCAATTGAGTCATAAGCACGTGGCAGTCATGAGACTTTAGGTTCTGAAACTTTTTCTCTGCCATATTTATTATTCCCTTTATATTCGACGAGAAGACAGACGGGACCTTCATACTGCTCAGGACTTCGAAAAATATCTCCTTCTCTTCTTTGTTAAGAGCGTAGCTAGCAGGACTTAGACGTCCTTTATCCGTCTTCATTGGACGCAGGTTGTCTGGGTCTTTCATACGTTGCTGGTCTTGCCGTGCTTCCGACGTATCTTTTGTCTTCCCATACACGCCCAAGAAGCCTAGCAGGTTCACGCAAAGATTCTTCGTCACGTGCATCACGTCGATTGCAGAGCGGACCTGTAGGAGTTTCCAATAGGGTAGCTCCCAAAATATAGACTTCTTCTTCCACATGGTACGTGTCCGTCAACGTCATTCGGAACAGACTGTCCGCCAGGACCCCTCTAGTTCCGGTCCGTATTATGAACCGGGACTAGAGGTCCCTTACGAAATTCAACAAATAATATGTATAAATTCATATCTTTAAATCCGTAAATCAAAATTCGACAAATAATATGTATAAATCGATCAGAAAATGATAGGAATCTAAATATTGTGTCCATATCATCTTTTGCATAAATATTAATTATTAAGTAATAATAATTATTAACAAATAACAAAAAAAATGAATTTTACATTATTATTGCCATTTTCAATTTAATATGGATAAATTCATATCTTTAAATCCGTAAAGCGAAATTCGACAAATAATATGTATAAATTGAACAGAAAAATGATAGGAATCCAAATATTTCGGCCATTAATTTTTAGGTAACCGAATGGACCGAATTGACCGAAATTTACATGAGAACACACAACGGGAGCACACACATCACTATATAGCTAGTCTACTCATTAACGACATTAAGACGATCGTCATTGGTATTATAGCCACGTAGACTATCCCACTTCCGTGCAATCTCGAAGCCGAGGCGAGCGTCCAAAGTGGCATACAAGACTTGATCGTAGCTCAATGGAACGTTGCCCCATCCGAAAATTCGGAGGTCTTCTAAGTCGTCGTCGTCGTCCTTGCCCTTCTTCTTGTCCTTCTTGTTGTTCTTCTTCTCAAGTTTTGTCCCAATGATAGCATTGGAGAGAGCATAGAGACTCGGAGTAGGATTGCCGGTTGGATTCCGGCTATCCCTCTGGAGGTCGACCGCGGACGGAATAACAATTCCGTAGTAGCGCAGCATCCGCAAGTCATTGTGGATAGCCACGCCGTAGAAGTTGATGGTCTTGTTACCTAAGAAATCCACGAGGAGCTGCGGCACCCGATCCGCCTTGCAGATCTGGAAGACAAGAGTCTCGGACGCCACCGAGAGTTGAAGGACGGCAGTGCGCTGCTTTTTCTCGGGTGGAAGATCCCTCTGTCGACCCGGGACAGGGTCGGTGAACTCGCAGTCGAGTCCAACGCACTTGATCGGTGCGACGTCGAGAAAGAACTTCTTCACGTCGCGGATCCACCTCTCCACGCGTGATGCACGGACCATCAAAACGGCGGTACGCACGCGAGTGGCTCCATACCTTGAAGTGCATATCCTCCTTGATGAAGTAGTACAACCGAGACGGAGGTACGCACGCGAGTGGCTCCATTGGAATAGAAGAGAGGGATCGAGAGAGAGTTTTTGCAAGGATTAGAGAGAGCTTGAGTGCTTAAGGCCACGGATTAGTGTTGCTTTATATATATAGGGCAGAGAGGGAGGCCAACGGGCAGGGGAGAGGCCGGCGGGCGGCGCCATGGATTAAATTCGCGCCGGGCTGATCATCTTCCAAGGACCATCAAAACGGCGGCGGCTTGATCAACTTCCAAAGTGCGTCGGCACGCGGGAGACCTACAGGTTTTAAACGTCGTCCCGGTTCGTGCCACGAACCGGGACGAGAAGTCCATCACTAGTTCCGGTTCGTAATACGAGCCGGGACGAAAGGTGCTCGCGCGGACCCCCCCCTCTGCGGCTGCCCTGCCACGGACCTTTCGTCCCGGTTCGTATCGCGAACCGGAACTAGAGGTTCCCTACGACCCGGGACAACTGCTGCACGGCCTCGTTGCCGTTGAACCGGGACTAGTCCCCCCCCTCTGGTCCGGGTTCAAAAGCCATCCGAGACTAGAGCCCAAAACGACTCTGGACCAAAGGTCCTATTTCTAGTAGTGCCCGCTACCAGTTGTGTGGCAGCGGGGAGGCCGCCACCACCGCGGCGCGAAGGCCGGCGGCGGCAGCGGCGAGGGTGGGCGGGGAAGAGGTGGGGAGCGGCGGCGGCGCGGGATTCGCCCCCGGTGTCGCCTGGGTGCTGACACGCGGGGGGCGCGGGGAATATAGGTTGCTTCTCATGTAGTACTGCATGTCTCAACTGACCTTTTTTAGCTAGCTAACACGACGTGTCACACTGCATGCTGATCCTGTTATATTGGTGATTCGTGATTTTCGTCTGTTTACGGTAGTCAATGGAAAGTTTGCAACTTGGCTATACTAAACGTATCCAAGTACTGAATATAAAATGAGACAACAATGCGGAGGAATATGGAAGGATAGTTCTCGGCAGTTCATCACAACTAACACCGTGCAAAATACACACTGATAGATCATGACTAATTCGTGATGCAGCTACAGAAGTATTACTATCTGCAAGGCTTGCACTTGTTTATTACAACTGGACCGCATGTGTGGAGTACAGAGGCTAGGTCGGCACTGATATTCTTGCGCGCATATAAAGGACGCACGACGAATGAAGTCGTACCTCTTCTAACATAAACACACGCATATCAGCTCCTTAAACCAAACGAAATTATGCTTCACCTCTCCGATCTGGTCTATGTCCACTCGCATTACGTACGTTGGCTCGTCGCAGTCGCAGCGCAGCTGGTCACTTCTCTAGTGATGGTGCATCGGGTCCGGGCCGCCCGGCACCTCCCGCTTGTGAGCGGCGTCTCCTCCCTGCAGCATCCTGGCGTTGTTCCACCTCCCCCGGCGAATGCCACCGCCGGCGGCAGCCGCGCCGCTGGCCACATTGGTCATCGCGGCAGCAGCGTAGACGTCCGGCACGGCGCGAGCTTCGGTCGGCGGCGTGGCTGCGAGCACCGCGCAGATGATCAGCACCATGCAGAGGACAGCAGCGCCGATGCGAGCAGCCATGGAGCTAGTGAATGTGCAATGTGTAAGCAGCTGTGTACAAGGGATGTGTGGCAATGTCAATGGAGAGCTGGATATCCTTTCATGGCCAGGTGCCGTCCTCTATTTATAGGATGACTGGATGAGCTATGACTTATGAGATGAGACGGATCATATCAGCGGTTACAAAAGAAGCATATGATAGTAGGGCGTTGTTGCGGATAATTGGTGGAACCACCGCGCGCATTGTGTGTCGATCGACCACAAAGCGGGCCATGTAGGGGTACCGTTGGACTAGGGTCGGATGAAGCTCCCTTTGATCCTGTCCGAGTGTCCACCCACTGCCACCGGCTAACAAGATCACGCATCCATCACGACGATCTGAAATTCTTTCTCCCTTTTTTCCTTTCTGCATTAGCATATGCTCCGTGTCTACGCACGCCATGATGAGCCAATGTTCTTCTCCTATGTTCCGGTCGATGCTAGCCTTGCACATTTAATTGCCCACAATAATATGGAAGAAAAGACTACGACACAGTGTGAACTACTGAAAGACTCTAATGCGGTATGCTTCTATAATAATGCTCTTGAGAGTTTCCACGACATTTGTTTTAGAGATAATGTATGGTGTTCAACGTTTTGCAATGAAAAAAATCTTTGAAGATCACCGGCTAAGATCAAAGATCACACATCCATCGCCACCGGCTAAGATCGAAAATCACGCATCCATCAGTCTGAAATTGTTTCTGCTTTTCCCTTTCTTCATTAGCATATGCTCCGTGCATACGCACGCCATGAGCCATTGCTCTTCTCCTATGTTCCTAGACGCTAGCCATGCACAATTTAGTTGCCCACAATAATCTGTTCCACATCAGTGCGCCACGGACGGAGGTCACCGCCCATCTGTAGGTACGCTGTCCATGTATGGAAGAAAGGGCTACGTCAGTGTGAACTACTGAAAGACTGATGTGGCCTGCTTCTAATGCTCGTGGGAATTCCCACGATATTTCTTGAAAAGATAATGTATGGTGCTCAACGTTTTGTAATGAAGAAAATCTTTGGATATTTTGACCAGAAATATGCTCAGCAGCAGGCCAACAGTATGCTAGTGTATATTTTCAAATATACTTTAAACTATATGCGGCTACTCAAAATGATTAAACTAGCCAAAGCCAATCAAAGTAGGCCAATTGGGAAAAATACTGTCTAAATTTGCCAAATGAAAATTATGCTACTGAATTTGGCAACAAAAGTAATTCTGTATCATTCTATATTAAATTGTTCTTGGTAACCTGCAATTTAGAAGAGAAAAGGAATGGCCGAGGAGACTGACTATTAACGCCCAACACGAACAAAGGAAGAATATGCGTCTGCCAAGCTCAACTTCTCAAGAACTGCAGGTACCATAACTTGAAGCAAACAAAAGGCATGCCATATCAGTACAGTAGAACCTTTTCAGGATCAGAATAATTAACTTGTGTGTACTCCTAAGGCTGTCAGAGTCAGAACTGACATGTCATGGGTTTAAAAACTTTGAATAACCAGAAGTCATAGTAAATCCACACACTGACACACATGATCGTTTGAACGTGTGATTGGTAGAAATGGTAGATACATGCAGCACTCTACAATTGAATGAGTCTCATCCTTCCATTTACCAAATGTATGCACCAGATTATATTATACTCCCTCCGTATCAAAGTATAAGATGTTTTAGCATGTTGGGCCGGAGGGAGTCTAAAAAAGCACTATAATATGTTTTGAAGCCAAGGTACAATAAAACTCCAATGTGCCTAGTGCATCTCATCCTTTCTTCTTCTCATTGAATGGTCTGTATCAATGATGCCATGGTGACATTACAACGTAATTTAAATGGCATGGTGCCACAGCACTGGCCTATGCTGTAGTTTTCTCTCTACAGCGCAGTATAAGTAGAATCCAAACCATTGTTCACACGATATGCAGGTAGACACACAGTTTCCATTCTGTGTCCGCGCGATGGACAATTCCAGTTCACCTGCCTATAATTCAGAGGTACACTAATTACCTTGAGAACAGCATAAGATGGCAGCAAGCAAAACCAATCGGCATTTCAAACTATACTTGCATTTGGTAAACAGGCTATTCTTGGAATTGTCAATCTTTGCGATCCCAGCTTGATACGGGGTCATGATATCTAAGGCCACCGGCCACTGCATTAGATAATGCTTCGAATTCTTTGACCAAATCACCTTTTTAGTACCAGGACAACAGTGCATGGTCATCATTCAATTACTAAACACGAACCTTTGTAGCTATGTAGACAGTGCCTAGTGGAAAGAAAAGCAATAGCCAATAAGAGCCCATGCTTAGATGCTATATTACCAATATTTCAGTACTAATGTGCATGCTTCGTCAAAAGCTTGTAGTACACCTGATAATTAGTTGATGCCTCTGTCCTGCCTGGTGCTTTATCATCTCTGCAACCGATTTGCCACTTTATCATCTCTGCAACCGATTTGCCACACCCTAACGACCTTGGCTGACTAACCCATAATGCAAAGAGTCGCGTTGCAAGAACTTGTTTACCAAGAAGGAATCCACGTTTCAGAAACTCATTGAGTAGGAAAGACACCTGGCAACAACATCCCAAATAATCCAATCACTATAAATGAATCGGCTCTTCGGATGCAGGTCACCATCAATTAGATCCAAAGTAAAGCATAGTAAATACAAAGGGATCTTACTGGAATCCTTCCAGTCATAATCAACATTTACACGGTCCTGTTATATTTAGTCTCCTTTTGTCTGCGAATAAAACATGCATTTCTTTAGGTTAAAAAAGTAAGCACTGAACATACTAGATTTGTGATGATCATTGAACTTAATGCCATGGCATCATCTCATATTCCATTTCTTACCTGAATTCAGCGACTGTACAATATTTCTTCAGATATTTCCAGCTTGGTACGCATTTCCATTTTGCTTTGTGGAGCTTCACAGTTCACACCACCCTTGCAACTTCCACAAAGAATGAAGACCTATTTCAACTCCCAAATTGAAAGTTGTCACTGAGAACATGGAAGGCTGGATCTGCAAGGGTCACATATCCAGGTCAACCGGAAATAGTAGCCATCCTTTTAGCCCCATCCATGTTGCATAATCCTGACCATGAAGGTGACAACATGGACACCTCTTGCTAGTAGGCATTTCTACATGCAGAAAGAAGGAGGTGTTTCCTTCTGTAATTGGCCACCAAATGATGGTAGAAGCCAAACCAGTGGGAGGGAACAAAAAAATGCCGACCCACAATGAACCACCTACCAGAAAAGCTTCATCAATGAGGGAGGTTTCCAATCAACACCCTTCACATATAGAATGGAGTGAACAAAAGATAAGATGTGGTTGGTAAAGATTCCTAGCAACCACACGTTCACTATTCGAGATTGTTCAAACATAATTTGATGGTAACCTATACCATTGCTGTATCATCATCGCAAAGTGCAACCAAAATGCATTTGGTGTCTAAATATTGAATTGGCAACAATTCCTTTGATGGATTAATGTGAGAACACACACACCTCGGCTGTTTACCGAGACCATTGCTAGCTAAACACTTGAGTATCTAGCATGCCATATTTATTGCATCCTTGGAGGAATGTGCGCCATAAGATAGTACTTGGACGGAAAGGCATGCCTCTAATCACAACGCCGGCTTGCTCTAAATGACCACACTTGCATAGCATGTCCACCACACAAATGTAATGTTCCATGTCAGCTTCAGTTGAGTAATCAGCTTCCATACATTTGAATATCTCCATTCCCTCCTGCACAAGTCCACCATGTCTACAAGCTGAAAGGACTGCCAGAATTGCTACCTTGTCAGGTTTGAAGCCAGCCTCTTCCATAGCCTTAAACCACGCCAGGGCCTTACGAGAAAAACCATTAAGTGCAAGGCCAGAAATCACAGCTGTCCATGAGATTACGTTCCTAACTTCCATTTCCTCAAAGGCTTTCAAACAGTCTTCAATTCTACCACACTTAGCATACATATCAAGCAACATATTACGGACATAAGTATCAGAGCACCCAGAATCGGTCTTGATGATAAGCCCGTGAACCAGACCACCAAGGACTAGGCTGTTAATTTTTGTACAAATACTCAACAAACCCACAGTTACATAGTTATCAAAATGATGCCCTGAAATTCTCATCTGTCTGAAGAATCCAAAAGCTTCTGCATAATCACCATTCCGTGCACAAGCAGTAATAAGTATGCTCCATGAAATATTATCTCTACTTTGCTGATGTAAAATTATCTCCTTGGTCTCTTGGTACATGTGGGCTTTGTTACATGCCCCAGCTAGAACATTCATGGAGACGTTACATGAGTCAGGGTCCAATGTAATTCCATAAGCCAGGGCATCAGAAACAAAGCCATGTGAAACATAGGAAGATATAATAGCACTTGAAACGTAGTCATTACCGTCGTAACCCAGTCTTGTGACCAATGAGTGAATCTGCCACAGATCCAACAGTGATGGATCCTTGAGCAATGAAGAAAAAGTAAACTCATTTGGGCTAGTCCCTGATCGTAGCATATCTCTCAGAACAACAAACAGAGCTGGAACATCACCATCTGACTTGACAGAAATCAGAGCATTCCAACATGCAGTGCTCTTATCATGGCTCTCCTCGAGCATTTTACAAGCATCCCTCCAACCAACACATTTTGTGTAGAAATCAACCAGCGATGTGCTCACAAACACTGTCCTATTCAGATTATGCTTGATAGATATTGCATGAACTGACTTGCCATGCTCCTGTCCATTTATACTGGTGCAAGCATAAAGAACACTGGTAAATGTAGTCTCATCTGGCAAAACACCCTGACCTTGCATCGTGGAGAAAAGCTGAAACGCCCTCCCTGGCGAGCTGCTCCTAGCAAAGGCAGCGATCATCGTATTCCAGGAAACCAGATCTCTGGACATCAACCCATGAAACAGCTTCTCTGCCACGCAAAGTGCGCCACAAGTACAGTAAGAGTTCAGCAACGAGTTAGCAACTGCCGGGAAGGCATCCATTGCAACTTTCACGGCAATCCCGTGAAGTAGCTGCGGTGACAAGACCGCGACGAGAGAGCCCTCAGACAAGCCGTCGCCGCTCCTGACGAGTCCCTGAACCAGAACACGGCATCCTGGACACGCCCATACTGCACGAACGAGGAGACGAGACAGTTCCAGGTGACGACGCTCCGTGCAGGCATTTCCTCGAACACGTGGAGGGCCTCGGCGAACCGGCCGTGGCGCGCGAAGAATCCCAGTAAGGCTGTCCCGGAGTACGGGTCGCTGTGGAGAAGGCCGCGCTTGAGGACGTGCGGGTGCAGCTGCGCGGCGCGGCGAGGAGGAGGACAGGATCGGCGCGAAGGTGAAGGCGGTCGGGGCGACGCCCGCGGCGAGCATGCGCGCCAGCAGCGAGAAGGCGTCAGCGGCGCGGCCGGCGCGGGCGCGGGAGGCGATGAGGGAGTTGAAGTGGGAAGCGGGGAGGAGCGGCGGCGGTTCCCGGCGCGGCATTCCGTCGCGCGGGAGGCGGGCATGGCGTGAGGTGAGCTGAGCAGAGGACGCAGGCCGTCCAATCGTTTGGCTTTCGGGAGAACGGGCGTCTGCGATGGTAACGTGGGCTGGTGTGTGTTCCTGGAGGCCCATCGAGGCATTGCTGTCCTGTGTCCATGTTTGCCGTCCCCGCCGTCGTGCCGTGCCGCTCCGCAGCGCCTTCTTCGTCGACCTTTTTGAATGTTAGCAGGACCACTCCTAAATCCAATGGATAGATAGAAGATTGATCCAGTTTATAAGGGAAATTGGACCCAAAAATCATATAGACGACGTCTGACGCCTTTTGACTTACAATACACACAACCTAACTAGCCACGGGTCCCTCTGCCCGGATCCACCTCCAAAATGATGCTCCCAAGAGAGAACGCGACGCCGGATAGCGCCGCCACCATCCGATCAAGAAGATCAAGGGTTTCCCCCGGAGCACGTCGGGAAATGCAAAGTGGGAGAAGCTACATCGATGCCTCCAACGAGGGCACGACGCCCGTAGGCGTCGACATCGACGACTCCGGCCACAACCGGAGTACGGCTTTTGCCGGCGGTCTCACCTGCATACCTAAACTCAGGATCCAAACAGCCTAAATAGCAAACCACGACCCCTGCCTCCACGGTCAACCGCACACTCCCGGCAAGCTCGACATGCTTCCACCCTCACAAACACGTCACCCCCTGGACGGAGGATGCAAACCCCGCTGCGGCGCCATTCTTCTCCCAACGGAAGGATGCAACCAAATACTAGGCGTCATTCGTCTCCTCGAGGATGCAACGCCTGCGGGCCATTCATCTCCCGCGGAGGATGCAACAACCACAACGGCGCCCTTCCTCTCCCTCCAGCCTTCCACCATCCTTCCCGCGCAACGGGCAATGAGACGCCCGCAGCAAGTCTTGCTTGCCGAACCACCTGCTCGGAGGATGCAACGCTGCCGACACCGCGACGACGCCATTCGTCTCCCCCGTCCACCACCATCACCACCACCTCGGACCACAGCTCCCGCGAGGCCGCCGCACCACCACCTGCGCGGGCAAGCTCCGGCCTTGCCGTGCCGAGCGACGGCAAAGCCCGAACCGCGTATGGCCGAGTGGGCCGCTGAGCCCAGATCGGGCCCAAACGGGCCCAGATGCGCCGCTCGCGCCCAGATCCAGGGCGCTGCCACCGGTGAGCCTGGTGTCGCCTCCCCTCAGCCTCACCATGCTGACCTCGCCGTCATCGCCCCGCCGCACCTGGGGCTCCGCCGCCGAGCGCAGTCCGCTCCGCGCGACCGGCGACTGAGACGGGCGCCTCAGCCTCGCGGTCCGCCCACGGCCCTCCGCCGCACTTGACGGGCAGGGCGCCGCCACCGCCGCCAAGGCCAGCGGCGGCAGCGGCCAGGGATCTCGAGGGTGGTTTTCTTGTTGGCTATGGCCTGGGGGCCCTCCGGAGCCGCCCGAGCGGGGGCGACCCGGGAGGGAGGAGTGGCGAGGAGGGAGAGTGGCTGGGAGGGGGAGGTGGGCGGCGGCGGGAGGCCCTAGCGGCGGCGGCTCGAGGGAGGAACCCTAGGGGAGTCGGGGACCCTTCGTCGACCTTGATCCAAGGGCCAAGTAGGCGATCCCTCTGTATTTTCTTTTAAAAGGGGAGGATTTTCTGCTCTAAATGCTTTTCTTTCTATGGTGGATTTGAAGGGTTTTGGAGCAAAGCTGGGATTTTTCAACCATGAGCGTCCGGCGATACGTGAATCTGGTGATGGCGAACCACCACGAAACCATCTATTCGTTGCGCCGGCTCAACAACGACAGTTTCTTCTACCCGGCGAATGAAGCAGCAGCAAAGGCGCGAGATCTACCCAGACTTAGAAGAGTGCCGCCAGATGGTATGGGCCAAAAGAAGAAGAAACATGTGGCAGCTCCATCAGATACGCAGCTGGAGAGCACTATCTGGCCGCCGCCACCAATCTTCAGCATCCTCCCAACGAAATGCCCGATGATCTGCGGCGATTACCTCCGCCAATACTCCTATCCTCTCTCCGGAACCGGAACCAAGATCTTCTTCGTCGACAGCGGGGGACGCACCACCTTGTACGACACCGAGTCCCGCTGCGCGATCAGTACGCCCTGCCTCCACGCGCTCAAGGACTGCCCCGTGGCCCTCTCCGTCCCCGGCCCTGGACCTGAGGCGAGCAGGACGGCGGCGGCCTCTACATCATGGACACGATGCTCGACCGACGAATCCCACTCCGTTCGAGGCCCTCATCTACCGCGGATGCACAGATAAACGCTTTACGGCGGGGCCATGGCACTGGCACTGCGACGCCCTCCCGCGGCCGCCCTTCTTTGATCACCGACTTGACGATTTTACCTTGGTAATTATCTTATGCCATGGTCAGCGACCTGATCTGCGTCTCTCTGACCAATTATGGCACATACTGCTTCGACACAGTCATCCAGAAGTGGAGCCTGGTTGGTGAATGGCGGATGCCCTTCTCCGGCAAGGCCGAGTATGTCCCTGAGCTCAAGCTCTGGTTTGGTGCCTCTGCTGATAATAACCAGCTCCCGTGCGCGGCAGATCTCTCCCCTATCCTGGGAGGGCATGCTCCGAAGAAGAAGCATCGCTACATTTGGGGGGATCCTCATCTGCCGGCGACTTGGCTCCCGGATCTGTATAAACCAGCCAACATTGTCAGCTTGGGTTCCGGTAGGTTTTGCATTGTCAACTTCTTCCGAGATACTGAAGGAAGGCCCTCTTGGACGGAGGGCATTCCAATTGTTGTTTTCTCTGGTTTGGAAGTGTTGGCTGGCAATGGCAATGGCAATGACAAAGAAAGTCGCAGTGACGGCGACCAAGATAGTTGTAACGACAACGGGCTCAGCATGATTAAGCACAAGTCTAGACTTTGTAGAGACAGGGGCGAATCTAGAAAAAATTGGTGATGGGGTCGGCTCCTACAAAGCTATGAACTTTAAACTAATTTAATGGAGTATTATATCATGTCATCTCCGAATCATAATGGCATGTACAATGTTTATATCTTAGTGTTGCCACGAAGGATAATTGTTGAGTTGGAGGAGAGAGAAATGAAAAATGAGTCTTGTCTTCTCTTAACTAAGAGATCATCTCGTAACACAATGTATCTCACCACAAATTTAGAAACGTCTGGTTATTAAAGATAAGACAAAGAAATCCCCCATTGTACGTCATGTTTCATATCTAAATTACACGACGGGTCTAAAATAATATCGTCTTATCACCATTGTACATGCTCTAATAATACACCGGTAAAATACATACGACACATGCGATAAAAATGGGAAATAATAAAATAGTGCTTACATTAATGATAAACTAGGGCCTTAAAAGATATGACATACCCATTTGATGAACTAGAAAACCGTGCGACGCAGCCCATGATAGTAGTACTAAAATGGTGGTAAATCTAGCCATAGGGAATGACACTTTAAATCCATGACCTAGAAAAATCAGGAATAAACAATGCAATTTTACAATTTTAGAATCTGGTTACATGGCCGACTTGAGTACTTGAGCCTAGAGCGGGAATTAGAGAAGCAATTGGTTGTGCACTTGCGCATGATTATAAACTTCTTAATTGATTTGTGAACTGCCCGTTACCTCTCGTAGGGCGTAGGTTACTTCTCTTTCCCTCGCAAAAAAAAAAAACTGCCCGTTACCTGAACTTTTGGTTCCAATCTGATGTCTACGCTGGGTCGCTGGCGTCTTAGGTTTGATTCCAACTTGACGCCGTTTTCCAGCAACCGCCTCCGGATTGCGCGACATTAGATCGTTCGTAGAGTCGCTCGCCTGGGGCGGCCGGCCGCCGCTCAATCCTGCTAGAGTGGGAGAGAGCCTGAGACGCCGCCTTGAGGAAAATGTGGATTTTTTCGCAGTCGAACGATCCTCTTTGGTCGCGTACAGCGGTGGGCCATTAGTAATTGATGGCCTATTTTTCATTTCTTTTAAGCCCACAAAGCGTTTGTCTTGAGCAGTTGGGATTAGATGGGGTCAGATTGGTTTTTGGGATGGGGTCAGACAGGAAAACTGTACGGGGCTTCTTCGTAGTTACGACAGCGGCATTGGTGTCAGCTGCACCCAGCGTCTACACGGCAGCTCCGCCCCTGTGTAGAGATACCGATACCCACTCCATGGAGTCGGTACTCTAACCGTGTCTTTGCTTTCAAAGTTCCATCCTTTTATCTATCTGCATCTACTACGTAATCGTATTATGCAAGGAGGTACGACACTGATTGTATGAAACCACCATAAATTGTTCTGGATGCTTATTCCAGGGCCTCAGGATTGTTTTCAGGTTTACTACTAAGCAACTAATTTGTAGTACTGAGATGCTGTTTTGGAAGTAGAACATAACAGCTTGTGTACATTTCTCGTGTATCACTGTGCCGTTTGAACGCTGAATTGTGCTCGTGTAAAATGATGTTGTTTAAATCCTGCATATTCATGTTAGACGACTCATGTTTCATGCGTCTTCCACCCCTTCATCTACAACATGAAGTCCTAAAGAGATTCCCACTGCAACACGCGGGATATACAATTAAGTATATGTGTTGGGAACATCGATCACCCTTCTACGCTCTTTGGGTATAAGAAGGGAGAGACTGGAACCCAAGTTGGCTATTCTATGCTGCCAAGTGACACTGGGAGACATCTATACATAGTTGCAGAAATCTCCATTTTTAGGAATTTCAAATGGGAAAGATAAAAGCTACTCCCTCCGTTCCAAATTAATTGACACACATTTGACAACACATGGATGTATCTAGACACTAAACAAGTATAGATACATCCGTTTTTAGACAAAACCAAGTCAATTAATATGGAACGGAGGGAGTACATTGCACAAACATATAATACTATCTCAAGAACCATGTGTGGCAATATTTAGGATATCTCAAGAGCAATGAGTGGGAGTAAAAGGAGAAAATAAAAATACGGTGAACTCTGGACCGTGTTTGTGTAAGATGATGTCGTTTAATGCAAACTAGGAAATGTTGATGTTCGCAAGACTTCTGTAGCAGTAATGCCAATATTCTCTAGGAGTATTGTAATACCCCGCAGTTATAGGACTCGAGAGGGTAGAATTTAGGATTGTACATTTTGCATTCATGCATGCTTTGGTGAAATCTGGAAAAAAATCGCACTTTTGTGTAAAAAGGATTGAGGGTCGATACAAGACGAATGTCGATGCTCTGGAGACATCTCACTCACAATTAGTCGAGAGGTGTCCATAAACCCTGAACCATATTTTCAAACTTATCATCTTCTCCAAAACTAATACACTAACTCAAATTTGAATTTGGATAAATTCAAATAAATTCATTCTTATATCTTATCTCCTAAAAAATAGGAGATCAAAGCAATCCATCTAAATTTGAAAATAATACATCTTCTTCTAAGGATCATTTCACCAATTCCAATTACATATATCAAAATCTCACATTACTTATCTTACTTCTCAAATCCTGGAATATACATTCATTTTCATCTCATACATGTATAAATTCCAACTTTCAAATTTCAAAACACAATACAAAAGAAAAATTCCTCAAATTTCATTCATTCATTCAAATAAATCTTACAAGTGGTTTCACCACTATTTACACATTGAAAGGATACAAGTTCATGCTCAACATTAATAGTTGTGTTTATTAGAGAAAAATAAAGAATAACCCTAAACTATTTCATCTCCATTTCTTTGGAGATTTCTTTCTAGATTTCTTGAAACCTTGAACCTGCAAAAGGAAACAACAAACAAAAAGAAGAGTGGGTTAGGATTAAAATGTTGCCAATACCATTTGGTGCTGGCATATTAATATGTCGAATCTGGCATTAGCTTAATCAGGACTAAGGCCTAATTAAGCTAAGTTAAGAAATAATTGGGCATTGTATTTAATCAGGCAACCTAGAATGGATAATCAAGTCAAGTAGATCATGCTCATATTTTTTTCCCTGAAGGCAACAGTGGGGCAAAGGCGTGTACCAGTAAGGGAGCAAGTATTACAAGTGACAACAAAATTGGAAAAGGCAACAACAGCTGGTACAGAGCATGATCCGATGAACCCAAATAAGCCAGAGGCAACATCTCACAATCTCCAAATACATACCAGAATTCAAATAAAATTCAAATAGCAACTTATGGAATCACAACTGACATGGATAAGGCAATTGGACCCTAACCTGGAAGCCCACAATGAAAAACCTGCCCAAAGCCCACATAAAACCAAGCCCAATAACAATTCCAGCACTAGTCCAACAGTTGGAGAAGATCTTTGTGTTGGCCGAAGCTAGGATATGCTTGGTGACTTAGAGTTCATCTCCAAGGGGGAGTGTTCTGCAGCAGCAGCAGCAGCAGAAGTTCATCCACAAGGGGTGAAGCACTGCCCTAAAGCAGTCAAATAGAGCAGCTCGAGGTAGAAAGAGGGTCACTGCAAGCAGGTTACTCACTACATGCAATTAATCCTCGTGTCACCAGCACAAGGCAACACTAAACAAGATAAATAGAGGACCAAGTTGAAGCTCACAAGGCACCCCAACTCACAGTAGTCACAACACACACACACACACACACACACACACACACACACACGCACGCACGCACGCACGCACTGTTCTTCGTAAAAAAACAAGCACCACACACCACCACGATCATGTCTGTTACTTAGGCACCCTCTGAAAAATCTGTGCAGCTAGTTAAATACACCCTAGGAATTTTGAAGCAGCGAGGAGGAGGCTAGCCACGAGACGCAGGTTATCATCATATTCCAGAAGCACAAGCTGCTCAACAACAGCAGGTTGATCCTTTGTGTGTGAGTCAGTGAGTGTTAGTGAGGGAGAGATAGCAAGTTCTGTAAATGACAGAACCATGCTAAAGTGTGTGTGAGAGAGAGTGTTTGCAGCATATGTTCTTAACAGAATCTTGCTAAGCAAGGTATATGCTGCAGAGAAGGAGCAAAGGTAGTGTTGTATCTGTTCTTAGCAGTTCAAAGAGCTAGTTGAGAGGTTAAGAGCTAGTTGAGAGGTTAAGAGGTTAAGCCAGTGAACCAGCAAAGCTGGATTAGCTGAGCTTAGCACACCCGTACACTGAAAAAGGCACAGGAAAGCATAAAAAAGAATTAATTCAGCAAGCTAGCTACTGTGTAACTCCCAAGGAGGCATCACAGTGAGCAAAACAAGCTAAATTTCATCTCTAAAAATTAATTCATCTCAGCTAGCACAAATACATGTGTTCCTAGCTCAGCACTTAACCCTGTCCAAAAATTACTTTTCATCATATGTGAGCAAGAATTGCTCAAAAATAAATTCCAGAGGTGATGGGTGATCTGAAATTGGTAGATCTACACCATCACTACTCTAGAGAGGTAGTTAGTGCACATATTCATCAGGAGTAGCAGAGAAGGATCTATTGTTCATAAACAACACATAACAATGGAATAAACTGAGTTTAACCTAAAATCCAACATAAATTCGAGGGCTTCAGAAGCTAGAGGAAGGAGAGGAAGGAGGGGAGTAGAGTTTCTTACCGTGCGTCCACGGCCGTAGCTCCATGGCGGCGAGGCAGTGCCGCGCAACCATTGGAGGGGGCCAATGGATGAATACGAGCTTCAATACCACCATCACAACGGCATAGAGCAAGGTGCTCTGCACCTGCCATCGCGAAGCACCGAGAGCACCAACGCAAGCACGGCGAGGTCGCGCCGTCACCGAAACCCTAAGCTAGGGTTGAGTTGCGCACGGCCGAGGGGGTGGAGAATGACCAAATCGAGCTGGACAGAGAGGTAGAGCGGAGCGAGAGGAAGATTTTGCCCCACACCGTGGCGACGGAGGTGGCCGGAGCAAGGCGGCGACGGCGGAGGCGACTCAGTCGCCAAAGCGCGCATGGGCGCATGCTTGAGTGGAGAGAGGGAGAGAGTGTGGCTCGGTCGGTTGACCGGACCGAGCCCATCCCTCGACCTAGTTCAACCAGTTGTTGACTAGGGGCATTTTTGTCATTGCATTAATTTATGAAATTCTCCAAACTTCAAAAACTCCCATAAAATAAAATAAATTCTTAAAATACAATAAAAATATCTACACATATCAACAGAAAATAAGCCATTCAAATAAAATATCAATTGGAATTTTTGAATATTATTTTTCTATCAAAAATTTAAAGTTTCTGAAGTGAAGTATTTCTTTGATATATTTTCTAAAATTATTTTCTCAAAGGAAAATAATCCAGGAAAATGAATACTAAGTTCAAAATAATATTTTAATTATACCATTATTACTAGATATGACTGTATTGTCACTCATCCTAGATAATTGACCAAAGAAATTTATATACTAAAATCCAAAAGAAATCACTAATAAATCTTTGGGGAATTTTGGGAAAACTAAAAATCATTCCATCCTATGCATAATAGCGTGAATTTGGATCTTTAAACATTGTCTCATATAGACAATGATGCTGATTTCAGAACACGAGGGTCATCAATCGCCGGGAGCTTTAGACTGCACTGCTTGTCAGTCTCAAGGCAAGTTCCAACTTGCATATGCGTTGAATTATTTTTATCAAAGTAATTGTGAAGTACTATGGTTTATCATCAGCATGAAAAAGAAAAATCTATTTTCGAAAGATGTGAATTGATATATATATATATATATATATATATATATATATATATATATATATATATATATATTATTGTTGGCTGGCAATGGAACCACGGTTTATATACCAAGGGTTAATTAGCCATGTCCCAGTGATCCTTACATGCCATATCGATAGCATCAGCCAACAGATTCACTATGGATGGTCTTGTGAGAGGCTTCTTCCCTCGTTCACATATCCTCGGCAGACTAATACATGGTTGGGTTCGTTGCGGCGGCCAACAGCGTGGAAGCGCGTAAACTTCCCGCCTGACGGGGTGAATTGGATTAGGAGCTCAGGAGGGGTGGTGAACGTCTGATTTATCTACCGGCTCGGTCCACAAGGGGCAGATATGTGTTGTGCGGGGAAGTGCTCCACATGACTTGTCGCACTGAGTTCTGGCTATAGCACACATGGTGTGCTGAGAGAGCATAAAGAGCCAGGCTATTGTTGGGTAAAGTGATGCGGCTCTCCAGAGTCAAATAAATAAATTGTGACTGACACATCCTTGTTCCAGGAGAGAACTACTGGTCGCGGCGGTAAAGGAATCCCATGTGATTAGCAAAACCCGTGGAATCTGTGGGCATAGTTTTCTCAAATAAAATGGACTTTTTCCTAAAAATGTTTTACAAAACTTGCCTCTGCGTCTATGACCTTTTGGTCATGACGGTAACTAGTACATTCCACTTATCTAGGCGTTATGCTGAACTTGCTGAGTAACGCTGTTACTCATTCGTTTCCCGTTAACCACCTGCTTAGACTTTGAGGAGGCCATTGAGGAAAGCTATGGAGCATACCATGCCGATGAGGTATACTTTGAGGAGCCAGACCTGTCTGGAGGAGTCGAAGGCGTCGACTACATAATCGCGTACGGAGCTGATGGCAAGGAGAAGACGGAGGCCGAGAGTTAGATTATATTATAGGAACTAGGCCGAGCAAGACTAGACTAGTACTACTTAGTTTTTTGAGCCCCGATGGTTCTTAGTTAGATATTTTCTATCGCTTGTAGGTTGACACCTGTCAACATCGCAGTACTAGATATTCCTCCCATGTCGGAGGAAGACGTTGATATTTTTAGGCCCGTCTGGCTTGTAATATTTAGCAGTGTGTAATAAAGTGGACCACAATGTTTTTGTTGTACTGCTCTGAGTGATGTAATATTTGCGGATTAGTCCTTCCGTGTGTGTTATGTCAACGACTTGTGCACTACAATATGCAGTGGTGTACTGGGTCACCGCAAGTATGCCAACGGACAGAAGCGAAGATTATATCTGAATATATTCAGATTCGGTTACATAGATCATGAGATAGCTTAGCCTAAAAGATACAATAGAGGGTAGATTGCATCTAGTCTAGGTACATTTTTCATAGTCATAGTCAAGAGTAGATTATAAAGTATAACGATGAGGCAGGAGTTTTTCTTTCTTGTTGATTCGTCAATGTGTACAATCCGCATAGATTGTCGATGTTTGATTCCAGTATTAGCAATGATCAGCAGAAGTCGACCGTCACATTGTATTCCTGAGACAATGTATCTAAATCAGCTGACATATAAAGTGTTTATGCATGCTTCATATATTCTGTGAAATTCAATATTCAGAGATTTGGAAACATACGAATGCCTTGAAAGATATAAGCGAGCCACTGTAAACACGCATCTTGAGGCCTTTAGGAATGGAGGACTCAACCATGCACACCAGGAAGACCCATTGGTTCCGGTTGAGTCACCGACAAAGACAGAGCTGGCAACCCGGACATGGGATGCCGGGCTGCGGACGATACCGAGCTTGTCGCCGCGGCCATAGCGGGACCAACGATGCCCACGTTCGCCAGGGCAGGGTCGAGCGCCTCCGACTTGAGCAGGAGCGAAGCCTGGGCGGCGGCACCCTCTGCCAACCACTCCTTGGCCTTCTGCCTATGATCACACCTCTTCGCGATGTCCTCTTCTAGCTACTCCGGCGTGAGCTTCCTCTTCGGCTTGAGCAGGGCCTTGGCGGCCAGCGCATCCTCCATCGGTGGTCTAGGGATCGGGCGGCAGCGGCATAGTTGGGGTTAGACAGGGTTTGGACCGGGAGAGGAAATATGATGAAGAGGGTTTGGATGTGCCTCTGTTCGAAGGCCCCGGGGAGGAGAAGGGGGACGTAGACACTGTTCACGCTACCCCAAAACCCAACCCAAATTTCGGCTCAAAATGGGCCGAAGCTGACATGTCCGCGGCCCCCTATCCGTTTGGGGTGCGTCGTTGTGCCGTGCCCTCTGTCCGCGCGGAAACAAACAGACAACGCGTCTCCATTTGGGGAGGCCCGTTGGAGATGTGTTGGTTATTTTGTTACAAACGACGGTGTTTTTTCAAACATTTTTTATGTGACCAATGGAGATTTGTTGCAGAGTTATTGACTTCTGATACTATTTGTCCAAAATATTACAATGATTTTTGGCTACGCGTCGTGTTTTTTTTACGGATTCACCACAAAATATTGCAAAACAATGTCACGTTTCTAAAATGATACATACGTCGCATTTCTGAAAACGATACATGCACAAAAAAAATATTAAATTCGTTTTTTTGCAACAGTGACTAAAATTTTGCGGCAACGAGGGGGGACCACACATGCATGAGAAAAGTGGAAGGCTGTCAAACCAGTTGTAACTACAGCCGAATTACGCCTAGCGATTGCCTTTATAATATGTGGTGATATGTGTTTGTAGTCTACAACATCCTGTAATTGTTTTGTTCTAACATGTTTGAGTCTAATTTTGCTCTCCATGGATCATCTTCGTAATTTTCCAACCGTATCTTTTTTTTTGTGAAACACAGTACAACGTAGGCGCTCATATACGCGTGCACACACTCACCCCTATGAACGCACGTACGCACACCCTACCCCTATGAGCACCTCCGAGAGACTGAGTCGGCGGGTCGAGTCTTGAGATTGACGAAGTCACCACGTGCGCCTCGCTATCGACGGAAACGTCGCCTCCCACTGAAGAATATTCCGCCTTAATTGAGAAACACCATCGTCAAACCTGTGGTTTGAAGTCTGGTGGGCTGGGGGTACAACCACTCACCTAACCATCTTGCCACAGGAAAGTTCTCTCCAACCGTATCTTCCTGATTGCCTCAGCATGCACGCCTTGGCCAAAACGATATTCTCGTATATACTTCCACCGAAAGAAGGGCACGATGTAAATTCCCTTTCCTGCTAAACTAGGGCACCACAGGACAATAGAATCCGAAAGAATCAGAATTGCGCACTCATCAACATCCTACCAGCAAAAGGATACCAGAATATGCAAACCCATCCCTTTCCGGCCAATCACACATGGTCGATATGAAACACGCACCCTGACGAGAACCGCATGCATGATTAATCTATTCTTCCATATACGACCCTTCTCCTATAATCTCATCTGCAGCGTCATCGATGATTTTGAAATTAGATCGGTAGTCAACTGGTGTTAGACATCTTGAATGGCCGTCCAACCGCTGCTGCCGACGGACATGATGTCCGTACGCACCGACCGAACTAACCGACGAATCTGCTCGCCGATAGGGCCGCCCACAAAGGTGGCCATAAAGCTCCTGCGGAAAAACGTATAGAACGGAGCTAAAACGTTGGGCCATGACGGCACCAAACTCTAGCGCTCCAGCCGATCCATTTGATTAAGACTTTGAAAAGCAAATCGATCCGCGGCACGAACGAAGAGCCGCCGGTACCAACTGGGGTATTTTTTGTGTGTAGCTTTTCCAATTCTTAATCTTTTCTTGGAGAACCTGTAGTGCATAGAGATCGTGACGACGCGCGTTGACTCGCCGTGGTAGAAGAATTAGCATGAGAACTGACTTGGGTAATTAGGAGGGTGGTTGTACCTCTAACTCATCAGGGATATAATATCATGTTTAAAGCTCCGTGTGTATCATTAAACAAAATGTTGGGCAGTTTCTACGTCGGCTGAGGAGCATCATGCATCTTTGGCCTCAGATGCAGGAGTAAGGCTATGGCCTCTGTCGTCATGCTCGTAGTTTGTGAACTTTGGAAGATCAAGAAAAACGTTAGGCTTCGGGCGAAGGTGGGCGCTAAATATTTGAAGTTTTATTTTACCATGGAGTAGACTTTTGTTCTTATTCGCGCTGTTTTGCCGCTCCTAATTTGTTAATCAAACTTCTTACTAGTGAGATGAGGAAAAAATGCCTTTGTTTTGAGAAAATAATATCTTGGTCGAAGGCGACGTTCATAACTGGTAGCAAGACCTCTAGGTGAGTTCTTCAATCTTGAGCACCTCCAGTCTTTAGTTGGTGTTGTGTGAGTATGGTGATATTCATTGTTTCGAGAAAAAAGGTCACTTCAAATATGACGAACCCGATGGGTTTTAACATGGATCCGATCCAAGGGTAGCGCCATGGATGGTCAATGAGTATGTTCATGGGTATAGGGATGGGTTTGATAATGGTCAACCCGATGAAAGCCAACGCAATTGCTACCTTTAGTCGATGACCTTCTCCTCGAGGAAGAGGTGACCTCCTCTCCGGTGCCTAGAATGGTCGTTGGTAGCCATCTTTTTGTCCTCCTCGTAGTGCAGCGGTGGTGGCCATTCATATTCTTAAGGGAAAGGTGGCTTTATGCACTTGGCGTGCCCGTGTGCAACCTTCTTCTCTCCTCAGTTTTGGTGTTGCGGCGGTGGTATGCCTTCACCTTGTGGCATGATGTGGAGACATGGTATCTCTCCTCCCGTGACATCATAAGGTATCACGAAGTCGAGAGAAGGCGAGGTATGCACTGCTAGGGTGACAACTCCGAAGTCGCAATATATATTGTTTGATGGCAACACATGCGGTTCTAGCGAAGTATCATATATGTTGCTTATCTTATAGGGACGATTCTCAATACAAGTTGTAGGCGGGACTATTGAGGTGGCCTAGAGTATCCGCAAGCGATAACCGGAGTTTCGCACACGGATCAATTTTCAAACTGGCGGCAGCGGTTTCTTAGTTCTTAGAGACAAACCACATGTGATAAAAGCATTTCATAGTTCATACTCGGTTTTATGTTATCTATATACGATGCTCCGACTACATTCCAGATTTCTTTGGTTAAATTTAATCATGTGATGGGCTTAAGTCGGAGTTTGTTCAAGCATCACACATATCATAAAGGTTTACGCCCCCACAAAACTAGCCTTTCACGTTTGATGTCCCTTGAAAAAAACTCATATATTTAGAAAACCATTTACTTAAATGGCTCAGCTTGCAGCAGAATTTTTTGTGGACTCACAAATGATGTTTTGCTGAATGGGGCCGCAAAATACACTACGGGATATAAGGCTTATAAATTTATAAAGTCGGTAGCGGCAGACGACTTTGCATGAAAACTCCAAAAAATACTTTGCATCCAAACGGGGACTTAACTGTTGTGGCGCCAGTTTATCATAACAAACAACGGGCAAGGGTCACTACACTAATAAAGTCCATGCTTTCCTGAGTTGATATCGTACTAGCAACTAAAGTAGTACTCCCTTTCCGCGGTTGCTAAAAATAAAGCTCGGTTAGCAGTGCCGATGTTAGTTAACTTGACGGCAGAAAAGGATCCACCCCAAAAGGCCAAAAGTCGATGGCCCAATATAATTTGTGGCAAAGTATAGGAAAGCGCCCTCTATGAAGAGACAAAGTGAAAGCACACAGAGTAATCAACAGCACTGAACGAAATGGACAGTAAGAAAACATTATATTCTCGTCAACCTTATTCGTCTCGCAAAAAAACATCCACGTCAATAATCTTTGTGCCATGCTACAGCGTTCAACACGGCGAACCCATAAGAGCTCATCACTCCAATGGCTACCTAATGGTGTTGAGGGTCGGGTCCTCCGGGGCTCAGCCGCTTGGACTCGTGCGCCGCCGCCCCGTCTTCTTGCCTCTGCCCCTCGCCGGTGGGCACCTTCATCTCGGTCTCTGCCGCGCCGGCGTGTCCCGCCGCCCATTGCCCCTGCTCCCCTTCCGGCCGTTCTCTCAAGACCCGAGCCGACTCCGAGTGCACGACGGCGGAGAGCAGCAACGCGGCGCAGATAAAGAGCCCCAGGCTGGTATGTGCCATCGGGAGGTAGGCAGGAGCTCGATCGGCGCTTGATGGAAGGCTGCGGTGAGCTGCAACGACAATGTACTCTCGATTTCGTGCAAAGATCGAGGTGCTAGCCAACTGCAATGCAATGGGTTCTGTTCTGGGGCTATGAAGCATCAAGCATGCCTATCTACCGACTTATATAGACGTACTCATTATGGCTTCCACGTACTCATATGAAATGGCACCAATGGCGATATATCGGTTACGACAGTTGCATCGAGAACTCGCTTTTAGGCAAAGAGTTCGAAGGCTAGGATTTTATTTATAGTATTTGCCTCCATTGGAGGCCCAACCAATGACCAGGCCGATCTTCTGCTGAGTGCATGCATGATGCTCCATTTCGATTCCTAGGCCACACATGCGCTTCAACCACTCCCATTGCTTCGCAGTTGGCACTCACACGCGGTGCCGTACTAGACAAAGATCACCTTCGTCTTCTCGATCAATCAGTGACGGGCAATGTGGATGTCCGTTGTACTCGGCGAGATACGTGCACTGAGCAATGGTGCAGCGCAACCGGCCGGCTTGGACGCTTGTGCAGTTGTGCCTCCCCCTCCCTATCGGATATCACCTGCCGAGGTACGGTTATCTTTGTCCTTCACGTCGCCTTTTCAGCTATACTTTAGGCCGGATACATACCACGATCGAACTTAGAAAGTTACTCCAACTTTTTAGCAGATATATCAGTACAACTTTTTCATCTTGAGACAAAGAATGGAAGAGAAGGAGCCCACCATCGGATGAGACAATTAGGCAAGGGGGCGTATACCACAACAGACCATGGGTGTTTTGGTTGAACCAATAGGACTGGCAGTCATGTGAGAGGCCACGTCACGCAGCATTGCTGCCTGAGATGGTGAGATGGCCGGATTGGCTTCTGACCGACAGTGGACCACAATATTCATAGCTTTTTATGGTAGCTACAGATTTACTCCCTCCGTTCGAAAAATGATGTCTTAGATATATCAAAATTTTGATGTATGTGAACATATTTTAGTGTACACATACATCCAAATCTAGATATATCCAAGACATCCTTTTCCGAACGGAGGGAGTAGTAGATAATTCTATTGACGTGTCACTTTTTATCAGATTTCTGAGTATTAGCATGTGTCAGGTGTTCAACAATGAATGGCGGTAACATCTCTTGGTTCCAGCATAATCACGCGATTGTAAACGATGTAAAGCAAAACCACTTTTTGCGTTAAGTGGATACCATCACAATTGCTTTCAGCCTGTGGAAGACTACGCATTTTGTGATGTGCACTAGTTGACCCAAAGTTGTATGGTAGAGGTAAATCCCAAACCGCCATTGACCGCTAGATCAGCTGCCCTGTGCCACAGGTAACCAAAAAATTATGAAACACCATGACTTTGCTGACACAGACGCACTATGTTTTACGCTCGCGAAGCCTGCCTGGAGGGCTACCAAGTGTGCTGCAACTAGATAACAACCACACTAGCGTACTAAAAGGCAGAAATGCCGTCGTAACACGCTAACATACAAAAAGATCAGGCACCGAAATTTTACCAGCTTTTAAGCTACAAATCAGGGATTAATACTGAGATGAAATGGGATGCCTAGTCACCCGCCATAATTTACCAACTTTACCATTGCATTAATCCAATGCAGAACTAGTTTTCTTTTCAGTTGCATTTGATACAAGATTTAACCACAGATGGAGCAGGAAATTAACAATATTCATATTTTTTCCAAAGGATTGGCATGAGCGTTGCCCATACTATCATACTTAACTGAGCTAAACTTCGTTCATATGCTCTCTTGGACCGTCGTCCGTTCAAGTCCTTAGGCCATTGTCCTAGTGGAATCAATCCAACTACTAATTCCAGCATACTGCCCACAATTATCAGGTGAATAGCACTTCACGACTGCCAGACTACGTAAGCAAATACTCTCTACATGACCGAATCATGTGACTAGGGTTGCTATTCAGTGTAGTGTTTGAACTTCACCTCAGCATTTATATGGTGGATTATATACACGTCCTTTCGTTGCATCTACATTACCAGTATTCCTATTGGATGATGCATCTTCTTCCCCATAGTGTTCCCGCATCAATGCTGCCAGAACACAAATCATGGTTAGAAAAACATATGGAACATATCGATGGAGAAAGTTTCATATTTGCAGAATAGGGAGATGCTTTACTTAAACTGCTAGTAACAAAAATGACCTTCCTGTACAGAAAAGGTAACTTGTCAAGGTAGTGCATGCATAAATTTGACCACGAGCCGTGCAACCTTTTGAGCTAATGTCAAAAGCGCTGAATAGATGCACATGTTGTACAGAAGAACAAATAACCCGTTTTAAGCATTCCTTAGGAATACGCCAGCTAAAGAATACTTGTGGTGGTAACTTCGTTTCTTAGCAGGAAAGATAGCACTATTGAAACGATGATAAAGTGTTGGTTGATATAGTTGACAGGAACTACATGATTTTCCAGCCTAAAGAAGAATATGAAGCAATCTGAGAAGGGTATACGCAAGGCAAGCGACATTTAAATGCTGTCCAACATGGGCAAGTAAGCAATTTGAAACCCAAAACTCTACTGAATAACATCATGATATAATGTACTACTGCTAAAATGTCAAACTATAAAAGGAAATTAGCTACAAAAGTATTGCATAATATATGCTGATACATTTGCTAGCCTTGAACTATATAACTAAAAAAGGCCCACATATCTAGCTTTGTTTGCTCATGGCAAAATAATATTGACTTCTAGGATCTGTAAGTAACCTAGACCCAAATCCTACAAGTAGATCAACGTTTTGCTGCTGCCCTCCGTAACAGAGAAAGATACTACTCTCCTTTTTTAGAAAAAAAATGCTGCTAATTACATGACAGTTTTTCAGGATGGCAGATACTATTTTTTACCGTATTCTTGCACCTGTCCCCGTAGTTTCAATGAAAAATGTGACTGCAGTAGGGACAACAAGTGGCAGATAATGCGGAACAAATGCAATGTCGACATTAACTATAAACTAATACACCAAACCTCCCTATAAGAGATCAGAATGGGCCATGCAGATGGGAAAACAAAACTAAAACATGGGGTGCCAGGTAAGTTGGTGCTCATTCCAAAATGTGTGTGGTTGTTAAGACTTGTTTATTAAGCCATTACGGAAGAAAAATGAGTAAACTCTGAAGTTCTAGGATGTTGTGTACTTGTATGGCCTAAACTGATCCACAAATGAAACATGAAATAACACTTATTCAGGCAATATAATGTTTTTAATGCTCCAACTACCTTATTTTTAATTCTACATTGGACTTAAAGCAAGATAATTTCACCTATTAAATCATGAAAGTTAAAGAATATTAAATGAACATAAAACAAGCTGTGGCGATCACGTGACTAGTTCTACATTGGACTTAAAGCAAGATAATTTCACCTATTAAATCATGAAAGTTAAAGAATATTAAATGAACATAAAACAAGCTGTTGCGATCACGTGACTAGTTCACAGTTCCAAGTAACTACACTGTTTAGCGCTTTTAAAGGTACTTCAGAGAAAAAGAGACTGAAACTAGGATTGCCTCTGGCACTGTGCATGGAGTTGCGGTATGTTGAGCGCCCACAACTTGTACAAGTTAATAGTTTTCCGGAAAAAACACCATGTAAGAATAGTGTCAGCTAATCGAACTAATACAGCAAGTGTGTGAAATGAACATCTCCAAGTACCATTTTGTGCAGCTGCAAAGCCAATTATCAATTAAGTTGGAATATATTCTCCATGCTGCTAATGATCATCTGGACATAAGTTCAAGGCTGCTACTCAGGTACTCGAAGATCAACATGTGTGTTACTTTCCATCATATTATTTTTTTGGCAGTAAGTGTCATTCCAGTGCACTCTGTTGATCATCTATGTATAATTATAAACTTTCTGGCATCTACTTTCCCATAATGGCTTGCTTGTAAATAAATAATTCAAGTCATAACAATCATGGGTTCCACTAACTGGAATACAGCTCACTTAAGGATATTGCTTCCCCATATATCTTTTTTACGGGGAAATTCCTACTGTGAATATATGTTAAAAAGTAAAGCATAGAAAAAGTAATAGGATCAGAATCCAAAGAGTTTAAAAACAAAGAACAACTAAACGAAAATAATAGAGAAAGCTAAGCTGGTGCTCAGACCAGGAGCTAAGCCAAGAGCACAAAGATTCACTCTTTTGCTGAAAACAGAAACTAATGGAAGATTTCCCCCTCATCTTCATGAAGAAAGAACAACTATGCCAAAATAGAAACTGACAAACGAAATAGAGTGTTAACCTACAGTATCGATGGCGCTAATTTCCTCAAATAAGTGCTTCTTGGATCTCAGGTTGTTGGCGAATTTCTGAAGAGCAGACATGTTTTTTCTGGTGAAGGAATCACAGATTTAACATCCATGCATGTGAATATACAGTAGTAACATGTGAATTGGTTAGCAGTAGAAATAGGATATTTTCTCCTCAAACATTGGGTGGTTTAGCATCAGCAGCATATTGTTGTTAACAATAGCCCGAACTGCTAGTTCTTTAGCTTCTATGTGTTTCCTTTTCAGCAAAATGCACATCTGCACGATAAGACATGAAAATGTGAATATTTCGACTGTTAATTTAGACCAATTACATTTCAACACATATACTCAAGTAGAGTAAAAAAACAGCTGCTTCAAAGGTAAAATTAGTGGTTGTTTACCATCAAGAAGGAAACGGCTAAACCATTCTAGTCACTTAGCGGGGTCTTATATTATTCATTTATCTTCATGAAATTGCAACATTTACATTACTGATGTTGGATTAAAAGATGCATCTGCACCTTTTGTAAGTTGTAACTGTTAAGAATATTATATCTCCACTTTCTATCAGATCGGTCTTTTGGGTATTTAGTTGATAGTAAAGTTAGCATGCTAGTAAAGTACAACAAGATGTGATTAATTTGAGAAAGAAACTCCTGGAATTTTTCAAAGTGCAGCCGTAAAGCTCCAAAGCTGTATCAGTTTACAAGGTGGAGTGGATAAGCCTCATAACAAACTCAAATTGAGAACCTTCACAGCTAGTTTGCACTCTAGTAAGAGATTTTAGACAAGGGTAATAAAGCATTGGCAGATTTACTCACATCTTCAAGCTCCTTTCTACAAGCCTCAGCTTTGTCTACATTTCCATCATCTTCTAATAGTGCAGGCAACTCTAGGTCTGAAATGTCCCCATCTCACAAGGTGTTGTTGAAGAAACCACATTATCCATACGAGTTTTCGGAGTTCCAGTTAGAACCTAAGAAGTGAAATCAAGAGGAGATAAGTAACAGCTGCATACTACTTCCAGTTCCAAATATACTACCTTATTGGCATATAGGTATGAAAATCTAATGTGACAGAAGAATTTCATGACTATCCGCTTATATTGTTTTTCCTTCAGATCAAGAAACTTGATATTCACTAATAATCAATTTTAAGAATGTTTGACCACGTAGCACGACAACCTTTGGAACAGATAATAATAGAACAAATATACATGTGAATCTCAGAAATATACAGGACACTTACTATTTTATTCCCTGGCTCTGGAACAGTTTGTGGTGATTTTCTACACAATAAATAGCAAATTTGTTATTTCCAATAAGAAGTGTAGTCTTAAGATACATTGAATCTATTAAATGCAGTCCAACCAACAACCTCACAGCTGGAGACCTTATGATACGTTTAAGAACAGCAGGGGCTTTTGTATCTGGAACTGATTCCTGAGAAGGGAGGTTTACAGCATGAACAGAAGTACACACAATTAAAGCAGATTTTTTTTTACTACAGAACACAGATAAGAGATAACAAAACTATTTCTGTTCTTTTCATTGTAGTTTAGATAATTTATTACGGAGAAAAAATATTTTTGTCCGTAACAAATGATTCATACATCCTACAGAATATTAACTTGGCAATAAGTTGAAATCCCACAAAAAAAATGAAAGTTTAAGCTTGAAGACCAACCAAAAACTAGCACTCCGGTGCTCGAAATATAATCACATATTCATTATACAGTGCAATTTCAGTTATGCACATCTAGATAAAGAATTGCACACTGTTAAAACTTAGGGTGCTAATATGATCTGCCAGGAGGTATCCTCTGTAGTTGCATGGTAGATCGCTTAGCTATGACACAGGATCTAACTAGTAGAAACTGAGTTTAGTTTATCAAATGAGGGTACAACAATTTCCGTGCCAATATATTACTTTACACTTTTTACGCATTGCATCATGTAATCAGCAAGTACAAACACAATATGCAATTAAACAGTGTAGAAAATAATATGGAATTGGTTTGTGTGTATCCTCAACAGAGGCTGTGTTGGGTTTATATATTGATGTCAATGTCATTTGTACAAGGGTTTGTGACTTGCACTCCAAGATGGAGAGAGTCCTAATACAACACAATTATATACTTCAACACATTACAGGAATAAACAATGCAAATCTGCATTTAGAGAAGAAATGTAACCCGTTACAATGCTACGAATCACATTCCTCAGAAGAAGGCATTGGGATAAATCAAGGACGGAAACAAGCTTTAGCATAAAAGAAAATGTGTTTAAAGATATAAAACTGTGTAGAACAAAAATAGAACCTCAGGCATCTTTTGCCTAATGGACGGGCTACGTGATGCAGGTTTTCCTTCAACAAATGAGTTTGGGATCTTGGATGTTAGTACAGGGGAGCCCTTGCTCCCACTCACTTGTACCGAATCTTTCTCCTGAAGCAAGCCAGACATTGGACTTCTAGATCTACTGCCTACTTTTAGAACTCTACAATCAGAAACATAGTTTTAGCCCCCTTCCATGTAATGTTTCTAGAACAAAGAGAGGAGATTATATACCTTGATCCTCCCAGTTGAGAAGTTGTTGGTCTTTTACCATCTTTGGAAGGTGTGTCTTGTATTATATCAGAGGGTTTGCTACTTTGTAGGAGTACCTGACTTGTTACATTGTTATGTTCAGTGCTATGTGCTGCACTGCTTGGAGCATTCAATATGGACGAGTTGCCAGCGCTGAGTGGCTCAAGCCTGAAAAAGACGCATGTGTATTTATTAACATGCAGAAGGTCTTACAACAAGATTTGTAGAATCTTATAAGCAATATAAGAGAGGTGAATAAGTCGATATAACTACAAACTTATGCTGGGGGGTGTTACAGAGAACTTGAAATACCAAATGAAAACTGACAACCACTAGTAGGCCAAATTTCAAGAGTTATGCCATGTAGGGTTGTAAAGAAGTACATCCGAAGTACAGTTGTTAGTTACAACTGGAGTACAACTGGAGTCCAGGTCACGAGGATCAAGGATCATGCTCTCTACAGTGACTTCTTACTACATTGTGACCTCATAAACTATACTATAATTCTAAAAAATGTCGTACAGTAACATATGGAATTTATTTGCTAGCAATGATGTGAAAAGTTGAGAATGATACATTGTTGCACAAAGAGCATTACGCCAAAGTGGTAACTCCACAAAAAATGCATGCGATGGGCGTGCATTCAAACAATGCATTGATTCCACCAAAGCCACCACACTTACGAAAGATATATTAAACCTATTTCAGGCTGTTACATTTTATATGTATAAAGACACTCAAGTACCCAATAAACCGTAGGTCTACGTTATTATCTCGGTCAAAGTTTGTTAAAAGAACCAAGATCAATAGAAGTGGGACTTCAGAATGGTTTGCGGTCAGTTCAATGTTAGGTGAGTTTATACAAGGTGGAGCCGCAAATAAATCTTATGGAACTATGCCACCCAGGTCAACATCATAATATAAAGAAATAAAGCAGAATTGCGCATACCCAAGTAAACATCTGCAGAATAATATTTCAACCCGGCAGACTGTTGTACGATTTGAAGGGTGATAATTTCTTACCCATGTTTAGCATTCAAGGAGGTGGTCGACAACCCCTGTAATCCAGGCTTGCAGTATGGTTTTGCCGACATGATTTTAAGTTTTTCAGATTGTGCATGCTTGTGTTCCCTGCATTTAAGAGAACACTCATTACTAATAAAGTTATAGCATTTTATAAGTATATGCTAGCCTGCCAATCTATCTACTACCTTTTCAAGTCCGTAGGATGTGTATTTGTCTTTTTTATCATGTTATTGGCACCACTTAGTTGATTTAAGGTAACTTCTGAAGTTACTTGGGGAGGCCTGCTTGCTTTCGTATTTGCAGATTTCGACAGAAGAGAAAAGGTTCCTGTTTCATTCACCAATGCAGGTTTGACAATTCTGATTTCCCTGCATTAAACGTATTAGAACATTCACCTGATAAGAAATCCACACAAGACTACAATACAAATAAGCTCTCAAACAAGTAAAAGCTCCACTGTCACAAATATCATATTCCCTCCCACTACAGAATGAAAATACCTCTGTTAAAAAAATGTAAATCAATATAAGATACCCAACAGAACCATGGGCCTTTGCCTTGTGTAAATAATACATGTGTGCTCTTAGTCCTATATTACCGATGTTTTGATTCAAGATAGACTGTTTCTTATGAAATAAAAAGCAGCACTAGATGTAAGTTTCGTTTTGCTGAGAAAGAAATTTATGTCCAAAACAAACCTCTGCATTGATGAAGAGAGATTCTTTGGACCTGAAGTCCCTTCAACATTCTTTGTCCCGGATGATGTCTTCCTTAGAGGCTTCAAAGTGCCCCCCAAACATTGGCTACCATGACTTCCTTCATTAAGAGATGTACTTTCCTCCACCGCCTCATTCTGGTTATTTTGAGGAGCTGATTGAGCCACTGATCTTCTAGAGATGTAGGGATTCTCAGTGCTGGTGTTTCTGGATTGTGAACTAACTTCTTGCTCATTGTTGCTATTCTCCCTTGATATATTAAGTTTACTCAGGTTCACCGCAGGAGCTTCCTTACTGTTCTCAGGAACTGCTTTGGCTTTCGAATGTGTTGGATCTTCAGCAGATACAGAACTGCAAGGAAAACTATGAGAAGAATTGTTAACAGTTGGTTTTGTTGGGTGTGCCTCATTAGAGTGCTCTCCAAGCATATCATTCGACACCATGTCTACTTTAAGCTGTTCCACTCTTGCAGGATTGATGCTGAAAATAAGGATGCATTTGGTTAGATGACTCGACAGCATTAATATTTGAAGTCAACGGACTGGCATTCGTTACATTTTCCTACCTTGTCAAGTGAGTAGGCTTCAAAGTGCAAGCATCATGTGTTTGTGTTTGTTCCTTACTCTTATTATCTTCAGGAACATCAGTGCCCTTGTCTGAAACACCTCTCTGTGGATCCTTATTACTCTCTGAAGAGATGGGGTTGGTTTTTTCTGTAATTTTACTCGTACCATTCTCCTCAAAGCCCAACTTCGTGTCAAGATTGAACTGGCCCAGACTTTAAGGAAACGAAATGAAAACAAATTAATTGCATGAAGTTTATGACAAGAACATTTACCAGTCTTCACCAGTCAGTGTAACTTACTCGTGAAAATCAAAGGAAAAGGAGAAGTTGTCTTTTTTAGTTTCTTTTTTCCCTTCAGAAAGATCATTGTCATTTGAACTGCTGTGCTTTGATTTTTTCTTGAGAGGACTAGAGAAATCAAGATCAGACATGCCCATTTTAAATGAGGATATTTTGTCAAAGGCTCCATCAAGTCCAAAATCATCGCTGGACAAAGAAAGAGGTTGTCACCATCATAATGAACAGTACATAGTAAATAATTCCCATTTGGTTGCAATAAATATCAAGGAAATTTCCAAGCCTAATACTCACAGGTTGTCGAAGCTAAACTTCTTGCTACTCTTCGGAACTGACTCGACATCAAAGTCAATTGTGTCTTTTCCTGATTTTGGTACCTTCCAGGACGAAAGAAAATCATTGCCAAAGTCTTCATCTGCCAAAAAATATCATGAATACACCAGGTTAAACTGGTATAACTGTAAGAAGACATTTTCTAAATCTACCGTACAGATTTAAAAACACAGTTCATGTACCATAGATTTAATTTCTTGCAGGTAAGCAGGAGGCAATTACAATGGACATGACTTGTATGCAGTATCAATCAGAAATACTCATTTTACTAGTATCAGATAAGCTTGACTACGGAGAAGCATACACAAAGGAGCAAGGTGCACTGATGACCTACTATCATATCAATAACAAATACATACCAAGGGATGAACTTATATTTTTAGCATTCGCGTTAGAGGCAGCTCTTTTTCGTGATTCGTCCATAATGCCTACAAATGTGGACTGCATGCAGAAGGAAAACAGAAATATATTAGGAAGCACCAAACACACAGAGTGGAAGAGAAACCATTCATGCCAATATTATTAATATTTTTAATCACTAGATACTGGAAATATCCAAATATTCCCCGAAAAAAAAGAATATGTCCAAATATATGTGTAATGATATTAATAATTATACTAGTATCATATTAGGAATAGGTCAATTCATATATATTTTCCACCACTATGCTTAACAGCAAACAAAGCACATGCGAAATATGCAGCATGTAAATCGCCAGAAAATATAATTAAAGAAAACTATAAAAGGGTCTATTGAGTGAAGATCAAATTTTCAATGAACCCTAGCTCTCTCTCGGGGTCGGGGATAATACTTACATTCAGGCAACATTACCTAGATTTAAGCAATAAAACCTAAATACTCATGTTTCCAGACACAACAGGCAACCTCACCAAGTACTCGAGCAGAGATATTAATGGGTAGGAGCTGACCACAGATCTAGAGAGCAGCGAGGATGGGAAACATGGCCATCAGACATAGGCACACACACTCGACATCAACAAATAAAAGTCCATGCCATTCTGAGCACAGCACTTATTTCTTGAAAGTGGAAAGTTATCATGGATTGAATGATTGATAAGTAAATCTAATGGGCCATAAAGAGCATACGCTTAGAACTAACTATAAGTAAACTGAAAACAATCTTGACTGGCAAGTGGCAAGTGACAACTGACAACAATCTAATGGGCCATAAGAGCATATGCTAGATATGAGTGAATGGTTGCAGAGAAATACCGAACTGTTTGAAAGTTCAACTGGCAAGTGACAATACAGCAAAGTGGGAAGATAACTTTGACAGTGAAAACACAGTTTTTTCATCAACACGGTAAGTAACATTCATGGAGATAAAATTTGAAAGAAGCAAATCTCTATTTGAGATTTGGACAATAGACATGCAATCAAACAAAGTCTGGCAAAGCAAGTCTGTACACGATCGTAGTTTGACAGCAGAAACGAGACTACCTACAGCACCATTTTAACCATGAGATCTCTCTACAAAACAAAGGAGAGCAGTATTGATGCTCCCTCCTTCAGAAGAGGATTTGAAGACCTGGAGCACTCAAATGCATTGCAGAAGTTACTGGCCTGACAACTACAGCAATATATTTTGTACGCAACGGAATGAGCCCAGATACTCACGCCACATTGATGGAACATGGAAGTTGAAACATTATGCTAAGAATTTACATTCCGTCCATAGGAAACCAGTTTGCTCGCGCGAATCGAAACAGCTAATAGCTTCCCCCATAATAGCAATGGAAAGGGATACAGAACAACAGCAATATTCCAGACATATTCAACTGCTCATAAGAGTATCCCATAAAACAATCAAATAAGATCATTAAAGCTATTGGAATGCTAAAGTCAACAGCTAATGAAACCAAAAATTTGACACAATAAGGTTCAAAAACAAATTACAAAAATCTGTCACACCTTGCTAGGTTCGGTACACCGTATCAAAACAACGAAAACATTTGATCATGCAGCAGCGCACGTGCACACGCACACAGAACGGGTAGCGTGGAAACCTTCTTGGATCCTGCACTAAACTTCCAAAATTCGACGCAAAGAAGTATTGAGCACTTATTTCTTCTCGAAAGTAGAAAGTTATTATGGATTGAATGATTGATAAATAAATCTAATGGGCCATAAGAGCATATGCTTAAACTGGCTATAACTAAACTGAAAGCAGTCTTGACTTGCAGTCTCATACCAGATATGAGTAAATGCTTGCAGTAAAATACCGAACTGTTGGAAAGATCAACTGACAATAATTTTAAAGCAAAGTGGGAAGACAATTTTGACAGTGAAAACACATTTTGTTTATCGGCAGGGTAATTAACATTCCTGGAAATAAAGTTTGGTACAAGTGAAGCTCTATTTTGAGATTATGACAAAATACATGCAATCCAATGAAGTCTGGCAAAGCAAGCCTGTACACGATCGTAGTTTAACAGCAGGCTACATGGTTACACACTAGAGTCAAGAATAGCTACGCACCATTTTGACCATAAGTTGTCTCTACAAAACTAAGGAGGGCAGCATTGATTATCCCTCCTTTGGAAGAGGATTTGAAGAACTGGAGTACTCAAATGCCCTTCAGAAGTTACTGGCCTGACAACTACAGTAACATATTTTGTAGCCAATGGAATGAACCAGTAGAGTGAACTAGGTGGCCAGATACTCACGCTACATTAACGAACATGGAAGTTGCAACATTATGTTAAAAACTTATATTACATTCATAGGAAACCAGTTTGCTCGCTGAAATCAAAACAGCTAACAGCTTCCCCCATAATAACAACGGAAAGGGATATTAAAAAAGCAGCATTGCTCCGGTGACATATGCAACAGCTCATAAGAGCATCCCATAAAACAATCAGATAAGACAATCATATCTACTGGAACGCTAAAGCAAGCAGCTAACGAGAAAATTGGCACAATTCTGTCGCGACTTGCTAGGTGCGGTACACCGTATTCAAAACAACGAAAACATTTGATCACGCAGCGGCGCGCACGTGCGCGCGCGCACACACACGCACAGAGAACGGGTAGCGTGGAGACCTTCCTGGATCCTGCACTAAACTTCCAAAATTCGACACATAAAAGTACGGAGCACTCGGCTAACGACCGGAAATTGCCCTAGATTGCCAGCGGAAGCACCGATCAGGGGCGGATCTAGGAGGTGTGCCGGGTGAGCACCACAGCAATTAAACCCCAAATTCCTGGAGGTCGGTGGGGTTTTAGCTAATCACCGGGTGACAAAATGCTCGCATACCTCAGAAATTTGCGGACGGGGTTGGTGCAGCAGGGACGCGGAGGAGGTAGGACGGGGGCGGCGATGGCGGCGACACGCGTGGGAGGCGGAGGGATTGGGCGGTGATGCGTCGGCGGCGACGCGGAGTTACGGCGCGGCGGTGCCTCTAGGGCGCGGAGATGCTGCGCACTGGGTCGGGTCGGGGTAGGCCAGGAGGAGGAGGGGGAAATGAAGACGGTGGCGAGGAAACCGTGGAGGAGAGAAGATATTTGAGGATTTTGAATTTCCGACTCGTGAAGGTCTGCACAGAGACGGAGAGCAGATATTTACCTGTGTTTTTTAGTAGGAGTATAAGATTTTCCTTTTTTCGACGCTCTAATGCTCTATTTTTATTTTGTCTTGGAAAAGTTCGGAGTTTTTTTGACAATCAATAACATTTCTGAAGGCAGACGTAGATAAATGACAAATATATCAAACCATAACCTGTGAATACCAACGTGTTCGAAATTTTTAATTGGCGTGCACAACTCCGTGGTGAGTTGTCTCTAAAAAAACTCCACGGTGAGTCGTATACTTTATATTTGATGAAATTTTGTAAATTGTTTGGGTTCAAGAACGGTGGGATTTGTATCCCGGACCTTTCGGTTACAACTTACAACCCCACCTGCAACTGAAAAAAAAATTCAGTTGCAATCCAACTTGCAGCTCACATGTGCCTAAATCACGATGCAGATCAGACGATGTAGGACTTAACTAACCACTAGTAAAAACATTGAAATCTCACACAAAATTAAACATAGGGCAAATTTAACTAAGTGCTCCCTATGTTCACAATTATAAGATGTTTTAACTTTTTCTGAAACGCACGTATCTAGAATCATTTCTATGTGTATGTTCACTCATTTTGGTCCGTTTCTAGTCCATTAAAATATCTAAAACATTTTATAATTGTGAACATAGGCATTACGTAGCTAATGTAACTAAACAAACCCTAAACTACCTATCGGAGCTAGGCGACAATCGTGACGGTTATCACCAAGTCGTGCACGGCTGCCGCCAAACCCGGCCATTTGGTATCATCTGCGGGCTCGGGTTGTGGCGCGAGACGGGATACGTTGATATATTTATATGCCTACAATGTGTTCAAGCTTGCCCGACCATAGCTAGACGGTGTGGCTCAAGCCGACCTCACAGTTGTTGGAGGTGTGCTAGCGGGCGCGGTGGAGCGGCTGTGGCTCAATATCTTTAGGGGCAAGGCACCGAATGATCTACACCATGGCGGCGGTGGCGCTCGAGAGTGGCGGTTGCGCTAGGGATGAAAACGAAACGGAAATTTTTGACTTTTTCGTGGAAAAACGGAAACGGAATGGAAATACGAAAGCGGAAACGAAATTTTGAGGAACGGAAACGGAAACTTTTATGCGGAAACGGACATCGTATTCCGGCGAAACGACTAAGGAAACGGAAATTCATTTCCGGTAATACGGAACTTTCCGTTAAAACGTGGTGCTTTCCGAATCCAGCAGGCTTGAAGAATTCCAGTGGAAACATTTAGCCACAACATAAGATCTAAATAAAAAAATGATCTAAAGCGACCATGTTTAGGCCTTATGTACTTACATATCATCCCCTCTTGAGTCGTTCCCAGTTCATCATTTCAGTGCTCAATTAGGGTTAGGGCCGATAGTAGGTATTTTTAATGTTGCCAACATTGATAAATTATGCACACTATATTATATAATCATGATATTTCTTTATATGTTAGTATATCTAAGAAATTTGACGAGTTTGTTGGTTTGCTTGAGTTTTCCAGCATTATCCAACGAGTCTCTTGGTTCCGACAAACATTTACTTTCTATTCCGTATCCGCACCGTATTCAGTATGTATCTACTTCCGACAATATTTGTTTCCGTACTTGTTTTGGGGGTTTCTGTATTCGTTTCCTCTTCCGAAAAAAGAATGAAAACAAATGTGGCACCACTCAGTTCTGTCTGTATCTGCTCCGTTTTCATCCTAGGTTGTGCGCTACGCGACGTATTTTGGTGCGACGCGGCCAGTGGATAGGGACGGGTGGTGTGTGGTAGGTGGGACGGATAGATAAAGACATGCAAGGTCGCTGAAAAGCTATATCTTAGAAAGGAAAGAAATAAATTTAGTTTTTGGTAAAATCATTTTTCTGTGTTATCCTTCTATCCATCAAAGAAAGGGAATGCACGTGTTATGTCGTCCTCTTTTGGTATTCCACCAGCCTTCCTATCAAAAAATATGGTAGTGGAAGTTATCGGCGTGTGCAGATAAAATGAACCCATTTTTAAACTGATGGGCAGCTTCCTTGGAGGCCAATTTGTGTCCAAACCCGGTCGGACCAATTGGGGAACTGATAGGGGGCCTTCCTTAAGAGATGGCCCAAGGCCGGACTTTGGGGCCTTGGGGATGAGTCACTTCGCCACGCACGTAAAAAATATAGGTAGAATCAAGTGTGGCAGCCTTATTACTATGAGAGCATCTCCAATAGAATCGGCAATTTTGAGCACCCCCGTCTGCGACGTGTCTGCGACCACATTTGTCTGCTCAGCAACCACAACCCCCACTTCTCAACCTCAAATACATGCACGTCGATCGCACCACAATTCATCACCAATTAAACACAACCAAAATAAATCGCAATTCGACACAACCCAAAATAAAATCAACAATTCATACATAAACGATACACGAATGAACCGAATGGCCAAAGATCTCCTTCTTTTGTTTCCCGAACCAAATCTTGCTTTGATCAGCCATGAGGCTTGTTTTTTGCAACATGATTTTCAACTTCTCTTTCTCAAGTTGAAGGGTGTCAAATGTCTTCGTCTTTTCAGTCTCCATTTTCATCCATTTCTAACTCTTCTTCAAATCCATCCTCTCCCTCTCTAACACCATCCTAGCATGGACCCTCTCGGTCAAACTTCATCATCTCTATGTGGCACTTCCAAGAAGATCTTGTACTCCCTCTGTTCTGAAATACTTGACTTTAAAGTGAGTGTATCTAGATGTGTTTCTTGTCTAGATACATTTAGTTAGGAGTCAACTATTTGTGAAAGGAGGGAGTACCTCTCATCCTTCTTCTCCTCCCTTCCAACCTCTAATTTTTCAAGGTCACCCCTTGCCAGAGAAGATGTTCGTCCATGTGGCCGACATTATTTTGCTTGTCACGGCCTCACGCGCGACCCTTTCTTCTCCCACCTCATCCTCTCACATGTCTTTTCCTATTTAAAACGGACCCTTATCCATCCACCACTCCATCATTGTCATCCACTCTTGATAGATGGGAGTTAGAGCCATCGTTGTTCTTTATCTTCTTGGCGAGATTCTTGAGATTTTTTATGTGTGCTCCACTTCAGTTTCCCATTTAATTCGAGTAACAATGAGACGTAATGAATGATTTTTTTTCACTTGATGGTACAAAGTGGCAGCCAACCCCATTACGCAAGTAAGAAATACTCAACACAATACAATGAAAAGCAAGCAAACAATAAATTTGATAACAAGCAAGACATGCATGGCTATTGACACCAACACCATTTTGATTTCTATTTTGCACTCATAAAAACGAAAAACTTGTTTACGAACTCTTAGATGGCAGCCCATCTATATTGGAGATAGCCCTTATACTGGTATTGACTGGATGCGGCTGGCTGCACATAGTGCTTTTGCTCATAATGAAATTGGTTATTTTTCTCCCAATACTTTGAACCCTTTTGTAAGGGTGATGGCCGATTCACCCAAATGGTTTAGAAATCTTACAAGTTGACCAAAAATACAAACACTTGGTCGAGCAGTTCCATCAGAATTTGTCCCCTTATTTCTTCTCCCAAGTCGGCAAGGAGACGATGTTCCTTGTGCCAGTGGTGACGAACACAGATGCCTTCGACAGTTCTACATGAGGACAAACTGCTAGGGTGCGAAGGTGGCCGCAGAACCTCACACAAGGTTTCGAACCCTTCACATCATGCTTGTACAAGGCTGGAGCTAACCGCCAGAGCAACCGACCGGTTGTGTTGGGCTTCAACTTTTCAGTGTTGGCCTTCACAAAGACAAAAAAAACCTCAAACATTGGAAGCCATATCGAGATTATACTATATTTCCATAGGACCAGGACTGCTGTAAAACTTAGTTGTCACGGTACCTCTGAAAGGAAGGCTAAGCAGCACCGCTGATGAGGACATGACCCCCTTACATACATCCACAGCTACACTTGTTGTAGCCAAGATTCAAGCACATGAGAAGATAAAATGAAATGATGTTGATGCTTGGATCAACAATAGGAAGATAGTTATTTGAAGATGAAGGAAGAAATGGTCATAAGAAGAATGCATGAGGATGATCAATTGTTGGCTGCCTCATACAACCAAGCCAAACTTCCATGAAGAGGTGATCGAGCCTGGAAGAAATTACATGATCTTCAAGTTAATTCGGTCAACATATTAAAAGACTTAGTAATGTTTAAGCTACATTAGTTGGTGCTGCGTCACCTTTTAAATCGGGTTTGAACCGTGTTATCTAAGGCCCATGTAGAGTCCAGGAGGAATTCCACATGGAGTTCCAGCCGAACACTCTCCATCTCCAAGTGAAGGATAACTAGAACCCTCTTCTATAATTAATATCGGCAGACAAGGCCAGAAGGCCTAGTTCCAGTCGTTGGATTATCAGTCCCACATTAGTGTAGGCACAATGAATATAATTGTGTACCCAATAACTAACCTTGGTGATGGAGCCACTGTGTATGAGCTAAGAACTTCCCGACAACATCTGACCAACCTCTTCTCTGCAAAGAATGATAAGTGGAAGATTACTAGATGCAATGCAAGTATGGACTCTTAAAGTAGTTGCAGCAGACAGAGCATATAACATGGATAAGACATCTAACTGATGTTCCAGGGATCTGTGCGCAAAGTATTACCAGATAGTAGTTCTCTCTTCTCTATCCAAATCATATTGTCACCAAGAGTTATAATATTATTGAAGTAGAAATTTATTACATGTCAAGCTACAAAAGACAAGATAGAAGATGGCATGCATTTGTTCTTATTAGTGACCATAAGCACACACACAGCACACCACAACCATGAAATCTATGGGTTTGTCCAGCTCGCAAAGCAAACCAACCAAATCAAGTGAAACACGTGTGTAGGTTACCCATAGATGCTAGCAAAAGAACATTAACAATGTCTCTGAAGTCCGATACAAAAGTATAGTATATGATGCCCAGTTCAAATCTAACAACATGATATCTGCGAACTTCCAAACCAGTCACAACAAAATAAAAATTTAGCTCATAATAATGTTTTAAAAGTACATGTGTGATGACAGGTTTCTCCCCTTTGTTTTGAATGAACAATGGTCCAAATGTACATCAGATGGAGAGGACACGAGGGAGTGTTCAGTTGAAAAATCAAAACGTATACACTAGCCCAAACATGGCTCCATACTGCAGACAACAGCATCACAAGCCCATGAAGTGGCCAGCTAATCTGAGATATGCAATTTTTAGTATTTATAGGCTAGCACATTGCAAAAACACTGCAAACAATAAAAGGTTGAAGCTTTAGAACACGGTGGAGGAAACATCACAGCTTCAACTTTTCTGGTAATATTCACTTCAACTGAATCAGAGATAAGAATAATTTATACTTCAATGAAAACTGCAGCATCTTATCATAATTAAGAACGTCATCACATGAAATCACAACCAGTCATAACTTGCAATAATTGGTGCTTTAGAACTACGCGGTCACCATACATGGAGCTTAGGGTTGATGAGCAGCCATCACCGTAAAGGGCATGTTTTTCTTAATATGTGTAGTATTCAACTATCAAGATGAATCAGTTTCGACTTCACAGTAACTAGAATGTTGCTAAGCTCAAAGGCCAAGGAAAATGCATCGATGCGACAATATTTTTGCAATATATAACACTGCAATACATGTTGAAGTATAAAGACTAGCTGGATGGAAAGCATCCGATGTTTCATGTACTTTGTTTTTCCTATAACCTGAAATACTCCGCTCGCTATTCACCGCTTTTCAGCCAGCAGTATGGATCAAAATAGAAATATCAATCAAGGAGTATGCTTTTGTATTTTGGAGTGGTTCTTAATCAATATCAGAGGTTGACAAGGACAGGAACTATTAAGCAGAGCTCCCCCCTGGCATTGCAGTGAGCCAGCCATGCTACATTCAACAAACTGAATAAATTAATCGTAACTCTGATTTCTATTAAAATGTACCCTAGTTATTAAGCAACATATTTCGTTTTAATTGAGGTTTCATGACTTTATACTGAGGTTTCAACATATTGATTCAAAAAGAATCATGCGATTGAGATTTCAGTACTTTTTGTATTTTCCATGTAAGTACAGCTAGAATATGTCAAGACCGATCTGAATAACCACCATGGTACAACAAAATAATCAAATAATGCTAAAGGCATGGTACAAACTACAAAATTCTAACAGGAGGATACATACATACCAGGTCAACATAGTGAAGATTATGATGGACACCATGATCAGCCCATTTTGATCTTTACAACCTCTGAAGTTGTGACAATTAAAAATCCATGAACCCATGACAGCTAACCATAACATACAATACAGAGAAAAAAATTAACGACCTTCAACCTCGTCAGATAGAAAACTAAGTGGCTTTCTAACAAAATTTGGCACCACAATTCCCCAAGTACGCTCATTAGGTGTTATCCCACCAGCCACTGCTCTGTTTAGAAGCATATTAGCATCATCAAGCAATCTCGCCTTGCAGTGCCAACTAATGAGGATATTGTATGTAATAATATCGGCGGGCACATCTTCACTTTGTAACTTCTCCAGGAGATTCAGGGCAGCATGCATCCATCCCATTTTGCACAATCCATTTATGAGTGTGTTGTACGTGACAATGTCAGGAGTAAGCCCTTGGTTTAACATCTTCTTCGAGAGCTCTAGGGCATCACGCACCCTTCTTGTCTTGCATAACTCACTAACCAAGAGGTTGTATGAAACATTATTTGGCATAATTCCTTTTTCTGTCATTTCCGTGAGCAGCTCCATGCTCCGATCAACATTCCCATCTCTGCACAGGGCTTTTATGAGACCATTGTAACTAACAACATCAAGTGAGCACCCATGATGTGCCATTTCATTTGCAAGGTTTATGGCATCCTGCAAGCTTCCTTTGCGAAACAGTGCATGAATGAGTGTATTATAAGTGATTCCATTGGCGACAACACCCTCGTCAAGCAAATTTTCAAATAGATACTCAGCCTCTTCCATCCGATCATTGTTGCAGAGATGATAAATTATTGTATTATATGTGCAAATATCAGGCTTGTAACCTTGACACTTCATCTCTTGCATAAGTGTCATGGCGTCATCCATCCTGCCTTCCTTACATACAGCATATATCATTCCATTGTATCCTTTTGAATTCATATTCAAGCCCTTTGCCGACATTACCTCCAGCATTGCTCTTATGTCACCCCACATTCCTTTCCTGCAAAGAGAATGCAGCAAAGTCGTGTAGGTCACTATGTTTGGAGCACAACCCTTATCCTCCATGTCTCTAAGCAACCGCATGGCCGAACCAATCTCCCCAAGCTTGCAAAGCCCATGTATCAATATACTATAAGTGTGTGCATCTGGTGGGCAGCCTTTTGATCCCATTATTTCATACAGCTCTGTCGCCTCTGTTAGCTTCCCATCGGAAAGACAGCCCCCAATCACCGTGTTAAATAACACAACATTCAGCTCCGGCACCCTCCCAAGCATTGTGCGTGCCTCATCCACCTGCCTTGCTCGACACAGGCCCTGGAGAAGGAATCCATAAGTCACGGCGCTGGGCACAGAGCCTCTTATCATCATCCTGTCCACCAGCCTCGCCGCCTCGCGCAGACGTCCAAGAGTGCATAGCCCATGCACGATGTCATTGAAGGTTTCGACGTCCGCTGACCAGCCCATGAGGAACATATCGTCGAGGAGTGTGGCAGCCTCATTGACCCCACCCTGAGCACACAGCGCGTGGATGACCGTCTGATACAGCACTGCATCAGGTATGCAACCGTACCGCGCCATACTGCGGAGCATCACGAGCGCCTCGTCGGCGCGTCCGAGACGGCAGAGCGCACGTGCAGCGACACCGAAGGTGAAGGTGGTGGGCGGGATGCGGTCCCTGTGGACCATCCGGCGGTAAAGCCCGAGCGCGTCGGTATGGCAGTCAGCCCTGGCGAGTGACGCGAGGACGGTGTTGTAGGAGCGGAAAGAGGGTGTGACGGCGAAGCGGCGGGGCAACTGGTCGAGCAGGTTGAGGGCGCGACCGGGGGGCAAGGAGCGCAAGAGCGGGATCAGGAGGGACTCGCGGATTGGGGGAAATTGGGACGGTGGGAGGGATTCGAGGAGGGAGAGCGCGCGCTCGGGGTCTGCGTCGGCGGCGGCGAGGATGGGGCGGAGCGGGAGAGAGGAGAGGTCGGGGTGGGAGGCGGCGTACCACTGGAGCAGGAGGAGGGAAGTGGACGGGGACAGCGGGAGCGCGAGGAGGCGGGCGAGGCGGTGCGGGGTGAGCGGGCAGCGGGACAGGGTGGACCGAAGGCGAGAGAGGTCGAATGGGGCGAGCAACTCCGGCCACGATGTCGCCGCGGCCGGCCGGAGCTTGGGCGGGGCTTCCCCCATACTGGCGCGTGGCAACCTGCGTCACGCCAGCGCCATTTGCACGTGGATTTGATCATTTGCACCATTTTTACGTGTGCACTTTCATTTTGCCCGCTTCTGGCTTGGATGTTTTGGCATGTTTCTTGTTTTTATTTTTTTTCCCCAAAAACGACGACACAATTTTCAGATGAACTTTTGATGTGCAATTAAACATACTACCTCCGATCCATATTAATAGACTCAACTTTATCTAGATACGAATGTATCTAGTTAAGTGTTTAGACTAGATGCATCCGTATCTAGACAATGTTGAGACCATTAATATGGATCGGAGGGAGTATTAAATAGTATGCAATTGCATCTGAACTCACCACGTTCACTTAGCACATTAGTATGCAATTGCACAATATTCTCTCTACGTCCGGAAATACTTGTAACAGATTTGCATAAATACGAATATATTTAGACGCGTTTTAAGGTGTAGAAACATCCATATTTAGACAAATACGTGTCAAATATTTTTGGACGGAGGGAGTAGTTTGCAATTGTACAAATAATAAGAGAATTGTAGTCGAGAATGAAAACCTCGCTGAACCCTGCAAGTGCACAGGTTATTCTAGCTAGTTTCGAAATAAGAGTTATCGAACCACAGGGACCTTCAGGAATGGTCTATGCTTTCTCCTTTGGTTATCAAAGAATTGTAGTCCGTACATGCAACTTACTTTGATGCAAAGCAAACAAGTGTGTGAAAAAGTGTCGTTTGTGTTGTTGGTGTTTTATCAGAACGTGGGAGACAATGTGAACAGTGACAGAGCAAGCAACGGTGATGGTTATGAAAAATGCAATAAGGCTAAAGACGCTCTTAGTAAGCGCCCTAGTATGTTCTTTAGAGCAGAAATAGTTAATATCGTTCAATATCAAATTGTTCATGTAGGGGCGGAGTCCCGTATAAAGACTTGCCCTGAGCCTATCAGGCGTACATGCCCCGCACAACCACTGCTAGTCTCGGTAGGACTCCCGAATAAACGACATGAGCCTTTAACAATTAAGGGATATAACGCGTGAACTGTGGGAGAAGTTATGTGGTACTTCGCTACTCCCATGTCAACCAAGAACATATGGTACCCCTTCCTCCAGTTTTATGTGGAGCACGATGACCACCCAATCCTTGCACTGACACGAACAACCTACTTCAGTCCAATATAGTGCAGTCGTCGTTTGCACGATATACAGAAGTAGATGGTCACTACATGGCAACCGGTATTAAACCATATGATTTTTATCTCGTCTCATAATAATTATATTAAGGTTTCCCCATCTCTAAGAACTAATGAAACTACTCACACATAAAAGCACAAGACATCATCATATTAATGGTATGAATGCAAGATAAACAATAGTACGAGTGCAAGCGTAAATCCACAACTACAAGTTTTGGAATTTCAACGAGATGGAGCAGGGATTCGTTGGTGTTGATGAAGGAGACGGTGATGATGATGATGGAGATGGATGCCTTGGCCTTCCGGACCGCAACGGTGAAGATGGTGGCAGCCTCTAGTTGTTTCCTCCTCCGGATCCTTTCCGGGGGCTAGGTTTTCTAGTCTGTTTTCATGGAGGCGGCTGTTGTGTTCGTCTGATTGGAAATTCGAGACCAAAGGGTTAAAGTACTGGACGAGGCGGTTCGTCTGGAGGGAGTCGTTAAAACTTATGTTTCTTCCATTTCGCCTTTTTCTCCCACATGGGAGGCTTTAAATGCTCATAATCAGCATATTTCGTCCCATGCATGGTGAAAATACCATATATGAAATTACTCTTCAATATTTTGACGCGCGATAAAATGCAGAAATTCCTACCTCTACGTAGTAATAAAGTAAATAAAAATATTGTATGAAATGGACGCATCACTCGCCTAGTAAGCAATGTATGCAATTTTACATTAGTGGCCGTAAATGTGCAATTGTACATTAGTGACCATAATGTGCAATTGCACATGTAGTTTTTTCTCATGAAGTTATAGACTAGGCAAATGTAAAAAATAATACTCTATAAATTTGTACAATAGTTGTAAGGCCCAACCTCCCATTTAGCCCAATATTCCAAAGGACAAGCCCAATCGTGGTGAGGAGTCCTTATCGCTAATAGACTAAGGCTAATAAAATCGGAAATTCACTTTGACACCGGGTGCATATGCAACCGGTATTTGAAAAACATATTTCAAAATGTCAAAAAAATCTGAACTAAAATTTCACGGATGCATCTTCATATTATATGTGTTCACAAAGTCGTTTCACCAAAAACCGATATATTTTGTGCCTTGTGTAAAAAAGACAAAAAATGTGTCGTGAAAACCCTTATTTTAGCACCAAAGTTTGTCTTTTTTATACAAGCCACAAAAATGTCGGTTTTTCGTGAAACGACTTTGTGAACACATAACATGTTAAGATATATGCGTGAATTTTTTCCCAATTTTTTTGACATTTCAAAATATGTGCAAAATGCATTTTAAATAAAGGGTGCATATGCACCCGGGAGCCAAAACACCACTCCCAAATGAACAATTTAATCAACCAAGACTTTAATTGAATCTCTCCACGGCCTTTCTTCCCTCGTATTAGTTCTTTTCCACGTGCGTTGTCGTTGTAACTAGTATTTCTCTTTGCTCTCTTCTTATACATGTGGAGGGGAGGAACGAGAAAGGGGGACGGAGAAATTAGAGGTTGTGCTATCACCCCTGGATCACCCACGGGGACGAGTGCAGATGCGCTTAAATATATACGGTCTTGGTATATATGTTGAACGGTAGAATCGTTGATACTCGACTTTTTTTTTTTTTGAAAGGAATGCGGTAGGGGAAGCCCCTACAACGATTTTTTTTGAAATAATAAGAACCCAAATTTGCGTCCGTGAGAACTTGAACCTGGATGGCTGGGTTGTACATCAACTTCCCTAACCAAGTGAGCCGGGCTCACTTCCTACTCGACTTTGTTGTATTGAAGGTAGAGCTTTGTCCTCGTTTCGGGCGAAAAAACTGGTTGACAATTGAACTTTGTCCTATTTTATAGGGAAAAATAGTTGATGCTCGACACTCCTTTTTATTTTTTAGAGAACTCGACTTTGTTGTTACATGGCCTTTGCCTGCTTTCCAATAGTATGAAAAATCAAGTCTTACGGAATACGTGCCTCTTTGGTTCACAATAATTGAGAACCACAGGAATAAGAAAAACGTAGAAATACGATGTCATGACATGTGGAATCCTACAGGAACTGAAAACGCAGGAACCGGTCACACTAGCTGTTTGGTTGCAGCGCAGGAAAAACGCAGAATTTTTTTATGGAGTTGGATACTAGTCATAGTTGTCATAAACTTATAGGAGATTTTCCGTGAGGTCCAACCTCTTGCTTGAATTCCTATGGGATTATAGTGTAGGAAAGTATTCCGTAAGGCATACTTCTTAAGGACCCCTTTGATTGATAGGATAGGAAAAATGTAGGATAGGAAACCCATATGATTGGAATGTCATATCTAGTTGAATCCTATAGGAAGAGTACTTTGTGTTTGATGGCAAATGAATTATAAAAAGATGTTGCAGTGAATGCTAGAATTCCTATGTGATGTAGTATAAAGATTCTTATAGGAACTAATCCTATGAATCACGACTAACGTAGGAAAATTTCCTATAGGATAAAATCCTTTAAGAATCTTATGAATTTCCTTTAAATCAAAGGAGGCCTAAATTTTTTGGAGGATTCATTACTTTGAATCAAATAGACTTTATAGGAAAAAATCCTGTGGATTGAAATCTTATAAAATTTCTTTGAAAATCCTTTTGAACCAAAGAGCCCTACAAAGTTTGGCTTGAAAAGCTTGATCAAAACCGAGTGCTAGCCGCCGAGATCGGCCACCGCACCGCCTAGCAACAACTTTTACCTAGGCAGCTGCACTATTTTTTAGACGGAAGGCTCGAGCAGAGCTCAGCTTTAAATTAATAAAGCCATCCGGCCAAGGTTTCACACATAACACATGCGGCTGGACTATTCGACCATTATTTTCCGTTTGCGCTGTCCCCCGCTGCTCCTCCCTGCGCCTGCCACCACTGCCTAACAACGACGACGATGGGATCATTCGCTCGCTCATCATGCACAGTAAAGTCCCAAAACCTCTCGCGCGTCGATCGGGGCCCAGCGCGTGCGGATCCAAAAACTCCCACCAGGCCGAGTGCCCCTGACGCGTCGCCGTCGGTGTCGTGTCGCGTCGTGTCGATCGAGCGCCTGCGCCTCTCCGGCCGGCTGCCTGGCTGGCGAGCGGCGCCAGTATCCCGGCGTGGCTGGGTCCCCGCCGTGGACGTCGCCGTCACCGCTCGCCACCTCCTCCTGCCGAGTTGTCTGTCGCGGCCTACCTCGTGCCTCTGCATTTGTCTGTCTCCGGCGTCAAACTGTCAATCAATAACGTAATTGGACTGTTGCATTGGATTATTTGGATGTGACCTGTTGTTATCGGCCGTCGCTCTCGGCCGAGGATGCTGCGATGCATGCCAAGCTAGCCATCGAGCAACGCCAGCCAGCGTAGGAGCCAGTGCAGCAGGGCGCGTGACGTGTGCCGTCCCGTAGCTAGCTTTGTCTATATACAGGGCAGGACCTTGCAGCCCCTCTTCGTCTACCTCTCAACCTCTCTCATGAACACACACGAGAAAGCTCAAGAAAAATCACACGCACACACACAAGGAAGAACACAGAGGCTTTGTCGAGACTCTACCTTGACACACACAAAGGCTACATTATTTTCTCTACCCGCAGCCCGCAGGCCACACTTTCTCATTCATTTTGCACACCTTAAATAGGCAACACAAGAGTACAACGGCAGCACTACACCGGCCACTAATGCCATACACAAACCCACTAACTATTTGATCCACTAACCAAAACGTGCATCATGTTTGTGAGCGTTATATATGTTATGCCGTTATTTGAACTGTGTTTCGTAAAAAAAAGAAAAAAAACGTGCATGCATGCCTACCAGATTACATGCAGGTCACATCTGAACTGCATGAACTTGCTAGCTGAATAGCTGATGGCTTGTCGATCTGCTCGCGTTACCACTACACAACTCGTCAACTCTACCTTTGTGCTTCTCCAGCTACCGATCCGTCCGCGCCATGACGCAACAAACTAAAAACATTGACCTAAATCCTATGTAGTTAACACTAATAACAAGATTAGTTCCAACAAGGAGGAGGCACGCAGAGCTCGCGCCTGATTTTGGATGTGGCCGGCGGGACAGTTTTGAGAGAGAAAAACAACAAGAAGACCAGAGGGGGACTCCACCCCGGCTTTGTCATTAAGGTAAAAGTGAGGACTCGAACCCGAGATCTGACCCTTATGCGCATATGCACGGCTACCACTAGTCCACGAAAGAGTTCTCCAGTAGAGAGAGAGAGCTGGAAGATCCTGAAAAGAACACGGCAGAGGCACGGCAGGCCAGCTAAGCTAGTTGGCCGCTTGTTAAGCATAGCACGCCTACGCACGCGTCTCCGTCGTTTATCGATAGCTGCTTTCATGATCTGCCTCTGATCGACTCGTTGACGATGTGCGAACATGTAACATGGCTGGATCCGCAATTCGGCATGCTGTCATTTCCGTACGTACAGTTGTATTAGTTACCCTGCCGTGTATGTTGGTAGCACATGTCAGACTGTGGTGCAACGACTGGAACTGACCGATAATTCAAAAAAGAATGACCGAGACTAAAAGAAACCCACCAAAAGGCAACCTCTTCCATGGTGTTTATTTATCTCTTCTTCTTTTTTATACTAAGTGATTTTTTTCCGATGAAGGGCATTTTAATACTATTACAAGAACACAAATTATTACACCCGGCCTCTTCACAGTTAGGAATGCACATCCACAATAATCCAAAAAGTAAACACATAAAATACGATGTACAAGAATCATAGAGACCTCGTATAACGCCTAAGAATTTGGAGGACCAATACATAGATCAGGCTGCCAATACATAGACCACTCCTCTGGGATAAATATCACTCACCATATTGTCCAACCGTGTAAACAATTTCATAAACAGCCCTCAAAACTCCATGGTGTTAGTTTCTCAAATATTGTCATTCATGATCTAGTTGGTTAGTGCAGTGGTTGCCTGATTGATTGGGGAATGCTTGTGCTCAAGATTTGCATGATCGGGTGATTATTACTTTTTTTCCGATAAAGGGCATTTTGATAAACTCAAACATTAGTCTCAATGCCATACAATTAACGAGAGTCGCCTGACCAATCGTGTACATACATGTGTTAACAAGTTGCTATTCTCTAGACATTGAAGAGAGACCACAAAAATAGCTAGCATGTACACCGATAAATGAATCACAAAGGAGAAAAATTCTTACCATTAAAATAATCATTTCCACATAGCCACAACCACCATATTATGGCAACCCCTCCCATACTATTAAGGATTTTTAACTTGTGGTTGATGACATGCAACCGGTTGCCAAAATTATTTACAATATTATGTGACATATACATGTTAGAAACTACCTGGACCACTAACCATATAGAATGAGTAAATTTGCACTAGAACAACATGTGTTTGATAATCTCACACTAGTAGGGAAGTGCCTTTCTATAGAATGACATTTTGTGGCGCACCATTTTGGCCATGCGCCACAAACATACTTCTGTGGCGCACCATGCCAAATGCGCCACAGAGTACTGTGGCGCATACTCTGTGGCACATATACGCAAGAGTGCGCCACATAAACATTGTGGGTCTCCCCTCCACAAAAATATGGTGAACTTTTTGTGGCGCATTGAGCTGTATGCGCCACAGAAATGCTTCTTTCTGTGGCGCATCCTTCTCCATGCGCCACAGAAATATGGTGGGATATTGTTACTTTCTGTGGCGCATTCTTTTCAATGCGCCACAAAAAGCTCACCATATTTAAAATATGGTCTACTAATTAACAATGTGTGTAAATTCTTTTCTTTTAACCAAATTGTGTGTAATTTTTTTTAATACAATGTGTGTGTATTAAAATAATGGTCTACTAACAAATATGTGTACATTCTTTCTTTAGATTTAAACAAAAATATTTTTTCAAAAGAAAAATATTCTTTTTTTTAAATGTGTGTATTTACAATAATGGTCTACTAACAAATATGTGTATATTCTTTTCTTTAAGATGTGTGTATGTTCTTTCTTTAAATATAACTAAAAATATTTTTGTTTAGATAATAACAAATGTGTTTGTGTTATTTATTTAAATTTAACCAAAATATTATTTTAAAAGAAAAAAAAGTGTGTTAGCCAGGATTCGAACCTGGCTGACCAAAGTTCCAGGTTTCAGTGGCTAACCATTTGGGCTACGTTTATGTGCTTGTCACATAACAGACAGCAGTGCTTTTTAGCACTTGTAGCCAGGGAATTCTGTGGCGCATCCCCTAACAGATGCGCCACAGAATCACAAAATTCTGTGGCGCATCCGCTGAGGGATGCGCCACAGAATTCCCTGGCTACCACTTACATGTGGGCCCGCCCCCGTGCCGGCCTCACTCTTCCAAAACCACCAAGTCCAAAATCCGCGACACGCCGCCGTGCTCAACCACCGCCACCCCGCCGCGACGCCGCCGCGCTCGACCCCGCGCCCCACCGCACTCGACACCGCCGGAGCAACTCCGCGCGCGTCTGCTACCCCGCCGCCGTGCTCGACCCCACGCCCCGCCGTGCTCGACCCTGCGCCCCGACCGCCACGCATCGGCGCCGCCGAGCACCTCCATCGCCACCCGCCGTGCTCGGCCAGGAGCACCTCCACCGCCACCCTCGACGAGGTGCTGCCCCTCTCTCCCTCCCCTCCCTCTCCTACCATGGTTGCACTTTAGGTGTTTGATGAAATGACCCAATGAAAAAAATTAAAAAATTTGGCTAAAAAAATTCATTTAGGCTTGTTGTAGTTTGTGTTGCATATTGTGATTATTGTGCATCATTTTTGTACAAGTTTTGTTAGTGATATGTTAGTCTTCTTGTGTAGTTGATCATCTAGTGAAAGCACCAAATCGAAAGCAAAATATTACTGGTTTTTTAAATTGCATTATGGAATGCGTTATGTTTTAGGCATTACTTGCTTTAGTTTACTTGTATGAGCCATGCTAATCAATGAGTACATATATACATTCTTCCCTGTATGAACCATTTTTAATTAACTAATATGCATTATTTTGCCGTATGTAGGAAATTTAGAAGAACCTCCGCGTGATTTCAGGTGAGAAGTGGCGGCCATGATGTGGATGTGGATGTGGATGTGGATGTGTATGTTTGTGAGATGTGTATGTTTGTTGCCGGTCGGCATCTCCGACCGGAGATGTGGATATGTGTGGATGTTGCCGGCCGGAGATGCCGGCAACATGATTTGTTAAATCTATGCAGGTACCCCGAGAGGCCCTTGAGTTTGCCGGAACGTCGATTAACTTCCGTTCCGGCAAATTCGGGTACTCCATATGTCCCTTTTTTAGCAAAGGTCATGCCGAAATTTTTCGTGAATTTTGGCATGACTTTGCTAAAAAAGGGACATATGATTTGTTAAATGTCTGCAGGTACCCCGAGAGGCCCTTGAGTTTGCCGGAACGTCGATTAACTTCCGTTCCGACAAATTCGGGTACTCCATATGTCCCTTTTTTAGCAAAGGTCGTGCCGAAATTTTTCGTGAATTTTGGCATGACTTTGCTAAAAATAGGACATATGGGGTATTGTGACTAATGCATGGGCCGGGGTATCTTAGTACTTAATTAAGCGATTTTTTTCATATATTTGTTGTACTAACCTTTTGCCTCTTTTTAATGCAGTGCAAACATGTCGGAAGGCGGCCCTTCTAAGCACATGAGCGTCGAAGATCAAGCTAGAGATTTCAACAAGTCGTTCTGGGAGGTGTCCCAGCAGATGGAGGAGGAGGTGGAGGCCGCCGAGAATGAGCAAGAGGACCGGGTGGAGGACGCCGAAACCACAGATGGAGCTGCTAGTGCCGGTCAGGAGGATGACACCAGCACCACTGATGGTGGCGACCACACAGATGCTGCTACCGATAGCAACCCGACCGCTAAGCGGAAGAAGCCAAGGAAGGATCGGAAACCGCAAGCGCTCGACAACGCCACACACGTGTTCACCAAGGTCACGCCATGTGGCCTACCAGTGGAGCCGGAAAAGCATGCCAAAGAGTACATCATGCAACTAGGGTGCATCGTCCGGGAAAGCATGTCAATCAACATGAAGGACCTCAGAAGCAAGGGCAATGAGGCTTTGGTCGAAAAACTCCTCACGAAGCTTCACCAACGATACACGTTCCCGCTTCCGTTGAACAAAAAGGTGGACAGTTTAGCCATCACGAAGATGAGCACCGCCTTGAGCAGCTGGAAATTTCGGGTGAAGAAGAAGATCAATAAGGGTGAAAGCTGGGAGGAGATAAGTGCCAAAGAACCGACGCTCGACAAAGAAGAGTTCGAGATATTCAAGGAGTCCTTAAAGTCTGAGGAGGCTAAAAAATGGACCGAGTGGGGTAAGTTTATGCGGAGCTGAACATAGGTAACCACCGTTTGGGAAGCGGCGGTTACCGAGGAAAACAGCCCGTTTGGGAAAAGGAGGATGCCATTGTTGCAAAAATGGGAAAAGAGAACATGTGGCACAAAATCACGGACGAGCAAGTGAGGAACTTTGTCCGGTCCCGCTACTATCTGAACGAGGCGACGGGGGAATTCGTTACCGACGATGAGGATGTGAGGACATTCGAGAAATTACTGGTAAGGAATTTAATTTCCGCGGATATCTCAAAGTCCATTGCGTTGATCTAATTAGATAACGAAGTCATATATTTCTACATGGGTTCACCTCAATTTCCTTTGTCTGCAGGAGGATGAGTTGAAGGATGGCCCGTCGTTCCAGGAGTCGACGGAGCCGTGGGACACGACTTTCAACAGGGCGACGAACGCTTACAAGGATAGGGACAAGTCGAAGCCGCCGACGTCAGCTGGTCGTGTGTCCGGCTTTGGTACGAGCATGAAGTTCGTAGATTACTACTCATCTGACCCGGAGAAGAGAAAGGAGAGTAGGAAGATGAAGAGGGATAATACCGCCGAGGTTGTGGAGCTAAGGAAGAAGGTGGAGTCACTAGAGAAGCAAAAAGTGGACTCCAGTACAGTGGACAAGTTAGTGGACGAGAGGATCCGGACGCTCATACCCCCTGGGTTGTTTGAGGGGTTAGCTGCTTGGAATGCGGGAGGTCAACAAGGGCCCATACACGTGCCCAGCTTCAGCGGCAACAACTCAACCATGAACCGGGCCGTGTCACCGGACCTGGTGACCCCACCCAACGCCACCCTGCAGCCGTCGGTCCCTTTTGTCGCACCGACACTCCCTCCCGCGAAAGATACCGAGGCGCCACCACCCGAATGGCCGGAGGAGAATGTTAGGCCGGCCGCCGGCACCGGCGCCCTTGTCTCGACATTAGCCGAGATCAACGCCATCGACAAGGTAACTAATTAATTACTTAGTCCGCGTCATTTTCTATAACTCTGCCTTTTATGACTGCCACCCAACATTTGTTCACAAAAGGACACGCCTTGCATACTCCTGCATAGGATGGTACCCGACGGCGAGTTGAAGGAAGTTGCTGAGGGCATGCTCATCAACCATTGTGCCGTGATATGCACAACAATAGAATGAGCGAGGCCGTGATGAGGGTCAGGGTGACTGAGGTAGTGCCTGAGTTTAGTGCTATCGACCCCCCCATGCAACCTCCGGGAGCCGAGGTGCACATGCTCCTTGGAAATTGCCCCAGGTGGGTCCTGGAATGGCCGAAGACCCAAATTCGTCTTGGGGGGTTAAGGCGCCGCTCCACCGGCGCCACCTCTAAACCCCGGAAGCCGATCGTTCGGCCCTCGAAGCCGCCACGAAAACCTGTTGAGAAGGAACCGGCGCCACAAGCAGCAGTCGCCACCACCCGGAAGGAACCGCCGGTCGTTGCCACCACCAGCCGCCACCAAAGACTGTTGAGAATGTCTGTACCGCAACAGCCGTCCGAAGCCAAAGACGTTGCACCTCAATTTGATGGCAACGACGATGATAATGAAAATATCGACGTCGATGGCTTCCTCAACACGGGCGCGAGCAAAGATTTGTACATGCCTGCTATGGATGAGGAACCACCCTTCCGCGCTCACGGTGATCAACCTGGTCGTCGCACTACATGCCAGCGCCTGAGTTTTTCTCAAAACACGCCTCCGGAAGCCGGCGATCAAGCTCCAGACAAACCGGGTAACATTTTCAGCCCTGGCACACTGACACGGACGGTTTGCGCGGGGTTCACTGCACCCCCACCATCCCCAGAGAAGATCAAGAAGTCTAAGAAGAGATGTAGGCAAGGCACCTCTACGAGCCAGCCAGCTCCTAAGGTTATCCGGGGTCATGAAGACGTGACATCACCCCGTGCGGATAGCTTGACCCGAGTTCATGTAGCTGGTAAACTGTTGCTGCCTCCGGAGCTGCTCTGCCTCGCAAAAGGACCCATGCTCTCTTTGCATGAAGCTATCTTGATGATGGAGGGCCTGCTTCTTAAAGACAAGAATCCAAATTACCCGGTGTTGACGGTCCAGGTGTCGCAACAGTGGAACATGGGGTTCCCCTAGTACTGCCAAAGTGGGTCCACCCCATGTGGGCCCAAGATGAAGATGGACAAGACCAAGACTCAAGTCAAGCTGGCGGGTTCACCGTCAAGACACGCAAGGCCTGCATCGACTAAGGGCTCCGGTCCTGGGGACCTTCCGGGTCCCCGAATCAAGCAAGAAGGCCAGGAAGGACCCGAGAGCCCGAGTTCCCGGCAGGAGGCCAGGCTCCCTCTCGGGTACTTCCTACGTCCTGTGGATAAGCACTCCACCTCACCACGGAAGACTTGGGAAGCAAGGCGAAGGCAGCGCGGGGGGAAGCACGCCCGTGGTGGTGTCAGCTCCTGTCCACCCCAAGGCGGACGCTCCCACCTAACCCAAGGAGACGCTAGGCTGAGGAGAGGCCACGTCTCCCCCTAAACTAGATGAGGAGGGTCCTTCACCCCGAAGGTCCCTCACGCCCCTCACGTGACCCTGTGGCAACCCCTTAGCCTATAAAAGGAGGACCAAGGCACGGAGGAGGGAGAGGTCGAACAAGGACGAAGACAAGCTAGAACCAGAGCAAGACTAGACTAGGGCTGCGAAGGTAGAGAGGAAGGTGATCTCCTCCGGGTCAGGATCTGTCCTTCTTCTACCTCCAGCCAAAACCCTTCCGGGTACCCTGTCCGGGAGGTTCCATTGTAAGCCACACTATGAAGAACTCATCAATCCAGACATGCAGGAGTAGGGCTTTTAGCCTCCGGGCGGCCTGAACCTGGGTAGCTCCTTGTGTCCCTTTGGTTGCATGCTTTGATCGTGGAGAGGAGAGCTTGATCTAGACTCCGCCCAAGAAGACGATTCTCAGCCTCCTTCGCGCCCCGTGCCGAACCTAAAAGGGGGTATCCTATACTCCCGGTGTCCGTGCAACGAGACACGACATCTGGCGCGCCAGGTAGGGGGCGCAAGTGCTGGATTCATCTTCATCAAGTTCATCGGCAAGTTCTTCGTCAAGCATGCCTCCAAGGAAGAAGGGAGATCCTGCGGCGTCCAAGCCGGTCTCTCCCTCACGCACCAAGCTTCAGCTGAACGTCGTGCTGCTGGCGCACGGCGGAGCGCCTCTCCGTCCCCGCCTCCCATGGAGAGGGTGGCGCCGGACGAAGTGGACGGTCGCGACAAGGACAACGGCCCTGGCGGAGCGGCGGCTCCAAAGGGCGCCACCATGCCTCCTCCTCGCTCAGGGGAGAAGAGCGTCTGCAACGGCACCGGCAAGGAGCCCACCGCTGGAGGAGGGAACCACGGCGTTCGCCCCAGCGGGGATCCACGAGCATCCAAGAGCAAGACCTCCGCGCACTCGCCTTCGGACGTGCAAGCTCGCCATGATGCTCTAGTCGCTGCCAAGGCCTGATGCAGTTCCCTCCAAGCAGCGGCGACCCCAAGGTCTACCAAGAATGGAGGACTCGCGTCGAGAGGCTCCTCGACTTCGCCGATGGTGGTCCGTGGGTCGAACCCACTCAAGCTCCCACCGTCGACAACCCGGAGCAGCACAAGACAAAACACGTGATCCGCGAGGCCAGCCTCGTGGTGAACGTCAAGCCAAGACGGCGCCTCCTCGCACCGCGCCACCGATGGCTGATCGGCTAAACCGCGATCACGGCGAGGCCATCTCCATCGGGTCGTCTACCTCGCGCAACCCAGATCTTCGTGACGAGCTCAACAGCCGTCAGAACGAGGATATGCGCACCCGCATCGAGCGTCGCCGAGAACGTCACCGCCGGGAAGATCGGGGCATCGACCTCGCCGAAGGCTGCCTCGCCCTCGCTCCCGAGTTCCGCCACTTCAACTGGCCCAAGAAATTCAAGATCGACGTTCTCCGCTACGACGGCACCACGAACCCCCGGGACTTTCTGCAGATCTACTCTCTTGCTGCGATGGTTGCCGGGGCCGACGAGGTCATGATGGCCAACTGGTTCCCGTTGGCCCTGAAGGGAGATGCCCAGACTTGGCTTCTCAACCTTCCCAAGTGCTCCATCCGTTCCTGGCGGGCACTGAAGGAGCAGTTTCTGGGGGCTTTCCAAGGCGGGTACGAGCGCCCGGGGGCTCCCAGTGATCTCCACGACTTCAAGCAGTTGCCGGGTGAAACTCTCCGCAAGTTCATCCAGCGCTTCACCCAGAAGATGAACACCATCCCGTGCATCAAGGAGGAGTTGGTGATCCAGTCCTTCCACGCCAACGTCCGCAACCCCAAGATGCGCGAGAAGCTGAGCATCCATCGCGTCGAGTCTGCTCGTAAGCTCTGGGAGCTTGCAGACCGGTGCGCTCGAGCTGAAGAAGGAGCCAAGTTCCCCGGGGAGGATGAACCCGAGGACAAGGCCGCTCCAGCAAGAACAAGAAGCGGGACCCTGGACCCGACAAGCGGATCTTCGTCACCGAGCCTCTTCCGAAGAAGACCAAGCCCGCGCCGACTTCCGAGGAAGAAGGTGAAGGTGATCCCTGGTGCCACATCCATCCAGAAGGCAACCACTTGCTCAAGGACTGCCGCATGCTCAAGAACCTCGCCGTCCGGAGCAACGCCGAGCTGATGGGGTCAGTCAAGACGGTTGCTACAACTGCGGCACTGCCGGGCACATCGCTCGTGACTGTCCCACGGGTCGCCAAGGCGGAGGCGGCCGTGGATGGTACCGAGGCGGTGGCCGCGGGGGCCGTGGAGGAGGACGCGGCGGTCAAGGTGGTCGCGGGTACAACACTCCGGAGGCCGCCCACGTCGGCAACGGGGAAGCTCCGGCTCCCCAAGGAGGCAACGGCGGCAAGTATCAAGAAGTCACGGGAGTTGTCGGGTGCATCCACGGAGGGTCTTCTCTGCCTCCCTCCAACGGCGCCTGCAAGAGACTTGTCCGGGAGCTGAACGCGGTTGCTTCTGCTCCGTCCAAGCCCCTGGACTGGTCTAGCCAAGTCATCACCTTCGACCCAGAAGACCACCCTGCAAACACTGCCGGGGTCGGGACCCTGCCGCTGATCGTGTCGCCCGTCATCCACAACTACAAGGTCACCAAGATGCTGGTCGACGGAGGCTCCAGCCTCAACCTGCTGACGGCGAAGGTCCTGGCTGTCCTTCAAATCCCCTGTCTCGCCTACAAGACACTGGGGTGTTCCAAGGCGTGAACGGAAGTGTTACTCGACCCCTCGGGAAGATCACCCTTCCGGTCACCTTCGGCGACTCCAAGAACTTCCGCACCGAGGAAATCGTCTTCGACATCGCCGACACTCCGCTACCGTACAACGGCATACTTGGCAGACCTGCTCTGGCCAAGTTCATGGCCGTCTCCCACTTCGCCTACAACATGCTGAAGATTCCGGCGCCGTGGGGCGTGATCAAGGTCAGGCCGACATCGACGATGCTATCTACTGCGTTCACCAGCTGAACCAGACGGTGGCAACCACGGCGGACATCCCTCAAGGTGTACAGGAGGATGATGATGGGGCTCTCCCCGGGGGCTCCACATCTACTCCACCCAAGAAGGCGCCATTCCATGGCGATCCGCAGCTGACCAAGAAGGTGGCGCTAACCAGCGACGGAGTTCGCTCCATCACCATCGGCGCCCGCCTCACCGACAAATAGGAAAGCGCGCTCGTCGCCTTCCTTCGGGAAAACTCTGACGTCTTCGCGTGGGAGGCATCAGGTTTACCCGGCGTACCAAGGGAGGTGATCGAGCACAAATTGGCGGTCAATCCGGGGGCTCGCCCCGTGAAGCAGGTTCTCCGGAACCAAAGCAAGGAAAAGCTGGAATTCATCATCGCCGAGGTGGACAAGTTGATAGAAGCTGGTGTCATCCGGTCGGTTCCCCACCCAAGCTGGGTGGCCAACCCCGTGGTGGTACCGAAACCCATGACCTTCAAGTGGAGACTCTGCATCGACTTCACAGACCTGAATAAGGCCTGTCCCAAGGACCCTTTCCCCCTGCCGCGGATCGACATGATCGTGGATTCCACGGCCGGGTGCGAGCTGCTGTGTTTCTGGATGCCTTTCCGGGTACCACCAGATCATGATGTCACTCGAGGACCAAGAGAAGACGGCCTTCATCACTCCCAAGGGCTGCTACTGCTACACCCGGATGCCTTTTGGCCTCCGAAATGCCGGCGCTACCTTCCAGCGCGCAATGCAAGCATGCCTTGGGTCGCAGCTGGGCCGCAACGTCGAAGCGTACATCGACGACATCGTGGTCAAGACCCGGTACAAGGACTCCCTCATCCAAGACCTGCACGAGACCTTCGAGAACCTCCGCCGGGTCAACTTCAAGCTCAACCCCGACAAGTGCGTGTTCGGGGTCCCCTCCGGCAAGCTGCTGGGTTTCCTGGTCTCTCACCGAGGGATCGAGGCGAATCCGGACAAAATCAAGGCAATCGAGCGCATGGAGGCGCCCCGGCGGGTCAAGGACGTACAGCGCCTCAACGGGTGCATCACTGCACTCGGGCGCTTCATCTCAAGGCTTGGGGAGCGGGCCTTACCGTTCTTCAGGCTGCTCAAGAAATCAGGCCCCGTGGAGTGGACCTCCGAGGCCGAGGAAGCCCTGCAGTCCCTCAAGCGCTACCTCGCCTCGCCACCAATCCTCGTGGCACCAGAAGAGAAGGAGCCCCTACTACTGTACATTGCTGCCACCAACCAGGTGATCAGCGCTGTGCTCGTGGTAGAGCGTGACGCTCCTCCGAAGAAGTCAAGCAAGATCAAGGGCAAGCGACCCGGGAACTCTCTTCCGGGCAACCGTGCAAGAAAAGGCTGCCGGGTGACCAGGGGTCTCATGATCCTGGCGTCACTGCAACTTCACCAGCGACGCGGATCCCGTCGGGAATGGAGAATCTCCCTCCGACGAGACTTCGCCGGGGGCTACATCGTCCCCACCCCAAGACATCGACGAGGGGAAGCCGAGCCCTCTCAGGACTCGGCGACCCGCAAGGTGCAGCACCCGGTCTACTTCGTCAGCGCAGTGCTGCGCGACGCCCGGGAGCGGTACCCCATGATGCAGAAGCTGCTGCTGGCAATCCTCATTGCCTCCCGCAAGATGAGGCCGTACTTCCAAAGCCATCCCATCACGGTGGTGTCCAAGTACAACCTAAGAAGCCCCCTGGAGAACCCACTTGCCACTGGTCGCATATCATGGTGGGCCATGGAGCTTCAAGGTTTCGGTCTCAAGTTCGAGCACACGGACAACATCAAGAGTCAGGCGCTGGCGGATTTCACGGCCGAGTGGACCGAGACGGCGTTCGACGACCCGGAAGAGGAAACCTGCCTCCCCGGGAAGGAAGATCCTAGCGCCTGGATCATGCACTTCGACGGCTCCTACACCAAGGGGAAAGGAGGTGCTGGGGTTGTCCTAACCTCACCAACCGGGGACCGGCTGAAGTACGTCGTCCAGATGCACTACCAAGGGAACATCTCCAACAACACGGCGGAGTACGAGGGCCTGCTCGCAGGACTTCGTGCTGCCATCGGCCTCGGCATCAACAAGATCGTCGTCAAGGGTGACTCTCAGCTAGTCATCAAACAAGTGAACAAGGAGTACGCGTGCCCTCAGATGGCACCATACGTTGAAGAGGTCTGGAAGCTGCAGCGGCGCTTCGACAACTTCCGGGCTGTGTACGTCCCACGGGGAGAAAACACGGCCGCGGATGAGCTATCGCAGGTGGCGTCCAAGCAAGAACCAGTGCCTCCCGGGATCTACATCGAGGTCCTCAGGCGACCTTCGATCCCGCCCGAGAGGCTCGCGACAAGATCTGCGCCGGGGGCTGGCGACCCTTCTACCTCGACAACACGGGTAGCCAGCCCAGAAGCTCAAGACCCGGCAGCCCCTCCAGCGGAGGAAGCTATGCTTTCTTTCCGTCGGATGGTGCTACCGGTGGAAGGAACCCACCCACCCTGGGCCCGGGACATCGTCAAGTACATCATGGAGCACGCCCTCCCGGAGGACGATCACGACGCCGAGCGGGTGGCTCGTCAAGCCAAGCTCTACGTCATGATCGACGGCGAGCTCTACCGGCGACGGGACAACGGAGTCAAGCTCCGCTGCATCCCTCAAGAACAAGGCCAAGTACTGCTACGGGACATCCACGAAGGCACATGTTCAAGTCATGTGGCATCAAGATCACTGGCGGGTAAAGTTTTCGTCACGGGTTCTACTGGCCAACAGTCCTCAGTGATGCGGAGCAGCTAGTCAAGACCTGTGAAGCCTGCCAATACTATGCGAAGAACATACATCAGCCGGCGCAAGCTCTGCAGCCAATTCCAATCTCCTGGCCGTTCGCGGTCTGGGGGCTGGACATCGTGGGAAAGATACCGAAGTCTGTCGGGGGCCATGAATACCTTTTCGTGGCCATCGACAAGTTCACAAAGTGGGTGGAAGTGATGCCAGTACCAAGACAGACAGCTCAAGCAGCCATCAAGTTCATTGAAGGGATCGTGTACCGCTTCGGAGTACCCAACAGAATCATAACGGACAATGGCTCTCAGTTCACAAGCCGATCCTTCCTCAACTTCTGTGAAGAGCTGGGAATCAAGGTGTGTTTGCCTCGGTGTCCTACCCAAGGTGCAATGGGCAAGTGGAGCGAGCCAATGCGGAGGTCCTAAAGGGTTTGAAGACCAAGGCCTTTGACAAGTTAGAAGACAAGGGCAAGAACTGGATTGAGCATCTACCAAGTGTCTTGTGGTCCCTCAGAACCACACCAAGCAGAGCCACTCAAGAAACACCATTCTTCCTTGTCTATGGAGCAGAAGCCGTCTTGCCAACAGAGCTCAGGCATGGATCCCCCCGGGTACTTGCCTATGATGAAGACGCACAAGCTGAGAGGAGGATTGATGACATCAACTTCCTGGAAGAGGTGCGGTGCCGAGCTTCCTTACGATCTGCTCGATACCAGCAAGGGCTCCGCCGCTATCATGATCGCCATATCCGTTCACGGGTACTGGAACCCGGAGACCTGGTTCTCCGCAAGAAGCAGAAGCTTGATAACATGAACAAGCTGTCCTCCAAGTGGGAAGGACCTTATCGGGTGACGCATACCCTGAGACCCGGAGCTGTTTATCTGGAGGACGAGAAAGGCAGGCCGGAGGGCAACGCCTGGAACATCGAGAATCTCCGGAAATTCTACCCCTGAATACGAACATGAATCGCAGATAGTTCGAGTCAACTAAGCACGCCCAAGGGGCTAGTGTTCTGTATAAGGGTGTAAGAATCGTCGCCAAGGAATAAAAGATAAGTTTTTCAATTCCGTGAGCCTCTCTTGTTGTCGTGAAGTGTGTTATCCGTAACAACCCCCAAGCAGGGGGCTGACATGGTGCCGGTGGCTGACAGGTCGAGCGCGAGCAGCCTATCAGTAGGCGCTGCCACCTGATCGTGCCGTACTGCCGCGGTAAGAAGTGGAACGGGCAGTGCTGTGTTTTAAAGAACCTAAACACAGAAATGCACATTCAACTTTGCTTGCGGGTTGCTCCGGATGAAACACTTTCACGACATGTAAGGGAGGGTCCATTCTTTTCCTACTGAAAGTGTGTTGTGTGTAGCGCCTCTCCCGGGACAGGAATGGATGCTGAAGAGCGGCTCAGGAGCTGGATACCCGGGAAGGACAGAGTAGATCAAGGCACGGCAAAAACCAGCTAAGTCTTTGCATGTGCATCTGGCATTCTAGGCATAATATCTCGCTCGGAGTCAATATACCACCAACCTGCGCATGCTTGACAGTTGATGAGAACCTTTGCGGGGGTAATGCGTCCTCCCCGGCGAACGGTCAGATTTCCCTTCTGGCCTAGTACCCGTGGCTGTGGAGTGGACTCCCGGAAGGCATAGTGCTCTTAGGGGTGCTGCTACTGGTGCGGGCGGTCAGAGCACTTGTCACCTAAGAGATCTCCTCAGAAAACTTGACGGCGCGTTAGTGCAAAGGAGGTTTGGGAAATGACCCCGGGAGTTGAGCCCTAGGATTGCATTCATCTGAACTTACATTCTGAGTTTACAATTCTGGATTACATTCAGTCGAAGCTTTTCCTGGATACATATCTAGCCTATGCTACTAAGGCCAGCTCAGGGCTCCTGGCTGTGCAGCTCTGTCTTTCTGTTTTATTGCCTGCCGGGTGCACTCCCTCCCGGGGACGCCTGGGATGAAGGAGGGCATTCGCGCAGGATCTTCAGGGGTCCCATGGGCCGGGGAACTTCCGGGCAAACCCCGGCACATGCTGGCTGCAGAGGAGGTGCACATGGTCCACGAACTTATCCATGATGTCTTCCTCATCCTGTACGAAGGGAAGAAATCGAGTCAAGGCACAGGATCTTCCCAAGGGTCGTATTGCCAGAATCAAGGCGGCCTTACCTTGAAGACATCGTCAAGATCGCAGAGGAGGCGGATCAATCTCTGATTGCCTGCGGCCTCCTTCCACAGCTCCATCTTGATGGTGTCCTTCCGGTCGCCAGCGCTACCGATGCCTCCATGGCGGCAGAACCGGCGATGTTCCCCACTGCAGGGAAAACCAAGGAGACTCGAGGGCGAGGATCAACCTCGTCCTTTCTAGTGGCTCGGGCTCCAGCTTCGCTGGGTGCCTCCGCCGCTCCTCGAAAGACGGACTCCGCCGTCGACACATCGGACAAGGCCCTCTCTGCTTCGCCGGACATTGTTCTGCGGGACGAGGGGAGGCAAAGGAAGAAGAGGAGCGGAGCAAGGCGAGAAGATGTGGCGAAGGGGTGGAGTCTGGATGGTCTTTTATAGGCCTCCCACGCTCCACCTACCCCTTGACGCTACGGCTGCTGCAGTAATGGGAGCGCGTTTTGCAAAAAACTCGTTCTCATTCACACGGACGCGACACGAAGACAAGGAGGAAAACAAGATCTTCTTCATTTACAAGGACTACAAGGGGACGATCTTTTTTACAACAAAAAGGTTGGCTCCCGCCGAACAAGGAGCACCGCCGTACAATGGAAGACGCTACTTCCAGAAATACGACGTCAAGGCCGCCAAGGAGGAGGTCAACGAGATCTCCATGGCGCCCGTCCGAAGCTCCTCGCCTTCAGGAAGACGAGCTCCCCTCGACCTTGATGTCAGATGAGTTTTCCTCATCTTCATCCTCGTCGTAGGAGCTCGAGCTGCCGCTGCTGCTCTCCATGCAGCACTCCACGCGTCCGCCATCGACACCGAAGATCTTCACGGAGAGCGTAGCATCTCCGTCGTACCGGAACACCAAGCACTGCCCCCTGGACAGGCGGCGGGCACGGGAGAACGACTTCCACCCCGGACCCAGAAGCAGGGCGCCTTCAGTGGTGCGCTCCGCCATGGCCCAGGAGGGGCCATTGGGGCAGCCTTCCACCTGCAGCCAGAAGCCGGAGGGTCCGATGTCCTCCGTCGCCATCGCGAAGGAATCCGGCAGGAGAAGCCGGCTGCGAGGCCTGCGGTTCAGATCCACGGCGAACTCGAACGGCGCGAAGCTGGTATGAACCATGCTCCTAGGAAGAGGGGCAGCGGTGCCGCGGCCTCCACGGCCGCCGCGACCGCGAATCCCACGACCTCGCGGAACAGCTCGACCACGAGTGGAGGGGCCACTCTCCGCAGCAGCTGAAGAAGTACGAGGGCGCCCAACTCCTCTCTTCGCTCTCGCCATTGGCGCTGGCAGCTTGTGGGGAGGCCTGGAGTTGGACCAAGGAAGAAGATGACCGAAAAGGCCAGGGGTGCGCCTCGCTTTTATAGCCGCGGCGGCGCCTCTGCCAAGCGTCTCCTCGGTTCTTCCGTTAGTGGGAATCGAGGGGGCCCCGCAGTTATTCCCCCGAGCGGAGTAACTCCAAGACCTTCAAGGCCATCAGTGAAGCGAGCTGAGAAGACCAGGTACCCGGGACCCACTTTGACCTATCTTTAGGCCATGGCCCCGGCAGCTGGAGCAAGAGCCGCCGGGACCATGCCCGGGGGCTACTGTCGCAACAGTGGAACATGGGGTTCCCCTAGTACTGCCAAAGTGGGTCCACCCCATGTGGGCCCAAGATGAAGATGGACAAGACCAAGACTCAAGTCAAGCTGGCGGGTTCACCGTCAAGACACGCAAGGCCTGCATCGACTAAGGGCTCCGGTCCTGGGGACCTTCCGGGTCCCCGAATCAAGCAAGAAGGCCAGGAAGGACCCGAGAGCCCGAGTTCCCGGCAGGAGGCCAGGCTCCCTCCGGGTACTCCTACGTCCTGTGGATAAGCACTCCACCTCACCACGGAAGACTTGGGAAGCAAGGCGAAGGCAGCGCGGGGGGAAGCACGCCCGTGGTGGTGTCAGCTCCTGTCCACCCCAAGGCGGACGCTCCCACCTAACCCAAGGAGACGCTAGGCTGAGGAGAGGCCACGTCTCCCCCTAAACTAGATGAGGAGGGTCCTTCACCCCGAAGGTCCCTCACGCCCCTCACGTGACCCTGTGGCAACCCCTTAGCCTATAAAAGGAGGACCAAGGCACGGAGGAGGGAGAGGTCGAACAAGGACGAAGACAAGCTAGAACCAGAGCAAGACTAGACTAGGGCTGCGAAGGTAGAGAGGAAGGTGATCTCCTCCGGGTCAGGATCTGTCCTTCTTCTACCTCCAGCCAAAACCCTTCCGGGTACCCTGTCCGGGAGGTTCCATTGTAAGCCACACTATGAAGAACTCATCAATCCAGACATGCAGGAGTAGGGCTTTTAGCCTCCGGGCGGCCTGAACCTGGGTAGCTCCTTGTGTCCCTTTGGTTGCATGCTTTGATCGTGGAGAGGAGAGCTTGATCTAGACTCCGCCCAAGAAGACGATTCTCAGCCTCCTTCGCGCCCCGTGCCGAACCTAAAAGGGGGTATCCTATACTCCCGGTGTCCGTGCAACGAGACACGACACCAGGTACCAAAGAACGTGGACTTCGTTACTGAAGCCCCCGCCGATCTGTTCTTCATAGCGTTCGAGGATGTCTTCAACCTGTTTCACTCTAGACGGCTGGACTATAACTTGGTCCGCCTATACGCGATCAATATGGCGATGAAGATCCAGAGAGATGTTGCCCCGTACGTCAAGGTAGTGGATTCCTACTACATGCGTGACAGTCAGCTGGTGGAAGGATCAACGACACGGGATAAGGCCATGGAGTACCTGAAGAGGTTCATGCTGAACAACAAGAGGAAGAACAACCTTCTTCTACCTTTCTTTCCCGAGTAAGTACACATCCGCTCGCTGCCGTCGTATCTTATGCTTTCTTATAGATTTCTTCCGTTGTTGATCCTTTCCACTGCATTTTTTCCGACTAGGGACAAGTACTGCATACTCATCATCCTAAACCGAGGTGGTCCATTGCCACTTATTTGGACACGGGGAGTTCGAGCAATAAGAAAGACTACACCAGAATAAAGGGTGTTCTCGATGAGGCTCTCAAGGGCTACGCCCAAAAGGGAGGCCACTTCGAACAAGGACAGACGAACGGGGAATGTTTCGCGCTGAACAACAAACACCGGTTCATGCATGGGACCCAGTTCGATTGCATGAAGCAGAAGCATGGCAGCGTGAAGGATGCCTTCTATGTCCTCCATCTCATGAAAGGGTTTGTCCGAGATGCACTGAAAACAAAGTTGCCATCTAGTATCCGAGAATGGACCAAAAATGCAGGGAAAATCGCCGAGGATAAGCTTAGAGAAGACTTTCATCTCATCTAGATGGAGTTGTCGCGAATCATCTACGACGATGTTGTGACAGCAAAGGGGACCTTCAACAAAGCAAGTGGTAGGATAAATCATGCATACTCGCAATAAGTGTTTCTTTATTTTCTTTACTATAGACTTATCATACTCAATCTATTTATATTATTAACCAATATATATACCTATATTGACGCTACACAAATATTGACATGGTTACAAATATGAACACTAATACATGGTTGTATCCATTTCCAGGGTTGCATCAAAGGCAAATCGAAGAACACCTAGCTCTTCAAAATGACAGCCGGACGTGGACGACGAAAGACGGCTACAAACCGTTCCCGGCGCCGCTCAACAAGAAGACTCCTTGATCAGCAGGACGTGGACGTGTACTCTGTTTGATCCTAGTTTAGGCGGTCGTGAAAACTTCATTTATACTAAGACTTGTGTGAACTTTTGTACCAGTTAATTGTCACTATATATGTATGTATCTCGGGCTCTAACTGATGTGATGCCATATTTATCTGTCTGTTTTAATACCGTGTCAAAATATATTACTGTTTCTATTATTTTCTATATAAATACTGTAATATACATGTATTATTGTCAAATTAATACAACAAATAATCGATAATACAACAAATAATCGATAATTTAGCAAATAATTTAGTGGCGCATGGTAAATAATTTTGTGGCGCACCATATTCTGTGGCGCACGAAGCAAGTGCGCCACAGATAAATTATTGTCAAATTCATCAACGCATGGACTAATATTTCTGTGGCGCATGAGCAATATTTCTGTGGCGCATGCGGGAAGTGCGTCACAGAATTTTCTACTTTCTATGGCGCACTTCTGTGGCGCACCCACCATGCGCCACAGAAAGCTATTTTGGTGCGCCACAGAAAGGCACTTCCCTACTAGTGTCATCATGTTATCATGTTGAAGAAAAATATATTGTAAATTGCCTTGCCAGCCATGCACTGCAACTATGGATGACACCTTTGCCAAGGTACTAAGTAATTTTTGTGAGAGGCATCAACATTTTTTTTGTTATTGTCAACTGACATCTGAATGCATAAGTGCTTTCTACATGGAATTCATAGATAATTTTCCATTCTCGTGTAAGTTCTGAATTCGTCGGTCCCTAGCGACAAATGTACCATTGTGAACTTTCCTAGAAAATCATTACCTGCCGCAAGCCTAGGACCTAGTAAATTCCTTCTGAACGTCACATTAAATGGAAAGATACCCATTACCTTGAAGATGGTATCACTTTTATGACGGGTAATATTCCATCTGAACATCTGAAAGTGCATGAGACCTCATGTGTGGTTTTGGTAATGAATGACAATCTCTATGGACTAATGGTTGCATTGAGCTATCCTTGTAGGGCTTGTCCATTGGCAATGCTTGAACACCATGTGTTGGTATCAAGATTGAAAAAAGAAGATAAAGTGATGACCAAAGTAATATTCAAGGTATGATCCACACAAATGGCAATCTAGAGTTGAGCTTATTGCAAGTGTGGCTTGGAAAAGAAGATTGGGTGAACATTCATGTTTATCTCCAAGCCATCATATATATTAAGAGAAAAAGATGAAGTGCAAGTTCAAGAGAAGCATTTCGAAGAAATCATATGCTTGAAGCTTGTCACCCATTTGGAGATATTGGCCAAGTGAATATGTGCCTTATATAGGCTCTCCCATATTGGTGTATGGGGGAGCGATATATGAGTCTTCACCAAGCTAAAGCGCAATCAAGAAAGGTGGTCCACTTGAAGAGATCAAGATCGTCATCATCTAGCTCAAGTGGAATGCGCAAGGCAAAGGTATGATCTTGATAGGGTTTCTATTTTACCGGTCTCGTGGTGTTGTGGGAGACCGGGTTATAGGATAGACGACGTTCTATCAAGATGGGCTCTCAAGTGAGTAACTTGATCGCATCTTTGTGGGGAGCTCAAACCTTTGCATACTTGGCATCATCATATTTCTTGGTTCTTATTTGGTTTTTCTCCTAGTTGGGTTTTGGTGCTTGTCGTGATCTTCATGACAAGCCCAAATTCTTCAAAAACGGATTTTGTTTGGCAAACTTGTTGCGTTTTCATGTTGGAAATATTATCGGTTTATCCGTGAGGAAAGTTCCACATCTTCCCATGTGTGTCAACTTAAATCTAGTTATGGTTCTTAATATTTCCGTGAGGAAAGCTCTTGTCGTTACCTTTCCAACAAATTTGGTTTCACCTGATTTGGAGTTCGAACGAGAAAGTAATTGCATTTCAGGTTTGCTGAGTGGCTGGAGGAAATTCAGGACGGAGTATCCGGTATCCCTAGACCGGAGTCTCTGGTGTGCCCACACCGGAGTCTCCGGACTCAGGGGGACCGGAGTCTCCGGCCTGCCGGTTTTGGCACTCGTGCCCCAACGACGGCACTCTCTGTATAGAGGCCGAAAGTGGGCCGGAAGTGCCCCGGAGACTTCAGTGTCTCTGGTCTGGCCGGAGTCTCCGTCCTCAGGGGCCGGAGACTCTGCCCAGGCCGGAGACTCCGGCCTCCCCAGACCGGAGTCTCCGGGGTTATTTTTCCTGCAACGACTCTTTTTCGTGGGACCTATAAAAGACCCCCTTCTTCTCCAAAACAACCAGCTCTTACAAGCACGAAATTTCCCCTCTCTTACCTCCATTGTTGACCTTGGAAAGCTTGCCCCTCTCTCAATTCCTCCATGATTCTTTCATATCTTTAAGGGAAAAGTGAGAGGAGATCTAGATCTACATTTCCACCAATCCATCTCTCCTCTAAGTGAGGGGAACCCTTTGGATCTAGATCTTTGAGTTCCATTTGTTGAGTTCTTCTTTGTTATTCCTCTCTTCTCTCCCCATAAGCATTAGTTGCTTTTGATGGGATTTGAGAGTGAAAGATTTGAGCACTTGTGCTCTTGCCATTGCATTTGGTGCATCAGTTTGTGCTCTCCACGAGGATTCGTGGAAGTTGAAAGTTTGTGAGCTTGTTACTCTTGGGTCTTTGGACCCTAGACGCCATTGTGGTGATTGAGACCTTTTGTGGTCACTTGGGAGCTTCCAATCCTTTTGTGGGTTGTGCCTCAAGATTGTTGTAAAGGCTCCGGATTCCGCCTTGAAGGATTCCGATAGTGGAAGGTGAACCGAGCTTTTGGTTAAGGTTCATCGGAGAATAGGGTGAGGCTATTTGTAGCGTTTGAGTTTGAAACTCACACCCCTCCAACGAGATATACTCCCTAAAAAGGAGGAACTCGGGAATACATCCTCGTCTCCGCGTGTCTCGGTTATTTCTATATCCGAGCTCTTTACTTATGCACTTTACATTGTGATTGCCTTCGTGCTTGAAGTATTCAATATTGCTATCACCTTGTTGCTTGTCTTGCTTAGCATAAGTTGTTGGTGCACATAGGTGAGCCTAGTTTATTTTGTTGTTGGCTTGTTAATTTAAACACCTAGTTTTATTCCGCAATTATCAAGCCTAAACCGGAAATTTTAATTAGCCCATTCACCCCCCTCTAGGCGACATCCTTGTCCTTTCAACATCACATTCCATGGAGAAGTCTCCATTACCAGGCACGCCACAATTGAGAGAATCCATTCACTCTCAGGGTTTGTTGAAGAGATGGCAATTTGACCTTGTCATGCACCTCTTTGAAGTCAATTTTTAAGACCACTCCATTGATTAGTTTCTTTGGGTGTAATTCGTGAAACATCTCATGAAGGATAACCACCCCCACTAAGAATGTTTCTCCCTTGCATAAAGGTTGTGTGAGTCATTCAAATGACATGGCATGGTACTGAGTTGATCCTAATGGTAGCCAGCTCGGTGAACATTTTGAAGATAACATTACAGATACATATCGGTCTATATTGTGGGATCCGTTGTTCCTCATTTGTCTTAGACAACAAAATTACTGCACAAAAATTTAGCCTAAACAAGTATAAATGTCTAGCATGAAGAAAGTCAATCAACCTGAGAAGGTTTGCTTGAAGGACATCCTCCAAGGAAGGGTTAAGAGAGTCATTTTCCGCCTAGGAAACCTTAGAAATGCCATCCTTCCTGGAATCATTGAGATACGGTTTACTTGTTTCCATAGTTTTAAACAAACCCCCTGTAAGTATTTTGTAATATTGGTTTTATCTGTTCACGACCCTCGGTCGTATGCTAATCCCGGTGAAGACAATGAATGAGGTTTTTCTCTATAGCGACCATTGGCCACATTATGGGAAATATCCCGTATTACTGTCTCGTTCAAGAACTGACTGATTTTTGGACCGTTGGTACTCTTTAGTCTCCTCATGCAAAAGATGTATAAGATTTGATTAACTTTTAAGATCAATCTCATGCTCGGATAAAGGACGTGATTTGCCATACCTCTGAGGTCATTGACGATAGATGAAAGCCCTTGTTTTCCTTTTTAAAGATTCCCCTAGTATGAAGTGCCCATCCTCAAATGTATTGCTAGGAAGCGTTGATTAAATGAGGGTTATTATGGCTAACAGGCGATTTTATTTCCTACTTCCAAAGATTTTGAGTTGGTGGTGAGTTTACTCACCCATTATCCTTCGATAATTTTACATGTGAGGCATACTAGCGCACCGGAACTGTCTGCAAATATATAAAACCCAGCGTCATTTTCCTATAGTTAACAACATTGACAAGTATATCCGTTTTTAGACTAGTCAACTTTACTTGGTCACCATAGTTGACATCCAACAAGAGCATCACTATATATCACATGTTTAGCACAGTAAACTTAAAATTCATGTCAAATGTTTTGCTAGTCAAGATTACAATTACAATATTGTATAAGGTCACAAGTTAAGATGACATCGACTTGGAGACCTCTCGCTTACCCAGTTATGGATGCATGGTGAAGCTCTTTGTCCGTCTAGATCATCAACACATGGGTACCCCTTGTGTGACCGGAGTAGTACTCATCTCCTTTTATTTTGTTCTTCATCATGGATGGGAGATCTCGTGCCATGCAGATCATCAGGCCCATACTCTTTGTGTGGCCCGAATGCTCACCTGCTTACTTCCTTCCCCGAATGCTCACCTGCTTACTTCCTTCCTTCGTCATGGAAGGGAACCCTCCTCCGCGAGATCATCGAAACTTCCATACCCCTCGTGCGACCCTTGCGCTTGTCTTCTTTGAAACAGACCACCTTCTGCTTCACCTCGAACTGAATCAAAATTTTCTCATGTCTAGGTTTGAGGATGCCTTTTCTCTAAGATTTCATACAAGAAATTTCCTTTTGTAAGAGATTTTCTTATCTAAGCAATTTCTATTTCCGAGGATATAAATCATCAATCTATAAACTAACAAACTACAAGCTATCATTTACGTACCTAACCTGTGTAAGAAATTCATCCAAACAATATAAATAACTTATAACCTAATATGTAATTAGATCATCTAAATTTACTACAGTTTACTTGGGTGGACCTGGAGGAGCAAGAAACATGGACGTAGGGAGGGGGGCCATCGGGGCAGTGCCTCCTCTGGTTGGGCAGTGACGGAGGTATCTTGAACCTACCGCGCCACGTTTGTCGGCCGCATCTTCAACATATCCTCCAACGGCGGTGACGCTCGGAAGATGGTAGCTGCGCGAAATGCCGGTAGAGAGGAGCCGTCATGGTCAACATGCAGGAGCGGCATGGGTGTCAGGGAGGAGCAGAGGGTGTTGGCATTGGGGAGGCATTGGCGGAGCCACAATATGAATGGAGAGGGTGTGCGAGAGTGACTGGAATGGAACCCTATGAGTCTGAGGCGGAGAAATCTAAATTTAATTCGTTTTACGATTTGAGTCAGTTAATAATTTTTAAGTTTGGCTGTCTCTATATTAAGTTTTTACCATACTCGATAACCTAAAATTTGATACTACTAACTTCATAAGAGTATTTTTCTATGATACAAATATTTTTGTTTGAAATAAATTGTTTTCATATAAACTTGATGGTCGAAGTTTTAACTTGATAAGTGCACGGATGTGCAGAACAACCTAGAATTGAGATCGGAGGGAGTACATATCAATATGGTCCTCTGCGTGCCAAGAAAAACTGGCGATCTTTTTTTTTCGAACATAAGAGGGCACAAAGTGCCCGATTTGATTTTCATTCAGCTCAGAAGCAAAGTACATTGAGAATTACATAGCCCAACAAGCTTAGATCGGAGAGAGCAGCTAAAATTGGACAAGTAAGGTTGCTATGAGCTGAGTTCCTGCAAGAACTAGTAGGCTCAGATCGCCTGGATCGTTTTGCCTGATGTGCACAGTTGTGAGCCACCCCATTTAAATCTCTAGAAATATGAAGAACTTTTGACTGAAGAGGGGTGGTCAGATTCTGAAACTCCACAAGCTAATGACGAATCTCCCAAAAGACAGAAGAATGATCAGTAGAAGGAGCCGCCGTGGAGCGAGCAAGATTGAGGTTGTCCGTCAGAAACACTGGAGCAGCAAGTTGAATCTTTGCAGCAACTGCACCTGCAAGAAGTAGAGCGTGTGCCTCTGCCAGGAGAGGTGAAGTAATCCCAGCACGGAGAGCTTGGATGAATACGTCAGTGATTCCTTCCTGGAACTGCAGTCGCAAATAGATACCCAAACCTGCAGTAGCAGAAACTGAGGATTTTGGTAGCTTCCAGGCTGCATCCGTATAGATTTTATGCCTGTAATAGAAATATCATTTGAAATAGAAGCTCCAGGGGATGGGTAGCTGCTTGCATATTGATGTCGAGCAACGGACCAGTTCTAAAGGAGAAGAGTTTACCCGTACGATCACTGACAAGTGACAAGATAATTAAACGGGGAAGGGGTGATGTGAGGGAATGGCTCTATTCATGGGACAAGTTTTTTCAGGCCAGGAGAGATTAACCTAGTTTAGCCATCCTGCCGCCGAAGCTAAGCCAAGTAGAGGAGGCAGGACGTACGAGAGGACGGCCCAGTAAAACCAATTGTCTGGCCGGTCCAAATAATTGGTCCTTATGCATTGAGTGCAAGCGAGCGAGAGTTGATGGATCTAGCACCTAGCAGCAAGCTGCAGCCTGTGCGTATTGCAGCCTAGCTACTTGTTGCGCGCAGTGCGTAGTTAATGGGAAATGCACTGTGCCTCCGTGATGGCGCGGTCGGTCGGGTCGGGTATACGGCGCTAGGTTTGGTACCGGCGTGAAAAGAGTGGCCTTTCCTTTGAGAGAGGATTTTTTGGCTACTTTTAAAAATAATCGAAAATGGTACTCCCTCCGATCCATATTAGTGGGCATAGCTTTGTCTAAATTCATATGTATCTAGTTAAGTATTTAGACTAGATACATGTGTATCTAGACAAAGTTGTGTCCACTAATATGGATCGGAGGGAGTATTTTAAAGTTTCACATTTTTTCTAAAAAAATCTTGCATACATATACATGTTATCTACATATATGCATAGTTTTGCTCAATAATACATCATATCATAGACTTCACAGAATCATGTATCTGAAAAAGGTGAAAAAGAACTCATTTTACTTGCTAGATTTGTTTTTTTGTGCAGATCACGTGAAAGTATATTTCTCTGAAAATTTGATCGTACATAGCAGACATGTGTACTTGTATGTTTTTTCAGAATTTTTTGAGTTTAAAAAGAAAGTCATTCCGAGTTCAGCTAAAACATTCCAAGCAAGCCTTTAAGAACCGGTCACTTGTCGAGATATAAGGCATTCGAGTATTGTCGGGGGAATAATTAACTCGCGGCTTATTTAAAACCAAAACAGCGACTGCATCTTCATGATTACGCTATTATTGGGACACGTAAAGATGGGCTCGCGGCCTACCAAGGAAGGCTCCAGAAGGTCGGCGTTAACTTGCCTAGAAAGACAAGAAGACAATCGGTTCGTGTAGAACTCTTGTAACCTGACGAGTATCTGTGTATATAAAGAGAACTCGCAGGACTTAGACAGGGACAAGTCCTCAAACCCTAGTTCATACGGCGAGTACCGAGATCGGATCGCCTCCATTGTAACACCTCATATATCATATCAATACCAATCTAGGGTAGGCAGGAAGTAGGTCTTTACCTCACATTGAGGGGCCGAACCTGGGTAAATCTGTGTTGATCTTTGTTCCTGCGATCCCAAGCTCGGAGACGATTGACTCGCGCAATCCCACACCTACGAAGTCATCCATGACATCTGACGTGACAAACCCACGACAGTTGGCGCCCACCGTGAGGCCTGCGGTCAAGAGCGTCACGTTCCGCGCAGGATCGATGAAAGGAGCTGAAGATCTTGTCGTCGGCCGCATCATCGCGGTCGATGACATACCTCTTGTTGACGATTCAAACTGGTGGCCGGAAGCTGATTACCTAGAGACCGGCCGCGTCATCCCGTTTGGATCTATCAACGTCTTCGTCGGTTTCATTAGTGGCAGATCTGTTAGCCCAGTCCAAGAAGGCGACTCAGCAGAAGAAGTCGCCGATGACGGAGAAGAGTCCGTGGAGAGCATGGACTCGCAAGAATTTGGGTCCATCATACCCACCCTTGAAGAAAGCTACTGGGACTATGGACAGGAATCACCTTAGTGCCAGATCAAGAGGCGGCACAAGTTGGGGTCTATATGGCCGGAGGGGCAAGTACGTCAGGAACCGCAGGAGAAGCCGAAGGGTCGGCACCCCCCGGCAACCCGCTGCTTATCCCGGTGTCAGCCGCAAACGCCGCCGTCTGTGCAACAGAAATTGAGGCCGCCAGGGCCGAGCTCCTGTACGAGGTTCGGAGGATGGAAGAAGAGCGCTACAGACTCGACCAGGTGAACCAAGGAATCCAACATGAACGACAAAGAGTAGCCGCGCTTGCCGCGACTCAAATACAAGTTGACTCGCAGGCACAGGCGCGAGCGACTCAACCAATGGTAGAATTCCCACCCACTCCAGCTGCTGGAGCGGAAGTCCAACCAGTCGCAAGAAGATTGGGACCAACAACTGACCAAGAAGCCCAGCAACTGCCATCGCAACAACCGAGGAGGTTTCATACTCCGCAAGGCCACTACCAAAGCCCCGTCGATAATATGTATGTTGCGGCTAATACTTGACACAGATGGTACCAACGGGCAACGACCCGGTCAACACCGAAGCACGGCGCGCGATACAGATGTTGAGCACTGCTGTCTTACAACAGGCCAACAGAGCGGAGGCCGAAGGGCAGCTACCCACCGTACCGGCCAACCGCAAGATTGCAGCAGAAAGAAGCGTCCAAAGCAGGCCACCAGAGAATATATCAAGAGTCGCGCAAAGGCAGCAGGAACAAGCCGCAGAAGCACAGGCTATCATGCCAACGATGCAGACGCGGCCCGCGGAAGTTAACAACCCCATGGGCACATCCACAACCCTGTCCTCGCGACTCAAGGGCTCGGCGTGTTTCACTGAAAAGATCAGATCGGAACCTTTCCCTGAAGATTTCAAAGGACCGCGCAAGATGGCAAACTACAACGCCAGCATGGATCCTACCACCTGGCTAAACAATTATGAGATGGGATGAGTATTTTAAATGCCTCAGAAGAAATATGCGCAAGGTACCTCAACATGATGTTGGAGGGCGCGACTCACATATGGCTACAAAATCTACCCCCCAATTCTCTAAATAACTGGGTAGAACTGAAAGATGTTTTCATCAAGAACTTCCAAGGAACCTGTCGGGGGGCTACCCCCGGGTAGGGTCAAGGCGTGACATAAAGATGAGTTTAAAGATATGCCGAGGTACGGAAAGGGCCGACCTGTTTGGGCCTGGGAGAATCCGAGGTTCATCTTGACCTGGAGAGTATAAAGGCCGACCTATCTTGGCCCAGAGGGATCCGAGGTATCCCGTTGGCCTGGGCCGAGGTTCACTGTCCGAGCTATGTTCAGTCGACCTAATACCTCGGTGCTATGGTTTGTGTTGTGAGAGCAGGAGAAGCTGTGGGGAAGAAGTAAGATCCGACCTGGTAAAGATCTTAAGCGCAAGACCCGAGGTACGGAGCCCGTCACATCCGTGCCGAGCTAACCAAGGCAGGAGGCCGTAGGTCGGGCAGGAGTCAATGCTCCTGTCACTTCCAGCCGGTACAAGAGTGCCTGACGCAGGAGCGTCTGTCAAGGAGCCTGGCAGAGGCGTGCCCCGGGTTCGGCGGGGCTGCACGTCTCTGACCGCTGACCACGCGGGATCTGGGAAAAGGCTACGAGGTAGCTCTGCCAGGCCACGTCCTGTCTCTGTCAGAGGAGACATGCTAGTTCTGCCGTTAGGCAACAGGAGATGGGCAGCCACGTCTTGTCCCTGACAGAGGTACGGTGGTGACCGGTGCAGAGGCATGGCAACAGTGTTCAGCGAGGGGCACAACGGTAACCCGGCTGGCCTATATAGTGGGCTTCACCCCCCTCCTGCTTGAGCCCGACGAGATCGATCGACAGAAGAAAAAAGAGAGAAAGGAACCTCGGAACACCCGGAAACACCTCGGATCTAGCTCGGAGTGCCTTCTTCCTCCCGTAGCTCCATCTTTTACCTCAAGTTCTCACCATTGTATCATCATACAGCTCGAGGAGCAGCTTGTACTTGTCACTTTGAGCTATACACTGAGTAGGATAGTGCTGCAGTAGGGGTGTTACCTCCACAAGAGGGCCCCGAAGCAGGGTACATCGTGGTGTGCTTTGTGTTCTTGGTTTCTTGGTTCTTCGTTCGTGTTCTTGCGTGTTCTTGCGTGTGCACTTCTTGAGTGCATAAACCCTCCCCGGATTCCCCCAACGACCATTCGGCCCCATCTTAGCCATACCTATGGCATCTGCCGTGATCCCACCACGACAGTTGGCGCCCACCGTGGGGCAGATTGAGGCGTTGGAGGGAGTTTTCATCCGGACGGGCTCAGGCGAGCGTGTTCTTTCCGGGCTTATCGCCAAGATCGGTGAGTTCACCTTCATCAGCGACAACGCGGGGTGTTTCGCCGGCAAGCCCTTCCCCGAGCATGGCTTCACCATGATGCTCGGCAGCTTCGTCACTACGTTGCTGTCGAGGTTGTTCGCGGGTACCCGGAGCAGGTGCTCGTGGACGACGAAACTCCTCTCCTCGCGGCTTTAGGTCGGCGTATCACTCGCCCCGAGAGCTGCGTGGAGGTGATGATGACTGGTCCGGTTGATGCCGCTGGCAAAGTAGATGCCAGCAAGTCCAAGGCAGCCGAGGTTGCTAAGGTGAGATCTGCAAAGCCCAGGCTAGAGAAAGAGTTGCCTGGCACCCCGAGCTGCAGGGCCGAGGTGCGACCCTGGTAGAGATAGTGGAGACACTGGCAGACCCAGTAAATCCAGGAGTGGATGTAGTGGTGACTGTGGCCGACCTAGAGGCAAAGCGTGTCCTGTTGCAAAGGAGGCTGTAGCAATGATAACAGCTAGAGATGAGTTCAATAGAGATCTGCGTGAGTACAATGCAGCGAATGGCTTCACCCCGGTAGCAGTTGATACACATAGGGGAGCCGAGGTGCGGCAGAGAGGCAAGGGGCTCAATGATGAGATAAACAGGGAGGCTCGACCTACCACCTCGGCTAGGAGTGAGAGTCGCGTGTCGACTGGAAGGCCGGTGTATAGTTCCCCTGCTAAGAACCTCAGAGCTGCCGAGGCAGGCAGGGCCGAGCTATCCGGGTTACTGGAGATGCATGGCGTGCGCAGCAGAAGCGAGTCAATGAGTTAGTGTATGTAGCTAACCAGCAGAATGAGGCTCTCCGCAGAGCATATGCCGGGGCTGGTGATTCAGAGATGGTTTATTCAGCTAGGCCAGTTAGTCAGGTGTCCAAGGGGCAAGCCTCGTCTCCACTCGTCGGAGGAGCCGATCGAGCCCGGAGTGTCACCTCGGGTCAGAACAAGCAGCTGCAGATGTATGATCCGTGTTAGCAGCAAAGCAGAAGGTGGGCCAGGGCAATGCTAGCCGAGCTAAGGGAAACCCCGGCCCAGGCAATGCAAGCCGAGCTAAGGGTAACTCCGGTCAGGGAAATCAGAATGGCGGGCAAGCAGCGTCGGCTGGCCGAGGTAAACCACCTCCGCCCCCGAGGTATCAGCAACAACCCGGCCGCAGGGGCAATATCAGCGAGAGCCGGAGTATGTTCAGCAACCTCAGAATGTCGGTCAAGGCGATGACCGATATGATGATGGAGACTCGGCCATGGCGCGAGCTGGATACCACAGAGTGGATGGGGCGTTGGGACCTCGGATAGGAGGTCGGATGTTAGCTCCAGGCGATGTTCGTAACAAGCTGGATAGAATCTACTTGTCGAGCAACTGGAGGAGGAAGGCCCTCCTGGTCCGGCGTGTTTTGGACCTCGGATCATGAAGGAGCCACCACCACCAGTATCTCAGTTCCAGTTAGGTCGGAACACCAAGCCATACAATGGGAGCACCAAGCCACAAGATTGGCTGACAGATTATGTATCCTCGGTGCACATAGCGGGGGGCAATCGCCGATGGGCGGTCCGGTATCTCCCGCACATGTTGGAAGGTCCAGCTCGGATCTGGCTGAATAATTTGCCGGAGTATAGTATCAACTCCTGGATAGACTTGGAGCTGGCGTTTAACAGCAACTTTGCTAGTACATACAAGAGGCCAAACCGACCTCAGCTCCTGGCGGCATGTAAGCAAGATGATCATGAAACTGACCGAGAATTCTTAACTCGGTGGAGCAATGTTCGGAATTCCTGTGAAGGAGTTGTAGAGGCACAGGCCATTTCCTGGTTTGCAGATGGTTGTCGACATGGCAGCATGCTGTGGCAGAGGCTCCAAGAGATATGCCGAAATCCCTAGCAGAAACAATCCGGATTGCAGATTCTTATGCTCTGGGTGATCCGATGCAGCCAGCAGCAGAGGCAGTGGCACGTAACAGAAGGAGGGAGCCAATAAACAACCGGCTCGGACCAAGGTGTAATGACCGCCAGAGTTCGGACAAAGAGGAGGGAGCCGGACTACCATACACCTCGAACCAAGTTGCAGCGGTGAACCCGGATCAGCCCGGAGCTGGAGGTGTCCAGAGGCCAAAAATCAATGGTCCGGCATTTAGTCCGAACCCGGAGCCACCCTTGACTTATGAATCAATGATAGATGGTCCTTGCTGTTACCATACGACCGACCCGCGCAAGCCAGCCAACCATTCAACCCGGCAGTGCAGCTGGAACCGCAGAATCAGGAAGAAGGGGCAAGGCCGGAGGAATCAGAGCAGGACCACCTCAGAGATTTCAGCCGAGGTCCCACCCAATCTGTCCGGAGCAAATGTTACCCCGATAACCACTGCACCTCTCCGAGGCCTGCAGCAGCAAGCCCGTGAATGTTGTGAATGTCCGAGGTAATAACAACAACAATGGTGCCGGACCAAGTCAGCAGTATGAATACCCCGGAAATGACTATAGAGAGGCTCATGCGAGCTATGTGGTCTTTGTGACCGAGCCAACTGACAAGAAGAGCGTGCAGAGGCGTGCCATGGAGGTGAATGCAGTAATGCCGGTGGTGCCGACCTATATGAACTGGTCTGAGCAGGAGATCACTTGGAGCAGGAAAGACACACCTCGGATCATGCCGAGCCCTGGAAAGTATGCCCTGGTGGTAGATCCAACGTTGTGTGGGCCTACCAACAATGTGAGGTTCACCCGAGTTCTGGTGGACAATGGCAGTGCCATCAACATCATGTACCGAGACACAATGGTGAAATTGGGCATATCGCCAAATCAGTTGATGCCAAGCAGTTGTACTTTTCATGGGATTGTGCCTGGCGTTTCCTGTGCACCCATGGGCAAGATATGGGTGGATGTAGCATTTGGAACCAAGGATAATTGCCGAGTTGAGAGTATCGAGTTCGAGGTGGTGGACTTGGAGAGTGCATACCATGCATTGCTTGGAAGGCCGGCTGGCCAAGTTCATGATTTCCACCCATGTTGCATACCTGAAGATGAAAATGCCAGGGCCTAATGGGATCATATCCATCTCGGGTGACTACAAGCGAGCCATTCAGTGTGCCTCGGCGGGGTCTAATCTGGCCGAGTCTTTGGTGATCGCAGCTGAGAAGAAGAAGCTGCATCAAGTGGTGGCAATGGCGCAGTCAACACAGCTCGGCTGTCCGGACTGATGAGCCCGGACTCAACTGCAGCATTCGAGGTGCCCAAGGAGACCAAGAAGATCCCCATTGACCCGGAGCACCCAGAGCATATGGCCATCATTGGGACCGGGCTGGGCGAGAAATAGGAAGGCGAGCTCTGTCACTTCCTCCGTGAGAATCGGGATATCTTTGCATGGTCGGCTAAGGACCTGCCTGGTGTTCCGAGGGAGTTGGCAGAGCACTCTTTATTTGTCAGGCCGAGGTGAAACCGGTGAGGCAACCGACCCGTCGTCTCTCAGACGACCGAGACAAGTGGTGCTGGACGAGCTGGCTAAGTTGCTTGCAGCCGGGTTCATTATGGAGGTGCTGCATCCGGACTGGATATCCAATCCGGTCTTGGTGGAAAAGAAGAAAGACGAGCCAGCCGTGGTCAAGGTGTGGCGCATGTGCATTGACTTCACTAACCTCAACAAGGCGTGCCCAAAAGATCCATTTCCATTACCTCGGATTGATCAAGTGATCGATTCCACTGCTGGTTGTGAACTGTTGTCTTTTATCGATGCGTACTCTGGTTTTCACCAGATACCACTGAACCCAAAGGATCAAATAAAGACTGCTTTTATTACCCCGTATGGGGCGTATTGCTATCGTGTCATGTGTTTTGGTCTGAGAAATGCCGGGGCAACTTATCAGAGGTGTATGCAGAAATGCCTGCACTCTCAATGGGCAAAAATGTGCAAGTGTATGTCGATGATATCGTCATCAAAACTAAGGAGAAACGTACTCTCCTCGAGGATCTCGAGGAGACATTTGTGAATTTGAGAAAATATCGGTTGAAGCTTAACCCGGACAAGTGCACCTTTGGTGTCCCGGCTGGAAAGTTGCTCGGATTCCTGGTGTCTAGCCGAGGTATCGAGGTTAACCCGGCCAAGATCCGAGCTATTGAGAACATGAAGTTACCGAAGTGTTTGAAAGATGTGCAGAAGTTCACAGGGTGCCTAGCCTCGTTGAGCCGATTTGTAGTCGGCTGGAGAAAAAGCCTTACCTTTGTACCAGCTCATGAAGAAAAGTACCGGGTTTACATGGACCCCGCAGGCCGACGTGGCGTTCAATGAGCTGAAAAAGATGTTGTCCACTGCCCCGGTGTTGGCGTCACCATTGCACAATGAGCCGATGTTACTTTACATTGCGGCCACAAACCGAGTTGTAAGTGTGGCAGTGGTGGTGGAGCGCGAAGAAGGTGGCAGGTCGGTGCAGAGACCGGTGTATTACTTGAGCGAGGTGATCTCTACCTCGAAGCAGAATTACCCTCACTACCAGAAGATGACGTATGGTGTCTACCTGGCGGTCAAGAAGTTGAAGCATTATTTCCAGGAGCATCCCATGACGGTGGTGTGCGAAGCTCCAATCTCGGAGATCATCGGGTGCAAAGATGCAACTGGCCGAGTTGCCAAATGGGCGATTGAGGTGTCTCCATATGCACCACATTATGAGAGAAGAGATGCAATTAAATCCCAGGCGTTGCCGGACTTCTTTTGTGATTGGGCCGAGATGCAGTATGAGCCACCCAGGCCGGACTATAATTATTGGAAAATGCATTTTGATGGGTCCAAGACAAAGATCGGGCTGGGGGCTGGAATAGTCCTCACCTCGCCAAAGCGAGATCAGCTGAAATACGTGCTGCAGATTCATTTCTCAGCATCAAACAATGTGGCGGAGTATGAGGCCTTAATCCATGGCCTCAAGTGGCAAGGAGATCGGTATCCGGCGTGTAGAGTGCTTCGGCGATTCCGACCTGGTGGTGCAACAATCTTCTGGAACTTGGGATGCTCTGGATGCCAACATGGCGTTATATCGGTTCCATGTGCAAAAGATATCCGGGTTCTTTGAAGGGTGTGAGTACAGGCATATACCTCGGGCAGAAAATGATGCTGCCGACGTGTTGTCAAAGCTCGGTTCATCGAAAGAGGCAGTACCACCAGGGGTAGCCCTGAATCACTTGAGAACTCCTTCAATCAAACCTTCTCCTGAATCCGAATCTATTTTCATCCCGGCGGAGCAAGAGCCCGGACCTGTTCCAATGGAGGTAGACGTCGGTGCGTTTGGTCGGACCCGGGGACTGCGTGGCAGAGCTCGGGGACTGCGCACCGAACCTCGGGGACTGCTCATCAAGACTCGGGGACTGGTCGCAGGATGGTGGAGGAAATAATGGAGGAGATTATGGTGGCCGAACCAATGGAGGTGGACGAGAATTTTTCCTTTGCACCCAGTGCCGGAGTGGGCGGAGCAAATCATGAAGTTCATAACGGAGGGAAGCTTGCCAAGTGACACAACCGAGGCTAGGAGAATCAAAGGAGGGCCAAGGCGTACACCATCATCAACAAGGAGCTCTATAAAAGAAGCGTAACCGAGGTGTTGCAACGGTGTGTCGAGCCAGCTGAAGGAGAATTTGCAACGGTGTGTCGGGGACTAATGTCGGGGGGCTACCCCCGGGTAGGGTCAAGGCGTGACATAAAGATGAGTTTAAAGATATGCCGAGGTACGGAAAGGGCCGACCTGTTTGGGCCTGGGAGAATCCGAGGTTCATCTTGACCTGGAGAGTATAAAGGCCGACCTATCTTGGCCCAGAGGGATCCGAGGTATCCCGTTGGCCTGGGCCGAGGTTCACTGTCCGAGCTATGTTCAGCCGACCTAATACCTCGGTGCTATGGTTTGTGTTGTGAGAGCAGGAGAAGCTGTGGGGAAGAAGTAAGATCCGACCTGGGAAAGATGTTAAGCGCAAGACCCGAGGTACGGAGCCCGTCACATCCGTGCCGAGCTAACCAAGGCAGGAGGCCGTAGGTCGGGCAGGAGTCAATGCTCCTGTCACTTCCAGCCGGGTACAAGAGTGCCTGACGCAGGAGCGTCTGTCAAGGAGCCTGGCAGAGGCGTGCCCCGGTTCGCGGGGCTGCACGTCTTTGACCGCTGACCACGCGGGATCTGGGAAAAGGCTACGAGGTAGCTCTGCCAGGCCACGTCCTGTCTCTGTCAGAGGAGACATGCTAGTTCTGCCGTTAGGCAACAGGAGATGGGCAGGCCACGTCTTGTCCCTGACAGAGGTACGGTGGTGACCGGTGCAGAGGCATGGCAACAGTGTTCAGGGAGGGGCACAACTGTAACTCGGCTGGCCTATATAGTGGGCTTCACCCCCCTCCTGCTTGAGCCCCCGACGAACAGATCGATCGAAAGAAAGAGAAAGAGAGAAAGGAACCTCGGAACACCTCGGAAACACCTCGGATATAGCTCGGAGTGCCTTCTTCCTCCCGGGTAGCTTCATCTTTTACCTCAAGTTCTCACCATTGTATCATCATACAGCTCGAGGAGCAGCTTGTACTTGACACTTTGAGCTATACACAGAGTAGGATAGTGCTGCAGTAGGGTGTTACCTCCACAAGAGGGCCCCGAAGCAGGGTACATCGTGGTGTGCTTTGTGTTCTTGGTTTCTTGGTTCTTCGTTCGTGTTCTTGCGTGTTCTTGCGTGTGCACTTCTTGAGTGCATAAACCCTCCCCGGATTCCCCCAACGACCATTCGGCCCCATCTTAGCCATACCTATGGCATCTGCCGTGTTCCCACCACGACAGAACCTGCAAGCGACTCTGCAATGTAGAAGATCTCGAGCGTTGCGTTCAGAGGGAAGGCGAGTCAAGCCGCCACTGGATGAGAAGGGTGGCGGAAATAATACACTCCTCAGATAATATACCACCAAGCTCAGCCGTCCTGGTCATGGAGAAAAACTGCAAGTTCGAGCCGCTGATCCATAAACTGGGCCGCATGAAGGACAAAGTCAAGAGTCTCAGCGAGGTAATGGCTGCGGTTGACAAATACGCCGGCTCGGACAAGACCAGAGATGCGTCAGACGGAGAAGAGGAGAAGGTTGCTGTCGAAGGAAAGAAAAATATCAGCAAGCCTCAACAGCAACAAACCAGCCACAACAACGCGAGTCAAAACAAGCGCAAGAGTGAAGAAGGAAACTCTGGGCTCGTCGCCAACACGCGTGGAGGATTCAGAGGCCAACGAGGAAGGGGCCGAGGAAGCGGCTCTCGTCCAATTAATATGGAAGAAGTTTTCAGTCGACCGTGCGATCTTCACACAGGAGGTGACGGGCGGCCAGCAGACCATACCAAGGCGCAATGCAACTATTTCAAGAAGTGGAAAGAGGAAAGCCAACACAACAGGGGAAACCACCATGAAGGAAACCCTGGTGCGGCTCATGGTTCAGGCGTCGGGCAGCACAATGCGAGTAATCCCAAGCAAGCGGGGCAGCACCACACAATAGTTATCAACACCCCCAAGAGGGAGGAGAAATTAAGCCACAGAAGCCAGCAAGTGAACGTTGTAATACCAGCAACCCCCAATTGGCTAAAGTGGTCAAAGCATGCGGTAACATGGAGCCGCGACGATCACCCCCGCAGGTGCGAGAACCAGGGAAGCTAGCGCTAGTTGTGGCACCCTACGTAGCAGGATACAAGCTAACCAAAGTGCTTATGGACGGAGGAAGCAGCATAAACATCATGTACTACGACACGTTCAAGCGCTTGGGCTCATGGATTCCAGCCTGCAACACACAATGGCCGTGTTTCATGGCATCGTCGCAGGGAAATCTGCACAGCCAGTGGGAAAGATAACCCTGGGAGTAACCTTCAGGACAGAAGAAAACTTCAGAAGCGAGTTCATATGCTTCGAAGTGGTGAAATTTCAAAGCCCGTATCACGCTCTGCTCGGACGAACAGCCTTCGCCAAGTTTATGGCCAGGCCCTACTGCGTGTACCTACAGTTGAAGATACCAGGACCAAGAGGAGTCATCACGGTGCACGGCGATAGAGAAAAAGCAATAGAGTGCAAGGAAGGAGATGCAACCTTCGCAGAATCAGCATGTGCCGCTGAAGAGCTAAAGAGCTATAAGTCACAGGTGGACCCTAACGACATGAGCGTGGTCACCACGCCATCCACCGAACCACCAATCAAATTCAAAGCGGCCCAAGACACCAAGCAGATAGATCTTGTTCCTGGCGACTCATCTATGCAGACAAGCATCGGAGCACATATGGAAAAAGAACAGGAACGGGCCCTCATCGCTTTCCTTCAGGAAAATAAGGACATCTTCGTATGGAAACCATCAGATATGCCAGGGTACCAAGAGAATTGGCAGAGCATAGCCTCAACGTGAACCCTGTGGCCAAGCCAGTAAAGCAGCCATTGCGGCGTTTCCACGACGACAGGAGAAAGGCGATAGGGGAAGAAATAGCTCGCCCGTTGGCCGCAGGATTCATCACAGAAGTGTATCACCCGGAGTGGGTGGCAAACCCAGTCCTGTTTATGAAAAAGAACGGCACATGGCGAATGTGCATTGATTACACCAGTCTCAACAAAGCCTGCCCGAAGGATCTATTTGCCTTGCCACGGATTGACCAAGTGATTGTCTCGACGACCGGATGCGAGTTGTTGTGCTTTCTAGATGTCTATTCAGGCTATCATCAAATCAAGATGAAGAAGGAAGATCAGGAGAAGACATCCTTCATTACACCCTTTGGGGCCTTTTGTTACGTCAGCATGCCCTTTGGATTGAAGAACGCAGGCGCGACTTACCAAAGGTAAATTCAAAATTGCTTGCATGAGCAGATAGGTCGCAACGTTCACGCCTACGTGGACGACATTGTGATTAAATCGCAAGTGTGCCAGGATCTTATCAGCGACCTAGAAGAGACATTCACAAATCTTAGAAGATACAACATGAAGCTCAACCCGACGAAGTGCGACTTTGTAGTACTAGCGGGGAAGCTATTGGGGTTTATAGTATCAGAAAGAGGCATTGAGGCCAACCCTGACAAGATAAAGGCTGTAATGGACCTCCAAAAACCAGAAAAGATCAAGGATGTACAACGACTTACCGGTTGCGTCGCGGCATTGAGTCGCTTTATATCAAGACTAGGAGAAAAAGCATTGCCTTTGTACAGATTGCTGAAAAAATCAGATACCTTCCTTTGGGATGCAGAAGCTGACGAAGCTTTAACAGCTCTGAAAATTCAGTTGACAAATGCTCCAGTTCTGACGGCTCCTAAGGATAAAGAGCCCATGCTGTTATATAGCTGCGAACTCTCGTGTTGTAAGCGCCGTGACGGTCGTAGAAAGACAAGAGCCAGGAAAGGAGTACCCAGTCCAAAGGCCAGTATATTACGTAAGTGAAGTACTCACGGCCTCAAAGCAGCGTTACCCCCAATGGCAGAAGCTAGTATTTGGTGTGTTCATGGCGAGTAGCAAGCTGAAGCACTACTTTCAGGAACACCCAATAATTGTGGTCAGCTCAGCACCGCTGGCAGACATCATCCGCAATCGAGAGGCCACAGGAAGAGTAGCCAAGTGGGCAATTGAGTTGGGACCACATCATATAAGTTATGAGCCGCGCACATCAATTAAGTCGCAAGCCCTTGCAGATTTCATCAACGATTGGACAGAAATCCAGGTCGCTCCTAGCATGGCGGAAACAAAATACTGGACCATGCACTTCGATGGGTCAAGGCAGCTACAAGACTCGGGGGCTGGAGTTGTACTAACATCCCCCAAGGGAGACAAGCTAAGATACGTGCTTCAAATACACTTCAACTGCACAAACAATGTGGCGGAATATGAGGCGTTGCTTCATGGACTTCGTATAGCAAAGGAGATGAGCGTTAGTCGCATACGCTGTTTTGGAGGCTCAGATTTGGTAGCTCAACAGGTCTCTGGAACGTGGGACAGTAAGGACGCAAATATGGCTGCATACAGAAGAGAGGTGGACAGAATTGCTGGACACTTCACTGGATACCAAGTCGAGCATATTGATCGTAGACAAAATGAAGCGGCAGATGCTTTGTCTCGGCTTGGATCCAATAGACAGTCAGTCCCGCCCGATGTTTTCTTGGATGAGTTGCACAACCCATCAGTTAAACCTCCAGCAGAGATTGACATCGCAGAGCCTGAAGATGATTCAACTTTAGTCGTAGCCCTGCATGAACAGCCAGGATGGACAGAGCCATATATGGCATATTTAAGTCGCGAGTGCTACCAGATGATGAGGTAGAGGCGCACAAAATAACACGGCGATCCAAGGCCTACACAATAATCAACAATGAGCTATACAAACGCAGCGTTTCAGGGACATTCCAAAGATGTGTATCACCAGAAGAAGGACGAAAAATCTTGCACGAAATTCATGCAGGCGATTGTGGCCATCATGCTTCGTCAAGATCTTTGGGGGCAAAGGCGTTCAGACATGGTTTCTTCTGGTTAACGGCGCTAGCAGACGCCGAGCAGATTGTCAGAGTGTGTGATGGATGCCAAAGATATGCCATGCAAGATCATATGCCAGCTCAAGCACTTCGCACAATACCCATCACATGGCCTTTTGCCGTATGGGGTTTTGACATGGTAGGGCCCTTCAGACGGTCCCCAACGGGAAAAACTCACCTCCTGGTCGTGGTGGACAAATTCACAAAGTGGATAGAAGCAGAACCCGTGGGAGATTGCGAAGCTGAAACAGCAGTCAAGTTCTTGAAAAGGTTATATTCCGCTTTGGGTATCCCCATAGTATCATCACAGATAACGGGAGCAACACCTCTGAAGGAGCTACAGAAATATTTTGTGCAAACAATGGGATAAGGCTGGACCTCACGTCAGTATCACATCCACAGAGCAATGGACAAGCTGAGCGAGCTAACAAGGAAATCCTCCATGGAATTAAGCCACGCCTTATTGAAAAGGTTGAAGCATCTCCAGGATGTTGGGTGGAGGAATTGCCAGCTGTGTTATGGAGCTTAAGAACAACCCCTAACAGATCCACAGGATTTACACCATATTTCATGGTCTACAGGGCAGAAGCGGTTATGCCCAGCGATATCATACATGATTCACCAAGAGTTGCGGCCTATGTCGAAGCAGATAATGAAGCAGCTCGTCAAGGTTCGGTGGACACACTAGAAGAGGTCAGAGACTTGGCAGCATCAAGGTCAGCGGTATATCAGCAAGACTTGCGACGCTATCATGCCAGACGCATCAAAGCCCGCACCTTTCAAGAAGGAGACCTAGTGTTACGACTCAAGCAAGACCACAAGGGAATGCATAAGCTATCCTCTCCATGGGAAGGACCCTATATCATCAGCAAGAACCTAAACAATGGATCATACTATCTGCTAGATGTGAGGGAAGAAAGCAGCGATCGCCATGATTTCGAGGATCGTCTAGAGGCGCCTCGCCCTTGGAACGTCGCGCAACTGCGACCGTACTACACATAAGAAAAAGCTAATCAGAGCTAAGCATCATCTTTTCTAGCTGCATATAGCTGAGTATCATCACAGCCACTAAGGGCTCCAGCTTCAAAATTGGTCGCCACTTAGGCGCGACCTGAAACACCTGTATCAGAAATCGGCCGCCACCTAGGCGCGGCCGTACATTATGTATCAAAAATCGGCCGCCACCTAGGTGCGGCCGTATGTCTCAAAAAGGGATCGCCACCTAGGCGCGATCCAACCCTATGTATAACACTCGGTCGCCACCAAGGCGCGACCTTATGTGTCATCATAATCAAAACTGCTTATAGCTACATATCATTATTGTTTCTTGGGGGCTTTGTTGCCCTGAAACAGCCAACTTGCTGGCAATTATAAAATTTACCTTAAGTTGGATTGCAACCTGCATTATGTGGCCAAAGTACTGGGGTGTGGCGTCAATCGAGCTTGATTGCCTATCTTGGCCGCTCTCGACCCTGAACACACATGTTCCTAGGAAATACTGAGTCGCGCAAGTGCCCACTTAAAGGATTCAGACAGACCCAACAAGAGGTCAACCAATGTACTGCTTATAGTACGGAAACACCAATTGCAATTGCTTATATCTTAACAATTGTTTTATCCGTGATATCAAGTTATAGGTGACGATCTTCAAAACCTTCTGAGAAGAATTGAGATGATTATCAAGTCACATCAGCTCAATCCTTGGGGGCTACAACATATTATCATCAAAAATTTGAAGATTGATCATCATCAAGTGCTGAAGTCATCAAGCTACTTTGACAAAGTAAGAAGCTCACAAAGTCAGATGCATCATCCAGATCAAAAGTGTGAGTAAAAGCCAATCCAACGTGATCATGAGTCGCAAAGCAAGGAAGTGCAAGCCAGAAAGAGAAAAGTGCAGCCTAAACGTTCAAGGAACCCTTCAAGATCAAGAAAACATATCAAGATATCCGATGAAGTTCAGGCTACACTTGGGGGCTAATGTCGGGGGAATAATTAACCCGCGACTTATTCAAAACCAAAACAGCGACTTCATCTTCATGATTACGCTATTATTGGGCCACGTAAAGATGGGCTCGCGGCCTACCAAAGGAAGGCTCCAGAAGGTCGGCGTTAACATGCCTAGAAAGACAAGAAGACAGTCGGCTTTGTGTAGAACTCTTGTAACCTGACGAGTCTCTGTGTATATAAAGAGAACTCGCAGAACTTAGACAGGGTCAAGTACTCAAACCCTAGTTCATACGGCGAGTACCGAGATCAGATCGCCTCCATTGTAATACCTCATATATCATATCAATACCAATCTAGGGTAGGCAGGAAGTAGGTCTTTACCTCACATTGAGCGGCCGAACCTGGGTAAATCAGTGTTGATCTTTGTTCCTGTGATTCCAAGCTCGGAGACGATTGACTCGCGTAATCCCACACCTACGAAGTCATCCATGACATCTGACGTGACAAACCCATGACAAGTATCGCTTACCTCACACACCTAGAGCTGGTCACCTGTCGAGATACAAGGTATTATCAAGCTGGCTGATACGATGCAAGTCACAGGCTTGACATAACGTTACACACCTAGAGCTGTTTTTGTTTTGTTTGAGAAACACAATACATCCGCAAATGGACACACACGTACACTCAGACATGTAAAATTGTATGCTTACGTTTTTATTCTTCGGGTGTTGTTTGAACTTTGAATGGATGCAGAAGCAGAGATCCTGTCTGTGGTATGATAGTTAGGAGGGTGGTTGTACCCCCAACCCATCAGAGTTTAAATCATAGATTTGACATTGATGTTTCTTATTTAGGCGAAATATTCTTCAGTGGGAGGCGACGTTCCCGTCGACAGCGAGTCGCCTGTGGTGACTTCGTCAATCTCAAGACCCGACTGCCGGCTCAGTCTTTCGAAGGTGCTCATAGGGGTAGGGTGTGCGTGCATACGTTCATAGGGTTGAGTGTGTGCACGTGTTTGTGAGCGTCTGCGTTGTACTGTGTTTCGCAAAAAAAAGATGCAAAAACAGTGTGGTCATCGGTATTTAGTTCAAAGTTGAGCTATATATTGTGCCCACTTTTACGCACATTCCAAACGAAATGCATTATTCGGTAAAAAGAACTGAGCTGCTAAAGCCCTCTAAGCAAGTAAGCTTTTAATGGGCTAGTTCTTTTCAGCTTATTTTACGGCTTCCAGTTGCAATAAGGTTAGAGCATCTCTAGCGGCACCCCCAATAAACTCGCCAAAGGCCCAATGGAGGTTCGGACGTAAAAATCGCCTACAACGGTGTAGTGCCCCACCTTTTAATAAAGATAGAACACCTGTGTATGTGCTAGTCCCTGGATCAATGCTAGCACCACAGTACAGAACTCAAGTGTATCTTTGCATAAGTATCAAAATTATTACATCGAGATCCAGAATAGCCAAGTATAACTTTATTACAAAGTGCATAACCTTGAAGGCTAGCAAAAATTCAGAGTTCACAAGCAGAAACGAAATAGCAATGAGCCTCCATCTTCAAGCATGCGCCACAGGCAGACATGTTGGGTGTAGACTCGAGTACAGAAATTATTCTTCATCTGAGGTACCTGCACATTTAAATATGCAGCCCCCGAAGGAGGTCAATACAATGAAGTATTGGCAAGTGACTATGGTGGATAATATTGACAAGTCTAAAAACTATATGAGTATTTGGCTTGGTGGAGTTGTAGGCTATTTGCAGAAAGCAAGTTTTCTCCTATCTTTTGTAAAAGAGTTTTATTTTCAAGGACTTGGCACCATGGGATAAAACCCATGTGCACCACAATTATTTTTCCTTAGTCTAATTTTTACTTCTTGAAAACGGTGTTGAGATTCTTCTGTCCATCCTTGTCCATCTGCTCAAAGTTGTCCATCACCGGGGACACGGCTAAGTACTCAGATTTTTGACTCTGCAGAGCTTGTGCACTTTCACCTTCAGACCCAATTAACCAAAACATCCTATACACGCGGAGTGCATTAAGGAAAGGAGAGAATTGAGACAAGATCTTTCAGAAGAAGAATTCAACCATACTAGCAAGACCCGTTCCACCTATGAAAATTCTACATCTGCTTGTCAAGCTGACAGGTTGAACTCTCACAACTTAGTTGATTCAAGACAGAGCCCATTGTCAAAAGGTTGCACGGGAAGCATCTAAACTTGGAGGGACTTGGTAATATCTTTGTTCCTAGGTGGCAATCCACAAGTGTACTCTCGGGTAAAAACCACCATGCTCATGGCCCTAAGTATAATGGAAATTACCTTAGGCGATGACAACCACAAGCACAGCCCCGAGTAGCCGCTCAACATAAACCATTCAACCAATCCACCCAGGTGTGCATTTAAATTTTTATACTTAGAAATTTTCCACAACAATTCCATAGAAACAAAATTTAATAGCATTGCTAAGCATCTAATAAAACTTAAAAGGGCTGCGGTACAAGGTAAAAAGGATGGCTACACACTTCTAGGATTTATCATAGTATAATAACTAGCATAGTATAAAACTTAAATAAAAATCCTATCATGCATACTACTAAAAAATTCCACTAATGCATATAGGAAAAATAATGGGTGGTTTATGAATGTCACTTGCCTTGGTAGCAGGATGAACAAGCACAGCAAGAAAAACAATCACACGAGTAACCTTGCTCCTCCTCACAATCTTACAAGCAAAACAAATAAAACATAAACACACGAAATACAACAATTTATAAACATGTATGCACGCATGATATGCCATGAACAAACACTGAACAAACTTGTTACACTTTTTTATTCTCTGTTATTAAATGCATGCGATGCAACAGTGCAGTAAAATTTTATTTTATTTTAAATAAAATAATGAGAACAAAATAATAGCAAAATAAGGCACTACAACACTTTCTTTTGATTTTGTTATAAAAAGTTTCAGATAAAACGTATGTTGACCTTTCTGGACAGAGGACAAAATTACCAGCCTATTACAAAAGGTTCTACTGAAAAATCATTTTTAGAAATTAATTTATAGTTTAAATAGTCGAAATACTCCTCTGCAATTTACTCGAAATAAAAGATACATACTAGAAAAACTAATGAAACAGAAATAAACTACAGGATCAGGGTTCTCTTCATAGGTCAGATCACTCTCCAGTTGTACTTCCTCGAGGGGTACAGTATCCTTCAACGGAGTCCCCAACATCTCGGGGTGACATTTCTTCAATTGACTGACATGGAACACATTATGGACCGCAGATAGAATTTCCGGCAGTTCCAACTCATAGGCCACTTCACCTTTGCGAGAAAGGATTTTGAATGGTCCAATGTATCGCGGTGCTAACTTTCCTTTGATCCCAAACCTTTTTACACCACGAAGTGGTGATACTCTGAGATAGGCTCTATCACCCACTTCGTAGGTGACTTCTCTACGTTTGGAATCTGCATAGCTCTTCTGTCGAGACTGGGCTATCTTCAATCTATCTTTGATCAGTCTGACCTTCTCTTCCGCATCCTGAATTATATCAGGTCCGAAGAAACTCCGTTCTCCTACACCACTCCACAGCAATGGGGTAGTGCATTTCTTCCATATAAGGCTTCAAACGGTGCCATCTCAATGCTTGCTTGGTAACTGTTATTGTAGGAGAATTTGGCGTATGGTAGGTTGTCATCCCAGCTAGACCCATAATCGAGCGCACAAGCTCTTAGCATACCCTCCAGAATCTGGTTTACTCTCTCAGTCTGACCATCTGTTTGTGGATGAAATGCCGTACTGAATTCCAATCTGGTTCCTAGTGATTCATGCAACTGTTTCCAGAAATGAGATGTGAACTGGGTTCCTCTATCAGGCACGATACTCTTAGGAACGCCATGAAGACACACAATTCTCTTCATGTAAATGTCGGCTAACTTAGCAGTGGTATAAGTGGTCTTTACGGGTATAAAGTGTGCTATTTTCGTCAGACGGCAAACTATAACCCAAATGGAATCATAACCCGTTTTGGTCCTTGGTAGTCCTGTAACGAAGTCCATACCAATAGAATCCCACTTCCAGTCCGGCACCTTCAAAGGTTGTAGAAGTCCTGCCGGCTTCTGATGTTCTGCTTTTACTCGGCTGCATACATCACACTTTGTGATATATTCTGCTATATCTCTCTTCAGATTATTCCACCAGAATCTTTCCTTCACATCCATGTACATTTTGGTATTACCTGGATGAATGGAGTAAGGTTTCTCATGGGCTTCTTGAAGAATCAACTTCCTAAGATCAGGGTCATTGGCTACACACACACACGTTTTTCAAACCACAGGGTTCCTTGCTCATCTTCATGAAATCCCTTGGCTTTTCCTGCTCTCAGATTGACCTTGATTTCTTCTATATCTTTGTCTCCCTTCTGAGCTTCGCGTATCTTGTCCATCAGAGTTGGTTGTACTTCTAATGCGGCTACGAAATCCTCTGATACTACTTCCAATCTAAGGTCCTTGAATGCCTTGCATAAATCCTCAGGTAATTCCCCTGCCGTGAGGCCATTCACATACACCTTGCGATTCAGGGCATCTGCTACTACGTTAGCCTTACCAGGATGATATTCTAAGCTTAGATCAAAATCCATAAGTTCTAACCATCTTCTCTGTCTCATGTTCAACTCCTTCTGAGTAAAAATATACTTCAAACTCTTGTGGTCGGTGAAAACTTCACATCGTTTCCCCATCAGATAGTGTCTCCAGGTCTTCAGGGCATGTACTACTGATGCTAACTCAAGATCATGTGTGGGATAATTAACTTCGTGTTTCTTGAGTTGTCTGGAGGCATATGATGCTACTCTGCCTTCCTGCATTAATACACTTCCAAGACCATGGCGTGAGGCGTCACAGTACACCTGAAATTCCTTCTCTAAATCAGGCAAGCATAGAAATGGGGCTGACACTAGACGTTTCTTCAACTCCTGAAAGCTGGCTTCGCACGCCTCCGTCCACTCAAACTTCTTTTCTTTCTTCAACAACTCCGTTAGGGGCTTGGCAATCTTGGAAAAATTCTCTATGAATCTCCGGTAGTATCCTGCTAGACCAAGAAAACTACGGATTTCTCCAACATTCTTTGGTGGCTCCCAACTGGTTATAGCGGAAACCTTTTCAGGATCTACTGCTATACCCTCCTTAGACACCACATGACCTAGAAATCCGACTTGCTCTAACCAAAACTCACACTTGCTGAATTTGGCATATAACTTATGTTCTCTTAGCCTCTGCAGTACCAGACGCAAATGTTCTTCATGTTCTTTGTGGCTTTTGGAATAGACTAAGATGTCATCGATGAATACCACGACAAACTTATCCAGAAAATCCATGAACACTTTATTCATCATGTTCATGAAATATGCGGGAGCATTGGTCAATCCAAAAGGCATTACTGTGTACTCATAAGAGCCATATCTGGTAACAAATGCAGTCTTAGGTATGTCCATTTCTCTAACTTTCATCTGAAGGTACCCTGATCGAAGATCGATCTTTGAGAAAACACAGGCACCTTCCAATTGATCAAATAGTTCATTTATTTTGGGAAGGGGGTACTTATTTTTGATGGTTTGCTCATTTATATCTCTGTAGTGCGTGACTAGCCTCTGCGTATGATCCTTCTTCTCAACGAATAGGACTGGTGCTCCCCATGGTGATGAACTTGGGTGAATAAATCCCTTCTTTATATGTTCTTCAAGCTGCGTCTTGAGCTCTTTCAGTTCATCAACGGCCATCGGGTATGGTCTCTTAGCTATTGGTCCTGTACCCGGTTTCAGTTCAATGAGAAACTCTACATCTCTATCGGGTGGCATTCCCGGTAGTTCCTCTGGAAACACGTCTGGGTATTCTCTGACTATAAGGACATCACCTAGGCTAACCCCCTTAAGAGAATTTAGCCTAACTCTCTTAAGTTCGAAAGTTGATCTGAATCTAATCTTCTTTTTCTCTGGGGTGGTGAGGGTGATAGCTCTATTTGCACAGTCTATGATTCCTTCAAAACGAGTCATCCAATCCATCCCTATGATAAAATCCAAGCCTTGGGTTTCTAGAATGACCAGGTCCATAGGAAAGTGATATTTTCCAATCCCCAAGTCTAACTGTCTACACCCAGAATTTACTATCATTTCTCCACCAGGTGAACTCACTCTAATAGGTTTTCCTATGCTTTCCTCGGCTAGCCCATGTTTGTTTACAAAAGATCTTGATATGAATGAATGCGATGCTCCAGTATCAAATAAGACTAATGCTGGAAATGAGTTGAGCAAGAACGTACCAATCACAGCATCGGGTTCATCATGTATTTCTTCCACATTGATGTGGTTCACTTGTCCCTTCTGGAAAGGATTGGGCTTGGCATTCTCATCAACCTTCCTCTCTGGGGACTCAGTTGCATAATGTCCCGTCTTCTTGCACTTGAAACAAGTCACCTGAGACAAGTCCTTCTTTCCCTCAAAATTGGGACGATGCTGTCCATTTCCATGGTTATGTCCATGGTGATGGTTTCCCTTGAATCCTCCATTGTTGCCCTTGTATCCACCATTGTGGTTGTGACCATGATGCTTGTGGCCATTACCATTGTTGGGGTGGTTCCAATGCTTGTGCCCACTGTTTTCCGAGGTGTGGTGCCTCTTGTGTGTTCCCTCAGAATGAACCTTACTTGCACTGAACTTCCTCTTCCTGTTTTCTTCCTTCCTTCCTTATGTTGTTGTTCAGAGTGATTGCTTGATCCAACAGAGATTGATAGTTGGGAGCATAAGCTACAGACAAGGGTATCTTCAGTTCTCCCCTAAGTCCATTGAGGAATTTTTCCTTCCTCTTAGCATCAGTGTCAATGTCCTCTGGTGCATACATAGATAGCGTGCAGAATTCATCCATGTATTCCTTCAGAGTTCTACCACCCTGCCTCAAGCTGCGAAATTCATCCTTTTTCAGATTCATTAAGCCAGAGGAAATGTGTGCGTTGCGAAAACCCTCCTTGAAGGCATCCCAAGTCATGCCCTCCAACGGATGAGTCACTTGGGAAGTTCCCACCACATTGCAGCGGGTCCTTCCAGCAAGTGTGCGGTGAACCTCACCTTCTCTGCATCAGTACACTCACAAGTCACTAAGTCCTTGTTGATTGAGCGGAGCCAGTCATCGGCCACTATAGGCTCAGTAGCAGAGGAGAACTTGTTTGGCCTAAGCCTCAGAAATCTAGCAAGTATGTCCACTTGGGGTGGTGGTGGTGGTGGCGGTGGCGGATTGTTGTTATTCTGGTTGTTATTATTGTTGTTGTTTGCTGCAAGAAACTGAGTCATCATAGTCATCAACTGAGCTTGGGCAGCCATCAACTGTTGCATAGCATCATTGTTGTTGTTGTTGTTACGAGGATCGCGACGGGGACGCATCTGGGGTTTTTCAGCATGGATGAGTAAAAGATAGACAGAACTATAAGGAAGAAAATTTTACCTACCCATGCACAAAACAACAAGTAAAACAAAACAATCACAAGAAACAACACAATTTTTTTTCTTCCTTTAACAAATTTCGAAAATCGAGGCATAGTTTGATAGATTAAAACAAAGTGACAAAGTTTGCAACCCAAAGCATTCTAGCATTGCCATACCACAAGTTGGGAGGTCAAAGCTTAAACAAAAGACGAACTAACGAGAAATAAAAACATGGTGGTCCAACTACTAAGTCTAATTTTCGTCCATGACATCATCTTCCTCTTCGACCTCCTCGATTGTGATCCCTTCCTTTGCGAGTATTTCCTTGAGCTCCTTCACTTCCTTCTCTAGGGCTTCATTCTTCTCCTGCAACTTTCTCTTCTCACCGCGCAATGTCTCTATTAGGTCGCGGTCAGCCTCGAACTCTACGTCGTTGCTCTCGAGCTCCAACTTCAAGTCCTGAATTTCCTTGTTCTTCGCCTTGACTCTCTTCTCTTGATTCTGAAACTTCTTCTCTTGCGCCTTGAATTTCTCCTCTTGTGCGTTGGTCACTTCTTCTTGGGCGTTGATCTTCTTTTGAGTCTCCTTGAGTTGGGCGAGTAGCTCGTCATTGTTCAGTAGCTCGGCGCGCCTATCATCTTCGAGGTCCTTGAGGTGATTTTCTAAGTCCTGAAGATACGGGTGTAAGGGGTTAGCTTTGAGTTTAGCCTCCTCGTTTACGAGGAAGGGTTCTCCATCTTCATCACGCCGTCCTAGAGGATGAAAATAGTGGTCCTTCAGCTCTCGGTGGTGTTGCCCACAAAGACGTCCTATCAGCTCCTCCATGGCGAGATTGAGGCCCTTCTCCAAGGAGTCACTAATCGACTTGATCTTGATGTCTTCGGTCTTGGGTTCTGTCTCGCGTCCGAGTTGAAGAAGTCGGATCCCCCATAAGCCTTCTTTGTTGAACTTCATCAGTTGAGTTGCCTTGATGATGGGTGTGGGTAGCGCCAATATTTCAACTAACTCCAGAAGATAGCTTCCAAAGCAGGTGTCCTTGAAGTCCTCCGCGGTCTCGTACTTGACGATCGTCATCTACAAGTTAGAAGAGTAAAATAATTAAAACATAATACATAAGGTAAAGGAGTACTAGTTATGATGTGCATAAATACTTAGAGAAAATATTATGTCTAAAATTCGTGGTGATAAAAATTATTAACAACTCATTGTAATTGGATATTCACTATAGTGAGAGAGACAGACACCCGGCCAGCCACTTTTGCTTGTGGGACAGGTCTCATGTACGTGGACATGTAAAGTTAGTCTCCGGGCCGCTTCATCTCACTATGCCGCTAGGATCCAAAATACTCAAAGGAGATAATATCATGATCAAAAAGGGTTTAACCAATCCTAAGGGCTCGAACCTACAGGCAACACTTTGCTCTGATACCATTTTGTAGTGCCCCACCTTTTAATAAAGATAGAACACCTGTGTATGTGCTAGTCCCTGGATCAATGCTAGCACCACAGTACAAAACTCAAGTGTATCTTTGCATAAGTATCAAAATTATTACATCGAGATCCAGAATAGCCAAGTATAACTTTATTACAAAGTGCATAACCTTGAAGGCTAGCAAAAATTCAGAGTTCACAAGCAGAAATGAAATAGCAATGAGCCTCCATCTTCAAGCATGCGCCACAGGCAGACATGTTGGGAGTAGACTCGAGTCCAGAAATTATTCTTCATCTGAGGTACCTGCACATTTGAATATGCAGCCCCCGAAGGAGGTCAATACAATGAAGTATTGGCAAGTGACTATGGTGGATAATATTGACAAGTCTAAAAACTATATGAGTATATGGCTTGGTGGAGTTGTAGGCTATTTGCAGAAAGCAAGTTTTCACCTATCTTTTGTAAAAGAGTTTTATTTTCAAGGACTTGGCACCATGGGATAAAACCCATGTGCATCACAATTATTTTTCCTTAGTCAAATTTTACTTGTTGAAAACGGTGTTGAGATTCTTCTGTCCATCCTTGTCCATCTGCTCGAAGTTGTCCATCACCGGGGACACGGCTAAGTACTCAGATTTTTGACTCTGCAGAGCTTGTGCACTTTCACCTTCAGACCCAATTAACCCAAACATCCTATACACGCGGAGTGCATTAAGGAAAGGAGAGAATTGAGACAAGATCTTTCAGAAGAAGAATTCAACCATACTAGCAAGACCCGTTCCACCTATGAAAATTCTACATCTGCTTGTCTAGCTGACAGGTTGAACTCTCACAACTTAGTTGATTCAAGACAGAGCCCATTGTCAAAAGGTTGCACGGGAAGCATCTAAACTTGGAGGGACTTGGTAATCTCTTTGTTCCTGGGTGGCAATCCACAAGTGTACTCTCGAGTAAAAACCACCATGCTCATGGCCCTAAGTATAATGGAAATTACCTTAGGCGATGACAACCACAAGCACAGCCCCGAGTAGCCGCTCAACATAAACCATTCAACCAATCCACCCAGGTGTGCATTTAAATTTTTATACTTAGAAATTTTCCTCAACAATTCCATAGAAACAAAATTTAATAGCATTGCTAAGCATCTAATAAAACTTAAAAGGGCTGCGGTACAAGGTAAAAAGGATGGCTACACACTACTAGGATTTATCATAGTATAATAACTAGCATAGTATAAAACTTAAATAAAAATCCTATCATGCATACTACTCAAAAATTCCACTAATGCATATAGGAAAAATAATGGGTGGTTTATGAATGTCACTTGCCTTGGTTGCAGGATGAACAAGCACAACAAGAAAAACAATCACACGAGTAACCTTGCTCCTCCTCACAATCTAACAAGCAAAACAAATAAAACATAAACACACAAAATACAACAATTTATAAACATGTATGCATGCATGATATGCCATGAACAAACACTAAACAAACTTGTTACACTTTTTTATTCTCTGTTATTAAATGCATGCGATGCAACAGTGCAGCAAAATTTTATTTTATTTTAAATAAAATAACGAGAACAAAATAATAGCAAAATAAGGCACTACAACACTTTCTTTTGATTTTGTTATAAAAAGTTTCAGATAAAACGTATGTTGACCTTTCTAGACAGAGGACAAAATTACCAACCTATTACAAAAGGTTCTACTGAAAAATCATTTTTAGAAATTAAGTTATAGTTTAAATAGTCGAAATACTCCTCTGCAATTTACTCGAAATAAAAGATATATACTAGAAAAACTAATGAAACAGAAATAAACTACAGGATCAGGGCTATCCGTGGATATAAAATTCATCAAAAACGGAGTTACGGTTGAAAAGATATGATTTTTCAAAGTTTAACATGTTTTCTGTCCTATTTACTAATTCCTGCCGAAAAATAGAAAAAGAACATGCTACGTGGCAGACTGTGATTCGCCCGTACCACTTCGCGCGGATCACGAACGTGAACCGCACGATCTACTTAAACAGAAATAAACGAACCAGATCTATCCATACCCGTTCGTTTGGGGTGATCTAATCCTAGCCATGCAAAATCGATCTAACGCTCCAGATCTGAAAGGACTAAAACTAGCGGCGCCGGTGTACCGGAGTTACTCCGGCTGCGGCGGTGCCATGGGCGGCGACGCGCGTTCCGACGAAAATAAAGGGTGTGGGATGGGACTTTTGTTACCACGCTGTGCAGGTCGTCGAGGCAGGCACGATGGCGAGGTTGACGGCGTCGAGATGCTCTGCTCCTTCCTAGATCGTTCGCCGGAGTCGGAGAAGTGGACGGCGACGTCGGGTCGAGGACGGACACGATGATCTGGTGCATGAAACAAGAAGATACCATGTCCATTAGATGCGCACGAGAAAGCAGAGGAAGTATCGAAGGGTTAGGGAGGCACGGGAGCGCCAGAGATCACCGGAAAATCGAGGTTTGCAGCGGCGGAAATGGCGAGATTTCGATCTCGCACACAGGCAGCCCTGCGGCGGAGTGGCTAGGGTTTTTGGCGGAGAGGAGAGAGGGGTGTGCGGGGTATATATGGAGGCGGAAGGATTTGCTCGAATCGGTTTGGAAACCCCGAATCACGGGAGCGGATTTTGTGCTCGTCTCGAGCTCGTTTTCGTGCGCAGGAGGTTGAAGACGCGTCGTCCGTGGTGGGGTCCACCCGTCAGCGAGATGAGAGGAGGGAAGGGAGTGCGGGCTGGCGCTGGGCCGTAGCTGGGCCAGTGTGTTTGGGCGCTGAGGGAAAAAGGACTGGGCCGGCTCGGTAGAATCCTATTGTGAGATCCTGGCTCAGGGCTTAACAGGATTGATAGAATACTCATATCAACAAGTTGCAACTTCTTTTCCGGAAGCTCATCTGGAAGGAACTCCGAGGTTAAGCGTGCTTGGCCCGGAGCACTCCAAGGATGGGTGACCGACCGGGAACTGGTTCCCGGGTGCACACGAGTGAGGACAAAGTGCGCAGAAAAGACCAGTGTTGATCTGTGAGGCCAGTCTGGAGATCCTAGAGAGCTGCCAGGGGTGACAGGCCCGGCCCGAGGGTGGCCGGGGTGCTACAATTTGTTATCAGAGCCGACCCTCGCGGTAACTCGGGCGTGTGCGGGTCAGTGGGTGGACATGTGGAGCATGTGCCGGCACTGGGCGTACAGACGGGTGCCAAGGGGGGAAGTTCCTGGACTGGGGGCTGACCGACGAGGGCGTCGGTCTTCTAAGGGGGGAAGGATGTGAGATCCTGGCTCAGGGCTTAACAGGATTGATAGAATACTCATATCAACAAGTTGCAACTTCTTTTTCGGAAGCTCATCTAGAAGGAACTCCGAGGTTAAGCGTGCTTGGCCCGGAGCACTCCAAGGATGGGTGACCGACCGGGAACTGGTTCCCGGGTGCACACGAGTGAGGACAAAGTGCGCAGAAAAGACCAGTGTTGATCTGTGAGGCCAGTCTGGAGATCCTAGAGAGCTGCCAGGGGTGACAGGCCCGGCCCGGGGGTGGCCGGGGTGCTACACCTATTCCTCTTCTTCTTCTTTTTTTTTGGATCAAAATCCTATTTCTTTTCTGAAACTTTTATAACTTCTGTTTTAAAACTCCAAATTGATTCAAACCAATTTGTATTTTTTTGTAAAATCAAACCTTATCAAAATACACTATTTGGTAACACTTTCACGCAATTTCATTTACAAAAGATAATTGGGCAATATTTTTTATATTAAATCCCATTGCTTTTAAGGAAAATAGTTTTATTCCTTTTTGAAATTTTTGAAAGTCAAGGTGCAAAGTAGTAATGCAATGAAATGATGCATGCCATGCTTGAATTTTTATTTTTGCGAAAATTGGGATGTTACAAGCGGCACCCTCAAGTGTCTGACCCGAGCCATTTTGTGTCCGGCACCCCGAGAGGGCCTCCAAAATTTGGGGCCCTCTCGTGGGTGTCGGACACTAGTCGGACACGCGCCCTCCGACAGGGGTGGCCTGCCTGTCATAGACACAAGGCTGGCGTGACCTGATTCATTTGACCCCCACACCTCGTCCTTCTGTTTCCTCTCGCTGGCGTATCGCACCAGCGCCGCCACCCTTGTCGTAACCAACTCGATTCGCACCGCCATGATTCAGCCGCGGCGACCACGCATGCCTGGTTTCCGCCACTCCCCGTTGGTCTCCTCCCTCAATTTGGCCGACTCCGCCTCTTCCTCCCCGCCGCCCCGCACGTAAGGTATTCGACAATTCGCTAATAGTGGCTCTTTTGATTGATTGTTGGTTTATTTCCTAGTTTCATTGCTTCATTTTGTCCAATAGGGTATGGATAGCGTCGCCCTTGAGGCCGAGGACGACGAGAATGAGATGTTCATGGCCGCTCTTCTACATACGCAAGCGGCCGAGATTGACACCGTGCCAAAGCGTGGAGGATCAGTGAAAGGACGGATGGCCAACAAGAATCATTATAGAGCAACTGGCCGCATGCTCTTGTTCAGTGACTACTTTGCCGAGCACCCGGCGAACTTCCCTCATGAATTTCGCCGGAGCTTTCGGATGAATAGGGATGTGTTCAAGAGAATTTTGCATGGCGTTCGGGAATATGATGACTACTTCGAACTGAAGAGAGATTGCACCGGTCTTTTTAGATTTTCATCCCTTCAGAAATGCACGACTGCCATGCGGTGTCTTGCATATGGATTTCCCGCAGATTCATTGGATGACTATCTCTGTATGTCTGAGTCCACCGCCGTTGAAGCCACCTACAAGTTTTTCAGGGCAGTGGTGAAAGTGTTTGGAGAGTAATATATGAGAGCACCCAATGCAGAAGACACAGCTCGTCTCTTGGCACGAGGCCAACAAAGAGGATATTCGGGGATGCTTGGAAGCATCGATTGCATGCATTGGAATTGGAAAAAACTGCCAATTCACTTTGCAGGGGATTGCCTACTTTCATTCGTAATCTATTGATGACGTGGATCACACGTACGTTGGGAGACCCCAAGAGGAAGGTATGAAGCAGTGTAGCAGCAGTTTCACTCAGTATGAAACCAAGATTTAATCGAACCAGTAGGAGCAAGAAATCACTTCTGAAGGTTGTCAGTGGCGCGCTGACGTGGAACCTGCACACAACACAATCAAACTACTTTGCCCCAACGAAACAGTGAGGTTGTCAATCTCACCGGCTTGCTGAAAACAAAGGATTAAACGTATGGTGTGGAAAACAGTAGTAAATTGCCGAGAATGAAAAGGAACAATGTTTGCAGTTGGTTGTATTATCAGTGTAAAAGAATGGACCGGTGTCCACAGTTCACTAGTGGTGTCTCTCCATAAAAGATAACTAACATGCTGGGTGAACAAATTACAGCTGGGCAATTGACAAAATATTGAGCGCATGACAATGCATATATATGACATGATGATTACTATGATATTCATGTGGGCATTACGACAAAATACATAGACCGTTATCCAACAGCGTGTATGACTAATAATCCACCTCTAGGTTCTCATACCGAGTTCCCCGTTGGTATTAAGTTGCAAGCAACGGATAATCGCATTAAGTAATGTGCATAATGTAAACAAATGCATTAGACCTAACGGCGCACCCTTAAGCTAAGCATCTGTTATTTTATCCCTAGTGGCAACAGCACATCCACAATCTTAGAAGTTGTTGTCACTCTCCCAGATTACCGGAGGCATGAACCCACTATCTAGCATAAATACTCACTCTTGGAGTTACAAGCATCTACTTGGCCAAAGCATCTACTAGTAACGGAAAGCATGCAAGATCATAAATAACATATAAGATAGATTGATAATCAACTTGACATAGTATTCAATATTCAACGGATCCCAGCAAACACAACATGTAGCATTACAATAAGATGATCTTGATCATGATAGGCAGCTCACAAGATCTAAACATGATAGCATAAAGTGGAGAGACAACCATCTAGCTACTGCTATGGACCCGTAGTCCAAGGATGAACTACTCACACATCACTCCGGAGGCAGGCATGGTGATGTAGAGTGCCGGGAAGAGCTTCTGAACCCACCCGAGCTAGGGTTGACGGCGGCGGCGTCTCAGGAAATTTTCGTGGATAATGGCCCGGGTATTTAGGGTTTTCGCGTCGGGAAGATTATATAGGCGAAGGGCGGCGGCTGGAGACGCCCGTGGGGCCCACACCACCCCACGGCGCGGTTGGGGGGGGGGGCGCCGCCCCATGGTGTGGCTGGCTCGTTGATGCATGTAAAATGCATACATGAACTTTGCATTATATTACTTATATTTCAATCATATTTGCATCATATAAGGGTTATATCATTGATTTATATTGATTTTGGGAATATTTCATTGTTTCCCTATTTTTCTGGAATTAACCCTGCACAGGCAGAAAACCCTATTTTCTATATTTTGATGTTTCAGGGACCCAAACGACGTCCAAATGACCTAATAATTTACGAGGATCAGTTTTTGGAAGGAACAAAGCGTGGGAGCGAAGGAAGCGAACAAACGGAGGCCCGAGGGCCAGAAGAGGGTGGCCCACGCGGCCAGATTCCCTGGCCGCGTGGGACCCACCATCTGGGGCCTCGTGGCTCCGTTGCCGTCGATTTTTTTCCCGAGCCACTGTCTTGACCTAAAAACGACTATAAAAATAGTCCCCGACGCCCTTCGGAAAGGAGCGCCGCCGAAACACAGAAACCACGAAACAGAGACCTGGAGTTGCAGATTGGAGGGGAAAACTCCGGCGGGGCGCTGCCGGCGTGGTCTCCATCTTCTCCAACGACTTCTCCACCATCTCCATGATGAAGAGGGAGTAGTCCACCCCTGGACTATGGGTTTGTGGAAGTAACTTATGAATCTCTCCTCTCTTGAGCTTCACTAATTAGTACCGTATGAGCAGCTGAACATGATTACAGTCATCTATGTAATACATGTTGGAGATATGCCCTAGAGGCAATTAATAAATAGATTTTATTGTCATATCTCAATAGTTCATAATAAGTTTTAATACCATGCTATAACTGTATTACTCGGAAACATAATACACGTGTGGTATAGAAACAACCAGGTCCCTAGTAGCCTCTACTTGACTAGTCCGTTGTGTAACAGATGATCAAGGTTTCCTGATCATGGGCATTAACCGGTTAACAACGGAGTCATATCATTGGGTGAATGATTTGATGGACATACCCAAAATATAGAAACGTAGTTCATACCTTGGACCGTGAGATTATATCAAGTCGCTGCTTCTGAAAGATATGGCTGATCACATCAAACGTCATGCCTCATAAGCTGACAATAAAGATGACACTTTCGGGTATCGGAAGGAAGTAGTCGGGGCGAGTGATCAATAGCGGGAATTGCCAATCCACATAGCAGGATAGATACTCTGGGCCCACTCGGTGAGATTACATCAAAGAGCTTGCAAGCATATGACTAGTCCGACTAGATCATAGGGATGTAATGTCATAGACGAGTAAAGATAGATTGTCGAGGATGAGGTCAAGCTCGGTAAAATGTGATACCGGAGAACGACGCTCGACAATCTTAGTATCGCCAGGCAAGAGGATGAAACTGGACGTCTAAAGGTTCAAACGAATAAAGAGACATTCGTGGACACACAGGGGCTATCACGGTTATCCAGATCCCGCTGTTAGTCATTGATCGGAGAGAGAGAATTCCGATCATGTCTGGAGTGATCCCGAACCGCGGGGTAACACACTTAAGGGTGGGTGACGATTGGATTGGATTTAGAGAGAATAGGAAACAGGAACTCCGGAAGTGTTCCGGTAATTGTCCGATGATTGATCGGAGGCCACGAAATATGTTTCGGGGTCCGAATGAATTAAATAATATGTATCTAATATTAATAAGTGTTATTAATGATTAAATATATTTTTTATTTAATTAATTTCGAATTTAAAAGACATTAAAAGTTAAATGGGCCTTAGAGGCCCATTAGGGGAAAAGAAAAGAAAAGAAAAAGGAAAAAGGGGGGCTGCCACCTTAGTGGGCCACATGGGGCCCACCAAGGCAGCCGCACCCCCCATGCAGCCGCACCCCCCATGTGGGTTTAGTCCCACATGGGGGAGCTAAGGAGGTTGGCACTCCTTTTTCTCATATAAATATAGGTGCCCCTTTGCCTTGAAAAGACACAATTTCCTCCTTCCTTCTCTCCTACCTTGAACGGGGTTCTGATTCTGGAACTTCGTACGGGGAGAAGTCTCTCTATAGTTTGCACACCGCCGTGCTGCTAGATCCACTCTTCCACTTCCGCTGCTCTGCTGGATCTGGAGCCCGGAGATCGTCATCCACACCGTACGTGTGTGGAACCGCGAGGCGCCATCGTTTGGCGCTAGGAGCTGTCTACTTCCGCTACATGACCTTGAGGTCGGCTACGTCGTCTTCATCGTCAACGTTTGTGCGGGAACGTAATCCCGCTTTCGGTCTACAAGGGTATGTATTCCGTTCCCCTCCGTATAGTATATCTGCATAGTATAGATCCTGGCTAGTTTATGGTTATCGTTGTTAGGAATTTTTTTGTTTTCTGCCTACGATTCCCAACAGTGGTATCAGAGCCGATCTATGCGTAGATATATCTGTACGGTTAGAACACATGTTGAATGTGGGCATCGATTCTACATTTGTTACCCTCTCGCGTGTACTTGTTTATATCGCGGCATTGTGGGATGAAGCGGCCCGGACCGACTTTACGCGTACTCTTACGCGAGACTGGTTCCACACCTGACATATGGCTTGTACCGTATATGTGGCTGGCGGGTGTCTGTATCTCCTACAATAGTTGATATCGCATTTACAATGGAGGGCCCCGAAAGGGGTGTAATAGAGACAATTGTCTTATCACTGTTGTGGTTGTTTTCGTAGGTAAGAAACGGTTCTTGTGCGGAAGCCCTAGCAGCCACGTAAAACATGCAAAAGATAAAGTAGAAGCGTCTAACTTTATTTTGCAGGGGCAATGTGATATGGTCAAGGTAGGTTTATTAAATTGTTTATAAAACTGTTGGCGCGAAGAAGACCATCGGCGCGAGAAGACCATATCATGTCGCATTACATTTCATATTAGATGTTATGTAGATTGTGTGCATCTTATATTGTGTATATATATATCTATATATATTAGTTACACGGCGGTAGTTATATAAGATGATCCCTCCCAAAATTCCGATAATAGTGTTCTCCCTCTGTCGTGCACCACCAATAAAGTTCTACGTTACGGGGTACGTCGTTTGGGGTTTCGATCCTTTCGTCTACACTCGTCTCTTCGTTCGCATACAGTGGGTGTAAGCCACGTTGCACACGCATATACGGCAAAGGGTGTTATGGCGAGCCTAGCATATACCAGTATATGGCCTCGGAACACAAGTACCGAAAGGTTAAGCACGAGTCACATACGATGATGTGATTGATATACGATGTCTACCTTTGAAGTTATGCTATCCGCCCGATCGAAGGGGATAGTGTAATGGATGGGGATTGTGTAATCACTAAGACGATGAGAGGGATACTCGTCTTGAGTGGGAGTTCTAGTAGTTTTATTTTGAAAACTTAGTTTTACTTTGAAAACTTAGTTTTATTTTAAAACTTGAACCCATATTTTATTATGAACAAAAGTCTTGTTGCTTTGCAAAACCTTTGTAGATGATAACCTCTTCTATACTCTTTTTAAACTTAGGCGCATTCCTGCGATTTGAGAAACTTAAAAGAGTTGGGTCCAAACTTCATATTTTTATACCGTAGCTTGAGGATACTCCTTGTTTCAAACCTTTTAGCTCTATTCGATACAAAACCCGCTAGGAGATAAAACCGGAGATTCCGCTGACAAAAGATAATTCAGATTATCGAGTTTTGTGCGGATGATTTCATTATAGTCCAGTGTATGCTATGATCTCTGCCGTTGAGATTAAACTGTGGGTGCGTGTTCACAGATCGCGAATGATCGCTGATCTGTATCCACCGTAAATCAGGTTTTCTGCTCAACCGAGATGGAAGAGAACACTTGCATTAAAGGAGCACGTGGCAGTCATACTTGATGACATTGGTCATACTTGATGACATTTGGTCATATTTGATGACATTGAGACGCCTCGCTCAACTCGATCACTGGATGACAAACAACGTTGCCAGGTGCAAATGGTTTGTCATAGACTATGTCATGAAAGGGGAATTGTTCACCTTCATGAATTCTTGATTACGTTGAAGAATCAAGAAGATGAAACGGATCACCGAGAAGTCATCAATGATGATGGTATATATATGATATACAAGTTATGAATGTTTTACCTAAACAAGTACTCGCAGTAGTGACTAAGATTTGATACTAGTCATGTTTTATGAAAACAAGATTTTCTGCTTGAGTAGCTTGGAAGGATGAAGAGACAATGTGTGTAGGTGATGGCAGGCAATATGTTGTGAATATGTTGTGATGGCCATAGACACTCTCTCTGTATCTACCATTTAAATCAAATTTGATTTGAATGAATTCCATTTGATCGCTTGCTAGCATGATCATTATAAGTGTGTCTCCCTCTTGCGAGACAATCATTCATATCTGTTAGTGATAAATCGTTATCCTACATTTATGAGCGATATCTTTAATGATCATACACCGATCGTGAATGGAATGTTGTCATGGTAGTAGCTCTAACATTTATAACATTAAATGCCAAAGGATACAAATTTAGTAATGACACCACATTCATGTGGCACTCACGTTTTGAATTATGTCAAAGTTATAAGCATAAAGTAGCTCCATTCCGATGGATCTCCGAGTCTTTAGATTATGATCTTAAGACAATTGCAAAGATAACTAAGACACCGTTTTCTGGAAACGGGCGTGTTACTTAAATATCATACATAATTGATGTGTGTGGATCAATGAAGTATTTCAACGTGTAGTGGAAATCATTATTTAGTAAACTTTACCAATATTGATTTAAGTAGATGTATGGGCATCCAACTTAATGAAATGCTGGTCTGAAAAGTTTGATGAATTCAAATAAGTTCCTACGATACAGATCGAGGAAACAAGGATTTGAGTTATGAGTTTGGCATGTCATTGAAAGACTTGTGAAAAAAGGTTTCACAAACTACGCCGTATGGAACACCACAATGTTATGGTGTGTTAGGACGTCGTAATCACACAATGTTGGATTGTGTGTGATCAATAAAATCTCTTATCGAATTTTGTGATCATTAGAGTCGTGTGGTAGGAACAAAACATTCACTTTAGATTATAGGGAAACCATCTAAATCCATGGAGACAATACCATATGAGTTATGGCATGGCTTTTAGCCTAGATTGTCGTTTCGTTGTTTTAGTGTTTTGATACGATCAAACCTAGAATGGATAAATCTTTGTAGTGTACCTAAAGAATTAGTTGGGTACGTGTCTCACGACAAGAAGGCAAAATAGTTGCTGGAATATATCTTACTAAAGAAATAGTTTCTTGTCCGAAGGTATAAGTGGGAAAGAAAGTAGAGCAAGACGGAGTTAATGTAATTCCTCTCTAGACATCAGAGTGACGCAACGGAAATTGTTCCGATACCGGAAACTGTTCCGATATCGTCCTCCATAGATGAAAGAAAGCTAATGATAACGATCATGATGCTTTAAGCTCGTACTAAAATCATAGGCATACGAGAATGGTTACGTAGCAGTGAGTGCTACGACTATCTTGTTATGAAACGTCATGTTAATGGAACATGAAAATACCTATGAACTACAAAGAATCGATGGTGAACCTAAGTCCGAGAAATGGCTATGAGCCATATAGAATCCGAGATAAAATCCATGTACAATGACTAAGTAATGACTTAGGTATATTTTCTTGATGGCATTCAGGCCATTGAAGTAAATGGATTTTATGGAAAATAGACACTGACGGAAAGGCAACCGTCTATAAGGATCGATTTGTCATAAAACAGTTTTGACAATTCAAAAGTTGACCGCAACGAGATTGTGTCTCAAGTGGCGATGCCTTAGTCTATTTAGGATTGTTCTAGCAATTACTTTCAATTGAGAAATTGATAGGAGGATAAAGAAACCAAGTTCCCTAATGGCAACATTAAGGAAAAGTTGTAATCGGTACAACAAGTAGGTTTGGTTGATCCTAAGGATGCTAGACATGTATGCAAACTTCAGTTGTCCATTCATGGGCTGAAGCAAGCATATCGGAGCTGGAATCTTCACTTTGATAATGTGATCAGAGGATTTTGGAGTCGTCCAAAATAATTGAAGAAACCTGCATTTATAAAGAAGTGAGTGGGAGCTAAGTAGCTTTTCTTGATCTCATATGTGAATGGCATATTTGAGTGGGAGCTAAAAGTAAATTCCCTTGTCTTATATGCGGAAGGCATATTTGAGTGGGAGCTAGGTGTCATTCCAAATTTTATATGTAACGACATATAGAGAATGATACAGATCCTCTAGTAAAGTATAAATGATTATTTAAGTGATTAAATTTTGTATGATGAAGTTAAGAGTATTAGGCTTTAATCTATAATTCGTATAGATCATAAGGGGCTTAATAACATTAGGTCGGAATATTGCCCGACGTTAAGATTCTGAAATGTTTCAGAATAGAACAAGCGAAGAAAAGTTCTTACTTGTATGACTGGGTTAAAATATTAAGATTGTCTTGGCGTTTCAGTGATGGTTGTTAGAACTGGATGTCCGACATCCTCTATGCCTCAGACATAGATTCTATCATACTGAAAGCTCGACTTGGTGTGACCCAAGTTCTTGGTTGAAGAACGGGTGAGTGATCCCTGATGGATCAATGAACAAACGTTAAGTATATCCTTCAGTGTCTAAAGAGAACTAAGGATATGTTTTCTGTATAGGGTGAGAGTGAAGGGATAACTTGCCGTAAAAGGGTTACGATGATGCAAGTTATGACACTAACCATACGGCTAGAAATCTCATACAGGAGAAGTCCTTTGTTTTGAAGAAAGGGTTAGATAGCGAAGTTGCATATGAATGCACTATATAGAAGGGTTAGTTCGCGAAATTGCATATGAATGCATTGTCGCATGATTGATACGTCTCCAACGTATCTATAATTTCTGATGTTTCATGCTTGTTTTATGTATCATTGTCACATGTTTTATATGCATTATATATCATTATTATACATTTTCTGGGACTAACCTATTAACAAGATGCCAAAGTGCCAGTTCCCTGTTTTCTGCTGTTTTTGGTTTCAGAAAAGTACTTCTGCAAATTTTCTCGGAATTGCACGAAACAAAAGTCCACGTCCCTATTTTTCCAACACGTACACGGAGTCCGAAGGAGAGACGAAGAAGCGCCAGGAGGTGGCCAAACCATAGGCCGGCGCGGCAGTGGGGCCCACCGCGCCGCCATATGGTTTGGGCCCCTCGGAGGTCCGCCGACATCGCCCTTCGCCTATATATTGCCTCAGACGCGAAAACCCTAAAATACCAAGTCATATTCCACGAAGAGTTCCGCAGCGCCGCCGCCATCGACGACAAGTTTCGGGGGACAGAATCTCTGTTCCGGCACGCCGCCGGGACGGGAATTGCCCCCGGAGTCATCTCCATCGACTCCACCGCCATCTTCATCGCCGCTGCTGACTCCCATGATGAGGAGGGAGTAGTTCTCCCCCGAGGCTGAGGGCTCTACCGGTAGCTATGTGGTTCATCTCTCTCTCACATGGTGTGATCTTTATGTGATCATGTGTATTGCTAGTATCGCTGAATACATTAATAATGTTTATGCTACTCAAGTGATTTTGTCTAGTTTCTGGAGTCATTGTGACAACACGGTATCAAGGTGACAGTGTGGGTACTTGTGTGACTCTATGAATAATTTAGACATTTATCATGGCTTATTCTTGGGAATTGTGGTGTTTGTTTACTCAGACTTTGAGGTGTGCTTTTGCAGCCCTACGCATAGTACTCTTGCTTCATCAAGAAGGAGAATAATCCCGAGTAGTATTTACTTGTGTTCAGTTGTGCTAATCTAGTTGAATATGTAGATGTTACTCTTTATCTATTATGCACTCTATAGGTTACTTTAATATGAACTCCGGTACTCTCCACGGTGTAAAGGTGACAGTGTGTGCACCGTGTGTGATTCCTTTATGACGTTGTGGCGCTTGTTTACTCCGGCTTGAGGTGTGCTTTTGTAGCCCTACACAATGAATGGTGTTTGTTATCCAACAAGAGAGTGTTTAAGAGTAGCTTTTACTTATTCAGTTATGAGATCATTGTTGAGAGTGTCCACTAGTGAAAGTATGATCCCTAGGCCTTGTTTCTAAGCATTGAAACACCGTTTACAACAAGTTCTGCTACATGTTTGCTTGCTGCCATCTTTATTTCAGATTGCAGTTACTACTTATAATCATCCATATTACTTGTATTTCACTATCTCTTCGCCGAACTAGTGCACCTATACATCTGACAAGTGTATTGGGTGTGTTGGGGACACAAGAGACTTCTTGTATCTTAATTGCAGGGTTGCTTGAGAGGGATATCTTTGACCTCTACCTCCCTGAGTTCGATAAACCTTGGGTGATTCACTTAAGGGAAACTTGCTGCTGTTCTACAAACCTCTGCTCTTGGAGGCCCAACACTGTCTACAAGAATAGAAGCACACGTAGACATCAAGCTATTTTCTGGCGCCGTTGCCGGGGAGGTAAGGTAAAAGGTATTCACATCCTCTGGCTACAAGCTATTTTCTAGTATTGTTGCTAGTGTGTGAGTGCTCGAAGTTATTTCCTTTAGATTCTGCAATTATATCTTTTTGTTTCTTGTTTTTATTTTCACTAGTTAGGCTTAATGGAAAACAACAAAAAAATTAGAGATCTTTATGAACTTTATATTGAATTAGGACATGATGCTTTTGAAGAGAAAATTAAAAAACCTATGGAGGCTTGTTTGCATGATGGTAGCAATGGTATTACTATAAATTCTTTGAACACCATTATTGCTAATGCTATGGAAAAGTCTAAGCTTGGGGAAGCTAGTTGTGATGAATATGATATTTTTAGTCCCCCAAGCTTTAAGGAGGAAATTTGCTTTGATGATACTTTGCCTCCAATATATGATGATTATAATCATTGTGATATTTTCAGTCCACCTACTATTGAGGATATAGTTTATGTTGATTATGATATGCCTCCTATATATGATGTTTACAATGATGAATATGATATTCTCAGTCCATCTACTATTGAGGATAAAATCATTTTGATTATTCTATGCCTCCTATTTATGATGATTACAATGATGGATGTGATACTTTTACTCTCACTATTACTAATGATAATGTTCATGCTTATGTGGAGAGTAATGATACTTTTATGCATGTGGATCATGATAAGAATGCTTATGTGATAGCTATATTGTTGAGTTTATTCATGATGCCGCTGAAAATTATTTTGAGAGAGGAAAGTATGGTTATAGAAATCTTCATGTTACTAAATTTCTTCTCTTTATGATGAATGTTTTGAGCTTTCTCTTGATTTGCTTTTATTTGCTGGGTACTTTAAGACCTACTGGTCCTTATGAGAGAGGGAGACACGATTTCATATATCACAATAATATTAAGTCTTCTCTCTTTATGTTGAAATTTTTGAAGTTACACTTGTTTTGCATTTCTATGCTAGTCACTTTGTTCTTCATTGACTTGTTTTCTTACAAGACTCCTATGCATAGAAAGAGTGTTAGATTTAAACATGTTTTATATATGCTTCTTGATGCTCTCTTTTATGTTTCAACTCTCATCTTTATGTGGGCATCATAAAAATCACTATGCCTAGCTAAAAGGCTTTAAAGAAAAGCGCTTATGGGAGACAACCCATTGTTTTTATTTTCTGTTATTTTTTTTTCTTTTTGAGTCAAGGTGTTGTTACTTCTGTAGCAACTCCTTTGTATCTTTATTTTATTGCATTGTTGTGCCAAGTAAAGTTTTATTGAAAGTTGATGCAAGATTTGGATTTCTGCGCAGAACAGATTTTTAGCTGTCACGAATTTGAGCTTTTTCCCTGTAGAAAATTCGAAAAATTCTGAAAAAATCACGCATCTTCCTGAGATATGTACGCAACTTTCATTAATGGCCAGATCCATCTGAGCAACTTAAGTGCCTCGAAAAATTCGTCTTACAGACTGTTCTGTTTTTGACAGATTCTGCCTTTTGTTTTGCATTCGCTCTTTTACGATGTTTGTGTGGATTTCTTTGCTCCACAAAGCATTGGTGGCTGTAGCTAATGTCCAGAAGCTTTGGGAATGATTGTTCATTACAGAATATGAGAATTTTTTTATGCACTAACCCTCTAATGAGAACTGTCTTGAGTTTGGTGTGAAGGAAGTTTTCAAGGATCAAGCGAGAAGGGTGATATTATGTGATCAAGAAGAGTGAAAAGCTAAGCTTGGGGATGCCCCCGTGGTTCATCCCAACCATATTCAGAGAGACTCAAGCGTCTAAGCTTGGGGATGCCCAAGGCATCCCCTTCTTCATCAACAACTTATCAGGTCATCTCTAGTGAAACTATATTTTAATTCTTTCACATCTTATGCGCTTTACTTGGAGCGTCTGTGTGCTTTTATTTTTGTTTTGTTTGAATAAATTCGGATCCTAGCAATCCTTGTGTGGGAGAGAGACACGCTCCGCTTTTTCATGTGAATACTCATGTTCTTCACTTATATTTGTTGAGTATTCTTAACTAGCTACTGCAGTGCTTTTAGCTCCTGTTTTTCATGCATCTCTTCGAGCTGTTAGCACGTGTTTATAAACACTCTCTTGCTGCATTATATTATCATTTGGAGAGTTTATGTTTAAATAAGTTGATTGGTGTTTGCTTGGAAAAAGAAAATGCTACATGTGGTAGTGGTATGATGAAAACTTGCATAATCTTGTAGATCATTGAAACTTTGATAACTTGATTCTTTGCAAATGTTTTGAGATATTTAGATGGTAAAGCTTGCTGGTTAATTAAGTTAAAATCATTAGTGGATTGTTGTCTTTAAGCTTGTACCGTACTACAAACTCTAAAAAATTGTTGAAGGTGTAGTTGGACTTGATAGCTTTCCATGTCTGAAAGTTCATTGTAATAACTAAGTTGTGCTGAAGGTCGAGGGATCTAACGGGGTACTTGTACCGCCGTGAACGGCCCTTCTTGGAGTGAATTTTAATCATGCTCTTAATGTTGAACCTGCTAGTTGTTTGCAATAAACTTGTGAGTTCTTTTTGACTAATGTTAAGCTACGGTTTTTGGCACTTCCACCATCCATATTTGCTAGCCTCTTCGGTGCTGTGCATTGCCTTCTGCTCACATTGAGAGTTGTGCATACTTCGCCAGTACATCCAACCCCGTGGGAGGACTTCCTCTTGTTCTCCTACACATAAGCCCATACATCTTCCTCAAAACAGCCACCATACCTACCTACCACAGCATTTCCATAGCTGTTCCGAGATATATTGCCATGCAACATCCATCTTACATTACATGACTTGTTGTCATTCATCACATATATTGCTTTGCATGATTCTATACAGCTGATGTGTGGTTTACCCATGTTACGCTAGATCATTGCATATCCTGCTACACTGGCAGAGGCATACAGTTTCATACATCATGTTTGTTCATTATGAGTTATTTGTACCAAAAAGTGTGTTGTCATATTAGATGTTGCCCCTGAAGTGAAAAGAGCCATGGCCATCGAAAAGAGAAACAGAAAAAGAAAAAAAATAGAAAAAAGAAAAAAAAAAAAGAATAAAGAAAAAGGGGGCAACATTACTATCCTTTATCACACTTGTGCTCATGTTATAGCACCTGCAGTATTCATAGTCATCATTTGTGCTCATGTTTAGCACCTATACTCCATGTGAGAGAGTTTTCATGTTCTACTTGTATAACTATGTGGGGAATTTACACTATAGAACTTGGGTTGTATATTCCAATGATGAGCTTCCTCAAAAGTGCTCTAGGTCTTCATGAGCAACCAAGTTGGATGCACCCCCACTAGTTCCATTGGAGAGCTTTCATACACATATAGCTCTATGTGCATCCGTTGCATGGCAATCACTACTCCTTACATAGCTTCGATTATAAGACTTCCTCTTGTCTAATGATCACTTATAGCTTTGTGAGACTTTCTTCCTTTGGCCTTCCAAACCCCCATTAATGTTCTCTTTGCCATAACATCATGGTGCCAATACCAAATGCTTGCGCTCACCGGTTGAGTAGACTTCGAAACAGTTGATTCATGACGTTCATGTTTATGTTTACTTGGCTGAATCCTTCTATGTTATGAAAATTTGCTTGATGCTTGGATTGAAGGATAGAACTCCTATGCTGGATACTTAAATCATCTTTAATGAACCTTGTACGGTTTCATGTCTTTGAAGCAATAGTTCATGAAAACTTTTAGCTTGTTTGACTCTTGCTTTGTCTTTTGATATCAACTATATACATTTGCCTTGAATGATTTGATCACAGCTTACATGTCTTACAATATTATGATCAAGATTGTGTGAAAGCATGTCTCCTCAGAAATTATTTGTTGTTATCGTTTTACCTACTCGAGGACGAGTAGAACTAAGCTTGGGGATGCTTGATACGTCTCCAACGTATCTAAATTTCTGATGTTCCATGCTTATATTATACCATTGCTACATGTTTTATATACACTTCATATCACTTTTATGCATTTTCTGGGACTAACCTATTAACAAGATGCCACAGTGCCAGTTCCCTGTTTTCTGCTGTTTTTGGTTTCAGAAAAGTACTTCTGCAAATATTCTCGGAATTGCACGAAACAAAAGGCCACGTCCCTATTTTTCCAACACGTACACGGAGTCCGAAGGAGAGACGAAGAGCGCCAGGAGGTGGCCAAACCAAGGCCGGCGCGGCGGGGGCCCCCGCGCCGCCATATGGTTTGGGCCCCTCGGGTCCACCGACATCGCCCCTTCGCCTATATATTGCCTCAGACGCGAAAACCCTAAAATACCAAGTCATATTCCACGAAGAGTTCCGCAGCGCCGCCGCCATCGACGACAAGTTTCGGGGGACAGAATCTCTGTTCCGGCACGCCGCCGGGACGGGGAATTGCCCCCGGAGTCATCTCCATCGACACCACCGCCATCTTCATCGCCGCTGCTGACTCCCATGATGAGGAGGGAGTAGTTCTCCCCCGAGGCTGAGGGCTCTACCGGTAGCTATGTGGTTCATCTCTCTCTCCATGGTGTGATCTTTATGTGATCATGTGTATTGCTAGTATCGCTGAATACATTAATAATGTTTATGCTACTCAAGTGATTTTGTCTAGTTTCTGGAGTCATTGTGACAACACGGTATCAAGGTGACAGTGTGGGTACTTGTGTGACTCTATGAATAATTTAGACATTTATCATGGCTTATTCTTGGGAATTGTGGTGTTTGTTTACTCAGACTTTGAGGTGTGCTTTGCAGCCCTACGCATAGTACTCTTGCTTCATCAAGAAGGAGAATAATCCCGAGTAGTATTTACTTGTGTTCAGTTGTGCTAATCTAGTTGAATATGTAGATGTTACTCTTTATCTATTATGCACTCTATAGGTTACTTTAATATGAACTCCGGTACTCTCCACGGTGTAAAGGTGACAGTGTGTGCACCGTGTGTGATTCCTTTATGACGTTGTGGCGCTTGTTTACTCCGGCTTGAGGTGTGCTTTTGTAGCCCTACACAATGAATGGTGTTTGTTATCCAACAAGAGAGTGTTTAAGAGTAGCTTTTACTTATTCAGTTATGAGATCATTGTTGAGAGTGTCCACTAGTGAAAGTATGATCCCTAGGCCTTGTTTCTAAGCATTGAAACACCGTTTACAACAAGTTCTGCTACATGTTTGCTTGCTGCCATCTTTATTTCAGATTGCAGTTACTACTTATAATCATCCATATTACTTGTATTTCACTATCTCTTCGCCGAACTAGTGCACCTATACATCTGACAAGTGTATTGGGTGTGTTGGGGACACAAGAGACTTCTTGTATCTTAATTGCAGGGTTGCTTGAGAGGGATATCTTTGACCTCTACCTCCCTGAGTTCGATAAACCTTGGGTGATTCACTTAAGGGAAACTTGCTGCTGTTCTACAAACCTCTGCTCTTGGAGGCCCAACACTGTCTACAAGAATAGAAGCACACGTAGACATCAATGATCTACATAGGTATAGAAATATATGGCTATTTCGGAAATAGCAAGTGTGATTGGATTGTGCTGTTTTCCCGAGCATGACTGGTTTCCCTTAATAGAAGGCTCATGCTGCGTGAGATTTAGAGTCTCACTCCATCGACAAAACATATATTTCACCGTTTTCATAATATACGGGATGATGTCAAACTAGGTGACATAGAAGTGTTGCAAAGCACATACAGATCTCAATGCGGGAAGATCTGATGACTCAACCTCTTCCACGAGACGAGCATGCACCATAATGCTATAGGTGTCAAGCTTTTACCAAGTTGTAAACTAGATTAATTGGTACTCTAGTGCAAGTGGGAGACTGTTGGAGATATGCCCTAGAGGCAATTAATAAATAGATTTTATTGTCATATCTCAATAGTTCATAATAAGTTTTAATACCATGCTATAACTGTATTACTCGGAAACATAATACACGTGTGGTATAGAAACAACCAGGTCCCTAGTAGCCTCTACTTGACTAGTCCGTTGTGTAACAGATGATCAAGGTTTCCTGATCATGGGCATTAACCGGTTAACAATGGAGTCATATTATTGGGCGAATGATTTGATGGACATACCCAAAATATAGAAACGTAGTTCATACCTTGGACCGTGAGATTATATCAAGTCGCTGCTTCTGAAAGATATGGCTAATCGCATCAAACGTCATGCCTCATAAGCTGACAATAAAGATGACACTTTCGGGTATCGGAAGGAAGTAGTCGGGGCGAGTGATCAATAGCGGTAATTGCCAATCCACTTAGCAGGATAGATACTCTGGCCCACTCGGTGAGATTACATCAAAGAGCTTGCAAGCATATGACTAGTCCGACTAGATCACAGGGATGTAATGTCATAGACGAGTAAAGATAGATTGTCGAGGATGAGGTCAAGCTCGGTAAAATGTGATACCGGAGAACGACGCTCGACAATCTTAGTATCGCCAGCAAGAGGATGAAACTGGACGTCTAAAGGTTCAAACGAATAAAGAGACATTCGTGGACACACAGGGGCTATCACGGATATCCAGATCCTGCTGTTAGTCATTGATCGGAGAGAGAGAATTCCGATCATGTCTGGAGTGATCCCGAACCGCGGGGTAACACACTTAAGGGTGGGTGACGATTAGATTGGATTTAGAGAGAATAGGAAACAGGAACTACGGAAGTGTTCCGGAGCTCCGGAAGTGTTCCGGTAATTGTCCGATGACTGATCGGAGGCCACGAAATATGTTTCGGGGTCCGAATGAATTAAATAATATGTATCTAATATTAATAAGTGTTATTAATGATTAAATATATTTTTTATTTAATTAATTTCGAATTTAAAAGGCATTAAAAGTTAAATGGGCCTTAGAGGCCCATTAGGGGAAAAGAAAAGAAAAGAAAAAGGAAAAAGGGGGGCTGCCACCTTAGTGGGCCACATGGGGCCCACCAAGGCAGCCGCACCCCCCATGCAGCCGCCCCCCATGTGGGTTTAGTCCCACATGGGGGAGCTAAGGAGGTTGGCACTCCTTTTTCTCATATAAATATAGGTGCCCCTTTGCCTTGAAAAGACACAATTTCCTCCTTCCTTCTCTCCTACCTTGAACGGGGTTCTGATTCTGGAACTTCGTACGGGAGAGAAGTCTCTCTATAGTTTGCACACCGCCGTGCTGCTAGATCCACTCTTCCACTTCCGCTGCTCTGCTGGATCTGGAGCCCGGAGGTCGTCATCCACACCGTACGTGTGTGGAACCGCGAGGCGCCATCGTTTGGTGCTAGGAGCTATCTACTTCCGCTACACGACCTTGAGGTCAACTACGTCGTCTTCATCGTCAACGTTTGTGCGGGAACGTAATCCCGCTTTCGGTCTACAAGGGTATGTATTCCGTTCCCCTCCGTATAGTATATCTGCATAGTATAGATCCTGGCTAGTTTATGGTTATCATTGTTATTAATTTTTTTTGTTTTCTGCCTACGATTCCCAACAATACCTTTGTGGTGGATCTTTTTATGAGTTAATATATGTTTGAGATTGCAATAGTTTTATTTCAGTTATGAAATGAGATGCATATTATGTACCCCGTTCTTGTTTACTTGTTATGATCAAGCATGTGTATAAGAGCGTGTGAGGGGAACGTGTGCATTAGTTGGAGTAACGGGGGTGGCTAGTGCGGTGAACGTGAGAGAAAGTTCCGCGATCCACTTGGGTGTTTACCTTACTTTGTTGCCTCACTAGGGATGAAGAAAAATACCTTGCTACCGGAGATGTGGGTGTGACCATTGCCACTACTCCATGACTAGATCTAGCATGTTCTTATTTTAACTTCATGTCATAGAACTTAAAGCTATACTCTGATTTATCTTAATTACTAAGGTGTTATGATTTAGTTCGCATCTTGGTGGAGTATAAGAGAGATTAATAAACAAAAGATCTCTATGTTAGGGCGTGATCTCCAACGCAGGGGTACCAAGAAAGTTACCTCCCGTCAAAGTGTCCAAGACATATCTATACCAGCTAGTTATGCAACATAAAAATTTCTAAGCAGGATCATAGTGGAATATTTTTTTAGCACACCTACGATGAGCATCGCTGATTCTATACCAAGCATCTTTCAAACTTTCTCCACTTTGTTGCTTAAAAGATCGAACCTCAACTTCAGGAACCAAAACATGATGAGCCGAACCGGACATGACAACTAACAGAAAACAAAACTGAAAAACAGTACAGAAAATAACTTGAAAGTAAACTAAATGCAAGTAACTAATTTTTTTGTGTTTTTGATAATTGAAAGCAAACAAGATAAAATAAAATAAACTAAGCAGACAAAAACAAAGTAAAGAGATTGGAAGCGTGAAACTCCCCTTGCAGAAGACTGCTGTCTCCCCGGCAACGGCGCCAGAAAAATAGCTTGATGACGTGAAACACACGTTCGTTGGGAGACCCCAAGAGGAAGGTATGATGTAGTCAGCAGCAAGTTTTCCCTCAGAAAGAAACCAAGGTTATCGAACCAGTAGGAGCAGCAACTCTTCAGAAGGTTGTCAACGGCGCCAGAAAAATAGCTGTCGCGGGAGTCTGGACTGTTGACGTGGAATCTGCACACAACACAATCAAACTACTTTGCCCCAACGAAACAGTGAGGTTGTCAATCTCACTGGCTTGCTGAAAACAAAGGATTAAACGTATGGTGTGGAAAATGAGTATTAAATTGCAGAGAATGAAAAAGGAACAGTTTGCAGTTTGTGGTTGTTTAATCAGTGTAAAAGAATGGACCGGGGTCCACAGTTCACTAGTGGTGTCTCTCCATAAAAGATAACTAACATGTTGGGTGAACAAATTACAGCTGGGCAATTGACGAATAGTGAGCGCATGACAATGCATATACATGACATGTTGACTACTATGATATTTAATTGGGCATTACGACATAATACATAGATCGTTATCCAACAGCATCTATGACTAATAATCCACCGCCGGTTTGTCATCCGAGTCCCCCGTTGGTATTAAGTTGCAAGCAACGGATAATTGCATTAAGTAAAGTGCGTAATGTAAACAAACACATATGCCCGTGGACATAGCATCGTTAGGTTATCCCTAGTGGCAACAGCACATCCACAACCTTAGAACTTTCTGTCACTGTCCCAGGTTAAACGGAGACATGAACCCACTATCTAGCATAAATACTCTCTCTTGGAGTTACAAGCATCTACTTGGCCAAAGCATCTACGAGTAACGGAAAGCATGCAAGATCTTAAATAACATATAGGATAGATTGATAATCAACTTGACATAATATTCAATATTCATCGGATCCCAGCAAACACAACATGTAGCATTACAATAATATGATCTTGATCATGTAGGGCAGCTCACAAGATCTAAACATGATGGCACAAAGTGGAGAGACAACCATCTAGCTACTGCTATGGACCCGTAGTCCAAGGATGAACTACTCACGCATCACTCCGGAGGCAGGCATGGCGATGTAGAAGCCTCCGGTGACGATTCCCCTCTCCGGCAGGGTGCCGGGAAGAGGTTCTGAACCCTCCCGAGCTAGGGTTGACGACGGCGGCGTCTCTGGATCTTTTCGTGGATATTTGCTCAGGTACTTAGGGTTTTCGCGTCGGGGGGAATAAGTAGGCGAAAGGGCGGCGGCTGCGGACCCCCGAGGGGCCCACACCACCCCAGGGCGCGGCAGAAGGGGGGCCCGCGCCCTGGTGGCGTGTGGCCTCCTGGTGGCCCTCCTCTGCTGCTCCTTCGCTCCGTCAGGCGTGTTCTGGAAAAATAGGCGCCCCCGTGTAGTTTCGTCCAATTCCGAGAATATTTCCAGACTAGCTTTTCTGGAATACAAAAACAGCAGAAAACAGGAACTGGCACTTCGGCATCTTGTTAATAGGTTAGTCCCAAAAAATGTATAAAAGTGATATAAAGTAGATGCAAAACATGTAGCAATTGGTATAAAACAAGCATGGAACATCAAAAATTATAGATACGTTTGAGACGTATCAGCATCCCCAAGCTTAGTTCCTACTCGTCCTCGAGTAGGTAAACGATAAAAACAAATAATTTTTGAGGTGACATGCTACTATCATAATCTTGATCATATAATATTGCAAGGCACATGTAAATGAATGAAGTGATCCAAGTCAATGGTCTATAATTTGCTATCAAATAGATAATGAGTAAACAATGAATCACACAAGCTAAACGTTTTCATGAATAGTACTTTCGAGACAAGCATCAAACAGTTTTGCATAAGTGTTAACTCATAAAGCAATAGTTTCTAACAAAAGGTATTTAATCAACACAAAGGAAGAATTTAGTTTCAGCATTTGCTTCAACTTTCAACATATTTATCTCATGGATATTGTCAACACAAAGTAGTATAACAAGTCCAATACATTGCATATAACGCATGTTGTAACAAAGTTGACACTAGTGTTTGCTTGTGGAAGACAGAAAGAATAGGAAAACTGACTCAACATAAAAGTAAAAGAAAGGCCCTTCGCAGAGGGAAGCAGGGATTAAATCATGTGCTAGAGCTTTTAGGTTTTTGAAAGCATATAGAGATTGCATAAAATATTTGATACTCCTCCCAACCTTGCTAACACAAGCCATGGCTAACCGAATCCTCGGGTGCCTTCCATCAATCACATACCATGGAGGAGTATCTATTTTTGAGAGGTGTTTGTTAATTGTCAACGAATGGTAGCGGGTGAGAACAGTATTCTACCTGTCGAACGGACTTTTAAGAGCGGCTCCCATGAAGGACGTTATTTCTACCAGCAAGGCAGATCATCCCTCTTTCTCTTTGGTTTACACACATTCAGGTATTTCACTGTTTGTCATTGCTTACTGATGAATCAGGGCAAAAGTGTGAAGAGAATTAATTGGTTAAAGTTGTAATTAATTGGGACTGGGCACCCCGTTGCCAGCTCTTTTTGCAAGTTATTGGATAAGCGGATGTATATGCCACTAGTCCAGGTGTAAAAGTCCACTCGACAAATAGAATAAAGAATAACCACACTAATTCCTCATGAGCTAGTAAACATTGACACAAAAAGGGAATAATAACATTTTGAATAATTTAAAGGTAGCACATGAAAAATTTACTTGGAGTGGCAAGGAAATACCACATATAGGTAGTTATGGTGGACACAAATGGCATGGATTTTGGCTCAAGGATTTGGATGCACGAGAAGCATTCCCTCTCAGTACAGAGTTTAGGCTAGCAAGGTTATGTAAGCAAACAAGAATATCAACCCGTACACCAAGTTTTATATGACAAACATATTGCAAACGTTATAAGACTTCATACCGTCTTCCTTGTTAACCAAACCCTGTTATTAGAAAATATCTAGACCTTCGAGGTACCACCGATGCAAACCAAATTTTCAACAAGCTTTACGGTAGTTCTTCACTAATAGGCTTAACTCATGTGATGCACAATTTAATCATGATCTACTTGTTAACTCAAAACAATTGACAAGCATCAAGTTATCCATTTTAGTGATCTACAAGATTAAGCAAGTTTTTCCTTATACCAATTACCACATGCAACATTTTCTGAACCAACCAAACACCAATCAATTTATTTCATCAACTCTCCAAACAAATATAAGTGAAGCAAGAGAGTACTTTCTACAAAAGAAAGCTAATAGCTCTGACAAGAGATACATGAAAACAAGAGCTAAAAGCTGAACAGCGCTAGATATGAATACTCAACAAATATAAGTGAAGAATAGGAGTATTCTCATGAAAAAGCGGAGCGTGTCTCTCTCCCAATCAAGAATGCTAGGGTCCAGTCAAGCTTTATTGAAAATAAAAGTGCAATACTGAAAATAAAAGCACACAGACGCTCCAAGAAAAGCACATATGATGTGAAAGAATTAAAATATAGTTTCACTAGAGATGACCTGATAATTTTGACGATGAAGAAGGGGATGCCTTGGGCATCCCCAAGCTTAGACGCTTGAGTCTTCTTGAAATATGCTGGGGAGATCCATGGGAGCCTCCCCAAGCTTAAGCTCTTCACTCTTCTTGATCCTATTATATCATCCTTCTCTCTTGACCCTTGAAAACTTCCGTCACACCAAACTCAAAGTAGATCTCATTAGAGGGTTAGTGCATAATCAAAAATTCACATGTTCTGTAAAGACGCAATATGATTTGTTACTTTAAACATTAGCTACAGCCACTGATGTTATGTGAAGCTCTTCCACCCAAAAAAGAATTTCACTCAACACTAGTAAAAGAGAGAATGCGAAAAATAAAAAGGCATAATCTGTCTAAAACAGAACAGTCCGCAAAGACGAATTTTTTCGAGGCACTTACGACGCTCAGATCGAGAAACTCTGAACTAATGAAAGTTTCAGACATTCATAAAGATTACGCACAAAAATTTTCAGATTTTTAACAATCTGGTGATTTTAGGAATTTCGTACAGTGAACAGCAAAAATCTGTTTCTGCGCAGCAATCAAAATTAAGCATCATCTTATCATTAGAGGCTACTCTTGGCACAACAATGCGAGAAAATAAAGATACAAAGGAGTTGCTACAGAAGTAAACAAACTCCTTGACTCAATAAAAGAAAAATTGCAGAAAAATAAAATGGGTTGCCTCCCATAAGCGCTTTTCTTTAACGCCTTTTAGCTAGGCACAAAGCATGCATCAAGTATTACCAAGTGAAGAAAGGTCTAATTCATCAAAAGCTTCATCAAGAACAGGGTTTGTCACATTAGGACTTTTCAGTTTACGTAATTCTTGGGAAGAAAATTTAAATAGACCATTATGTGACTTACCCTCAAGCTCATTGAACACGTTATCCGTTTTTAAACGCACCCGTGGGTTTTGGTTTAGAAATTTTTGGAACATACATAAATTTTTGCTTTCTCCCCACAAAAGCCTTTTGCCCTTTAGTTTTAATAGAGGTAAAAGTAGAACTTATTGCATCCATAGCCTCCTCTAATTCACCAATCCTAAGATTTTGATTATCTTGAATAGTACTAGTTTCTAAAACAGCAATTCTTTCATTAATGGTTCCCAGTGATTCATCAACTTTGCTAGTACTATCAAGGAGATTTGGCAAATTTTTCTCTATAGACTCCAATTTCTTTATAACATCTTCCAAGGTGATCTCATTTTTAATGTTACTAACAGGTGGTGTTCCTACTAGGCTCTCAATAATATAACTAGCTTCCAACGCAGGGGTACCAAGAAAGTTACCTCCCGTCAAAGTGTCCAAGACATATCTATACCAGCTAGTTATGCCAACATAAAAATTTCTAAGCAGGATCATAGTGGAATATTTTTTAGCACACCTACGATGAGCATCGCTGATTCTATACCAAGCATCTTTCAAACTTTCTCCACTTTGTTGCTTAAAAGATCGAACCTCAACTTCAGGAACCAAAACATGATGAGCCGAACCGGACATGACAACTAACAGAAAACAAAACTGAAAAACAGTACAGAAAATAACTTGAAAGTAAACTAAATGCAAGTAACTAATTTTTTTGTGTTTTTGATAATTGAAAGCAAACAAGATAAAATAAAATAAACTAAGCAAGACAAAAACAAAGTAAAGAGATTGGAAGCGTGAAACTCCCCTTGCAGAAGACTGCTGTCTCCCCGGCAACGGCGCCAGAAAAATAGCTTGATGACGTGAAACACACGTTCGTTGGGAGACCCCAAGAGGAAGGTATGATGTAGTCAGCAGCAAGTTTTCCCTCAGAAAGAAACCAAGGTTATCGAACCAGTAGGAGCAGCAACTCTTCAGAAGGTTGTCAACGGCGCCAGAAAAATAGCTGTCGCGGGAGTCTGGACTGTTGACGTGGAATCTGCACACAACACAATCAAACTACTTTGCCCCAACGAAACAGTGAGGTTGTCAATCTCACTGGCTTGCTGAAAACAAAGGATTAAACGTATGGTGTGGAAAATGAGTATTAAATTGCAGAGAATGAAAAAGGAACAGTTTGCAGTTTGTGGTTGTTTAATCAGTGTAAAAGAATGGACCGGGGTCCACAGTTCACTAGTGGTGTCTCTCCATAAAAGATAACTAACATGTTGGGTGAACAAATTACAGCTGGGCAATTGACGAATAGTGAGCGCATGACAATGCATATACATGACATGTTGACTACTATGATATTTAATTGGGCATTACGACATAATACATAGATCGTTATCCAACAGCATCTATGACTAATAATCCACCGCCGGGTTGTCATCCGAGTCCCCCGTTGGTATTAAGTTGCAAGCAACGGATAATTGCATTAAGTAAAGTGCGTAATGTAAACAAACACATATGCCCGTGGACATAGCATCGTTAGGTTATCCCTAGTGGCAACAGCACATCCACAACCTTAGAACTTTCTGTCACTGTCCCAGGTTAAACGGAGACATGAACCCACTATCTAGCATAAATACTCTCTCTTGGAGTTACAAGCATCTACTTGGCCAAAGCATCTACGAGTAACGGAAAGCATGCAAGATCTTAAATAACATATAAGATAGATTGATAATCAACTTGACATAATATTCAATATTCATCGGATCCCAGCAAACACAACATGTAGCATTACAATAATATGATCTTGATCATGTAGGGCAGCTCACAAGATCTAAACATGATGGCACAAAGTGGAGAGACAACCATCTAGCTACTGCTATGGACCCGTAGTCCAAGGATGAACTACTCACGCATCACTCCGGAGGCAGGCATGGCGATGTAGAAGCCTCCGGTGACGATTCCCCTCTCCGGCAGGGTGCCGGGAAGAGGTTCTGAACCCTCCCGAGCTAGGGTTGACGACGGCGGCGTCTCTGGATCTTTTCGTGGATATTTGCTCAGGTACTTAGGGTTTTCGCGTCGGGGGGAATAAGTAGGCGAAAGGGCGGCGGCTGCGGACCCCCGAGGGGCCCACACCACCCCAGGGCGCGGCAGAAGGGGGGCCCGCGCCCTGGTGGCGTGTGGCCTCCTGGTGGCCCTCCTCTGCTGCTCCTTCGCTCCGTCAGGCGTGTTCTGGAAAAATAGGCCCCCCGTGTAGTTTCGTCCAATTCCGAGAATATTTCCAGACTAGCTTTTCTGGAATACAAAAACAGCAGAAAACAGGAACTGGCACTTCGGCATCTTGTTAATAGGTTAGTCCCAAAAAATGTATAAAAGTGATATAAAGTAGATGCAAAACATGTAGCAATTGGTATAAAACAAGCATGGAACATCAAAAATTATAGATACGTTTGAGACGTATCAGCATCCCCAAGCTTAGTTCCTACTCGTCCTCGAGTAGGTAAACGATAAAAACAAATAATTTTTGAGGTGACATGCTACTATCATAATCTTGATCATATAATATTGCAAGGCACATGTAAATGAATGAAGTGATCCAAGTCAATGGTCTATAATTTGCTATCAAATAGATAATGAGTAAACAATGAATCACACAAGCTAAACGTTTTCATGAATAGTACTTTCGAGACAAGCATCAAACAGTTTTGCATAAGTGTTAACTCATAAAGCAATAGTTTCTAACAAAAGGTATTTAATCAACACAAAGGAAGAATTTAGTTTCAGCATTTGCTTCAACTTTCAACATATTTATCTCATGGATATTGTCAACACAAAGTAGTATAACAAGTCCAATACATTGCATATAACGCATGTTGTAACAAAGTTGACACTAGTGTTTGCTTGTGGAAGACAGAAAGAATAGGAAAACTGACTCAACATAAAAGTAAAAGAAAGGCCCTTCGCAGAGGGAAGCAGGGATTAAATCATGTGCTAGAGCTTTTAGGTTTTTGAAAGCATATAGAGATTGCATAAAATATTTGATACTCCTCCCAACCTTGCTAACACAAGCCATGGCTAACCGAATCCTCGGGTGCCTTCCATCAATCACATACCATGGAGGAGTATCTATTTTTGAGAGGTGTTTGTTAATTGTCAACGAATGGTAGCGGGTGAGAACAGTATTCTACCTGTCGAACGGACTTTTAAGAGCGGCTCCCATGAAGGACGTTATTTCTACCAGCAAGGCAGATCATCCCTCTTTCTCTTTGGTTTACACACATTCAGGTATTTCACTGTTTGTCATTGCTTACTGATGAATCAGGGCAAAAGTGTGAAGAGAATTAATTGGTTAAAGTTGTAATTAATTGGGACTGGGCACCCCGTTGCCAGCTCTTTTTGCAAGTTATTGGATAAGCGGATGTATATGCCACTAGTCCAGGTGTAAAAGTCCACTCGACAAATAGAATAAAGAATAACCACACTAATTCCTCATGAGCTAGTAAACATTGACACAAAAAGGGAATAATAACATTTTGAATAATTTAAAGGTAGCACATGAAAAATTTACTTGGAGTGGCAAGGAAATACCACATATAGGTAGTTATGGTGGACACAAATGGCATGGATTTTGGCTCAAGGATTTGGATGCACGAGAAGCATTCCCTCTCAGTACAGAGTTTAGGCTAGCAAGGTTATGTAAGCAAACAAGAATATCAACCCGTACACCAAGTTTTATATGACAAACATATTGCAAACGTTATAAGACTTCATACCGTCTTCCTTGTTAACCAAACCCTGTTATTAGAAAATATCTAGACCTTAGAGGTACCACCGATGCAAACCAAATTTTCAACAAGCTTTACGGTAGTTCTTCACTAATAGGCTTAACTCATGTGATGCACAATTTAATCATGATCTACTTGTTAACTCAAAACAATTGACAAGCATCAAGTTATCCATTTTAGTGATCTACAAGATTAAGCAAGTTTTTCCTTATACCAATTACCACATGCAACATTTTCTGAACCAACCAAACACCAATCAATTTATTTCATCAACTCTCCAAACAAATATAAGTGAAGCAAGAGAGTACTTTCTACAAAAGAAAGCTAATAGCTCTGACAAGAGATACATGAAAACAAGAGCTAAAAGCTGAACAGCGCTAGATATGAATACTCAACAAATATAAGTGAAGAATAGGAGTATTCTCATGAAAAAGCGGAGCGTGTCTCTCTCCCAATCAAGAATGCTAGGGTCCAGTCAAGCTTTATTGAAAATAAAAGTGCAATACTGAAAATAAAAAGCACACAGACGCTCCAAGAAAAGCACATATGATGTGAAAGAATTAAAATATAGTTTCACTAGAGATGACCTGATAATTTTGACGATGAAGAAGGGGATGCCTTGGGCATCCCCAAGCTTAGACGCTTGAGTCTTCTTGAAATATGCTGGGGAGATCCATGGGAGCCTCCCCAAGCTTAAGCTCTTCACTCTTCTTGATCCTATTATATCATCCTTCTCTCTTGACCCTTGAAAACTTCCGTCACACCAAACTCAAAGTAGATCTCATTAGAGGGTTAGTGCATAATCAAAAATTCACATGTTCTGTAAAGACGCAATATGATTTGTTACTTTAAACATTAGCTACAGCCACTGATGTTATGTGAAGCTCTTCCACCCAAAAAAGAATTTCACTCAACACTAGTAAAAGAGAGAATGCGAAAAATAAAAAGGCATAATCTGTCTAAAACAGAACAGTCCGCAAAGACGAATTTTTTCGAGGCACTTACGACGCTCAGATCGAGAAACTCTGAACTAATGAAAGTTTCAGACATTCATAAAGATTACGCACAAAAATTTCAGATTTTTTAACAATCTGGTGATTTTAGGAATTTCGTACAGTGAACAGCAAAAATCTGTTTCTGCGCAGCAATCAAAATTAAGCATCATCTTATCATTAGAGGCTACTCTTGGCACAACAATGCGAGAAAATAAAGATACAAAGGAGTTGCTACAGAAGTAAACAAACTCCTTGACTCAATAAAAGAAAAATTGCAGAAAAATAAAATGGGTTGCCTCCCATAAGCGCTTTTCTTTAACGCCTTTTAGCTAGGCACAAAGCATGCATCAAGTATTACCAAGTGAAGAAAGGTCTAATTCATCAAAAGCTTCATCAAGAACAGGGTTTGTCACATTAGGACTTTTCAGTTTACGTAATTCTTGGGAAGAAAATTTAAATAGACCATTATGTGACTTACCCTCAAGCTCATTGAACACGTTATCCGTTTTTAACGCACCCGTGGGTTTTGGTTTAGAAATTTTTGGAACATACATAAATTTTTGCTTTCTCCCCACAAAAGCCTTTTGCCTTTTAGTTTTAATAGAGGTAAAAGTAGAACTTATTGCATCCATAGCCTCCTCTAATTCACCAATCCTAAGATTTTGATTATCTTGAATAGTACTAGTTTCTAAAACAGCAATTCTTTCATTAATGGTTCCCAGTGATTCATCAACTTTGCTAGTACTATCAAGGAGATTTGGCAAATTTTTCTCTATAGACTCCAATTTCTTTATAACATCTTCCAAGGTGATCTCATTTTTAATGTTACTAACAGGTGGTGTTCCTACTAGGCTCTCAATAATATAACTAGCTTCCAACGCAGGGGTACCAAGAAAGTTACCTCCCGTCAAAGTGTCCAAGACATATCTATACCAGCTAGTTATGCCAACATAAAAATTTCTAAGCAGGATCATAGTGGAATATTTTTTAGCACACCTACGATGAGCATCGCTGATTCTATACCAAGCATCTTTCAAACTTTCTCCACTTTGTTGCTTAAAAGATCGAACCTCAACTTCAGGAACCAAAACATGATGAGCCGAACCAGACATGATAACTAACAGAAAACAAAACTGAAAATAAGAAAATAACTGAAAGTAAACTAAATGCAAGTAACTAATTTTTTGTGTTTTTGATAATTGAAAGCAAACAAGATAAAATAAAATAAACTAAGCAAGACAAAAACAAAGTAAAGAGATTGGAAGCGTGAAACTCCCCTTGCAGAAGACTGCTGTCTCCCCGGCAACGGCGCCAGAAAAATAGCTTGATGACGTGAAACACACGTTCGTTGGGAGACCCCAAGAGGAAGGTATGATGTAGTCAGCAGCAAGTTTTCCCTCAGAAAGAAACCAAGGTTATCGAACCAGTAGGAGCAGCAACTCTTCAGAAGGTTGTCAACGGCGCCAGAAAAATAGCTGTCGCAGGGAGTCTGGACTGTTGACGTGGAATCTGCACACAACACAATCAAACTACTTTGCCCCAACGAAACAGTGAGGTTGTCAATCTCACTGGCTTGCTGAAAACAAAGGATTAAACGTATGGTGTGGAAAATGAGTATTAAATTGCAGAGAATGAAAAAGGAACAGTTTGCAGTTTGTGGTTGTTTAATCAGTGTAAAAGAATGGACCGGGGTCCACAGTTCACTAGTGGTGTCTCTCCATAAAAGATAACTAACATGTTGGGTGAACAAATTACAGCTGGGCAATTGACGAATAGTGAGCGCATGACAATGCATATACATGACATGTTGACTACTATGATATTTAATTGGGCATTACGACATAATACATAGATCGTTATCCAACAGCATCTATGACTAATAATCCACCGCCGGGTTGTCATCCGAGTCCCCCGTTGGTATTAAGTTGCAAGCAACGGATAATTGCATTAAGTAAAGTGCGTAATGTAAACAAACACATATGCCCGTGGACATAGCATCGTTAGGTTATCCCTAGTGGCAACAGCACATCCACAACCTTAGAACTTTCTGTCACTGTCCCAGGATAAACGGAGACATGAACCCACTATCTAGCATAAATACTCTCTCTTGGAGTTACAAGCATCTACTTGGCCAAAGCATCTACGAGTAACGGAAAGCATGCAAGATCTTAAATAACATATAAGATAGATTGATAATCAACTTGACATAATATTCAATATTCATCGGATCCCAGCAAACACAACATGTAGCATTACAATAATATGATCTTGATCATGTAGGGCAGCTCACAAGATCTAAACATGATGGCACAAAGTGGAGAGACAACCATCTAGCTACTGCTATGGACCCGTAGTCCAAGGATGAACTACTCACGCATCACTCCGGAGGCAGGCATGGCGATGTAGAAGCCTCCGGTGACGATTCCCCTCTCCGGCAGGGTGCCGGGAAGAGGTTCTGAACCCTCCCGAGCTAGGGTTGACGACGGCGGCGTCTCTGGATCTTTTCGTGGATTTTTGCTCAGGTACTTAGGGTTTTCGCGTCGGGGGGAATAAGTAGGCGAAAGGGCGGTGGCTGCGGACCCCCGAGGGGCCCACACCACCCCAGGGCGCGGCAGAAGGGGGCCCGCGCCCTGGTGGCGTGTGGCCTCCTGGTGGCCCTCCTCTGCTGCTCCTTCGCTCCGTCAGGCGTGTTCTGGAAAAATAGGCCCCCCGTGTAGTTTCGTCCAATTCCGAGAATATTTCCAGACTAGCTTTTCTGGAATACAAAAACAGCAGAAAACAGGAACTGGCACTTCGGCATCTTGTTAATAGGTTAGTCCCAAAAAATGTATAAAAGTGATATAAAGTAGATGCAAAACATGTAGCAATTGGTATAAAACAAGCATGGAACATCAAAAAATTTAGATATGTTTGAGACGTATCAGGCCCATTGCCACAACTGAGATAAAAGCTGATAGTTATGAAGTAAGTCCTAGTTTGTTGAACTTGATAACTAGGGAACAATTTGGCGATAGTGCTATGGAGGATGCCTCTATGCATCTTCATGATTTTTTGAAATATGTGACATGCAAAAATTTAAAAATGTGGAAAGTGATATTCTAAAACTGAAGTTATTTCCTTTCTCACTTAGAGGAAAAGCTAAAGAGTGGTTGCATTCATTACCTACTGGTAGCATTAATTCTTGGGATGATCTAAAAGAAGCTTTCATTAAGAAATATTATCCTCCTGTTAAAATTTTGCAAAATAGAAACAATATTCTTTCTTTTAGGCAAAATGAAAATGAACATGTTGCCATGGCTTGGGATAGGATAAAACTTATGCTTAGAACTTGTCCATCACATGGGGTCAATGAATGGACCATATTACACTCTTTTTACAATGGTCTAAATTACATGTCTAGAAATATTCTTGATTCCGCTGCTGGAGGGGCTTTTATGGGAAAAACTATAGTAGAAGCTAAGAACATATTGGAAAGTATTTTGCAAAACTATAGTCAATGGCATACTGATAGAGCACCTAATCCATCTAAGAAAGTAAACTCCATAGAAGAAACAAATGATTTGTCATCTAAAATGGACACTATTCTTGCTTTCATTAATAAACAAAATATTGAAAATGTGCCTTTGCAAGAACTAGTTGGTAATAATCCTGAAAATATTGATGTCAACTTCATTAGGAACTATGGTAATAATGGTATGGTAATAAAAATTATAATTCCTATAATAAACCCCCATATGTGCCAAACAAATATACCACTAGTGGTAATGTTTCTAGTGATTTGGAAAACACCATTAGATCATTTATATCTACTCAAAAGGAGCTTAATAAGGAATTTATATCTAAGTTTGAAAAACAAGACTCTTTGTTTGAAAGGGTAGATCAGCTCACTAAGGAAGTTTCCTCATTAAAGAACACCATTATAGCTCAAAAACATGAGGAAACAATTAAATATTGTCAAGAGGTTATAAATAAATCTTGGGAACATATTCATGAGCAAGAGAGAATTGCTAAGGAAACTATTATGGTAATGAAAGAGAGAAAAGTTGAGGAAGTTAAAATGCTTAGTGAAGTCAAGGAACCATTGCTTGACTTAGAGAATTGTAGCTTGCATGAATTAATATCTATCTTACAAAAATTTGCAAGTGATCCTTCCATTAATGTTAACCAAGCAGGTTTTGGTTCTTATATTGCTAATCATGTTTTAAAGAAAAGATTGCTAGGTACAACCAAGAAGCTATGATACCACCTAAGCTTGGGGATATATGGATTCCCAAAGTACTAGTAACCATTGGAAAAGAGACACACCATGCTATATTAGATCTAGGATCTAGTGTCTCTGTTTTATCTAAAGAATTATATGAAGTACTTGAATTAAAGAATCTTGAAAAATGCTCTATTGAACTTGCACTTGCTGATGATTCCATTAAACATGCTTTAGGAAAAGTAAGTGATGTTATGGTAGAGTTGCATATGACATTTGTACCTGTTGATTTTCTAATCATGGATATGGGGAATAAAACCTCTAGTCCAATTATTCTTGGAAGACCTTTTCTTCGTACCACAGGTGCTATCATTGATTCAAAAGAAGGGAATGTGAAGTTTCAGTTTCCACACAAGAAGTGCATGGAACACTTCCCAAGGAAGAGGGACACATCAAAGTTCAAGCTCCCTCATGAGCTTCGTCCACAATAAATATCAAGTAAGAAGCCTAGCTACATGGCTATAAAGAAAGCGCTTTACGGGAGGCAACCCGGTTGTTTTTATTTTGATTTTCTTTGTGTCCTCTTGCTGTAACAAGAGACTTAGTTTTTAGTTTTGTTTCTGGAATTTTTAATAAAGTGCCAAGTTTTACCTATTTTGGTTTGAAAAAGTTGCTATTTGCATTCGGAGATTTTATTCCAGCACGAATCTGTGCACGGTATGATTTTTAATTCCTATTCTGTAACTCCGAATGAGCTGATATTTGAACTGTAGTTGCAACTTTTCATCCTCTGTAAGTGAATTTTTCAGAATTTTTCGACATATTTAAGTAGGGTAGAAAAATACGTTTTGCTGCTGCTTTTTTCTGGACAGATTCTGTCCCATTTTGTTTGATGCATTCTTTGAACTTTTAACTTGAATCTTTTTGATCCAATTGAGTTTATAAGTAGGCATACAACATTATACACTTTCTGGACATTCATATGAATTTTTGTTTAAGGATTTATGCAGCAAGAATTCATTTGTCTATCACTACTAATGTCACCCCACAGAAAAGAAATGGGAGAAACGGTGTTTTGAAGTTTTTTCACAGGGATTAGAGGAGATGCACCAAGAGCTATCCAAGGATGGTGAAGACCATAAGCTTGGGGATGTGAAGACAACCCCACTGGACCAACACACTCTCGGTTTGCACACGTCTAACTTCTGTTTTTCGATCAATGCACTTTATCGCATAAACTTGGAGCGTCTTTTTTTGCTTTTTATTTCGGTTTGATTTTTGTTTGTCTTGAGACCACCACTATCATTTATATATGAGAGAGCTACTGGAAATTTGGGTTGAATTAAGTTGGATGCTATTAAAAGATTGGGAAAAGGGATGTTTGAGTTGATTCAAAAAGATACATATAGTTGCATGATTCATGTGCTTTTAATGAGTATTAATTTGCAAGTGTTTTATCAAGAGCTATCTTTTATTCATGTTTTGATGCTGAATGTTACTTTACTTTGTTTAACATGGATTGGTTAGTTCTATGGACACTTATGCATGCATTTAGATGGTCAACTTTCTCCCTCTTGCTAGCCCAAAAATTCCAACAAGTAAAAACTTGTTTTCCAACACCTTCAACCAAAGTTTTTCCAGTGAGTCCACCATATCTACCTATTAGCTTTATGCTATTCCGAGTATGTTTATCATGTTATTTTGTATTATCTATACTTCTGAATTAAAATGCTTATGTTATTGATTGTTATGGGAAAAGTTGGTTAAAGAGCTCTCACGAACTTGATGCACACCTTACTTTTATTGCACTTAATAAACATGACCCATTGTGATTAAAATTATGAAGTTGTGAGCTTGACAAGAGTCTTGGTTGGGAGTTAGCTCATATGTGCTGTCACATGGCAAGCTTTCAACGTGCTCTTTATATTTTGTTGATATCATGTACTTTTGTTTATGGATGCTTATCATGGTGCCAAATAAATGCGAAACTTAGTAAGTTTAATGAGTTTGTATAAATGGCTAGAGAGACGCCTGGGCCGCTAATCTAAGCCATGCATCATTCATGGTGGAAATTTACTTACATGCTATGGTGAACCTTCAGTGATGCACCCCACAATAAAAAGCTATACCAATAGTAAATAAAAAGGGTGTGGAGATTGTTCATTTTGTTTGTTTGTCTTGTCATTTTGACATGGGCTTGTTCCATGTCCTGGGACAAGAGGTACCCCAGTTGACGCTCTTGATGACGCTATTATATTACTTACAATGATAACTTGAACTTGCTTTTGTCCCAAGTTGAGTAACACCGTGGTGTAGGTACTCGTATTCACGGGGCATGAGACATTCAACCCATACTTTGTCAAGCATACTACTCATATTTGCTTTCACTTTAAACTTTAACCATTCAAGATGCTATGATAGGGGTAATGAGAGCTTGACACCAATGAATACCACATTGCAAACATTAACTTAAGTAGAAGCATTTGGAAGTTAGATGAAACTTATTCATGTTTTACCTCTACTATTTATATATCTTTCCAAAGTGTCCACCTTTTATATTCAGATTTACAAGAATACTCTATGACCATTATAGGATGTTTTTACTTTTCATTATGCATACATTTGGTCCATAGTACTTTCTTCTATGTTACACTTTGTGAATTATCATTGAACATCCTTACATTGAATATTTGATATCACTTCATAATCTATCTTGTATATTGCTACTCCTTTGAAGAATGAATCATTTGACTCTATGTAGCAATAGTAATCATCTTTGATATCCTTTGATAGTATTAAATTGCAAAGTCCATGTTAGTTTTATCACCTTCATACTCGAGGACGAGTATAGGTTAAGCTTGGGGATGTTGATGCATGTAAAATGCATACATGAACTTTGCATTATATTACTTATATTTAATCATATTTGCATCATATAAGGGTTATATCATTGTTTATATTGATTTTGGGAATATTTCATTGTTTCCTATTTTTCTGGAATTAACCCTGCACAGGCAGAAAACCCTATTTTCTATATTTTGATGTTTCAGGGACCCAAACGACGTCCAAATGACCTAAAATTTACGGCATCAGTTTTTGGAAGGAACAAAGCGTGGGAGCGAAGGAAGCGAACAAACGGAGGCCCGAGGGCCAGAAGAGGGTGGCCCACGCGGCCAGATTCCTGGCCGCGTGGGACCCACCATCTGGGCCTCGGCTCCGTTGCCGTCGATCTTTTTCCCGAGCCTCCGTCTTGACCTAAAACGACTATAAAAATAGTCCCCGATGCCTTCGGAAAGGAGCGCCGCGAAACACAGAAACCACGAAACAGAGACCTGGAGTTGCAGATTGGAGGGGGAAAACTCCGGCGGGGCGCTGCCGGCGTGGTCTCCATCTTCTCCAACGACTTCTCCACCGTCTCCATGATGAAGAGGGAGTAGTCCACCCTGGACTATGGGTTTGTGGAAGTAACTTATGTATCTCTCCTCTCTTGAGCTTCACTAATTAGTACCGTATGAGCTGCTGAACATGATTACGGTCATCTATGTAATACCTTTGTGGTGGATCTTTTATGAGTTAATATATGTTTGAGATTGCAATAGTTTTGTTTCAGTTATGAAAGTAGATGCATATTATGTACCCCGTTCTTGTTTACTTGTTATGATCAAGCATGTATGAGAGCGTGTGAGGGGGAACGTGTGCATTAGTTGGAGTAACGGGGGGTGGCTAGTGCGGTGAACGTGAGAGAAAGTTCCGCGATCCACTTGGGTGTTTACCTTACTTTGTTGCCTCACTAGGGATAAAGAAAAATACCTTGCTACCGGAGATGTGGGTGTGACCATTGCCACTACTCCATGACTAGATCTAGCATGTTCTTATTTTAACTTCATGTCATGAACTTAATATACTCTGATTTATCTTAATTACTAAGGTGTTATGATTTAGTTCGCATCTTGGTGGAGTATAAGAGAGATTAATAAACAAAAGATCTCTATGTTAGGACGTGATGCCCATATAATTAGTAACTTGTCATGAAACCTTTTTGTTGCAATCTCATATGTCAATTCTAGTGTTCCATTGTCTACCACTTTATTAAAGAGAGAGTGCATTTGTGAAACCATGAACCCCGGTCCATTTTTAATCATAAGAAACACCTTTCCAACAACTTTTATCCACTTTACATTTTCTGCCATTTAAAAATCCGAAAATACAAAAACACTTTTACATCTTGCATTCACAATACAAAACCCAAAAATATCATTCATCATTGTTTCCACCATCCTTGCATATTTATTTATCATCATTGCATATTTATTTACTGTTTTGCATTCATTATCTTTTCATATCATTCTCACACCTTGTGCTTGACAACCACTAGGTGAGGTTGAGGGCACAAACAATTTACTTTGTTTTGTAGGTTTTCAAGAGAAGGATAAGAAGATAAATCTTTCACTACTGATTCCCCGAGAGTTCGATATTAAACCCTCGAGTCACCCCTCGTGGGGAAAACCGTCTTTCCTATACACACTCTGCACTTGGAGTCTCAACCTAACCCATATTCTTTTGACGCAGGTAACTACGTCAAGGGCCATCACTCGTGGCTCCCATCCGTCTCTCCTTTGGACTCCGTGTACGTGTTGGAAAAATAGGAGGTCTGTCCAAGTTTCGTCTAATTCCGAGAATATTTCCAGACTAGCTTTTCTGGAATACAAAAACAGCAGAAAACAGGAACTGGCACTGTGGCATCTTGTTAATAGGTTAGTCCCAGAAAATGCATAAAAATGCTATGAAGTGTATATAAAACATGTAACAATTGGTATAATATCAACATGGAACATCAAAAATTATAGATACGTTTGAGACGTATCAAGCATCCCCAAGCTTAGTTCTACTCGTCCTCGAGTAGGTAAAACGATAAAAACAAAATAATTTCTGAGGTGACATGCTACAATCATAATCTTGATCAAATAGTATTGTAAAGCACATGTTATGAATGAAGTGATCCAGGTCAATGGTCTATAGTTTGCTAGCAAGTAGATAATGAGCAAACAACTGAATCATATAAGCAAAAACTTTTCATGAATAGTACTTTCGAGACAAGCATCAAAGAGTTTTGCATAAGAGTTAACTCATAAAGCAATAGATTCTAAGTAAAAGGTATTTAACCAACACAAAGGAAGATTTAAGCTTCAGCAATTGCTTTCAACTTTCAACATATATATCTCATGGATATTTGTCAACACAAAGCAATATAATAAGTGCAATATACAAGCATATAAAAAATTTTGCACCAAAGTTGACACTAGTGTTTGCTTCTGAGATAGAAAGAAGTAGGAAAACTGACTCAACATAAAAGTAAAAGAAAGGCCCTTCGCAGAGGGAAGCAGGGATTAAATCATGTGCTAGAGCTTTTTAAGTTTTTGAAATCATAAGAGAGTAAAAATAAGTTTTGAGAGGTGTTTGTTAATTGTCAACGAATCAGAAAATGGAAAGTACAATATGACCCCTGCCAACCAGACTTTTAAGAGCGGCTCCCATGAAGGACGTTATTTCTACCAGCAAGGCAGATCATCCCTCTTCTCTTTTGTTTACACATGCAGATATTTCACTGTTTGTCATTGCTTGACTGATAAATCAGGGCAAAAATGTGAAGAGAATTAAGCGGTTAAAGTTGTAATTAATTGGGACTGGGCACCCCATTTGCCAGCTCTTTTTGCAAAATTAATGGATAAGCGGATGTATATGCCGCTAGTCCGGTGGTAAAGTCTGTTTGACAGTTGACATAAAGACATCCACCCCGTCCTCATGAGCTTGGTAAACATTGACACAAAATAGGAGTAATAATTTTTGAATAGTTTAAAGGTAGCACATGAAAAATTTACTTGGAATGGCAAGAAATACCACATATAGGTAGTTATGGTGGACACAATGGCATGGATTTTGGCTCAAGGTTTTGGATGCACGAGAAGCATTCCCTCTCAGTACAGAGTTTAGGCTAGCAAGGTTATTTGAAGCAAACACAGGATATCAACCGACACAGCAAGACTTATATGAAAACATATTGCAAGCATTATAAGACCTACACTGTCTTCCTTGTTAACCAAACCCTTTTACTAGAAAATATCTAGACCTTAGAGATACCAATCATGCAAACCAAATTTCAACGAGCTTTACGGTAGTTCTTCATTAATAGGTTTTAACTACATGATACAAAAGCTTAAACATGAACTACTTGATAACTCAAAACAATTGACAAGTATCAAATTATCCAATACAGTGATCTACAAGAATATGTAAGCTTTTTCCATTATACCATCTACCACATGCAACATTTTCTGTTCCAACCAAACACCAATCAATTTATTTCAACATAAACTCTCCAAACAATTATAAGTGAAGCAAGAGAGTACTTTCTTTAAAAGAACTAACAGCTCTGAATAAGAGATGCATGCAAAACAGGAGCTAAAAGCATAGCAATAGCTAGATAAGAATACTCAACAAGTATAAGTGAAGAATAGGAGTATTCATATGAAAAAGCGGAGCGTGTCTCTCTCCCAATCAAGAATGCTAGGGTCCAATCAAGTTGACCATAAGAAAAATAAAATACTGAAAATAAAAGCACACAGACGCTCCAAGTAAAGCACATATGATGTGAAAGAATTAAAATATAGTTTCACTAGAGATGACCTGATAAGTTGCTGATGAAGAAGGGGATGCCTTGGGCATCCCCAAGCTTAGACGCTTGAGTCTTCTTGAAATATGCTGGGGTGATCCATGGGAGCATCCCCAAGCTTAAGCTCTTCACTCTTCTTGATCACATTATATCATCCTTCTCTCTTGACCCTTGAAAACTTCCGCCACACCAAACTCAGAGTAATTCTCATTAGAGGGTTAGTGCACAATCAAAAACTCACATGTTCTATAAGGACACAAACATGACCGTTACTTTTAACATTAACTACTGCCACTGATGTTATGTGAAGCTCTTCACCCTAAAAAAGAATTCCACTCAACACTAGTAAAAGAGAGAATGCGAAAAATAAAAGACAGAATCTGTCTAAACAGAACAGTCTGTAAAGACGAATTTTTTCGAGGCACTTACGTTGCTCAGATCGAAAAACTAAACTAACGAAAGATGCGTACATATCTGAGGATCACGCACAAAAATTTGCAGATTTAAATAATTTTTCTGTGATTTTACAGAAGTAAAACGGTGAACAGCAGAAATCTGTTCCTGCGCAGAAATCCAAATCTAGCATCATCTTCCTATTAGAGGCAATACTTGGCACAACAATGCGATAAAATAAAGATACAAAGGAATTGTTACAGAAGTAAACAACTCCTTGACTCAAAAAGAAAAGAAAAATTGCAGAAATAAAATAATGGGTTGTCTCCCATAAGCGCTTTTCTTTAACGCCTTTCAGCTAGGCGCAGAAAGTAAGAATCAAGTGTTTCCAAGTGATGAAGCATCAACAATCTTACGCTTAGCTCTCTTACCCTTACCCTTATCTTTAGGAAATACTTGGTTACACATAGGTGAAGAGGCGAAATTCATAGTGCCTTGGCCCACGTCTATTATTGCTCCAAAGCGTTTCAACAGAGATCTTCCAAGCGTAATTTGTCCTACTCCTGCACATTCAATGACAAGATAATCAATAGATATTGTTATCCCCAGGAGTTTTGTAAATACTCCTTCGGCTACTCCTCTTGGTAATTTAATAGTATTATCACCCAAAATTATACAATCTTCGCATTTGGAAAGCTCCCAAAGATTTAAGGAATCAAAAATATCCTTGGGCATTAAACAGAATTCAGACATAATATCACAGCGAGCATGGAAAGTTTCACCATTGATAACAACTTTTACTGAGGGAACCCATCCCGATGGTTCAAAATTTACTGGCACATTATCATAGTGTTCACGAATCTGATTATACCCTTCTTTTAGACCAGATATGTTTGTTTCAAGAGTGTTAAGTCTATCACTTATGCTTGTCAAAGCCAAATCAATTTTACTGATTGGAGGGCTAGAAATTGTAATCATTTTTTATAGCATTAAAAGCTTGATCCCCATCATAACGAAGGAAATCTCCTCCTACCACAGCATCTAAAGCATATCTGTAGCAAAGAACAAGACCAAAATAAAAGCTACTAAGGAGCAGGCTTAAAGTCATTTTAGGTTCAGTTTTAGCATAGGACTCAAAAATTCTAGACCAAGCATCTTTAAAACTCTCCTCACTCCCTTGCTTGAAAGTGAAGATCTCTTCCTCAGGCACATGATGACAGGAACAGGGCTAGACATGATAACAAGACTGAAAAATAACAATTCGAATTAAGTAACTAATTTTTTTGTGTTTTTGATAAATAAAGCAAACAAGACTAATAAAAATAAACTAAGCAAGACAATAACAAAGTAAAGAGATTGGAAGCGTGAAACTCCCCTTGCAGAAATCCTCTTGCTCCCCGGCAACGGCGCCAGAAAAGCTTGCTTGATGACGTGGATCACACGTTCGTTGGGAGACCCCAAGAGGAAGGTATGAAGCAGTGTAGCAGCAGTTTCCCTCAGTATGAAACCAAGGTTTAATCGAACCAGTAGGAGCAAGAAATCACTTCTGAAGGTTGTCAGTGGCGCGCTGACGTGGAACCTGCACACAACACAATCAAACTACTTTGCCCCAACGAAACAGTGAGGTTGTCAATCTCACCGGCTTGCTGAAAACAAAGGATTAAACGTATGGTGTGGAAAACAGTAGTAAATTGCAGAGAATGAAAAGGAACAATGTTTGCAGTTGGTTGTATTATCAGTGTAAAAGAATGGACCGGGGTCCACAGTTCACTAGTGGTGTCTCTCCATAAAAGATAACTAACATGCTGGGTGAACAAATTACAGCTGGGCAATTGACAAAATATTGAGCGCATGACAATGCATATATATGACATGATGATTACTATGATATTCATGTGGGCATTACGACAAAATACATAGACCGTTATCCAACAGCGTCTATGACTAATAATCCACCTCCAGGTTGTCATACCGAGTTCCCCGTTGGTATTAAGTTGCAAGCAACGGATAATCGCATTAAGTAATGTGCGTAATGTAAACAAATGCATTAGACCTAACGGCGCACCCTTAAGCTAAGCATCGGTTATTTTATCCCTAGTGGCAACAGCACATCCACAATCTTAGAAGTTGTTGTCACTCTCCCAGATTACCGGAGGCATGAACCCACTATCTAGCATAAATACTCACTCTTGGAGTTACAAGCATCTACTTGGCCAAAGCATCTACTAGTAACGGAAAGCATGCAAGATCATAAATAACATATAAGATAGATTGATAATCAACTTGACATAGTATTCAATATTCATCGGATCCCAGCAAACACAACATGTAGCATTACAATAAGATGATCTTGATCATGATAGGCAGCTCACAAGATCTAAACATGATAGCATAAAGTGAGAGACAACCATCTAGCTACTGCTATGGACCCGTAGTCCAAGGATGAACTACTCACGCATCACTCCGGAGGCAGGCATGGTGATGTAGAGCCCTCCGGTGATGATTCCCCTCTCCGGCAGAGTGCCGGGAAGAGCTCTGAACCCTCCCGAGCTAGGGTTGACGGCGGCGGCGTCTCTGAAACTTTTCGTGGATAATGGCTCGGGTATTTAGGGTTTTCGCGTCGGGAAGATTATATAGGCGAAAGGGCGGCGGCTGGAGACGCCCGTGGGGCCCACACCACCCCACGGTGCGGTTGGGGGGCCACGCCGCCCCATGGTGTGGCTGGCTCGTGGCTCCCCTCCGTCTCTCCTTTGGACTCCGTGTACATGTTGGAAAAATAGGAGGTCCTGTCCAAGTTTCGTCCAATTCCGAGAATATTTGCAGGCTAGCTTTTCTGGAATACAAAAACAGCAGAAAACAGGAACTGGCACTGTGGCATCTTGTTAATAGGTTAGTCCCAGAAAATGCATAAAAATGCTATGAAGTGTATATAAAACATGTAACAATTGGTATAATATCAACATGGAACATCAGAAATTATAGATACGTTTGAGACGTATCATCTATCTCTAATGCCTCGCTTGCTGCGAGAAAACAGATGCGTAACGGCTTCCGAGTAACAAAGAGCTAGTCAGGACATCATGGATCGTGCAGTGTCATACTTGAGGTTGTGGCAGATTATGATCTTTGGATTTGGCACGCATTTTTCGGCATGGCCGGTGCTCATAATGACCTCATTGTGCTTCAATGTTCTTCGGTGTTTCACAGACTTTGTCAAGGCCAAGATCCAAAGTGTAAGTATGTGATCAATGACCATGAGTATGACAAGGGCTACTATCTTGTCGGCGAGGCAAATTGCCATGTTGCAAAGAGGCAAGAGGCTGTGCGCAAAGATGTGGAGCAGACATTTGGTGTGCTCCAGGCTAGTTTGCCGTTGTCCGGTACCCTTGTCTTTCTTGGTCGCTAGATAAAATGTGTGAGATCATGAATGCATGTGTTATCATGCACAACATGATCATCGAGAGTGAGCGAGATACGAGGAGTCCATTGATCAACGGTTTTCTGAATTTCATTCCATGCACCGGGAAATTCGTGATGAAACAAGACACAACCACCTACACAATGACCCTGTGGCGCACTTGTGGGCGATCAAAGCAAACAATTTAGCTCAACAAGAGGCGGTTTGAGATTTCCATGTGTTGTTCTCACAAACTTGAATTGAATTTGAACTACTGTAATAATTTATATGTTTTCTATGTTTCAATTACTATTGACCTTTGCAATGAAGTTTTTTAGAATTTAGATAGAAATTATCAAAATATGGGTGCTGGTTTGGGGGGCCGCTATGGACTGCACCCCCCATTGTGCCGGACATGTGTCCGGCACCCGCCCAATTGAGGCCCAATTGGGGGGTGACGGACACGAATTTGGAGGGTGCCGTTGGAGATGCTTTTAAATACGGAGTAGGAAATAATGGAACTGCTTGTTGGAAAGGTTGCTTGAATTCTATTGGTAGTAGACTTATTTTGATTGAATACGCACTTAGTAATGTACCTAGTTATATGATTTCCAATTTTTCGATTGTGGCACTGAACATAAGTTGATTTTAGCATGTTTCTTTTCTCTCCTTTTTTACACATGAATGTTTGGTTGAATCAAAATAGACAAGCCGGACCAAAGAGTCTCACTGCACCCGCTGCACATTCCAAAATTATGTGTCCGCCGTAACAGTGGCTTTTGTATAACGGATGAAAAGCGGCCGGTGTTTACGAGTGTCTTGTGAATTTCTCGAGTTGTTCTTAGTCTCTCAGGGTGTCTAATTACTACTTATACTATTTATTTCTCTTCTGGTTTTTGTTCATTGCTTTCACTTAATTGGGAGTAAAATGTGAAATACAAAAAAGCAAATTCCCATCATTTTTTTTTGAATCTCACATTGCGACAATGCACCAGCGTTGCCAATGCTACCAACTGCACGGTTTCGCACGCCTTCGACACACCTATAGGTAACGGAAGGGGGCATAGGTCGAAACCGCACTCATCAAATATACCATTTTTCAGGTTGAAAGATGAAGGTTATGCCGACAACACCCTGTCAGTGCCTCATAAATAGATATAAATTTCCCCAAACACATCAATATGAGATATAGCTTAATATCGGGCTAGAGAACCAAAATGGTGAATGGTTTGTAATTTGGACACTTAGGTAATATTGTTTTAAGTCTTAATTTTCCATGATGTCGGAGATCGAGCATCTCTCTCTTGAGGTTGGGTTGCAGTTATTCTGTCAAGCGTAGCCGTCAGCTCTTTCCATACCGCAGTGCCAGTGCTAGTGCGGGTTTGCCGCGAGTCTTGCGGAGCGACGCAAGTGGGCATGTCGTCGCCTTGGAGCCGCAACCGCTATCTAAGCATCCATACTGCCGCTTGATGTCTACTACGCGCTTCTATTCTTGTAGATATTGTTGGGCCTCCAGTGCAGAGTTTTGTAGGACAGTAGCAAATTTCTATTAAGTGAGTAATCCAAGGTTTATCGAACTCAGGGAGGTAGAGGTTGAATGTATCCCTCTCAAGAAACCCTGCAATTAAGATACAAGAAGTCTCTCCCCAATACGCCTAATACACTTGTCAGTTGTATAGGTGCACTAGTTCGGCGAAGAGATGGTAAAAGACAAGTAATATGGATGGTAACATGTGGTATTTGTAATCTGTAATAAAAATGGTAGCAAACAAACATGTAATAAAACTGAAAGTAAACGGTGTTTCAATGGTTGGAAACAAGGTATAGGGATCATACTTTCACTAGTGGTCACTCTCAACAATATTAACACAACTGAACACATGCATGATACTTCCTCATCAATATGTAACGTAGATGCTACTCGGAAACTATTCTTCTGCTGGATAAGAAACACGATGACCACTGCGCAGGCCTACAAAAGCTCACCTCAAAGTCTGAGTAAACAAACACCACAATTTCATAATGCCATCCAACACCAAGAACAACTCACGATAAATATCCCTCTAATCTATTATCCATAGAGACACACACGATACCCGCACTGTCACGATGGCAACCGTGTTGTCAACAGTGACTATGGAAATTATATTAGATAAAACGACTTGAGCAACATATCCATTACATAATGAAGGGGAAACATCATATGAATTCAGCTACATTAACAATGCTCATGATCACATAAAGATCACACCATGGGAGGGAGAAATAACCACATAGCTACAAGTAGAGCCCTCAGCCTCGATGAAGAACTACTCCCGCCGCATCATGGGAGGCAGCAAGGTCGATGAAGATGGCTCCGGAGGTGATTCCCCTTCCCGGCAGGGTGCCGGAACAGGACCTTCTAACCCCGAAATTAGGGTTTTTGGTGGCGGCAAAGCTCGGTTGCGTTTCTGGACAAATCCTCCGGGGGATCGAAGTTTTAGGTCAGGAGGGATTTTATAGGCGAAGAGGCGGCGTAAGGCGGTGGACGAGGGCTCCAAGAGGGTTTGGGCGTGGCCCCACCTCTGGCCGCTCCCAAGGGTCTTCTGGACCCCGTGGGTCCCTCCGGGGTTGATCTTTGGGCTACGTCTTTGTTTCGATGAAAAATAAATCTCCATAAATTTTCAGGTAATTCCGAGAATATTTATTTACTAGCTTTTCTGAAACAAAAGGACAGCAGAAAACATGAACTGTTACTGGCATCTTGTTAATAGGTTAGTCCGCGAAAATGCACTAAAATGATATAAAAATTGAAGGGGATCATAGACAGAAAACAAAAAATTCCTACCGACGATAACCAAAAACTAGCCAGGATCTATACTATGCAGATATACTAATACGGAGGAGATCAGAATACATACCCTTGTAGGCCAAAGTGGGATTACATTCCCGCACAAACGTTGTCGATGGAGACGACGATGCCGACCTCAGGGTCGTGTAGTGGAAGAAGATGGCTCCCAGCGCCAAACGATGGCGCCTCGCGGTTCCACACACGTACGGTGTGGATGACGACCTCCTGGCTCCAAATCCAGCAGAGCAGCAGAAGTGGAAGAGTGGATCTAGCAACACGGCGGTGTGCGTAGAGTAGAGATACTTCCCTTCCCATACGCAGCTCTAGAAACGGAACCACGCTCAAGGTAGGAGGGAAGGAGGGAGAAATCGGTGTATTTCCAAAGGCATGGGGGGTCCCCTATTTAAAGGAGGAGGAGGGAGACCATCTCCCTTGGCTAAGCCATGTGGGACTAATCCCCACATGGCTTGGCCGGCCAAGGAGGAGCCGCCGGCCCTGGTGGGCCCCATTCGGCCCAGCCAGGCCAGCTGGCCCTCCTCCCCTCCTTTTTTTTCCTTTTCCTTTTTGGGATTTTCCCCTAATGGGCCTCTAAGGCCCATTTATGATTTAATGCCTTTTAAATTCGAATTTAATTAAATAAAAATATATATTTAATCACTAATAACACTTATTAATATTAAATACATATTATTTAATTCATTCGGACTCAGAAACATCTTTCGTTGCCCTCCGATCTCCATCGGACATGTCCGGAACACGTCCGGAGTCTCCGGTTCCTTTTCTATCTAAATCTAATCTAATCGTCACCCACCCTTAAGTGTGTTGCCCCACGGTTCGGGATCACTCCATACATGATCGAGACACCCACTCCGATCAATGACTAACAACGGGATCTGGATATCCATGATATCTCCTGTGTGTCCACGAATATCTTTCTATCGTTTGAACCTTTAGAGGTCCAGTCTCATCCTCTTGCCTAGCGATACTTAGATTGTTCGAGCGTCGTTCTTCGGTATCACAATTACCGAGCATTACCTCGCCATTGACAAATCTATCTTTACTCGTCTGTGATATTACATCCCCGTGACCTAGTCGCATAGTTGCAAGCTCATTGATGTAATCTCACCGAGTGGGCCCAGAGTATCTATCCTGCTATATGGATTGGCAATTCCCGCTTCTACTGCTTCCTTCCGATACCCGAAAGTGTCACCTTTATTGTCACGCTATATAAGACATGCCGTTTGATGCGATCAACCGCATCTTCCAGAAGCAGAGATTTGATATGATCTCACAGTCGAAGGTATGAACACTACGTTTCTATATTTTGGGTATGTCCATCAAATCATTCACCTAATGATATGACTCCGTTGTTAACCGACGCTATTGTCCATGATCCGGAAACCTTGATCACCTGTTACCCAACGAACTAGGTAAATAGAGGCTACTAGGGACCTGGTTGTTTTCATACCACACGTGTATTAATGTTTCCGCGTAATACAGTTATAGCATGGTATTAAACGTATTATGAACAAAAAGAGATATGACAAATAAAATCACTTTATTAATTGCCTCTAGGGCATATCTCCAACAGTCTCCCACTTGCACTAGAGTACAATCTAATCTAGTTTACAACTTGGTAAAAGCTTGACACCTATAGCTTCTCGGTGTTCTTCATGCTTGTCTCGTGGAAGAGGTTTCGTCTGCGGATCTGCAACATTCAAGTCCGTGTGTATTTCGCAAATCTTTACATCACCTTCCTTGACGTACTGCCGTATGACATGGAAGCGTCGGAGAATATTTTTGGCGGTGGAGTGAGACCTTGGTTCCTTCACGTTGGCAATAACACCTGTGTTGTCGCAGTAGATGTTGTTGGAGATACGCCCTAGAGGCAAATAAATAATAAGGATTTATTACATTATCTCATTAAGTTTATAATTAGTTTTATACCATGCTATAACTGTATTAATTGGAATTGTTAATACACGTGTCGTATGTAAAACAAACCATAGTCCCCTGTTAAGCCTCAATATAAACTAGTCCATTTGTCAATGGATGATCGTGATTTCCCGATCATATTGATTCATAACAGTTGATGGTGGAGTCATTTTATTTGCGGAATAAATTGGTGGACATTACCCACCAAAGTATTGCAAAAGGATTGTATCACTAAAGTTCAACACTGCAATAGGAAAGTAACGTGATAGCTTATTCCTTAGACCGTGAGATCATATCAAGTCGCTGCTTCTGGAAAATATTTTGATCGCATCAAACGTCATATCTTATATAGTGTGACAATAAAGTTGACACTTTCGGGTATTGGAATGAAGTAGTCGGGGCAATTGATCAAGAGCGGGATTTGTTCATCCGTGTGATGGAGAGATACTCTGGGCCCACTCGGTGAGATTATATCTATAAAGCTGCGCAGCGTATGACTAGGTCATTGGAGATATAATATCACGGAACGAGTTAAAGCAACCTTGTAGGTAATGAGATAAAACACAACATAGGATGTTGATGATCGTATCTCGGACAAAGGTAGTATCGATGGAACAAAGGGAATAAACATATCATGTTAACGGTTCAACGACGATTTATTCTGGAATGCACAGGGACCGTCATAGTCATCCAGGGCTCCATGACGGTCATTGGCGAGTGAAGGGTCTCGGCCATGTCTGGAGTATTCCCGAACCGTAGGGTAACACACTTAAGGTCTTGTTGACGCCGGGAGAACGTTTTGGAAACATCGGAATAATTTAGGTATGAGAAAAGAGGTCCCGGAAAGGTTCCGGCAAGAACGGAAGTGTTCCGGCGAAGACCGAAGTGAGTTCAGAGTGATTAGGAAATTGTTTCGGAGTTAGGCGAGATTAAATATAATGTAAATATATTAATTATAGAATTATATATATTTATATTAATTTAATATTAAATAAAAAGGAGAAAAAGTGGGCAGCCCACCTAAATGGGCCAAAAGGCCCAGGAGGGGACTTCCCCCCCAGGAGGTGGTGCGGCTGGGCCATGGGGCCCTCCCGACCAGCATGGGGGTGCGGCTGCCCATGGTGGCCGGCGCACCACCCCCCTCCTCCTCTTTGTTTAGTCCCACATGGATAACTGGAGGAGAGGTGCAACCCCTCTCCTCCAATAAATAGGAGACCGGATTAATTGAGAAAATACACAATAAATCCAGGATTTAATCCCAGTTGGCCAAGGCTTCTCCCTTTGTCCACTTCCACCCTCCCGTCTCTGGGCGTATGCGATCCCACGTTTGGATTGCGTATACGTGAGACCTATATACCACATCGCGCCATTGTGCTGCGGGATTCCACCCAAGTTCTCGCTTCCGCTATCTCGGCTGGATCGGGGAGCCCGGAAGTCATCATCAAGGTCCATACGTGTGCGAGCACTCGGAGGTGCTGTTCACTCAGGCTCGGCACCGGAGCATCGTCGTCGCGCCTTTTCCTTCTTCGTCGCGCCAAGTTCTCCACAACCTCGAGGTCGGCTACGTACGTCTTCATCGGCAACGCTTGTGCGGGAGCGTATTTCCGGCTTATCGGTCTACAAGGGTATGTGTCCGATATCTTCTCCATTACAGCATTACTAGATAGATAGATCCTGACTAGTTTTCGGTGTTGCGATAGTTAGAAAAAATATTGTTTTCTGCTACGAACCCCATAAGTGGTATCAGAGCCGATCTATGCATAGTATTGCTGGTACGGTTAGAACACATGTTGAATGTGGGCATCGATTCTATAATTGTTACCCTCTCGTGTGCACTTGCTAATGTTGTCGGCATCGAGTTGATGAAGCGGCCCGGACCGACCTTACGCGTACGCTTACGCGAGACTAGTTCCGCAACTGACATATGGCTTGTACCATATTGATGCATGTAAAATGCATACATGAACTTTACATTTTATTACATGTTATTCCATGTTATTTGCATCATATAAGGGTTATATTCATGATTTATATTAAGTTTTGGGGATAATTAACAACTCCCCCATTTTTCTGGAATTAACCCTGCGCTGTCAGAAAACCCCTTTTTCTATATTTTGATGTTTCAGGACCCAAACGACGTCCAAATGACCTGAAACTTTACGGGGATCACTTTTTTGGAAGGAACGAAACGTAGGCGCAAAGGAATCGAAGAAACGGAGACCAGAAGGCAGAAAGGGGTGGGCCCACGCGGCCAGATTCCCTGACCGCGTGGGTCCCCCATCCTGGCCCTCGGGCCTCCGCTGCCGTCGATCTTTCTTCCCGAAGCTTCGTCTTGACCTAAAAACGACTATATATAGACCCCCCAGGGCTTTCGCGAAAGAGCGCGCCGCGAAACACAGAAACCACGAAACAGAGACCTGGAGCTGAAGATTGGAGGGGGAAAACTCCGGCGGGGCGCTGCCGGTGTGGTCTCCTTCCCCTCCAACAACATCTCCACCGACACCATGATGAAGAGGGAGTAGTCCACCCCTGGACTATGGGTTTGTGGAAGTAACTTATGTATCTCTCCTCTCTATGAGCTTCACTAATTAGTACCGTATGAGCTGCTGAACATGATTACGGTCATCTATGTAATTCCTTTGTGGTGGATCTTTATTATGAGTTAATACATGTTTGAGATTGCAATGGTTTTGTTTCAGTTATGAAAGTAGATGCATATTATGTACCCCGTTCTTATTTACTTGTCATGATCAAGCATGTTTATGAGAGCATGTGAGGGGGAACGTGTGCATTAGTTGGAGTAACGGGGGGTGGCTAGTGCAGTGAACGTGAGAGAAATTTCTGCGATCCACTTGGGTTTTCTACCTTACTTTGTTGCCTCACTAGGGATAAACAAAAATACCATGCTACCGGAGAGTGGATGTGACCTTGGCCACTACCTCCATGACTAGATCTAGCATGTTCTTATTTTAACTTCATGTCATTGAACTTATTGCTATGCTCTGATTTATCTTAATTACTAAGGTGTTATGATTTAGTTCGCATCTTGGTGGAGCATAAGAGAGAGAACAACTTATACTTGAGATCTCTATGTTAGGACGTGATGCCCATATTATTAATAACTTGTCAAACCATGTCTTGCCATCTTACATGTTAATTTTAGTGTTCCATTGTCTACCACGTTATCAAGAGAGAGTGCATTTGTGAAACCATGAACCCCGGTCCATTTTTAATCATAAGAAACACCTTTCCAACACTTTTATCACACTTTTGTTTGCTGCCATTATTAAATCCGAAAATACAAAAACACTTTTACATCTTGCATTCATCATAAAAAACCCAAAAATATCATTTATCATTGCTACCACCATCCTTGCATATTTATTTACCATCATTGCATATTTACTATTGTTTGCATTGCATATTATTTTATTATCATTCTCACACCTTGTGCTTGACAACCACTTGGTGAGGTTGAGGGCACAAAACAATTTATTTTGTTGCAGGTTCTCAAGAGAAGGATAAGGAGATAACACCTGAAATACTGGTTCCCCGAGAGTTCGATATTAAACCCTCGAGTCACCCCTCGTGGGGAAAACTGTCTTCCACTACTACATACACTCTGCACTTGGAGTCTCAACCTAACCCATTTACTTTTCACGCAGGTAATCACACGAAGGGCCGTCAAGACCTTTTCTGGCGCCGTTGTGGGGTAACTACGTGAAGGGCCATCAAGACGTTTTCTGGCGCCGTTGCCGGGGAACCATAGCTGAAAGGTTTATCCAAGGATCACTCACATCAAGTCAACTTCATCACCAACTTGTGTAACAACCTAAGCTTGGGGAAGTTGCACCTACGTGAGCATCATCTTATCCATCTTTACCTACAATCATTTTATTTTGTTTTGTTCTTGTCTTGCATATCATCTTTATATTTCGGTTTGCATATTTATATTCAGTTTTGCATTTTTGTGTTGCATTTGTTATTTCGAGTTGCATTAGTGTCATTTTACTTTCAGTTTTGCATAAAAAATTAAAAACACATAAAAACTTGTTGAAATGGGAGATAGAACTAAATTGTGTGACTACACAAACACTCCTAATGATCAATTTATTGCTAAGCCTATCACCACACCTGAGATTACTGCTGAGAGCTATGAAGTTAGTCCTAGTTTGTTAAACTTGATAACTAGGGAACAATTTGGTGGTAGTGCTGTTGAGGATGCCTCTATGCATCTTCATGATTTTATTGAAATCTGTGACATGCAAAAGTTTAAAAATGTTGAAAGTAATGTCTTAAAACTGAAGTTATTTCCTTTCTCACTTAGAGGAAAAGCTAAAGAGTGGCTACATTCATTACCTACTGGTAGTATTAATTCTTGGGATGATTTAAAAGAAGCTTTCATTAAGAAATATTATCCCCCTGTTAAAATACTGCAAAATAGAAACAATATCCTCTCTTTTAGGCAAAATGAAAATGAACATGTTGCCATGGCTTGGGATAGGATTAAACTCATGCTTAGAACTTGTCCATCACATGGGGTTAATGAATGGACCATTTTACACTCTTTTTACAATGGTCTAAATTACATGTCTAGAAATATACTTGATTCAGCTGCTGGAGGTGCTTTCATGGGAAAAACTATATTAGAAGCTAAGAACATTTTGGAAAGTATCTTGCAAAATTATAGTCAATGGCATACTGATAGAGCACCTAGTTCATCTAAGAAAGTGAACTCTATAGAAGAAACAAATGATTTGTCATCTAAAATGGACACCATTCTTGCTTTTATTAATAAACAAAATTTTGAAAATATGCCTTTGCAAGAACTAGTTGGTAATAATCCTGAAAATGTTGATGTCAACTTCATTAGGAACTATGGTAATAATGGGTATGGTAATAACAATTATAACTCTTATAATAAGCCCCCATATGTTCCAAACAAATATACCACTAGTAGTAATGTTTCTAGTGATTTGGAAAACACCATTAGATCATTTATATCTACTCAAAAGGAGCTCAATAAGGAGTTCATATCCAAATTCGAAAAACATGATATTTTGTTTGAAAGAGTAGATCAACTCACTAAGGAAGTTTCCTCATTAAAGAACATCATTATATCTCAAAAAGAGAAAAAGTTGAGGAAGTTAAAATGCTTAGTGAAGTTAAGGAACCATTTGTTGATTTAGAGAAGTGTAGCTTGCATGAATTAATTTCTATCTTACAAAAATTTGCAAGTGATCCTTCTGTTAATATTAACCAGGCTGGTTTTGGTTCCTATATTGCTAATCATGTCTTAAAAGAAAAGATTGCTAGGTACAATCAAGAAGCTATGATACCACCTAAGCTTGGGGATATCTGGATCCCTAAGGTACTAGTAACCATTGGAAAAGAGACACACCATGCCATTTTAGATCTAGGATCTAGTGTCTCTATATTATCTAAAGAACTATATGAAGTCCTTGAACTTAAAAATATTGAGAAATGCTCTATTGAACTTGCACTTGCTGATGATTCCATTAGACATGCTCTAGGAAAAGTAAGTGATGTTATGGTAGAGTTACACATGACTTTTGTGCCTGTTGATTTTCTAATCATGGACATGGGGAATAAAACCTCTAGTCCTATTATTTTGGGAAGACCTTTTCTTCGTACTACAGGTGCCATTATTGATTCAAAGGAAGGGAATGTGAAGTTTCAGTTTCCACACAAGAAGAGCATGGAACACTTCCCAAGGAAGAGGGACACACCAAGGTTCAAGCTCCCTCATGAGCTACGTCCCCTTTGATTATCAAGTAAGTAAGCCTAGCTATATGGCTATAAAGAAAGCGCTTTACGGGAGGCAACCCGGTTGTTTTTGTTTGAGATTTTCTTTGAGTCCTCTTGCTGTAACAAGAGAGTAGTTTGTTAGTTTTGTTTCTGGGATTTTTAATAAAGAACCAAGTTTTACCTATTTTGGGTTTGAAAAGTTGCTATTCATTTTCGGAGAGTTTTCTGCCTGCACGAAGTCTGTGCACGGTTTGATTTTTCATTTTTTATCTGTAACTCCGATTGAGCTGTAATTTGAACTGTAGCTTCAACTTTTCATCCTCTGTATACGTGATTTTTTCAGATTTTTCTGACGAGTTTAAGTAGGGTAGAAAAATGCGTTTTGCTGCTGCTGTTTTTCTGGACAGATTCTGTCTTGATATTGTTTGATGCATTCTTTGAGCTTTTTGCTTGAATCTTTTTGATTCAATTGAGTTTATGAGTAGGCATACAACATTATATACTCTCTGGACATTCATATGAATTTTTCCTAAGGATTTTATGCAGCAAGGAACCTATTTGTTTATCACTACTAATATCACCCCACAGAAAAGAAATGGGAGAAACGGTGTTTTGAAGTTTTTTCACAGGGATTAGAGGAGCTGCACCAAGAGCTATCCAAGGATGGTGAAGACCATAAGCTTGGGGATGTCAAGACAACCCCACTAGACCAACACACTCTCGGTTTGCACACGTCTAACTTCTGTTTTTCGATCAAAGCACTTTATCGTATAAACTTGGAGCGTCTGTTTTTTTTTGCTTTTGTTATTTCGGTTTGTTAATAAGACCACCACTATCATTTATATATGAGAGAGCTACTGGAAGTTTGGGTTGAATTATGTTGGATGCTATTAAATATATTGGGATAGGGATGTTTGAGTTGATTTTAAAAGATACATATAGTTGCATAATTCATGTGCTTTGAATGAATGTTAATTTGCAAGTGTGTTGTCAAGAGCTATCTTTTACCATGTTTAGATGTTGAATTTTAACTTTACTTGGTTTAACATGGATTGATTAGTTCTATGGACACTTATGCATGCATTTAGATGGTCAACTTTCTCCCTATTGCTAGCCCAAAAATTACAACAAGTAAAAAGCTTGTTTCCCAACACCTTCAACCAAAGTTTTTCCAGTGAGTCCACCATATCTACCTATTAGCTTTATGCTATTCCAAGTATGTTTATCATGTTATATTGTGTTATCTACATTTCTGAATTTAAATGCTTATGTTATTGATTGTCATGGGAAAAATTGGTTAAAAGCTCTCACGAACTTGATGCACAATTTACTTTTATTGCATTTAATAAGCATGAACCATTGTGATTAAAATTATGAAGTTGTGGGCTTGACAATAGTTTTGGTTGGGAGTTAGCCCATATGTGCTGTCACATGGCAAGCTTTCAACATTGCACTTATTTATATTTAGTTGATGTCATGTACTTTTGTTTATGGATGCCTATCATGGGTGAAATGAATGTGGATACTTAGTAAGTTCAAAGAGTTTGTATAAATGGTTAGAGAAATGCCTGGGCCGCTAATCTAAGCCATGCATCATTCATGGTGGAAATTTACAGCATAACCATAATGTTCATTCAGTGATGCACCTCATAATAAAAGCTATACCCATAGTAAATAAAAGAGTGCTGAGATTGTTCATTGTCTGTTTGTCTTGTTGTTTTGACATGGGCTTGTTCATGTCATGGGCAAGAGGTACCCCAGTGCAGTTCTTGATGATACTATTATTACTTGCAATGACCTTTATTTGAATTACTTTGTGGACCAAAGTGAGTAACACATGGTGTAGGTACTTGTATTCAAGGGACATGAGACATTCAACGAATACATTGTCAAACACACCACTCATATTTGCTTTCACTTTAAACATTAATTGTAACATCCCAATTTTCACAAAAATTTAAAACTTTTCATCTGCATCATGCATCATGTCATTGCATCATTGTTTGCCTTGTGATTGATTTCAAATTATAAAAATATAGAGAAATTGTCTCAAAAACAATATTTGCATTTTATCTGCAAATGCTTTTCAAACCTATTTCAAAATTTTAAATAAAATCTTTGGAATATTTTATCCCCAATACGTGCTAAACATGTAGGGCATGTTTTTACAAAAGTATAGAATTTGGTTTGAGTGGATTTGGTTTTATAAATCAAAAGTTATTTGAAGTTGTTTAAAAACAGAAAAGAAAAAACAGTTTCTGGAAAAAAAAATTGCGAAACGAGCTAATTGGGCCGAGCCCATCTTCTCCCGCGCAGCGCAGCACGTAGCAGGCCACCCGGCCCCAGCCCATCTCTCTCTCTCCCTCTCGCTGACAAGCAGGCCCCGCCTGTCATCACCTCCACGTCACCGTGATGAACACGGACTCCTCGAACAAACCCTAGCGGAAATCCTCTCCGATTCTGTTGCGATTTCTTCCGTGTTCTCCACGTAGACCCGCCTATATAAACCTCCAGAACCCGCCCCGTGTTTTGCCCCAAAAATCCCGAGTCGATCGCCCCAGGCTGCCGCACGAGTCGCCGCCGTGCCGCCACTGCCGTCGACGACCTCGCCGTTTTCCGGTGAGATCGCGCTCGCATTGCCCCTCGCAACCCTCCCCTTCGCTTCGCCTCGACCGTGCGCACCTCCCTGACACCTCGCCGTATTTTCTCGCGCAGCAGATCGAGTAATCCGTCATCGACAGGAGCTCGCCGCCGCCACCCCGAACATCGACGAGCGATCCCAGGAGGAGAAGGAAGCTCGCGACCTCATCGACCACGCCATCAGCTCCGCCGCGATGCCCTGCATCTCCTGGTACCAAGCCCCCATTCCCCCTTCTTTTCCGTTGCGTTTTAGCTCGCCGCCGGCGATGGCGCCACCGTAGAGGAGAACTTCCGGCATGTTTCTGGCGGAAAACGTCGGTCGTTTTGGTACGTTAGATCTAGGTCGTCGGATCGTGGTTCAACGGTGGAGATTAGAATATCTGCGCGAAGAGGTATCGGCCAACCAGATGGCGCCACGTCGTCAAGTTACCCACGAAGGCCGCGCCACACCCGTCCGCGTCTGCCCGCAACCCGTCCGCGCCCGCATCGCCCGCAAGACCAGTCAACGGAGGCTCCGCACCAACCAGAAGACGCCACGTCGACCAAGGACTCCGGCGCGAAGATCTTTTTCGTTTTCGTTACGTTTAAGCCCCTGCGCATCACGGATAGGTCCCTGGATTTTAGATTCGTTATTAATTTTTAGTCCTTTATCCGAAATTTATGAAATTTATATTTTTGGAAAGCTTATAATGTGTAGAAACTTTCTATATGCTTAATTTGAGGTTTCGACGAAATTAATTTAGACAATTTTTAAAAAGTTGTTTAATTGATATTTTGGCTATAACTTAATTATAAAAATTGACTTTTGAGCAAACTCTTTTGCATTAATTTTGTTTGTCTAAGTTATGGCCGTAGAATTGCTCTAGTATTTCTGTAGAAGTGTTTTTCTATGTTTTTGCATGTATTTTGTTTTTATTGCTTTTAGGTGTTATTTTAATAAGTAAATTATATTAAAATTGCTCTCCACATTATTTTCGAATGGAAAATTTAGCTAAGTAATTATGAACATGTTAGATGCAGAATAACTTAGGAATTTTTCACCTCACCCACCAAAGTGTTATTTCTTCCCTAGAAAGTATTTGGGTAAAATTTGATAACACTTTTTCCTTAGAAAATTTCTCCACCCTTACCTAAAAGGCTAATCTTTTTCCTTAGAAAAATTTAGCACTCTAGAAAACTTAGTTGATTGGTTTATTTTGCTAAGTTATAATAGTTGACAAGTTTTATCCTTAGAATTTATTTCAAACTTCTGCTAGTATACTTTTCCTTAGCAAAACTAGCACCTCTTAATTAGTTTACTTTTCCTTAGGATTATTTTTTAACTTGTTGTCTTAATCTTTATTTCCTTAGTGGAAATTTCGAATCACATGTTGTGACTTTGGTCCTTAGTCATTTTTGGATCACCTTGTTTGTCTTGCAATGACTTAGAATAACTCCATGGCATGGCATGCATCTCTAGTCCTTAGAATTATTTTGCACATCATGCATGACATGTTTTCCTTAGAAAATTGTGTGAAACTTGTTGTTCATTATGTATTGTTTGATGTGTTAGAAACTCCGGAGGGAAACGAGGACTGTTGCAGCTGCTGTTGTTCTGCTTGTTGCCAAGGCAAGTGGCACACCCCCATGAAGTTTTCCTAAGTATTTTATATGCATTACTTAGTGTATTTCTTATATGCATGTGTTGGATAGTATATAGCTATATGCTAAACCCACCATACCTTTACTCTAGTTGTGTCTAGAATCCCTTTTGATAACTTAGTAGATTATTGGATGCTATGCAAATGTGTTTTCTTTAAAGCTAAATTCTACTAAGTAATTTATCACCTGGGTGGACTTGGTTATGAAAAGATGATGGAAAGGTTGAGTGTCATCTCTTAGGGGTGACCTCTAAGGGATGGTCACTTGTGGTTGCCACCCAGGGTATTAAGGGGCCAATGTTTTCTCTAAGTGAAGATTGCTTACCGTGCAACCATTAGTCATATGGGCTCTGACTTGATGGATTAAGTTGCGTGGACTCGTCCCGTCTTGACAGGTGGTGGTAGATGGTTAGAATGGGAACGGGTCAAGGCGGCATGGGATGAGGAAATGCTTCTGAAAAGTCTGTCTCAACTCTCTCCTTTTCCTTAGCACAAATTGAGTGCTTGAGGATAGTTTGGGTTTGTTGGGTCTAATGGTGAAAGTGCACAACCTCTGCAGAGTTAAAACTAAGTACTTAGCCGTGTCCCCGGTTACGGACAATTTGAGCAGCTGATCAAGGATTCAACGGAGGCTTCATCATTCAAATTTCGAAATTAAAACTTGATGGTGAACAAGGGTAGTTAAGACAATGGTTTTCAAGCCATCTTGTCTCAAAATTTTGAAGAAAAGTTTTACAAAGTGTTAGGCAAAATTGGCTTTTATGCAAATCAGCCTTAAACTCCACCAGCCAAATATGCATATAGGTTATAGAGTTATTCCTATATGAGTCCACATAGTGTCACTTGCCAGGATCATTTTTAATGATTCTGACCCACTCTGTTGCAAATATTACTTTGTTGCAGACTTTTCTGACGATGAGTAAGGTCACGTTTGGGTTTCGAGTCTACAACCAACATGTTTTCGCCTGTGGCGCATCATGAAGAATGGAGGCTCATTGAAGATTTATTTCCGCTGCTTTATTTGTTTTGAGCTAGCTATAAGCTATGCAAAGATGTATCGAACATTTATTTTTCCAAGTCTGGATCATTCGTGTAATAATTGATACAATGTTGTGATATTCATCTTAAACTGTGTGTGCAAATGAAACGATCCAGGGGTTTGCACTATACACAGGTACCTTGCCATTTTCTAAGTGCAGGTACATTACAGATGGTATCAGAGCATAGTGTTGCCTGTAGGATCGAAACCCTAGGTTTGGTTAGAAATAAGTTGGCCAAAAACTTAATTTATTTACTAAGTATAAAAGCTTCTATGATATATTCTTGCTTTTTCTTCTAAGTACTCGTAATTCTTTACTTATGCATTTATCTCATACTTGTTTCTTCCTAAACTAAAGGATGACGAAGAGGTTCGAGTACATTGACGAGGAGGACTACCCGGTGACCCGCTTCGGCAGCATCATGTTCGACATCCTCAAGCACCTGAAGCTACCTACACCCATGATCAAGGGATGCATCTTGAAGAAGTTCAAAAGAGAAGGCCTTTGGGGAATCAGGGTGTTTCAACAAGGACGTGAAGGCGAAGCACCCATTGAGTACAGAGTAATGGGAGTCTCCATGGAGAGAGGAATCGACATCATCATGCAACACGTGATAGCTTGCCTTTGTGGACGCTACTCCAAGGAATTGGAGGGGCACTACTCCTTCCCTTTTGGAAGGCGTGACGATGAAGGATCACCCTTCTGCTATGGCACCGAGAACATGGGCAAAGATGAGTTCGTGAGCGACTATTTCCAAGGCTTGGAACTCTTAGTCCATGATCTTTACTTTGATACCAGTGAAGAACTCCACAAGAATGATGAGCTTTGCGCCCAAGTCCAAGTGAATGATGAGAAGATAAAAGAGCAAGAAGAGAAGACCAAGGAGCTAGAAGAGAAGTTCAAGGCCCAAGAGAAGAAATTCATAAGTCAAGAGAAGAGAGTCAAGCAAAGAAACAAGCAAATAAGGGACTTGAAGGAAGAACTCTCCACCAATGATGTGGAGCTTGAAGCTGATTGTGACTTGATCAAGCGACTTCGTGCTGAGAAGAAGGAACTCCAAGAGAGAAACTCAGAATTGGAGAAGGAAGTGAAGGATCTCAGAAGCGTGCTTATTCAGGAAGGCTTTGAAATCCAAGAATTTGAAGAAGAAGTAGATGAAGGCGCCATGATTGAGGACTAGGATAGTTAGTGAGACTACCATTTTACCTTACGCACCATTTTACCTTACGCCTTTTAAATTTTCGAATTTTAGTTTGGAACTACCAACTTGTGGTAGGACAATACCTAGTACCCTTTGATGTTTAGTTCGAATTGAAGACAAGAGAAAATTTGGAGTTGAAGTTTTGCTTGATGTGTTGTTTGATTGCTTTCTATGTGATGCTTGTATGGGTAGAATTATTTCTCATAGACCTGTCTATCTTTTACTCACCTATGCTAAAACCACAGATGCCTCCCCGTCGTGACAACAACAACAACAACAACAACGAAGCTATGATGCAACAGATGATGGCGCCCAGACTCAGCTGATGACCATGATGGCTCAATTCATGGCAAATCAACATGGACCTCCACCACCACCACCTCCTCCCCAAGTGGACAGACTTGCCAGGTTTCTTAGGCTTAGGCCAAACAAGTTCTCAACTACAACTGACCCAATTGTGGCTGATGACTGGCTGCGTTCTGTGCAAAAGGATCTGGTGACAGCTGAATGTGAAGATGCTGAGAAAATTAGGTTCACCGCACATCTGCTTGAAGGACCTGCAGCCCAATGGTGGGAAACTTATCAGATTACTCACCCATTGGACACTTTGACTTGGGAGGAATTCAAGGAAGGATTTCGTAATGCTCATATCTCCACAGGCATTATGAATCTGAAACAGGAAGAGTTCCGCAATCTGCGTCAGGGGAACAGAAGTCTTAAGGAGTACATGGATGACTTTCATGCCTTGTCTCGATATGCTCCTGAGGACGTTGACACAGATGTAAAGAGGAAGGCTAAATTTCTCAAGGGACTAAGTGATGAGCTGAAGATACCTTTGACTGTGGCTTATGCTCCAACTTATCAGACACTTCTTGATCAGGCAATCACCCTTGAGGATAGCATGAAGAAAGCTGAAAACAGGAAGAGGAAGATGAATTCAAACAAGCACCACTCTGAACCCTCATTAAGAAGCACTTTGTTCATGATGGGAACCATGGTCATAAACATGGGAACCACAATGGGGGCAACTTTCACAAACCCCATGCTCACAATCACAATGGAGGATTCAAGGGAAACAATGGAGGATCAAATGGAGGACACAGGGGAAATGGACATGCTGGACATAACCATAACAATGGACAGCATCGCCCAAATTCTGAACCCAAGAAAGATCTCAGCCAGGTGCTCTGCTACAAGTGCAACAACAAGGGACATTATGCTAATGAATGCCCTGAGAAGAGAGTGGACACTCCTACCAAGCCCAATCCTTTCAACAAGGGACATGTGAACCACATCAATGTTGAAGAAGTCTTGATGAACCTGATGCTGTGATTGGTACGTTCCTAATCAACTCCTGTCCAGCATTAGTTATTTGATACTGGAGCATCGCATTCATTCATTTCAAGAGAATTTGTAAACAAGCATGGGCTAGCTGAGGAAACCATAGGCAAACCATTAGAGTAAGCTCCCTGGGGGAGATGTTAGTAAACTCTGGTGTAGACAACTTAACCTTGAGATTGGAAAGCATCAGTTTCCAGCAAACCTAATATCCTAGAAACCCAAGGACTAGATGTCATTCTGGGATGGATTGGATGACTCATTTGAGGGATCATAGACTGTGCAAACAGAGCAATCACCCTCACCACCCCAGAAAAGAAGACGATCAGATTCAAGTCAAAGTTTGAAATGAAGAAGTTTAGGTTAATTCTCTTAAGGGGGTTAGCCTCGGTGATGTGCTCATAGTAAGGGAATACCCAGATGTGTTTCCTGAAGAACTACCGGGAATGCCACCCGATAGAGATGTTGAGTTTCTCATTGAGCTTAAACCAGGCACAGGACCAATAGCCAAAAGACCATACCCAATGGCGACAGAGGAACTGAAAGAACTCAAGAAACAGTTGGAGGAACAGTTGCAGAAAGGTTTTATCCGTCCAAGTTCTTCACCTTGGGGAGCACCAATCTTGTTTGTTGAGAAGAAAGACAGTACTCAGAGGCTAGTCACGGACTATAGAGCTTTAAATGAAGTAACCATTAAGAACAAATACCCACTCCTAGAATCAACGACCTCTTTGATCAATTGAAAGGAGCCTGTGTGTTCTCAAAGATTGATCTCAGATCTGGATACTTTCAGATGAAGGTTAGAGAGTTGGACATACCTAAGACTGCTTTCACCACCCGATACGGTTTGTATGAGTACACAGTTATGCCTTTTGGCTTAACCAATGCGCCGGCATACTTCATGAATATGATGAATAAAGTGTTCATGGATTTCTTAGACAAGTTTGTCGTTGTGTTCATCGATGACATCTTGATCTACTCCAAAAGCCACAAGGAACATGAGGAACATCTACGTCAAGTTTTGCAAAGACTTAGAGAGCACAATTTATGGCAAGTTCAGCAAATGTGAGTTTTGGCTGGAACAAGTTGGATTCTAGGACACATTGTGTCTAAGGATGGAATAGCAGTAGACCCTGAAAAGGTTTCGGCAGTAACCAACTGGGAGTCGCCCAAGAATGTGGGAGATATCCGTAGTTTTCTGGGACTAGCAGGATACTATAGGAGATTCATTGAAAATTTCTCCAAAATTGCTAAGGCCTTAACAGAATTGCTACAAAAGGGCAAGAAGTTTGTGTGGACCGAAGAATGTGAAACTAGTTTTCAAGAACTGAAGAAACGTTTAGTATCAGCACCTGTTCTATGTTTACCAGATCTGGAGAAAGATTTCCAAGTGTACTGCGATGCTTCACATCGAGGACTTGGAGGTGTGTTGATGCAAGAAGGCAAAGTGGTGTCATATGCCTCAAGGCAGCTCAAGAAGCATGAAGTCAACTACCCCACACATGACTTAGAATTAGCAGCAGTAGTACATGCCCTGAAGATATGGAGGCCCTATCTTATGGAAAGCGTTGTGAAGTATTCACGGACCATAAAAGTCTTAAATACTTCTTCACACAGAAGGAAATGAACATGCGACAAAGGAGATGGCTGGAATTGATTAAGGACTATGACCTGAGTTTGCAATATCACCCAGGAAAAGCCAATGTAGTAGCTGATGCCTTAAGCCGTAAAACTTATGTTAACGGACTCACGGCAGGGGAATTGCCAGAAGACTATGCAAGGGATTCAAGGATCTTAGGTTGGAGATAGTACCTGAAGGTTTTGTAGCATCTCTAGAAGTGCAACCTCTTTTGATGGACAAAATCAAGGAGGCTCAGAAGGAGACAAAGTGATGGAAGAAATCAAGAAAAATTAGGTGAAGGCAAGGCCAAAGGTTTTCGACTAGATGAAGAAGGCATAGTATGGTTCATGAAACGAATTTGTGTTCCAGAAGATGTGATCTCAGAAAGTTGATACTTCAGGAAGCCCATGATCACCTTACTCCATACACCCGGGTAACACCAAGATGTATATGGATGTGAAGGAGAGGTTTTGGTGGAACAATTTGAAAAGAGATATTGCTGAATATATTGCCAAGTGTGATGTGTGTAGCCGTGTAAAGGCTGAGCATCAGAAGCCAGCAGGGTTACTTCAACCTTTGCCAGTACCCGACTGGAAATGGGATCAGATTGGGATGGACTTCATCACAGGTCTACCCAGAACCAAGTCTGGTTATGATTCTATTTGGGTTATTGTTGATCGTTTGACCAAGGTAGCTCATTTCGTGCCTGTGAAGACAACTTACACAAGTGCCAAGCTAGCAGATATTTACATGAAGAGAATAGTATGTTTGCATGGAGTTCCTAAGAAGATTGTGTCAGATAGAGGCACTCAATTCACTTCACATTTCTGGAAGCAGTTACATGAAGTCCTTGGAACTAGGCTAGAGTTTAGCACAGCCTTTCACCCCAGACTGATGGACAGACTGAAAGGGTAAATCAAATCCTGGAGGACATGCTGAGAGCATGTGCATTAGACTATAAGTCTAGTTGGGATGATAATCTCCCATATGCTGAGTTCTCTTATAATAATAGTTATCAAGCCAGCATAGAGATGTCACCATTTGAAGCACTGTATGGAAGGAAATGCACTACCCCACTTTTGTGGAGTGGAGTAGGAGAAAGAAGTCTGTTTGGTCCTGATATAATCGAAGAAGCTGAAGAAAAGGTTAGGCTGATTAAGGACAGATTGAAGGCAGCTCAATCTAGGCAGAAAAGTTATGCTGATTCCAAACGGAGAGAAGTCACTTATGATATTGGAGATAGAGCCTATCTTAGAGTCTCACCCCTTCGTGGAGTGAAGAGGTTTGGAATCAAAGGAAAACTGTCACCAAGGTTTATTGGACCTTATAAAGTTTTGTCACGTAAAGGAGAAGTGGCTTATGAATTGGAACTACCGGAAGCACTTTCCGCAGTTCACAATGTTTTCCATGTTAGTCAGCTGAAGAAGTGTCACCCTGAAATGGCAGAAACTCCGCTAGAGATACAGTGCCACTAGAAGAAGTTCAGCTGGAAAGTGATCTCACCTATGAGGAAAAACCCATAAAAATTTTGGAGACAGCAGAGAGAATTACCAGAACCAAGACCATCAAATTTTGCAAAGTACAATGGAATCATCATTCAGAGGAAGAAGCAACTTGGGAAAGAGAAGATGACCTTAGAGAAGAACATCCTCACCTATTTGCTAGCCAAACCGAATCTCGAGGGCGAGATTCATCTTAAGGGGGTTAGGTTTGTAACATCCCAATTTTCACAAAAATTTAAAACTTTTCATTTGCATCATGCATCATGTCATTGCATCATTGTTTGCATTGTGTTTGATTTCAAATTATAAATAGAGAAATTGTCTCAAAAACAATATTGCATTTTATCTGCAAATGCTTTTCAAACCTATTTCAAATTTTAAATAAAATTTTGAATATTTTATCCCCAATACATGCTAAACATGTGGGCATGTTTTTACAAAAGTATAGAATTTGGTTTGAGTGGATTTGGTTTTATAAATCAAAAGTTATTTGAAGTTGTTTAAAAACAGAAAAGAAAAACAGTTTCTGGAAAAAAATTGCGAAACGAGCTAATTGGGCCGAGCCCATCTTCTCCCGCGCAGCGCAGCACGTAGCAGGCCACCCGGCCCCAGCCCATCTCTCTCTCCTCTCGCTGACAAGCAGGCCCCACCTGTCATCACCTCCACGTCACCGTGATGAACACGGACTCCTCGAACAAACCCTAGCGGAAATCCTCTCCGATTCTGTTGCGATTTCTTCCGTGTTCTCCACGTAGACCCGCCTATATAAACCTCCAGAACCCGCCCCGTGTTTTGCCCCAAAAATCCCGTGGCGATCGCCCCCAGGCTGCCCGCACGAGTCGCCGCCGTGCCGCCACTGCCGTCGACGACCTCGCCGTTTTCCGGTGAGATCGCGCTCGCATTGCCCCTCGCAACCCTCCCCTTCGCTTCGCCTCGACCGTGCGCACCTCCCTGACACCTCGCCGTATTTTCTCGCGCAGCAGATCGAGTAATCCGTCATCGACAGGAGCTCGCCGCCGCCACCCCGAACATCGACGAGCGATCCCAGGAGGAGAAGGAAGCTCGCGACCTCATCGACCACGCCATCAGCTCCGCCGCGACGCCCTGCATCTCCTGGTACCAAGCCCCCATTCCCCCTTCTTTTCCGTTGCGTTTTAGCTCGCCGCCGGCGATGGCGCCACCGTAGAGGAGAACTTCCGGCATGTTTCCGGCGGAAAACGTCGGTCGTTTTGGTACGTTAGATCTAGGTCGTCGGATCGTGGTTCAACGGTGGAGATTAGAAGATCTGCGTGAAGAGGTATCGGCCAACCAGATGGCGCCACGTCGTCAAGTTACCCACGAAGGCCGCGCCACACCCGTCCGCGTCTGCCCGCAACCCGTCCGCGCCGCATCGCCCGCATGACCAGTCAACGGAGGCTCCGCACCAACCAGAAGACGCCACGTCGACCAAGGACTCCAGCGCGAAGATCTTTTTCGTTTTCGTTACGTTTAAGCCCCTGCGCATCACGGATAGGTCCCTGGATTTTAGATTCGTTATTAATTTTTAGTCCTTTATCCGAAATTTATGAAATTTATATTTTTGGAAAGCTTATAATGTGTAGAAACTTTCTATATGCTTAATTTGAGGTTTCGACGAAATTAATTTAGACAATTTTTAAAAAGTGGTTTAATTGATATTTTGGCTATAACTTAATTATAAAAATTGACTTTTGAGCAAACTCTTTTGCATTAATTTTGTTTGTCTAAGTTATGGCCGTAGAATTGCTCTAGTATTTCTGTAGAAGTGTTTTTCTATGTTTTTGCATGTATTTTGTTTTTATTGCTTTTAGGTGTTATTTTAATAAGTAAATTATATTAAAATTGCTCTCCACATTATTTTCGAATGGAAAATTTAGCTAAGTAATTATGAACATGTTAGATGCAGAATAACTTAGGAATTTTTCACCTCACCCACCAAAGTGTTATTTCTTCCCTAGAAAGTATTTGGGTAAAATTTGATAACACTTTTTCCTTAGAAAATTTCTCCACCCTTACCTAAAAGGCTAATCTTTTTCCTTAGAAAAATTTAGCACTCTAGAAAACTTAGTTGATTGGTTTATTTTGCTAAGTTATAATAGTTGACAAGTTTTATCCTTAGAATTTATTTCAAACTTCTGCTAGTATACTTTTCCTTAGCAAAATCTAGCACCTCTTAATTAGTTTACTTTTCCTTAGGATTATTTTTTTAACTTGTTGTCTTAATCTTTATTTCCTTAGTGGAAATTTCGAATCACATGTTGTGACTTTGGTCCTTAGTCATTTTTGGATCACCTTGTTTGTCTTGCAATGACTTAGAATAACTCCATGGCATGGCATGCATCTCTAGTCCTTAGAATTATTTTGCACATCATGCATGACATGTTTTCCTTAGAAAATTTTGTGAAACTTGTTGTTCATTATGTATTGTTTGATGTGTTAGAAACTCCGGAGGGAAACGAGGACTGTTGCAGCTGCTGTTGTTCTGCTTGTTGCCAAGGCAAGTGGCACACCCCCATGAAGTTTTCCTAAGTATTTTATATGCATTACTTAGTGTATTTCTTATATGCATGTGTTGGATAGTAGTATAGCTATATGCTAAACCCACCATACCTTTACTCTAGTTGTGTCTAGAATCCCTTTTGATAACTTAGTAGATTATTGGATGCTATGCAAATGTGTTTTCTTTAAAGCTAAATTCTACTAAGTAATTTATCACCTGGGTGGACATGGTATTGAAAAGATGATGGAAAGGTTGAGTGTCATCTCTTAGGGGTGACCTCTAAGGGATGGTCACTTGTGGTTGCCACCCAGGGTATTAAGGGGCCAATGTTTTCTCTAAGTGAAGATTGCTTACCGTGCAACCATTAGTCATATGGGCTCTGACTTGATGGATTAAGTTGCGTGGACTCGTCCCGTCTTGACAGGTGGTGGTAGATGGTTAGAATGGGAACGGGTCAAGGCGGCATGGGATGAGGAAATGCTTCTGAAAAATCTTGTCTCAACTCTCTCCTTTTCCTTAGCACAAATTGTGTGCTTGAGGATAGTTTGGGTTTGTTGGGTCTAATGGTGAAAGTGCACAACCTCTGCAGAGTTAAAACTAAGTACTTAGCCATGTCCCGGTTACGGACAATTTGAGCAGCTGATCAAGGATTCAACGGAGGCTTCATCATTCAAATTTCGAAATTAAAACTTGATGGTGAACAGGGGTAGTTAAGACAATGGTTTTCAAGCCATCTTGTCTCAAAAATTTTAAGAGAAGTTTTACAAAGTGTTAGGCAAAATTGGCTTTTATGCAAATCAGCCTTTAAACTCCACCAGCCAAATATGCATATAGGTTATAGAGTTATTCCTATATGAGTCCACATAGTGTCACTTGCCAGGATCATTTTTAATGATTCTGACCCACTCTGTTGCAAATATTACTTTGTTGCAGGCTTTTCTGACGATGAGTAAGGTCACGTTTGGGTTTCGAGTCTACAACCAACATGTTTCGCCTGTGGCGCATCATGAAGAATGGAGGCTCATTGAAGATTTATTTTCCGCTGCTTTATTGTTTTAAGCTAGCTTTAAGCTATGCAAAGATGTACCGAACCATTTATTTTTCCAAGTCTGGATCATTCGTGTAATAATTGATACAATGTTGTGATATTCATCTTAAACTGTGTGTGCAAATGAAACGATCCAGGGGTTTGCACTATACACAGGTACCTTGCCATTTTCTAAGTGCAGGTACATTACATTAATCATTCAAGATGCTATGATAGGGGTAATGAGAGCTCCACGCCAATGACTACCACATTGCAAGCATTAACTTAAGTAGAAGTGTTTGGAAGTTAGATGAAACTCATTCATGCTTTACCTCTACTTATTTATCTATCCAAAGTGTCCACCTTTTATATTCAGTATTCATAAGAAGTACTCTATGACCACCATAGGATGTTTTTACTTTTCATTATGCATACATTTGGTCCATAGTACTTTCTTCTATATTACACTTTGTGAATTTATCATTGAACATCTTTACATTGAGTATTTGATACCACTTCATAATTTATCTTGCATATTGTTATTCCTTTGAAGAATGAATCATTTGACTCTATGTAGCAATAGTAATCAGCTTTGATATCCATTGATAGTATTAAAATGCAAAGTCCATGTTAGTTTTATCACCTTCATACTCGGGACGAGCATGGGTTAAGCTTGGGATGTTGATGCATGTAAAATGCATACATGAACTTTACATTTTATTACATGTTATTCCATGTTATTTGCGTCATATAAGGGTTATATTCATGATTTATATTAAGTTTTGGGGATAATTAACAACTCCCCCATTTTTCTGGAATTAACCCTGCGCTGTCAGAAAACCCCTTTTTCTATATTTTGATGTTTCAGGGACCCAAACGACGTCCAAATGACCTGAAACTTTACGGGGATCACTTTTTTGGAAGGAACGAAACGTAGGCGCAAAGGAATCGAACAAACGGAGACCAGAAGGCAGAAAGGGGTGGACCCACGCGGCCAGATTCCCTGACCGCATGGGGTCCCCCATCCTGGCCCTCGGGCCTCCGCTGCCGTCGATCTTTCTTCCCGAAGCTTCGTCTTTACCTAAAAACGACTATATATAGACCCCCCCAGGGCTTTCGCGAAAGAGAGCGCCGCCGAAACACAGAAACCACGAAACAGAGACCTGGAGCTGAAGATTGGAGGGGGAAAACTCCGGCGGGGCGCTGCCGGTGTGGTCTCCTTCCCCTCCAACAACATCTCCACCGACACCATGATGAAGAGGGAGTAGTCCACCCCTGGACTATGGGTTTGTGGAAGTAACTTATGTATCTCTCCTCTCTATGAGCTTCACTAATTAGTACCGTATGAGCTGCTGAACATGATTACGGTCATCTATGTAATTCCTTTGTGGTGGATCTTTATTATGAGTTAATACATGTTTGAGATTGCAATGGTTTTGTTTCAGTTATGAAAGTAGATGCATATTATGTACCCCGTTCTTATTTACTTGTCATGATCAAGCATGTTTATGAGAGCATGTGAGGGGGAAGGTGTGCATTAGTTGAAGTAACGGGGGGTGGCTAGTGCTGTGAACGTGAGAGAAATTTCTGCGATCCACTTGGGTTTTCTACCTTACTTTGTTGCCTCACTAGGGATAAACAAAAATACCATGCTGCCGGAGAGTGGATGTGACCTTGGCCACTACCTCCATGACTAGATCTAGCATGTTCTTATTTTAACTTCATGTCATTGAACTTATTGCTATGCTCTGATTTATCTTAATTACTAAGGTGTTATGATTTAGTTCGCATCTTGGTGGAGCATAAGAGAGAGAACAACTTATACTTGAGATCTCTATGTTAGGACGTGATGCCCATATTATTAATAACTTGTCAAACCATGTCTTGCCATCTTACATGTTAATTTTAGTGTTCCATTGTCTACCACGTTATCAAGAGAGAGTGCATTTGTGAAACCCTGAACCCGGTCCATTTTTAATCATAAGAAACACCTTTCCAACACTTGTATCATCACTTTTGTTTGCTGCCATTATTAAATCCGAAAATACAAAAACACTTTTATATCTTGCATTCATCATAAAAAACCGAAAAATATCATTTATCATTGCTACCACCATCCTTGCATATTTATTTACCATCATTGCATATTTACTTATTGTTTGCATTGCATATTATTTTATTATAATTCTCACACCTTGTGCTTGACAACCACTTGGTGAGGTTGAGGGCACAAAACAATCTATTTTGTTGCAGGTTCTCAAGAGAAGGATAAGGAGATAACACCTGAAATACTGGTTCCCCGAGAGTTCGATATTAAACCCTTGAGTCACCCCTCGTGGGGAAAACTGTCTTCCACTACTACATACACTCTGCACTTGGAGTCTCAACCTAACCCATTTACTTTTCACGCAGGTAATCACACGAAGGGCCGTCAAGACCTTTTCTGGCGCCGTTGTGGTGTAACTACGTGAAGGGCCATCACATATATGCGGCTAGCGGGTGTCTGTTTCTCTCTCTTTAGACGGCTTAGCATTTTCAATGGAGGGCCCTGAAAAGGGTGTAATATAGAAAATTATTTAATCGCTGTTGTGGTTGTATGTTCGTAGGTAAGAAACGGTTCTTTAACGAAAGCCCTAGCAGCCACGTAAAACATGCAAAAGTTAAAGTAGAGAGCGTCTAATTTTGTTTTGCAGTGGGGTATTTTAATATGACATGGTTACGGTAAGTTTTATGAATTGTTCAAGTTATCAGAGGCAAAAGGTGGCACCGTAGACTCGGAGCACCGCCGAGGCGCGCCATGGAGACCAAGGCACATGGGCCATGTCATATAGCACTTCATTACATTATTTGATATTGTTTGTTGTGTGTGCATCTTATTTGATTGCTTATATTAAGATATACAACGGTAGCAATAATAGGATGATCCCTAATTAAATACCAAAATTGTGTTCTCCCTTAGTGTGCACCACCAATAAAGTTCTACGTTACGGGGTACGCCGCATTGCGGTTACACTCGTCTCTTCGTTCGCATACAGTGGGTGTAAACCACGTTGCACACGCAAATACACTAAGGTCAGATTGGCGAGCCTAGTATGTACAGACATAGCCTCGGAACACGGGAGATCGAAAGATCGAGCATGAGTCGCATGATTGTTGCGATTGGTACTTAGTTGCCTACCTTTGAAATTATGCTATCGGCCTTGTTGATGGGGGGCAGCGTAGTGGATTAGGATCGTGTAATCACTAAGATTTTTTAGGGATAATTTTCTTAGTGGAGTGTGTTTATAATATGATTATAAAAATAAACTCATATTATTATAAACTTAGCCTTATCCGTTCTTTGCAAATTATCTCTGTAGATCATGCCTTACCCTAAGGAAGAAAGTCTTGAGTTCAATCATTTTATTAGAAAAGGGAATCTCCGAAACGATGGATCCAACTTCATGAGGTGGTATAGAAACCTGAAAGGCGTCCTCTACCAAAACGACATTTCTTACGTGATAGAAGAATTCTTAGGAGATCACCCAGGAAACTCCGCAAGTGCAGAGGCGAGAGAAGATTTTCGTCTACGTCGTGACATCTTCAGGAGTGTTCAATACACGATGTTTGGCTGCATGGATCATGAGTTGAAAAATAATTTTCGACACATGGAGCCTTTTGTGATGATAAATGCTCTTAAAACTTGGTTTGTAAGACAAGTGAAACTTGAGCAGTTCAGGCAGCTGGATAATTTTCTTTCACTCACGATGGAAGAACATACCTGCTTGGAGACACATTTGTGTAGAATGTTTGACATTCACGATGATCTCACAAACATGTGTGGCCACTGGATGCCGGATACTTTTGCGATACAGGCAGTGTTGCGTTCTCTACCTCCTAGCTATAAGGAGCTTGTTGATGAGTATGTGATTAAAAGTGAGTCACTCCTCTTCACTGATTTCCTGGTTGAGATCAAGGACGTGAAGGTGGAACCCATTGAAGGAGAGATAGATGACACGCAAGGTATATTTGATATACAAGTTATAATTGTTATTTCTTGCACTTGTTAATATTAAAGTATTTGATGCTTATGTTCTATTTTATCAAAACAGCACCAGAATATAACAGGATAACTGCAGAGTACGACATGATGTTGCGGAATGATGGCAAGCAAAAGAGTTGATGGCCAAGGAGTTTCAAGCCCATAGTTATCAGTTTTGATTAATAGTTTTTTGAATAAGAGTTTTTGTGATCGATTTTGAGAGTGATTGTAATAAGTGTGTCTTGCATTCGGTGAGAGAAGTTATTCATATTTGTAAGGGAACAAGCAAGTTGTTTTTTATTATGAATAAAGTTTTCTTATGGTCACATTTCGATTATGAACAAGTTATTCGTGTATTAATCTCAATGATAGCAAAGTGGGTATAATTGCTAAAATAAAATCTTAAGTCAATAATTATATACACTACCGGATTTTATCATATTAGTATTGCAAATATTTTGGATGTTTTGATCTTGTGTATTTGCATACGACATACTGATTGAAAATATTGATGTATCAATATGAGAAGAAATTTAATTTGAAATCATGCAAGATGATTGTTGAATTAAATTATGTAGTGAAAATTATTATTGTAGCCTTTTACTGTATGTCTAAGTAAATAAGAGTATTTGCTAAAAAATACAATTTTCTGAAATCATTTGATTGGATCAAAAGGATTTTTCGGAGAAAAGGAGGATATAAAATCTGGATATTGTAATTGGATTATAATAAAGATTTTTAAAAGATTTATTTTATCATAGAAGACTTGTGAAATTTCGGTTCACAAATTATAATACATCAAGCATGTTGATTTATGTGAATATTATAATCATACTCTATTTAAAAGTATGGTCTTAAAAGGTATCTCTTAATGGATTAGATGTTTCGTTTAAATTAGTAAACTCCCTTATTTTGAAATCTTAACCTAAAATTCGTATAAACGACAACATGTTGAGTGTCGTGGTTTATAGGATTATATGATAATACGAAACTATATACGAGATAGTTCTTTGTAAAATATTCATAGGAGTGAATATATGTTTCATATGGCAAACACCGACGAGGGCAAAACTAGTATTGCTAATTTGGTGATTTGTTGAAAACAAATTTCAAGAAAGGATATGAAATAAAAGCTTATATGAGGTAATTAACCTTATTCTCATTATGTGAGAGATAATGTTTTCGGAATATGCTCCGTTGACAAAAACTCTACAGATGGAAATGAAAAATGATGATAAAAGATCATAATGTTTTCAAATAAGGAGCTTTTTTATAAATAGTAGGCATTGAAGAATATTTTCTATCCGGTCACAGATTAATATTCATAATTTAATAATCTTGTTACTAGAACAAGGGATACCTACGAAATACAAAGAAATTAAGGTGATACCAAATTCAAATCATGATTAAAGAGTCATAAATCCAGAAAGGTTGCATTTAAGATTATGGTAGTAAATGTTGCTTGAATCTTATTAAGTAAGAGGATTACTTAATTTTTCACATGACAGGTTGTGTGAAAAGAATGAAAATGTGAGAAGGACATGAAGCTAATTTTTCCATAGAGAATGTCTTGGACAAAATCAAATTGTTTGACTGCATTGGATGTAGACATGCCTAAGTCTTTTGGATTTGTATTAGACAAGTTTAATACATCGTGTTTGGAATTTTCGAATTGATGAATGATCTATGGATTTCGGTGTTGACTGAAATATCGAAAGAAATTATATTTATATAATTTAAGTGGGAGTAGGACAGCTCACCATATTAATATACAAGCCATGTATTATTAAGTGGGAGCTTGTGGGCTACACAAAATGAGATGTGATTGACATTTTGAGTGGGAGCATCATAAGTTACACAATCTCAAATGTGATTGACATTTTGAGTGGGAGCTAAGTCAGGTGTTTATGTGTAAATAACATGTAGTAGATGGTACTAGGAGTAATCGTGGAATTACGATAAAGTCATATGTGATTTAAAACATCTGTATCTATTTGAATAGATTAGAATGTTTAAAATAGAAGTCGAGGTGTTATTCTGGATTAGATTCGGAGGAGTCAGAAAGAGACGTGACAAGGAGGTGGTCCTTGTAAATCTAGAGAAAATAATCGTGGTTGTAAAATATGTTACATGATAAGATGGCAGCGTATGGAACCATATTATATACTCGACATAAATATGACTAAAAGAACAAGTACTGAGATGAATTTGCATTCACTCTTAGTAAAACCAAGAACATTCTTCATTGTTTAGAAGAAAATGAAGATGTGTGGTTATTTCAAGTCTGTAAAGGATGATGAGTTTAACAAGTGTTATGTTAAAAGGATCAATCTAGATGACAGAAGGAAATAAGGATCAAGCCGTTATAGGATTGGCATAAGGCTGACAATAGAGTGTCAGGATCTACTTAGATAAATATAAAAGTATATAGATACTGCGAAATTACATAGGATTGGTAGAGAAAATGTATTCTCTAAACTGAGTGTGTTTTAAATACAATTAACTGATATAAGATCAGAGTAAGCGCAGGGAAACAAAAGTCTCACTTAGTTGCCAAATATGTATATTTGTTATAAAGATAACTTGTGTATATCAAACAAGGTGATATCAATGATTCGCAAAGAACTCACGGTTATGAAAGGTTCTAGCCGAAGGAAACCTCTTCCACAAGGAAGCATTATCATAAACGCTTATAGAAGATAAGGTTGTATGATTGGTATAGAAATGCAGCTGGTTTATTTGTAATCGAGTGCAAGTGGGAGACTGTTGGAGATATACCCTAGAGGCAAATAAATAATAAGGATTTATTGCATTATCTCATTAAGTTTATAATTAGTTTTATACCATGCTATGACTGTATTAATCGGAATTGTTAATACACGTGTGGTATGTAAAACAAACCAGAGTCCCTAGTTAAGCCTCTATATAAACTAGTCCATCAGTCAATGGATGACCGTGATTTCCCGTTCATATTGATTCATAACAGTTGATGGTGGAGTCATTTTATTAGCGGAATAAATTGATGGATCTTACCAACCAAAGTATTGCAAAAGGATCGTATCACTAAAGTTCAACACTGCAATAGGAAAGTAACATGATAGCTTATTCCTTAGACCGTGAGATCATATCAAGTCGCTGCTTCTGGAAAATATTTTGACGCATCAAACGTCATATTTTATATAGTGTGACAATAAAGGTGACACTTTCGGATATTGGAATGAAGTAGTCGGGGCGAGTGATCAAGAGCGGGATTTGTTCATCCGTGTGATAGAGAGATACTCTGGGCCCACTCGGAGAGATTATATCTATAAAGCTGCGCAGCGTATGACTAGGTCATTGGAGATATAATATCACGGAACAAGTTAAAGCAACCTTGTCGGTAATGAGATAAAACACAACATAGGATGTTGACGATCGTATCCCGGACAAAGGTAGTATCGATGGAACAAAGGGAATAAACATATCATGTTAACGGTTCAACGACGATTTATTCTGGAATGCACAGGGACCGTCATAGTCATCCAGGGCTCCCTGACGGTCATGATCGAGCGAAGGGTCTCGGCCATGTCTGGAGTATTCCCGAACCTTAGGGTAACACACTTAAGGTCTTGTCGACGCTAGGAGAACGTTTTGGAAACATCGGAACAATTTAGGTATGAGAAAAGAGGTCCCGGAAAGGTTCCGGCAAGAACAGAAGTGTTCTGGGGATGACCGAAGTGAGTTCAGAGTGATTAGGAAATTGTTTCGGAGTAACGGGAGATTAAATATAATGTAAATATATTAATTATAGAATTATATATATTTATATTAATTTAATATTAAATAAAAAGGAGAAAAAGTGGGTAGCCCACCTAAATGGGCCAAAAGGCCAGGAGGGGACTTCCCCCCAGGAGGTGGTGCGGCTGGGCCATGGGGCCCACCGACCAGCATGGGGGTGCGGCTGGCCCATGGTGGCCGGCGCACCACCCCCTCCTCCTCCTCTTTGTTTGGTCCCACATGGACAACTGGAGGAGAGGTGCAACCCCTCTCCTCCAATAAATAGGAGACCAAATTAATTGAGAAATACACAATAAATCTAGGATTTAATCCCGGTTGGCCAAGGCTTCTCCCTTTGTCCACTTCCACCCTCCCGTCTCTCGGCGTATGCGATCCCACGTTTGGATTGCGTATACGTGAGACCTATATACCGCAGCGCGCCGTTGTGCTGCGGGATTCCACCCAAGTTCTCGCTTCCGCTATCTCAGCTGGATTGGGGAGCCCGGAAGTCATCGTCAAGGTCCGTATGTGTGCGAGCACTCGGAGGTGTTGTTCACTCAGGCTCGGCACCAGAGCATCGTCGTCGCGCCGTCTCCTTCTTCGTCGCGCCAAGTTCTCCGCGACCTCGAGGTCGGCTACGTACGTCTTCATCGGCAACGCTTGTGCGGTACGTATTTCCCGCTTATCGGTCTACAAGGGTACGTGTCCGATATCTTCTCCGTTACATCATTACTAGATAGATAGATCCTGGCTAGTTTTCGGTGTTGCGATAGTTAGAAAAATTATTGTTTTCTGCTACGAACCCCATCAGATGTTCACAGGGTTTTGCGCACACGGGAATACTCCATGCTCGATGACGAACTTTCTTAGCCAAACAGCTTCATTTGCAGCATCCGCAGCTGCAATATACTCTGATTCCATTGTAGATTGGGCTACTATGGGTTGCTTCCCACTTCTCCAGCTCACAGCGCCTCCGTTCACCTTAAACACATAACCTGTTTGCGATTTCGGGTCATCTGGATCTGTGCAGAAACTTGCATCAACGTAACCTGTTACGCCAAGTTCCTCTCCACAGCCTCCATAAACAAGAAACATGTCCTTGGTATACTTAAGATATTTCAATATGTTCTTAACAGCTGTCCAATGATCCTTGCCAGGATTATTTTGGAATCGACTCATCAAACTTAGAGCCAATGCTACATCGGGTCGAGTACTTAACATGGTATACATAATTGATCCTATAGCCGAAGCATATCGAGTGCCATCCACCTCGGCTTTTTCAAGGGCCGTCTGTGGACACTGAGCCGTGCTTAATGTTTTTCCCTTGACAACCGGCACAAGACCCTTCTTTGCCAAATGCATATTGAACTTCTTCAATATCTTGTCAAGATAAGTACTTTGACATAACACTAGTAGGTGTCTGGATCTATCGCGATAGATCTTAATGCCTAATATGTATGCAGCTTCTCCTAAGTCCTTCATCGAAAATTTACTGTTTAAATATTCCTTCACGTTTTTTAGAAGTTCCACATTATTCCCAATTAGTAATATATCATCCACATATAGAACTAGGAATGCAACTGAGCTCCCACTCATTTTCTTATAAATGCAGGTCTCTTCCGCATTTTGGACAAATCCAAAACTTTTGATCACCTCATCAGAGCAAAGATTCCAGCTCCGAGATGCTTGCTTCAGTCCATAAATGGAACGCTGAAGTTTGCATACCTTGCAACATTTTATGGACTGACAAAACCTTCAGGTTGCACCATGTACAACTCTTCCTCAATGTTACCATTCAGGAACGCTATTTTGACATCCATCTGCCATATCTCATAATCATGATATGCAGTTGTTGCTAGCAAAACCCGAATAGACTTTAGCATCGCTACGGTGAAAAGGTTTCATTGCAGTCAATCCCATGAACTTGTTGGAAACATTTTGCGACAAGCCGAGCCTTATAGACGGTTACATTACCGTCAGCATCAGTCTTCTTCTTATAGATCCATTTATTCTCGATGGCCTTGCACCCTTCGGGAATCTCCACCAAAGTCCATACCTTGTTGTCATACATGGATCCTATTTCGGATTTCATGACCTCAAGCCATTTCTCGGACTCGGGTCCTTCCATTGCCTCTTTGTAATTCGTAGGTTCGTCTTGTTCAATCAACATGACAGTGCAAACAAGATTACCGTACCATTCAGGAGATGTACGGGTTCTTCCAGACCTATGAGGTATAATAGGCTACTCGACATTTTCTCCCACTCCATCTGTTATGGAGGACGGTTCAGGAACGATTTCTGTTGCGCCACTCGGAATTTCGAGTTCAGGATCAACTATCTCGTCGAGGTCTATTTTCCTCCCACTTACTCCTTTAGCGAGAAACTCCTTCTCGAGAAAGGTGTCGTTTCTAGCGACAAACGTTTTGCCCTCGGCTTGGTGGTAGAAGGTGTATCCTATGGTTTCCCGCGGATACCCTACAAAGATGACCTTCTCCGATTTCGGTTCGAGTTTGTCAGGCTGCAATTTCTTGACATAAGCCTCACAACCCCAAACTTTCAGGGACGACAGCTTAGGTATCTTACCATGCCATACCTCATACGGTGTCGTTTCAACGGATTTGGATGGAGCCCTATTTAAAATGAATGCGGTTGTTTCTAACGCATATCCCCAAAACGATACGGTCAAGTCAGTGAGAGACATCATAGACCGCATGCTATCTAATAAAGTACGATTACGTCGCTCGGACACACCGTTGCGTTGCGGTGTTCCGGCGGGCGTAAGCTGTGGCACTATTCCACAGGCCTTCAGATGTGTGCCAAACTCAAAACTCAAATATTCGCCACCACGATCGGATCGAAGGTGCTTTATTTTCTTGTTAAGTTGATTTTCTACCTCACTTTGAAATTCTTTAAACTTTTCAAAAGTTTCTGACTTGTGTTTCATCAAGTAGATATACCCGTATCTACTCAAGTCATCAGTGAAGGTTACAAAGTAACGATAACCACTGTGCGTCGATACGCTCATTGGGCCGCACACATATGTATGTATAACTCCCAATAATTCCGACGCATGTTCAACGAAACCATTGAACTATGACCTAGTCATCTTGCCCATGAGGCATGGTTCACAAGTGTCAAGAGACCCAAAGTCTAATGACTCCAAAAGTCTAGCTGAGTGGAGTTTCTTCATGCGCTTTATACCAATGTGACCAAGTCGGCAATGCCACATATACATGGCGGTATCATTACTAAGTCTAATCCTTTTGGCATCTACGCTATGGATGTGTGTACTATGATCGAGATTCAACAAGAATAAACCATTATTCACAGGAGTATCAACATAAAAGATATCATTCATCGAAATAGCACAACTCCTTGATACTGAATTGAACGAATATCCGTCTTGCAACAAGCAAGAACCACTTATAATGTTTACACTCAGAGATGGTACAAAATAACACTTATTCAAAACCAAAACTAATCCCGATGGTAGATGCAGAGGGAGCGTGCCGACGGCCACCACGTCAACTCTTGATCCATTGCCGACGCGCATCGTCACCTCGTCCTTCGCCAGGCGCCGACTATTCCGCAACTCCACATGTGAGTTACAAATATGAGCAACAGAGCCGGTATCAAATACCCAGGTATTACTACGGGCGCATGTAAGGTACACATCAATAACATGTATATCACATATACCTTTCTCTCTTCCAACAATCTTGCCGGCCTTCTTGTCTTCTAGGTACTTGGGGCAGTTGCGCTTCCAGTGACCGTCTCCCTTGTAGTAGAAGCATTCCACGCCGGGCTTAGGACCAGGTTTGGTAGTTTTAGGCTTAGCAACCTGTTTGCCATCCTTCTTGAACTTCCAGGTCTTCTTGCCCTTCCCGCCATACTTCTTGAAATCGACGGTCTTGTCGACCATCAACAGCGTGTGCTCCTTCTTGATCTCCACCTCAACAGTCTTCAACATCACGAACACCTCAGAGAGGGACTTAGCCATGCCGTGCATGTTGTAGTTCATGATGAATCCCTTAAAGCTAGGGGGCAGCGACTACAGCACCCTATTAATCGCCAGTTCATCTGGAATCTTGCATTCCAGAGCATTCAGGCGTTGAACGTAGCCAGACATCTTGACCACGTGCTCAGAGACACTGATGTGCTCTTCCATCTTGGCTGAGAAGAAGAGCTCGGAAGCTTCATACCTCTCAGCCTTGGCCTGCGGCGCAAAAACAGCCTTGAGATCGGAGATTATCTCAAAGGCACTCATCTTCTCAAAGCGCTTTTGCAGATCAGCTTCCATGGCGTAGAGCATGCCACTCTGGACGAAGGAGGAGCCTTCCACCTTAGTTTGATAAGCCTTCTTCTCATCTTCGGTGGCGGTATCTGCAGGAGCGTCACCTACGGCGGCTTCGATCACGTAGCCGACCTTGTGGAGAGTGAGGAGGATCCTCAGGTTGCGGAACCAGGACATGAAGTTGGAGCGTTGGTCTTAAGTTTCTCTTTCTCAAGGAACAGGCCTAGGTTGAAGGTGGGGCGAGACATCTACAATGGCATTTGCAAAACATAAGACGTTTGTTCATAATAAAATATGGGTTCAAGTTTTCAAAATAAAACTACTAGAACTCCCACTCAAGACGAGTATGCCTCGCATCGTCTTTGTGATTACACAACCCCCATCCATTACACTACCCCCATCGATCAGGCAGATAGCATAACTTCAAAGGTAGACATCGTATATCAATCACATCACCGCATGTGACTCGTGCTTAACCTTTTGGTACTTGTGTTCCAAGGCCATGTCTGTACATGCGAGGCTCGCCATAACACCCTCTGATGTATTCGCGTGTGCAACGTGGCTTACACCCACCGTATGCGAACGAAGAGACGAGTGTAACCGCAAAGCAGCGTACCCCGTAACGTAGAACTTTATTGGTGGTGCACGACAGAGGGAGAACACTATTATCGGAATTTTGGGAGGGATCATCTTATATTACTACCGCCGTGTAATGCACAATATAAGATTCACATAATCTACATAATATCTAAATGAAATGTAATACGACATGATATGGTCTCCTCCGCGCTGATGGTCTTCTTCGCGCCGACAGTTTTATAAACAATTTAATAAACCTACCTTGACCATATCACAATTTTATAAACAATTTAATAAACCTACCTTGGCCTCTGATACCCACAAGTATAGGGGATCGTTGAAATCTTCAATGTGTAAGTATAGTATCGATCCCACGAGGAGTAGAAGGTATAAGTATTTATCCTCTCAAATAAGAGTGTCACTTCTCTTATTATCTATGCACTAGACAAACTAAAATGATTAAATGATGCAAGTGTTTTTGGGTTTTTGGCGTAGAGTTTGCAATAAAGTAAAAAGCTGAAAATAAAATATGACAAGTGAAAGCTCTCAAAGAGAGAAAGCCCAATCCTCTATGCAGCGAGAGGACAAGCTCAAGTGTGTGTTTCTTATAAGTGGAGAACGTTCCCAAGGGCTACCTAGACTTCATGGCATAAATATTTCTAGAACAACAAGGTAAGCATTTTGTCAAGTTTTAATCTTATTTTGACGGAGCCATAATTAGGGAAAGCTAAATAAATAAACTAAACCCCCTTATGATGGTTCTTATGGCCAAGTAAATGACTGCACAAGAGTTATTAAGACATAGAGTGCCACCATAGCCTTAAACTCTAAGGTCCCCGATACTAATACCCTCATAATGCAACTTCATGACTCGGTCTCAGTTTTACATGTCCTCCCAAGTCTCCCTCACTCCATTACACTACGGTGTTCTCCTATGAGCCCATATAGGTGAAGTGATGTGCAGTCGACGTTCGCACAACACCATCATAGAATTACATAAAAAGATAAACACTAGACAAAATACCAACACATGTCATAAATAAATCATTGCCAATCCATCCTATGCCCCCAGGAACATGAGAGAACTACTCACAACGCGAAGACATGATATGATTCAATGGCATAAGTGATACAACACAATCTGAAAATATAATCTCCCCACAAAACACTGACAAGTAGCAATTCACAAACATGTAGAATAGTACTTAGACAATAGCTAGGGTTCGACAATCTCAAACTATGAGGGGGCTGAAGTGGATCACGAAGATGGTGACGGAGATGGTGCTGGTCTTGACGGTGGTGTTGATGGAGACTCCGGAGGGGGGATGGAGGAGCCTTCCGGAGGTGATTCCGGCGGCGTTTCCCCCCTCCGATCTTCTCCGGCGGCAGCCTTCTCTCTCCTGTTTCGTGGTTTTTGTGTTTCTCCGCCGCCTCCCTCCGAAACTCCTCGGGGGACTATTTTCATAGACGTTTTTAGGTCAAGACGGAGGCACGGGGACGAAGATCGACGGCATTGGAGGCTCGAGGCCCAGGATGGGGGGTCCCACGCGGTCAAGGAATCTGACCGCGTGGGCCCACCTCTTTTGGCCCTCGGGTTTCCATTTGTTCGCTTCCTTCGCTCCTACGCTTCGTTCCTTCAAAAAACTGACGCCCGTGAAATATTAGGTCATTTGGACGTCGTTTGGGTCCCTGAAAGTCAAAAGATGGAAAACGGGGTTTACTGGTTCTGCAGGGTTAATTCCAAATAAATGGGGAAACTGCGAATTATCCCCTAAAATCATTATAAAACATAAATATAACCCATATATGATGCAAATAAGTTGGAATATCAAATAATAAAATGTAAAGTTCATGTATGCATTTTACATGCATCAACATCCCCAAGCTTAACCAATACTCGTCCGCGAGATGAAGCTGATAAAACTAACATGGACTTTACATTTTAATACTATCAATGGATATCAAAGATGATTACTATTACTACATAAAGTCAAATGATTCATTCTCAAAGGAGTAGCAATATACAAGATAGATTATAAAGTGATAGCAAATATTCAATGAAAGGATGTTCAATGATAATTCACAAAGTGTAACATAGAAGAAAGTACTATGGAACAAATGTACGCATAATGAAAAGTAAAAACATCCTATAATGGTCATAGAGTAATCTTGTAAAATCTGAATATAAAAGTGGACACTTTGGAAAGATAGATAAATAAGTAGAGGTAAAACATGAATAAGTTTCATCTAGCTTTCAAATGCTTCTACTTAAGTTAATGTTTGCAATGTGGTATTCATTGGTGTGGAGCTCTCATTACCCCTATCATAGCATATTGAATGGTTAAAGTTTAAAATGAAATCAAATATGAGTAATGTGCTTGACAAAGTATGGGTTGAATGCCTCATGCCCCGTGAATACGAGTACCTACACCAAGGTGTTACTCAACTCGGGCCACAAAGCAAGTTCAAGTTAAAGTCATTGTAAGTAATATAATAGCGTCATCAAGAGCGTCAACTGGGGTGCCTCTTGCCTCAGGACATGGAAACTAGCCCATGTCAAAATGACAAGACAAACAGACAATGAACAATCTCAACACTCTTTTATTTACTATTTGTATAGCTTTTTATTATGACGTGCATCACTGAATGTTCACTTTGGTGCGCTGTAAATTTCCACCATGAATGATGCATGGCTTAGGTTAGCGGCCCAGGCGTCTCTCTAGCCATTTATACAAACTCCTCAAACTTACTAAGTTTCTGCATTTATTTGGCACTATGATAAGCATCCATAAACAAAAAGTACATGATATCATCTAAATATAATTAAGAGCACTGTCACAATGGTTCATGTTATTTAGTGCAATGAAAGTAAAGTGTGCATCAAGTTCGTGAGAGCTTTTTAACCAACTTTTCCCATAACAACCAATAACATAAGCATTTTAATTAGGAAGCATAGATAATACAATATAACATGATAAACATACTTGGAATAGCATTAAGCTAATAGGTAGATATGGTGGACTCACTGGAAAAACTTTGGTTTGAAGGTGTTGGAAAACAAGTTTTACTTGTTGGAATTTTTGGGCTAGCAAGAGGGAGAAGTTGACCTTCTAAATGCATGCATAAGTGTCCATAAAACTAACCAATCCATGTTAAACAAAGTAAAGTAACATTCAGCATCAAAACATGAATAAAAGATAGCTCTTGATAAAACAATTGCAAATTAATACTCATTAAAAAGCACATGAATCATGCAACTATATGTATCTTTTTGAATCAACTCAAACGTCCCTTTCCCAAAATTTTCAATAGCATCTAATTTAATTCAACCCAAACTTCTAGCACCTCTCTCACAACATAAATGATAGTGATGGTGTCGTGTCTCGTTGCACGGACACCGGGAGTATAGGATACCCCCTTTTAGGTTCGGCACGGGGCGCGAAGGAGGCTGAGAATCGTCTTCTTGGGCGGAGTCGGGATCAAGCTCTCCTCTCCACGATCAAAGCATGCAACCAAAGGGACACAAGGAGCTACCCAGGTTCAGGCCGCCCGGAGGCTAAAAGCCCTACTCCTGCATGTCTGGATTGATGGGTTCTTCATAGTGTGGCTTACAATGGAACCTCCCGGACAGGGTACCCGGAAGGGTTTTGGCTGAGGTAGAAGAAGGACAGATCCTGACCCGGAGGAGATCACCTTCCTCTCTACCTTCGCAGCCCTAGTCTAGTCTTGCTCTGGTTCTAGCTTGTGTTCGTCCTTGCTTCGACCTCTCCTCCTCCGTGCCTTGGTCCTCCTTTTATAGGCTAAGGGGTTGCCACAGGGTCACGTGAGGGGCATGAGGGACCTTCGGGGTGAAGGACCCTCCTCATCTAGTTTAGGAGGAGACGTGGCCTCTCCTCAGCCTAGCGTCTCCTTTGGGTTAGGTGGGAGCGTCCGCCTTGGGGTGGACAGGAGCTGACACCACCACGGGACGTGCTTCCCGCCCGCGCTGCCTTCGCCTTGCTTCCCAAGTCTTCCGTGGTGAGGTGGAGTGCTTATCCACAGGGACGTGGGGAAGTACCCGAGAGGGAGCCTGGCCTCCTGCCGGGAACTCGGGCTCTCGGGTCCTTCCTGGCCTTCTTGCTTGGTTCGGGGACCCGGAAGGTCCCCAGGACCGGAGCCCTTAGTCGACGTAGGCCATGCGTGTCTTGACGGTGAACCCGCCAGCTTGACTTGAGTCTTGGTCTTGTCCATCTTCATCTTGGGCCCACATGGGGTGGACCCACTTTGGCAGTACTAGGGGAACCCCATGTTCCACTGCTGCGACAGTAGCCCCCGGGCATGGTCCCGGCGGCTCTTGCTCCAGCTGCCGGGGCCATGGCCTAAAGATAGGTCAAAGTGGGTCCCGGGCACCTGGTCTTCCTTGCTCTGCTTCACTGATGGCCTTGAAGGTCTTGGAGTTACTCCGCTCGGGGGAATAACTGCGGGGCCCCCTCGATTCCCATAACGGAAGAACCGAGGAGACGCTTGACAGAGGCACCGCCGTGGCTATAAAAGCGAGGCGCACCCCTGGCTTTTTCGTTCATCTTCTTCCTCAGTCCAACTCCAGGCCTCCCCACAAGCTGCCAGCGCCAATGGCGAGAGCGAGGAGAGGAGTTGGGCGCCCTCGTACTTCTTCAGCTGCTGCGGAGAGTGGCCCCTCCACTCGTGGTCGAGCTGTTCCGCGAGGTCGTGGGATTCGCGGTCGCGGCGGCCGTGGAGGCCGCGGCACCGCTGCTCCCCCTCCTAGGAGCATGGTTCATACCAGCTTCGCGCCGTTCGAGTTCATCGTGGATCTGAACCGCAGGCCTCGCAGCCGGCTTCTCCTGCCGGATTCCTTCGCGATGGCGACGGAGGACATCGGACCCTCCGGCTTCTGGCTGCAAGTGGAAGGCTGCCCCAATGGCCCCTCCTGGGCCATGGCGGAGCGCACCACTGAAGGCGCCATGCTTCTGGGTCCGGGGTGGAAGTCGTTCTCCCGTGCCCGCCGCCTGTCCAGGGGGCAATGCTTGGTGTTCCGGTACGACGGAGATGCACGCTCTCCGTGAAGATCTTCGGTGTCGATGGCGGACGCGTGGAGTGCTGCATGGAGAGCAGCAGCTCGAGCTCCTACGACGAGGATGAAGATGAGGAAAACTCATCTGACATCAAGGTCGAGGGGAGCTCGTCTTCCTGAAGGCGAGGAGCTTCGGACGGGCGCCATGGAGATCTCGTTGACCTCCTCCTTGGCGGCCTTGACGACGTATTTCTGGAAGTAGCGTCTTCCATTGTACGGCGGTGCTCCTTGCTCGACGGGAGCCAACCTTTTTGTTGTAAAAAAGATCGTCCCCTTGTAGTCCTTGTAAATGAAGAAGATCTTGTTTTCCTCCTTGTCTTCGTGTCGCGTCCGTGTGAATGAGAACGAGTTTTTTGCAAAACGCGCTCCCATTACTGCAGCAGCCGTAGCGTCAAGGGGTAGGTGGAGCGTGGGAGGCCTATAAAAGACCATCCAGACTCCACCCCTTGACATCTTCTCGCCTTGCTCCGCTCCTCTTCTTCCTTTGCCTCCCCGCGTCCCGCAGAACAATGTCCGGCGAAGCAGAGAGGGCCTTGTCCGATGTGTCGACGGCGGAGTCCGTCTTCCGAGGAGCGGCGGAGGCACCCAGCGAAGCTGGAGCCCGAGCCACTGATGGCGAGGTTGCGTCCCGTCTTCTGCTGCCCAGAATGTCGCTCGCCTGGCGGCGTCTCTGGTCCTGTTGCCCAAGAAGAGGCAAGGATTAGGGCAGTAGGAGGACGCACCTGTGGTCCATCCTGAAGGAAAGGACTGCCGGTATTCCGGAGCTGTCCTTGGTTGTGGCTGAACTCGAGGCCATTGAGCAGGTTCACTGTTTGCTCTTCTCCATTTTTCCGCCTTTTCTTCTTGGATGACCTCGATCTTGACTGGACTTTTGCAGGCCGAGAGTCAGTCCGTAGGCGAACTGGCGGACGGAATCTTCCGTCTCTTTGGCCCTGGAGCGCCCTGGTCGGCAGAAGGGGTCGAGCTCTTCGACGCGCCTGACAAGATCTGCACGCGTGTTATCTTTTCACCCAGGCGTCCCCGGAAGAAAAGAGTGCACCCGGCAGGCAATAAAACAGAAGACAGAGCTGCACAGCCAGGAGCCCTGAGCTGGCCTTAGTAGCATAGGCTAGATATGTATCCAGGAAAAGCTTCGACTGAATGTAAATTCAGAATGTAAGTTCAGATGAATGCAATCCTAGGGCTCAACTCCCGGGGTCATTTCCCAAACCTCCCTTGCACTAACGCGCCGTCAAGTTTTCTGAGGAGATCTCTTAGGTGACAAGTACTCTAACCGCCTGCACCGGTAGCAGCACCCCTAAGAGCACTATGCCTTCCGGGAGTCCACTCCACAGCCACGGGTACTAGGCCAGAAGGGAAATCTGACCGTTCGCCGGGGAGGACGCATTACCCCCGCAAAGGTTCTCATCAACTGTCAAGCATGCGCAGGTTGGTGGTATATTGACTCCGAGCGAGATATTATGCCTAGAATGCAAGATGCACATGCAAAGACTTAGCTGGTTTTTGCCGTGCCTTGATCTACTCTGTCCTTCCCGGGTACCAGCTCCTGAGCCGCTCTTCAGCATCCATTCCTGTCCCGGGAGAGGCGCTACACAAACACACTTTCAGTAGGAAAAGAATGGACCCTCCCTTACATGTCGTGAAAGTGTTTCATCCGGAGCAACCCGCAAGCAAAGTTGAATGTGCATTTCTGTGTTTAGGTTCTTTAAAACACAGCACTGCCCGTTCCACTTCTTACCGCGGCAGTACGGCACGATCAGGTGGCAGCGCCTACTGATAGGCTACTCGCGCTCGACCTGTCAGCCACCGGCACCATGTCAGCCCCCTGCTTGGGGGTTGTTACGGATAACACACTTCACGACAACAAGAGAGGCTCACGGAATTGAAAAACTTATCTTTTATTCCTTGGCGACGATTCTTACACCCTTATACAGAACACTAGCCCCTTGGGCGTGCTTAGTTGACTCGAACTATCTGCGATTCATGTTCGTATTCAGGGGTAGAATTTCCGGAGATTCTCGATGTTCCAGGCGTTGCCCTCCGGCCTGCCTTTCTCGTCCTCCAGATAAACAGCTCCGGGTCTCAGGGTATGCGTCACCCGATAAGGTCCTTCCCACTTGGAGACAGCTTGTTCATGTTATCAAGCTTCTGCTTCTTGCGGAGAACCAGGTCTCCGGGTTCCAGTACCCGTGAACGGATATGGCGATCATGATAGCGGCGGAGCCCTTGCTGGTATCGAGCAGATCGTAAGGAAGCTCGGCACCGCACCTCTTCCAGGAAGTTGATGTCATCAATCCTCCTCTCAGCTTGTGCGTCTTCATCATAGGCAAGTACCCGGGGGGATCCATGCCTGAGCTCTGTTGGCAAGACGGCTTCTGCTCCATAGACAAGGAAGAATGGTGTTTCTTGAGTGGCTCTGCTTGGTGTGGTTCTGAGGGACCACAAGACACTTGGTAGATGCTCAATCCAGTTCTTGCCCTTGTCTTCTAACTTGTCAAAGGCCTTGGTCTTCAAACCCTTTAGGACCTCCGCATTGGCTCGCTCCACTTGCCCATTGCACCTTGGGTAGGACACCGAGGCAAAACACACCTTGATTCCCAGCTCTTCACAGAAGTTGAGGAAGGATCGGCTTGTGAACTGAGAGCCATTGTCCGTTATGATTCTGTTGGGTACTCCGAAGCGGTACACGATCCCTTCAATGAACTTGATGGCTGCTTGAGCTGTCTGTCTTGGTACTGGCATCACTTCCACCCACTTTGTGAACTTGTCGATGGCCACGAAAAGGTATTCATGGCCCCCGACAGACTTCGGTATCTTCCCACGATGTCCAGCCCCCAGACCGCGAACGGCCAGGAGATTGGAATTGGCTGCAGAGCTTGCGCCGGCTGATGTATGTTCTTCGCATAGTACTGGCAGGCTTCACAGGTCTTGACTAGCTGCTCCGCATCACTGAGGACTGTTGGCCAGTAGAACCCGTGACGAAAAACTTTACCCGCCAGTGATCTTGATGCCACATGACTTGAACATGTGCCCTCGTGGATGTCCCGTAGCAGTACTTGGCCTTGTTCTTGAGGGATGCAGCGGAGCTTGACTCCGTTGTCCCGTCGCCGGTAGAGCTCGCCGTCGATCATGACGTAGAGCTTGGCTTGACGAGCCACCCGCTCGGCGTCGTGATCGTCCTCCGGGAGGGCGTGCTCCATGATGTACTTGACGATGTCCCGGGCCCAGGGTGGGTGGGTTCCTTCCACCGGTAGCACCATCCGACGGAAAGAAAGCATAGCTTCCTCCGCTGGAGGGGCTGCCGGGTCTTGAGCTTCTGGGCTGGCTACCCGTGTTGTCGAGGTAGAAGGGTCGCCAGCCCCCGGCGCAGATCTTGTCGCGAGCCTCTCGGGTGGGATCGAAGGTCGCCTGAGGACCTCGATGTAGATCCCGGGAGGCACTGGTTCTTGCTTGGACGCCACCTGCGATAGCTCATCCGCGGCCGTGTTTTCTCCCCGTGGGACGTACACAGCCCGGAAGTTGTCGAAGCGCCGCTGCAGCTTCCAGACCTCTTCAACGTATGGTGCCATCTGAGGGCACGCGTACTCCTTGTTCACTTGTTTGATGACTAACTGAGAGTCACCCTTGACGACGATCTTGTTGATGCCGAGGCCGACGGCAGCACGAAGTCCTGCGAGCAGGCCCTCGTACTCCGCCGTGTTGTTGGAGATGTTCCCTTGGTAGTGCATCTGGACGACGTACTTCAGCCGGTCCCCGGTTGGTGAGGTTAGGACAACCCCAGCACCTCCTTTCCCCTTGGTGTAGGAGCCGTCGAAGTGCATGGTCCAGGCGCTAGGATCTTCCTTCCCGGGGAGGCAGGTTTCCTCTTCCGGGTCGTCGAACGCCGTCTCGGTCCACTCGGCCGTGAAATCCGCCAGCGCCTGACTCTTGATGTTGTCCGTGTGCTCGAACTTGAGACCGAAACCTTGAAGCTCCATGGCCCACCATGATATGCGACCAGTGGCAAGTGGGTTCTCCAGGGGGCTTCTTAGGTTGTACTTGGACACCACCGTGATGGGATGGCTTTGGAAGTACGGCAATGAGGATTGCCAGCAGCAGCTTCTGCATCATGGGGTACCGCTCCCGGGCGTCGCGCAGCACTGCGCTGACGAAGTAGACCGGGTGCTGCACCTTGCGGGTCGCCGAGTCCTGAGAGGGCTCGGCTTCCTCCACGTCGACGTCTTGGGGTGGGGACGAGTAGCCCCCGGCGAAGTCTCGTCGGAGGGAGATTCTCCATTCCCGACGGGCTCCGCGCGCTGGTGAGGTTGCAGTGACGTCAGGATCGTGAGACCCCTGGTCACCCGGCAGCCTTTTCTTGCACGGTTGTCCCGGAGAGAGTTCCCGGGTCGCTTGCCCTTGATCTTGCTTGACTTCTTCGGAGGAGCGTCACGCTCTACCACAAGCACAGCGCTGATCACCTGGTTGGTGGCAGCAATGTACAGTAGTAGGGGCTCCTTCTCTTCTGGTGCCACGAGGATTGGTGGCGAGGCGAGGTAGCGCTTAAGGGACTGCAGGGCTTCCTCGGCCTCGGAGGTCCACTCCACGGGGCCTGATTCTTGAGCAGCCTGAAGAACGGTAAGGCCCGCTCCCCAAGCCTTGAGATGAAGCGCCCGAGTGCAGTGATGCACCCGTTGAGGCGCTGTACGTCCTTGACCCGCCGGGGCGCCTCCATGCGCTCGATTGCCTTGATTTTGTCCGGATTCGCCTCGATCCCTCGGTGAGAGACCAGGAAACCCAGCAGCTTGCCGGAGGGGACCCCGAACACGCACTTGTCGGGGTTGAGCTTGAAGTTGACCCGGCGGAGGTTCTCGAAGGTCTCGTGCAGGTCTTGGATGAGGGAGTCCTTGTACCGGGTCTTGACCACGATGTCGTCGATGTACGCTTCAACGTTGCGGCCCAGCTGTGACCCAAGGCATGCTTGCATTGCGCGCTGGAAGGTAGCGCCGGCGTTCCGGAGGCCAAAAGGCATCCGGGTGTAGCAGTAGCAGCCCTTGGGAGTGATGAAGGCCGTCTTCTCTTGGTCCTCGAGTGACATCATGATCTGGTGGTACCCGGAGAAGGCGTCCAAGAAACACAGCAGCTCGCACCGGCCGTGGAATCCACGATCATGTCGATCCGCGGCAGGGGGAAAGGGTCCTTGGGACAGGCCTTATTCAGGTCTGTGAAGTCGATGCAGAGTCTCCACTTGAAGGTCATGGGTTTCGGTACCACCACGGGGTTGGCCACCCAGCTTGGGTGGGGAACCGACCGGATGACACCAGCTTCTATCAACTTGTCCACCTCGGCGATGATGAATTCCAGCTTTTCCTTGCTTTGGTTCCGGAGAACCTGCTTCACGGGCGAGCCCCCGGAAGACGTCAGAGTTTTCCCGAAGGAAGGCGACGATCGTGCTTTCCTATTTGTCGGTGAGGCGGGCGCCGATGGTGATGGAGCGAACTCCCTCGCTGGTTAGCGCCACCTTCTTGGTCAGCTGCGAATCGCCATGGAATGGCGCCTTCTTGGGGGGAGTAGATGTGGAGCCCCAGGGTGCCCTTCGCCCCCGGGGAGAGCCCCATCATCATCCTCCTGTACACCTTGAGGGACATCCGCCATGATTGCCACCGTCTGGTTCAGCTGGTGAACGCAGTAGATAGCATCGTCGATGTCGGCCTTGACCTTGATCACACCCCACTACGCCGAAATCTTCAGCATGTTGTAGGCGAAGTGGGAGACGGCCATGAACTTGGCCAGAGCAGGTCTGCCAAGTATGCCGTTGTACGGTAGCGGAGTGTCGGCGATGTCGAAGACGATTTCCTCGGTGCGGAAGTTCTTGGAGTCGCCGAAGGTGACCGGAAGGGTGATCTTCCCGAGGGGTCGAGTAACACTTCCGTTCACGCCTTGGAAAACCCCGGTGTCTTGCAGGCGAGACAGGGGAATTTGAAGGATAGCCAGGACCTTCGCCGTCAGCAAGTTGAGGTTGGAGCCTCCGTTGACCAGCATCTCGGTGACCTTGTAGTTGTGGATGACGGGTGACACGATCAGTGGCAGGGTCTCGACCCCGGCAGTGTTTGTAGAGTGATCTTCTGGGTCGAAGGTGATGACTTGACTAGACCAGTCCAGGGGCTTGGACGGAGCAGAAGCAACCGCGTTCAGCTCCCGGACAAGTCTCTTGCAGGCGCCGTTGGAGGGAGGCAGAGAAGACCCTCCGTGGATGCACCCGACAACTCCCGTGACTTCTTGATGCTTGCCGCCGTTGCCTCCTTGGGGAGCCGGAGCTTCCCCGTTGCCGCCGTGGGTGTCCTCCGGAGTGTGGTACCCGCGACCACCTTGGCCGCCGCGTCCTCCTCCACGGCCCCCGCGGCCACCGCCTCGGTTCCATCCACGGCCGCCTCCGCCTTGGCGACCCGTGGGACAGTCACGAGCGATGTGCCCGGCAGTGCCGCAGTTGTAGCAACCGTCTTGGCTGACCCCATCAGCTCGACGTTGCTCCCGGATGGCAAGGTTCTTGAGCATGCGGCAGTCCTTGAGCAAGTGGTTGCCTTCTGGATGGATGTGGCACCAGGGATGACCTTTACCTTCTTCCTCGGAAGTCGGTGCGGGCTTGGTCTTCTTCGGAAGAGGCTCGGTGACGAAGATCCGCTTGTCGGGTCCAGGGTCCCGCTTCTTGTTCTTGGCTGGAGCGACCTTGTCCTCGGGTTCATCCTCCCGGGGAACTTGGCTCCTTCCTCAGCTCAAGCGCACCGATCTGCAAGCTCCCAGAGCTTACGAGCAGATTCGACGCGATGGATGCTCAGCTTCTCGCGCATCTTGGGGTTGCGGACGTTGGCGTGGAAGGACTGGATCACCAACTCCTCCTTGATGCACGGGATGGTGTACATCTTCTGGGTGAAGCGCTGGATGAACTTGCGGAGAGTTTCACCCGGCAGCTGCTTGAAGTCGTGGAGATCACTCGGAGCCCCCGGGCGCTCGTACCCGCCTTGGAAAGCCCCCAGAAACTGCTCCTTCAGTGCCCCCAGGAACGGATGGAGCACTTGGGAAGGTTGAGAAGCCAAGTCTGGGCGTCTCCCTTCAGGGCCAATGGGAACCAGTTGGCCATCATGACCTCGTCGACCCCGGCAACCATCGCAGCAAGAGAGTAGATCTGCAGAAAGTCCCGGGGGTTCGTGGTGCCGTCGTAGCGGAGAACGTCGATCTTGAATTTCTTGGGCCAGTTGAAGTGGCGGAACTCGGGAGCGAGGGCGAGGCAGCCTTCGGCGAGGTCGATACCCCGATCTTCCCGGCGGTGACATTCTCGGCGACGCTCGATGCGGGTGCACATATCCTCGTTCTGACGGCTGTTGAGCTCGTCACGAAGATCTGGGTTGCGCGAGGTAGACGATCCGATGGAGATGGCCTCGCCGTGATCGCGGTTTAGCCAATCAGCCATCGGTGGCGTGGTGCGAGGAGGCGCCGTCTTGGCTTGACGTTCACCACGAGGCTGGCCTCGCGGATCACGTGTCTTGTCTTGTGCTGCTCCGGGATTGTCGACGGTGGGAGCTTGAGTGGGTTCGACCCACGGACCACCATCGGCGAAGTCGAGGAGCCTCTCGACGCGAGTCCTCCATTCTTGGTAGACCTTGGTATCGCCGCTGCTTGGAGGGAACTGCATCAGGGCCTTGGCAGCGACTAGAGCATAATGGCGAGCTTGCACATACGAAGGCGAGTGAGCGGAGGTCTTGCTCTTGGACGCTCGTGGATCCCCGCTGGGGCGAACGCCGTGGTTCCTTCCTCCAGCGGTGGGCTCCTTGCCGGTGCCGTTGCAGACGCTCTTCTCTCCCGAGCGAGGAGGAGGCATGGTGGCGCCCTTTGGAGCCGCCGCTCCGCCAGGGCTGTTGTCCTTATTGTGACCGTCCACTTCGTCCGGCGCCACCCTCTCCATGGGAGGCGGGGACGGAGAGACGCTCCGCCGTGCGCCAGCAGCACGACGTTCAGCTGAAGCTTGAGTGCGTGAGGGAGAGACCGGCTTGGACGCCGCAGGATCTCCCTTCTTCCTCGGAGGCATGCTTGACGAAGAACTTGCCGATCAACTTGATGAAGATGAAACCAGCGCTTGCGCCCCCTACCTGGCACGCCAGATGTCGTGTCTCGTTGCAGGATACACCCTTTTTGGTTCGGCACGGGCGCGAAGGAGGCTGAGAATCGTCTTCTTGGGCGGAGTCGGGATCAAGCTCTCCTCTCCACGATCAAAGCATGCAACCAAAGGGACACAAGGAGCTACCCAGGTTCAGGCCGCCCGGAGGCTAAAAGCCCTACTCCTGCATGTCTGGATTGATGGGTTCTTCATAGTGTGGCTTACAATGGAACCTCCCGGACAGGGTACCCGGAAGGGTTTTGGCTGGAGGTAGAAGAAGGACAGATCCTGACCCGGAGGAGATCACCTTCCTCTCAACCTTCGCAACCCTAGTCTAGTCTTGCTCTGGTTCTAGCTTGTGTTCGTCCTTGCTTCGACCTCTCCTCCTCCGTGCCTTGGTCCTCCTTTTATTGGATAAGGGGTTGCCACAGGGTCACGTGAGGGGCATGAGGGACCTTCGGTTGAAGGACCCTCCTCATCTAGTTTAGGAGGAGACGTGGCCTCTCCTCAGCCTAGCGTCTCCTTTGGGTTAGGTGGGAGCGTCCGCCTTGGGGTGGACAGGAGCTGACACCACCACGGGACGTGCTTCCCGCCCGCGCTGCCTACGCCTTGCTTCCCAAGTCTTCCGTGGTGAGGTGGAGTGCTTATCCACAGGGACGTGGGGAAGTACCCGAGAGGGAGCCTGGCCTCCTGCCGGGAACTCGGGCTCTCGGGTCCTTCCTGGCCTTCTTGCTTGGTTCGGGGACCCGGAAGGTCAACAGGACCGGAGCCCTTAGTCGATGTAGGCCATGCGTGTCTTGACGGTGAACCCGCCAGCTTGACTTGAGTCTTGGTCTTGTCCATCTTCATCTTGGGCCCACATGGGGTGGACCCACTTTGGCAGTACTAGGGAACCCCATGTTCCACTGCTGCGACAGATGGTCTTGCGAAAAAGCAAAACAAAAAATAGAATAAAAAGGACGCTCCAAGTTTATGTGATAAAGTGCATTGATCAAAAACAGAAGTTAGACGTGTGCAAACCGAGAGTGTGTTGGTCCAGTGGGGTTGTCTTCACATCCCCAAGCTTATGGTCTTCACCATCCTTGGATAGCTCTTGGTGCATCTCCTCTAATCCTGTGAAAAAACTTCAAAACACCGTTTCTCCCATTTCTTTTCTGTGGGGTGACATTTGTAGTGATAGACAAATGGATTGCTTGCTGCATAAAATCCTTAAACAAAAATTCATATGAATGTCCAGAAAGTGTATAATGTTGTATGCCTACTTATAAACTCAATTGGATAAAAAATATTCAAGTTAAAAGTTCAAAGAATGCATCAAATAAAATGGGACAGAATCTGTCCAGAAAAACAGCAGCAGCAAAACACGTTTTTCTACCCTACTTAAATATGTCGAAAAAATATGAAAACATTCACGCTTACAGAGGATGAAAAGTTGCAACTACAGTTCAAATTTCAGCTCATTCAGAGTTACAGAATAGAAATGAAAAATCATACTGTGCACAAATTCGTGCTGGAATAAAATCTCTGAATACAAATAGCAACTTTTTCAAACCAAAACGGATAAAACTTGGCACTTTATTAAAAATTACAGAAACAAAACTAAAAACTAAGTCTCTTGTTACAGCAAGAGGACACAAAGAAAATAAAAAAATAAAACAACCGGGTTGCCTCCCGTAAAGCGATTTCTTTATAGCCATATAGCTAGACTTACTTACTTGGTATCAAGATGGTTGGAGTGAGGTGGCTTGGCATCCCCAAGCTTGAATTCTTGTACTTATTCGAAATATGTAGGGTGAGCCTAGGGTAACATCCCCAAGCTTGAGTGTTTGTCCCTCTTGATCATTGTTCATCACCTTCAACTCTTCCACTTGAAAATTTCTTTACACAAAACTCATCATAAAACTTGATTAGAGGGGTTAGTGTCTCCATAAATTAAATCCACATAGGTACAACAAAGACATATCATGAGTTGATTCTAAACATTAGCTACTGTTACTATGGTTGTGTATTGCTCTTTGATCAATAGAACCACACAAAACACAAGTAATGAGAGTAATGCAAAATAAAGACAGAATCTTGTCAAAAACTGGACAACCCGTAAAGAGTCAATTTTTAGAGGCACTTAAGTTGCTCAAATCAGAAAACTTTGAACTAAAGAAATGTGTAATAATAACTGAAGATTGCTGTCGTAAAATTTCAGGTCAAAATTCCTTTTCTGTGATTTTTAACATTTTTCTCAGTGAAGCTTAGGAATCTATTTTCTGGACAGCCATGATAGTTTTAATGATGCTCACATAGGATCAAGAATTGAAATGCAAAAGAGAGCATCAAGAGAAAAATATGAAACACTTTTAAGTCTAACCCACTTCCTATTCATTGGGATCTTGTAAGAAAATAAATCATTGAAACACAAAGCAAGTAGCATAGGAAGATAAAACAAGAGCAATTTCAACACTTTGAACTTAAAGAGAGGAAACGTAATAATATTGAAATGTTTAGAACCATGATTTCCCCTCTCATAATAACTTTCAGTAGCATCATGAATAAATCCAACAATATAATTATCACATAAAGCATGTCTTTCATGATCTACAAGCATAAAAGTATTAATACTCTCCACATAAGTAAAATCATTCTTATTAGTGATAGTGGGAGTAAAACATTCATAACCATCATTGTAATCATCATATATAGGAGGCATATCATAGTCATGATAAACTTTATCCTCAATGGTAGGTGGACTGAAAATATCACATTCGTCATTGTAATCATCATAAATGGGAGACATAGCATCATCATAGTGAATTTTCTTCTCTATAGTGTAATCAAGAGAATTCAAAAATAAAGTAGGACTCTCATGAATGAGAGTATTGTCACAAACAACAAGTATATCATCTTTATCCTCACAAAATTTAGTAACAAGTTCTAAACATGGAGGATTATCAAGCAAAATAGGACCATCATCTAGAGTACTATCATAAAACATGTCTAAACCATACTCCTCATCATTTTTAAAATTATTATCAATAATATTCTCATTAGGCACAGGTTGATATTCCTCCTCATCATCAGAATCATAAAAGCAAAGTTTATCATCAGCAATATATTGAAGGTTACCCTCATCCATAGGTAGTGAAGGTGGAAGTTTCCTCTCCTCATTCTCTAGTTGTTCATCATCTTCATCATCTTCTTGGGGTTGCATGGGCATCCCCAAGCTTAGGTTTTTATCCTCTTCTTCACATTCTTCCTCTTCCAAGCTTATGTTTTCATCATCTTCTTCTTGCAAAACATCAGTACTTTCTTGGGGAACCTTGCCCCTCTCATTATAGTCAACAACATAAATATTTTGAGAGAACTTGGCTATGCAATGTTCAAGAATAGAAGTGACCTTTCCTTCGAATCTCTTAACTCTAGGGCAAGTTTTATTTTCATTAGCAAAGGTGTGCAATTCATTAGATGCATAATAAGTAACAAATTCCTCTACTTGGTCCATCCCTAAATGAGTGTAATCATAAGTATGGTAAGATGCTATGACACGTTCTTCATGGAACTTACATTGAAATTCAAAGTGTCTATCAGTATGTTTAAAGCAACAAGTTTTATTATCATGGAATAAAAGCCACTCTCCAACAATATAATTTAAACTTTCCATGAAATCTTTTAGTATTTTCCGTTCTGTTGACTCTCTAGATTCCTCAGCAATTTTAGAAGCTTTCATGTATCCATAGTAAAAATTCATTATCTCCGGACTTATGCCCATACCAAAAGTTTTTATGGTATTTTCCATTTCTAATTTTTTTGTTTTGATATATATAACTGAAAGTAAAACTAAACTAAATGCAAAACTGAAAGTAAACTAGAGTATATGCAAAACTGAAAATAAATATCTAGTGCAAACAAGAATAAAAACTTAAGCGCTACACTCCCCGGCAACGGCGCCCGAAAATGTCTTGATACCCACAAGTATAGGGGATCGTTGAAATCTTCAATGTGTAAGTATAGTATCGATCCCACGAGGAGTAGAAGGTATAAGTATTTATCCTCTCAAATAAGAGTGTCACTTCTCTTATTATCTATGCACTAGACAAACTAAAATGATTAAATGATGCAAGTGTTTTTGGGTTTTTGGCGTAGAGTTTGCAATAAAGTAAAAAGCTGAAAATAAAATATGACAAGTGAAAGCTCTCAAAGAGAGAAAGCCCAATCCTCTATGCAGCGAGAGGACAAGCTCAAGTGTGTGTTTCTTATAAGTGGAGAACGTTCCCAAGGGCTACCTAGACTTCATGGCATAAATATTTTTAGAACAACAAGGTAAGCATTTTGTCAAGTTTTAATCTTATTTTGGACGGAGCCATAATTAGGGAAAGCTAAATAAATAAACTAAACCCCCTTATGATGGTTCTTATGGCCAAGTAAATGACTGCACAAGAGTTATTAAGACATAGAGTTCCACCATAGCCTTAAACTCTAAGGTCCCCGATACTAATACCCTCATAATGCAACTTCATGACTCGGTCTCAGGTTTACATGTCCTCCCAAGTCTCCCTCACTCCATTACACTACGGTGTTCTCCTATGAGCCCATATAGGTGAAGTGATGTGCAGTCGACGTTCGCACAACACCATCATAGAATTACATAAAAAGATAAACACTAGACAAAATACCAACACATGTCATAAATAAATCATTGCCAATCCATCCTATGCCCCCAGGAACATGAGAGAACTACTCACAACGCGAAGACATGATATGATTCAATGGCATAAGTGATACAACACAATCTGAGAATATAATCTCCCCACAAAACAATGACAAGTAGCAATTCACAAACATGTAGAATAGTACTTAGACAATAGCTAGGGTTCGACAATCTCAAACTATGAGGGGGATGAAGTGGATCACGAAGATGGTGACGGAGATGGTGCTGGTCTTGACGGTGGTGTTGATGGAGACTCCGGAGGGGGATGGAGGAGCCTTCCGGAGGTGATTCCGGCGGCATTTCCCCCCTCCGATCTTCTCCGGCGGCAGCCTTCTGTCTCATGTTTCGTGGTTTTTGCGTTTCTCTGCCGCCTCCCTCCGAAACTCCTCGGGGGACTATTTTTATAGTCGTTTTTAGGTCAAGACGGAGGCACGGGGACGAAGATTGACGGCATTGGAGGCTCGAGGCCCAGGATGGGGGTCCCACGCGGTCAAGGAATCTGACCGCGTGGGCCCACCTCTTTTGGCCCTCGAGTTTCCATTTGTTCGCTTCCTTCGCTCCTACGCTTCGTTTCTTCAAAAAACTGACGCCCGTGAAATATTAGGTCATTTGGACGTCGTTTGGGTCCCTGAAAGTCAAAAAGATGGAAAATGGGGTTTTCTGGTTCTGCAGGGTTAATTCCAAATAAATGGGGAAACTGCGAATTATCCCCTAAAATCATTATAAAACATAAATATAACCCATATATGATGCAAATAAGTTGGAATATCAAGTAATAAAATGTAAAGTTCATGTATGCATTTTACATGCATCAGTCTCTAAGGCCCATTTATGATTTAATGCCTTTTAAATTCGAATTTAATTAAATAAAAATATATATTTAATCACTAATAACACTTATTAATATTAAATACATATTATTTAATTCATTCGGACTCAGAAACATCTTTCGTTGCCCTCCGATCTCCATCGGACATGTCTGTAACACTTCCGGAGTCTCCGGTTCCTTTTCTCTCTAAATCCAATCTAATCATCACCCACCCTTAAGTGTGTTACTCCACGGTTCGGGATCACTCCAGACATGATCGAGACACCCTCTCCGATCAATGACTAACAGCGGGATCTGGATATCCATGATAGCCCTTGTGTGTCCACGAATATCTTTCTATCGTTTGAACCTTTAGAGGTCCAGTCTCATCCTCTTGCCTAGCGATACTTAGATTGTCCGAGTGTCGTTCTCCGGTATCACGATTACCGAGTGATGATCCCGAAGAGCAAGTCTTGATGCCTGCACAAATAAACGGGATTTAGGTTGAGACTCCAAGTGCAGAGTGTATAGTAAGTGGAAGACAGTTTTCCCCACGAGGGGTGACTCGAGGGTTTAATATCGAACTCTCGGGGAATCTGAAGTGGTAGATTTATCTTCTTATCCTTCTTTTGGTTACCTACAAAACAAGGTTAGATGTTCTGGTCCTCAACCTCACCTGTGGTTGTCAAGCACAAGGTGTAAGAATGATATCAGGATAGTTATGCAATGCAAACAAGAAATAAATATGCAATGATGGTGGATGCAATGGTAAATGATATTTTTGGGTTTTTGAATGATGTATGCAAGATGAAAAGTATTTTTGTATTTTCGGATTTAATGATGGCTGAAAATATAAAAGTGGTATATGGTGTTGGAAAGGTGTTTCTTATGATTAAAAATGGACTGGGTTCATGGTTTCACAAATGCACTCTCTCTTTATAAAGTGGTAGACAATGGAACACACAAAGTTAACATATGAGATTGCAACACAGGGTTTGATAACAAGTTACTTAGATATATGGGCATCACGTCCTAACATAGAGATCTTTTTGTTATTAACCTCTCTTATACTCCACCAAGATGCGAACTAAATCATAACAACTTAGTAATTAAGATAACTCAGAGTATAGCATTAAGTATCATGACATGAAGTGAAAATAAGAACATGCTAGATCTAGTCATGGAGTAGTGGCAATGGTCACGCCCACATCCCCGGTAGCATGGTATTTTAGTTTATCCCTAGTGAGGCAACAAAGTAAGGTAAAGATACCAAAGTGGATTGCAGAACTTTCTCTCACGTTCACTGCACTAGCCACCCCCCGTTACTCCAACTAATGCACACGTTCCCCCACACACGCTCTCATAAACATGCTTGATCAAAACAAGTAGACAAGAACGGGGTACATAATATGCATCTATACTCATAACTGAAACAAACATTGCAATCTCAAACATATATTAACTCATAAAGATCCACCACAAAGGTATTACAACGGTGACCGTAATCATGTTCAGCAGCTCATACGGTGCTAATTAGTGAAGCTCAAGAGAGGAGAGATACATAAGTTACTTCCACAAACCCATAGTCCAGAGGTGGACTACTCCCTCTTCATCATGGAGACGGTGGAGAAGTCGATGGAGAAGATGGAGACCACGCCGGCAGCGCCCCGCCGGAGTTTTCCCCCTCCAATCTGCAGCTCCTGATCTCCGTTTCGGTGTTTCTGTGTTTGTGCAGCGCTCCTTCCAGAGAACGACGGGGGGCCTTTTTTATAGGCGTTTTTAGGTCAAGACGATGTCGGTGGAGAAAAGATCGAAGGCAACAGAGCCACGAGGCCCAAATGGGTGGGTCCCACGCGGCCTGGTATTGTGGCCGCGTGGGCCCCCCTCGTTTGGCCCTCGGGCCTCCGTTTGCTCGCTTCCTTTTTCCGTAGTCCTTCTTCCTTCCAAATATTGACGCCCGTAAATTTCCAGGTGATTTCGTTGACGTTTGGGTCCCTGAAACATTAAAATACAAAACTAGGGTTTTCTGCCTGTGCAGGGTTAATTCCATAAAAATAGAAAATCATTAAGATATTTCCAAAATCATGATAAAACATTGATATAACCCTTATATGATGCAAATATGATTGGAAAATAAGCAATTAAAGTGCAAAGTTCATGTATGCATTTTACATGCATCACCGATCATGACCTCACCATTGACAAATCTATCTGTACTCGTCTGTGATATTACATCCCCGTGACCTAGTCACATGCTTGCAAGCTCATTGATGTAATCTCACCGAGTGGGCCCAGAGTATCTATCCTGCTATATGGATTGGCAATTTCCGCTCTTGATCACTCGCTTCTACTGCTTCCTTCCGATACCCGAAAGTGTCACCTTTATTGTCACGCTATATAAGACATGCCGTTTGATGCGATCAGCCGCATCTTCCAGAAGCAGAGATTTGATATGATCTCACAGTCGAAGGTATGAACACTACGTTTCTATATTTTGGGTATGTCCATCAAATCATTCACCTAATGATATGACTCCGTTGTTAACCGACGCTATTGTCCATGATCAGGAAACCTTAATCATCTGTTATCCAACGAACTAGTTAAATAGAGGCTACTAGGGACCTGGTTGTTTTCATACCACACGTGTATTAATGTTTCCGCGTAATACAGTTATAGCATGGTATTAAACGTATTATGAACAAAAAGAGATATGACAAATAAAATCACTTTATTAATTGCCTCTAGGGCATATCTCCAACAAAAATATAAATAAAACATGTAGTATTGATATAAAACAAGCATGGACAATCAAAAATTATAAATACGTCTGAGGCGTATCACCGCTCACAAATTCAACACTATCTTCGCATCACGGCTCCTTTAGATTTAGTTTGTTGGGCTTTAATTTTTTTAAGGATGTGGGTGTTACACATTTTTATTTTCGCTTGTATCAACCTCTTTAGGTTTCATATTGTGCAGTCTGTGAATTGGACTATATCACTGTGTATCATAATTGACTCGAAAGTTTATAAGTTTAGGCACCTACCAATAAAAAATATCTGAATTATAACTTGAATTTCCTTTCCTGATAAATGAACATCTAAATTCTACATCTCTTGTAGGCCATCTGCATGGAAGGTCGCATACAAAGCTAATGAGGTGATCTATCTATTCATCAGGACTACAACTAGTTACACAATTTGGTTACGCAACCGTGAAATCTTCGAGAGAAAGGCAGAAAGGCGTGAAGCGTCACCAAGAATACGCCGAGCATACCATTACATCAATCGAGAAGTTGCAATAGAAGATAAAAATTTAGTGATATAGTTTTTATGTTATAGAGAAGGTCTTCAATACATGTATAAAGTTACCAAATAATACTAATCTTCTCAAGATGTAGGATATATAGAAGTCTAAGGTTGCTACTGTTTGTCCTGATAATCATAATATATGTTATTTATCACCTATTTATACTAACCTTTTTTACTTATTTCTAGCTCACTATCACTAAATTTGACTAGTTCTCCTTTTCATTAATACAGTATAAAGTTTGCTGGTCTTAATTATTAATTTAAATGTTATATTCAGAACATAAACAACATCATTGTGTTAGTAATACTATAGGTCGAAGTTCAATGTAAAAGAATTCAAACAACTAATGCTGCAAATATTTCAATGGTAATGCCGATCCTGATATCCCAGTGCAATTGTATTCTTTTAATTTTTAGTTTTGAGATATTTCATTGATATGATCTCCATCAAAATATAAGCAAAGCCTAAAATGATTTTACAACAAAATGGCACTCAACTATGACATAATTTGTACCAAGTATGTATACCTTATATTTTTCCAGTCTACTATGCATAAGTATATTTGTTATAGGTTGTAAATGTACGTACCAAGTCTAAATTATATCTGATTAGAGCTTTCTATCTAAAAATACCCCTAATATCCATAAGATTTGTTGGTGAAAACAGATATTAAATTGGATTTTGTCGTTTGAGTGATTTTTTTGATATTCGAAATAGGAAAGAATCTAGCCGACATGAGAAATTTCAACTCGTAGTGCATGCATGCAACACTTTCACAAATAGCTCACTGTATACTACAAAATTTACGAAGAATAAAAAAATCTTGTCCAAAAGTGACCGCTAGAAAGGGAATGGGTGGGTGCCCGCTAATTAGCCCTTTCCCTAGGAGAGTGGAGTTTTCTGGAGCTTCCCTGTTAGTCATATCTTTCACTCACAAAACCCACTGAGGATAAACTTTTTTACAGTTAAGTTGCTACTAGAGTATACCATTTTGCCATGACCTTTCTCGCTCGACCCTTCTATCATACTTTATGTCCCTGTAAATTTAAATGAACTAATACCTCACACGACCTTGCTATTGCTACCACCTCGTACCAGTCATTCACCGCCACGTTCTTCTCATCTAGCCACGAATCCCGAGTTATCGACCAACACCACTTCGTCTCTTTCGTCTATACCAACGCCCATAGAATTGTGTCTCCATGGCTCCCTCCTCCGACCCCCTTCGCCAACGCCACCTCCCCATGGTCCACCACCGAACCCCTCCTCGAACGGCCCATGCTCCGTGTCCACCTCTGGCCCACCTAGCCGCAACTCCGACCCGAGTCCGCTTCAATCACCTCCGCTTCGTGCTCCGCCTCGACCGGGTTATGCTTTGATCTGCACCCGACCTGTCACGACTCTGCTCAATTAGCTTCGCCCCAACCCGCCACACTTCTAGACAAGTCCAAGCTGCACAAGGAGTGAACGATTTTTTTATTTGTAGGCATTTATTTTCTTGTGATACTAGCAATATTCAATGAGTATTTTTATATGCGAGCATGCAAATTTGTGACTTTTATATGTGAGTATGTATATTGGTGAGATGGGATTTTTTTTATCCATCATATGATGTGTGCATGAATGTTGATTTGTGAGATGCATATGCTAATTGTTGATATGTGAGATACTGAGATGCATGCTGAATGTTTGAGAGCAATTTTGTGGAGCAACTCATTAGTATGTTGTGAAGGAATTATTTACATGCGAGATAGTGAGCAATTTTATGTTTTGAATATCACAGATGTAAAAAAGGAAACGCCGGCGTTAAAACAACTTGAGATCCCATGGTCCATACACTTTTTTTATATGTACAGGGAAGAACTACACGGAAATAAAGTTCCACCGGATGTTTGAACCCCATTTGAGCAATGCCAATTTGATAATAAGCAAGTTAAATGAGCGAACAAAGACCTGTATTGCAGTTCATGTGGGCAGAGAAGTTTAAGGCCCCGATTGGATCAGTGGGAGGAATTACGGTCCGGTATTTCTGCCTGACACGTTTCGTTGTTTTGTCGTATTTTCAGCAGGACGTCCGACGCTCCGTAAATCTGCATAGTTTTGACTAATTAACGACGATCCAAGCGGGGCCTAAGCCGTTTCTAGAGAATCGGAAAAGAGCTGGCCAATATGAAATTGCGGTACGGGGAACAGTGTATATACAGACTATGTACGCACTGAGGGAAGAGGAAACCCAACAAGTGCCAACAAAAAGATCTGGGTGCATGCATGACACAGTCACAGTTGTGCCCAACCTTTGCAATAGAATAGACATGACAGGATAGTACACAATCAGCCAGCAGTGTGTGCCGTCGCCCAAGAGTGAGGGGGAGAATTTAATGTGCTAGCTTCTCGTCGCTCGCGAGCAATTAAAATCGGTAAGAAAAACTGAAGCAGAGCCCACCAAAGTTTCTGCCTGCAGCCCTGACTTCGTCTGCCCTGCGGCCTGCCCTCTCTCCGACTCCCCTGCATCATCCTACCAATCTACACTTCCATAGACTCTCTCTACACCGGCGGCCACAGTAAAATTGAATCGATATGCTCTCCCAAACTCAGCACACCACATGTCCTTCTCAAGGCGTAGGTAAGAGTATTATCCACCTTTTGGAGGGAGGGAGGCCTCCTCCTCTAGATCTTCTCTCCCATCGCAGCGTAAACTTAGCTAGTACACAAAGAGCTAGATTGCCAAGATAAGATCTACACTGCACTCACTGCCCTCCTTTTGCTTGTCACTTTCACTAAAGAGAGCCTAGCTAGCTCGTCTATTAAGCTTTGTGTGGTTCTGCCGTGGCCATTTAAATCTTTTCCCTCGACATATACTACACGGCGAGCTGAGCTCTACAAGATATGGCAATCGCATGTAGGATCTGTATATAGTCGGTTCCTTGTGTATATTGTGTGATTAATTTCTGCTGGCTGGGCTGTGGCTACTTCTTTCTTCCCGGCCGACCTGTTGGTTGTTGTGGTGTTGTAAGGAGAGTGAGAGGTAGCTCAAGCTGGAGGAGGACAAGAACCAGTTGTCCAAGGGCTTAGACCCTTGGAGCAACCCTACCGCCGCCACCACCACCAGCACCCTGCACTACCTGCTCCAGGAGAAGGAGAGAGCGCAGGCGCAGGAGCAGCTCCAGATCTACCACCAGCAAGCGGGGTTCAGCGGCTACCTCCACCAACACCACCGGAGGCAGCAGCTGCAGGCAGCTGGCAGGGATGGCGGCAGCAGCGGCGAATCCACCCCCGTGGAAGCCCTGGTCACGGCATTCGGGAGCGGGCGCATCGTGCGGTCCGCCGCGGGCCGCAAGGACCGGCACAGCAAGGTGTGCACAGCGCGCGGGCTCCGCGACCGCCGTGTCCGCCTCGCCGCGCACACCGCCATCCGCTTCTACGACGTGCAGGACCGCCTCGGCTACGACCGCCCCAGCAAGGCCGTCGACTGGCTCATCCGCAACGCCAAGGCCGCCATCGAGGAGCTCCCCGACAGGCCCGAGGAGGCGCCGCCCGCCGCGGAGCCCGAGCCGACGTCCGACCAGGTGACCTCGACGTCCTCCTACGGGTTCGGCACTCCCATGACCAACTCCTTCCTCCAACATTCTCTCGGCGCAGACCAAGTCTCCGACAACGTCAAGTCCTTGTTTCCCTCCTCGTCCACGGCCACCGCCGGCGGCCGCGACGAGTACCGGGGCTCTCCGCCGGATCTCCTGTCGCGCACGACCAGCAGCCAGCCGCAGGAGCTATGCCTCACCCTCCAGTCCAACCAGCATAACATCTTTGCCCATGCACCTCCCAACCATCACGGTGTGATCTCTAGTGCAGGCGTTCCAGGCTGGCCGGACCACGGCCAGAGAATGCCGTCGTCATGGCATGCCTCGGAGAACAACGCAGAAGAGGGCCGTGCGGCGGCAACGGCGACGGTACATGTTTTCAGGCATACCGCAGCGGCCAGCTGGCTGGACCAGAGCCAGCTCTTCTCGTCCCATGGGGAACCCCTTCAGTCCAGCGGTGGCGGCTGGGCCGCGTCGGCTCGCGCTTGGCTAGACCCTCTCGCCGCAATCCACCAGCCGTCGCAAATGCCTGGGCAGATCGGATTCAGCCAGCTGGTGGGCAGCGGTGGGTTTATGGGGTTCCTTGCGCCGGCGGCACAGCGGCTCCAGCTCCAGGGCGAAGAGGAGGAAGGAGGTGAAGTGATGCGAAGAGGCTAATGAACCGGCTGGTCATTCGCATGAGGTGTGAAATTTCTTTCTGTTAACACGCCTCATTATTGGGTCGGCGATCAGTTCTATGTCATTTCATGTAGGGTTTATCTGATCAGATTTCTCATTAGCTGTTACTACTACTACTATATTCATTCATGCATGTATAACTAAGGCTTAATTAAGAGTACGTACGTTCCCTTGGAACTAGACAGCTTTTACCTTTGCATTAGTTGATGTTGCTATTTTCTCCCCTTTTATTAATTTGTGCTCAGCATGGACAAGACATGGTGATGATGAGATGAAATGATCTTGATGGTTTGCCCCCCTTTGGATATTTTAATGTTTCCTATCTGACTATACAAAGGAAGATTCATACACCTTTTTAGCAAATTTGAAGGTTGTCGTCCCTAGATCCTGATTCCATAAAGCTAGGCTCCAAACTTACTACAGCCCTCCAGTTATTTAAAGTATATATCTAGGCAATTGAGATCGAGGCAGGAAGAGAGCGAGCGGCAGCAAAAGTGAGTTGAATGATAAAATATTTTTGTGACTGAATTAAGAAAGAAATTTGATCCACTACTGTAGCTGTTACGAGGGCAAGTGTTATGCTGTTTGTTGCTTCTGCTTTGTCCATGCTGATAATGATAGGGAGGGGGGAGATCTCCTCTATATGCCTCTATTATTCGAAGTGAGTGGCATCTTTACCACTTCGCTTTCTCTTCTTTTCCTTTCACTGTTTGGGAGGTATCTTTTTTCTCACCAGACTCGGAATCTTCTGAAATTGCATGCTCTATGTCGTACCGTACGTCTGGCATGTGCATGAAAGAGGCTGCGACAGTAACAAAAAAACATACAACTAATTTGTATGCGAGCTTTCATATCATAGTAAATACGAGTCAATTAATTTCCAGAAGTCCATATCAAATACTTCGAATGCAGATGTTGTGATAGATGTAGATAGATAGTCTATTTAATGAGGATACACGTGGAGACTTTTATTTTTTAAATGAGTCTGGTGGTGCTTGAAGTACATCATCTATAAGGAGGATTCTAGAAAAGGCACGAATAGGAAAAAAAAACTTTGCAGTGTCATGTCTATTCGAATCCTAAGGGATTTTGGATTTTTGTTTTGTTTGATTGCATCACAAGAAAAACAAAATATTATTTCCAAGATGTGTGAGTTGATGCTAAATGTAGTATAAAACAATCTTTAGGGAAATTTGACATATGAATCACACGGCAAACATAGGAAAAAGTATAAAGGACTATACTCCTTAGAAAAATCATATGAAAATCCTTTGAATCAAAGAGGCCTACAATCTCACCTACAATTGGTTGATTCTAGCCCGTGTAAATGCGTTGTGTCAATCCCTCCCAATATTCTTGTTACATAAGGTTTGTGTACTATTCTTCGTACAATTGTGGAAAAGATAGTCCGTGTAAAGTATAAGCTAGTAAACCATGTAAATCTACGAGGGATGACTATACATGCATGATGTTCTATTACCACGCTATATACTGGAAAAAATTGCAGCGTCATGCCTATTTGAATCCTACGAATGTTGGCATAAAAAATATGCGTATAATGCTTTTGCACTTTCCCCAATCTTATGAAGCTTGCCCTTTTAAGGGAACGCTTAGACATAAAAAAGCTTATAGTCAACTTAGAGATAGATATACCCTAACATGGCGGCGTATCTGAAAAAATATCTTTGATACAACGACAGCCTCTGAACAATACCCGTAACGATTGGCTTATTGTAACAGCTCCAGCAAAAGGAAAATACATAAAGATACTTTACATGCATGTTGTAGCCAACGGAAATCATGAAACTATATGCCGCACTCCGAGCATATGACATCTCATGTGAGAGACCATGTGAAGATCATAAGAGCATCTCCACCGGGGGCCTCCAAATGACCCACCAAAGGCCCATTGGGGGTCCGGACGCCTAAAAACGTCACCAGCGGCACCCCCAAAGGGTCGCCCCGAGAAAATCGTGTCCGGCACCCCCGAAGAGGCCTCCAAATTTGGAGGCCCTCTCGGGGTGCCGGACATGGGTGCGGACATGCTTCTGACAGGGCTGGCCCGCCCGTCATACGCACAGCGCCCCGCCCCGTGTTAACTTGGGCTTGGCAGGATGCCGTTGCGCCGCGTTTAATGGCGAGGCGACGAGACGGCGGCTTGATTGCGTGGATCACACGTTCGTTGGGAGACCCCAAGAGGAAGGTATGAAGCAGTGTAGCAGCAGTTTCCCTCAGTATGAAACCAAGGTTTAATCGACCAGTAGGAGCAAGAAATCACTTCTGGATGTTGTCAGTGGCGCGCTGACGTGGAACCTGCACACAACACAATCAAACTACATTGCCCTAACAAAACAGTGAGGTTGTCAATCTCACCGGCTTGCTGAAAACAAAGGATTAAACGTATGGTGTGGAAAACAGTAGTAAATTGCAGAGAATGAAAAGGAACAATGTTTGCAGTTGGTTGTATTATCAGTGTAAAAGAATGGACCGGGGTCCACAGTTCACTAGTGGTGTCTCTCCATAAAAGATAACTAACATGCTGGGTGAACAAATAACAGCTGGGCAATTGACAAAATATTGAGCGCATGACAATCCGTATAAATGACATGATGATTACTATGATATTCATGTGGGCATTACGACAAAATACATAGACCGTTATCCAACAGCGTCTATGACTAATAATCCACCGCCAGGTTGTCATACCGAGTTCCCCGTTGGTATTAAGTTGCAAGCAACGGATAATTGCATTAAGTAATGTGCGTAATATAAACAAATGCATTAGACCTAACGGCGCACCCTTAAGCTAAGCATCGGTTATTTTATCCCTAGTGGCAACAACACATCCACAATCTTAGAAGTTGATGTCACTCTCCCAGATTACCGGAGGCATGAACCCACTATCTAGCATAAATACTCACTCTTGGAGTTACAAGCATCTATTTGGCCAAAGCATCTACTAGTAACGGAAAGCATGCAAGATCATAAATAACATATAAGATAGATTGATAATCAACTTGACATAGTATTCAATATTCATCGGATCCCAGCAAACACAACATGTAGCATTACAATAAGATGATCTTGATCATGATAGGCAGCTCACAAGATCTAAACATGATAGCATAAAGTGGAGAGACAACCATCTAGCTACTGCCATGGACCCGTATTCCAAGGATGAACTACTCACGCATCACTCCGGAGGCAGGCATGGTGATGTAGAGCCCTCCGGTGATGATTCCCCTCTCCGGCAGGGTGCCGGGAAGATCTTCTGAACCCTCCCGAGCTAGGGTTGACGGCGGCGGCGTCTCTGGAACTTTTCGTGGATAATGGCTCGGTATTTAGGATTTTCGCGTCGGGAGGAATAAATAGTCGAAAGGGCGGCGGCTGGAGAGGCTCACCCCACGGCGCGGCAGGGGGGCACGCGGCCCCATGGTGAGGGTGCCACGTGGCTCTCCTCCATCTCTCCTCTGGACTCCGTGTTCGTGTTGGAAAAATAGGAGGTTCTGTCCAAGTTTCGTCCAATTCCAAGAATATTTCCATACTAGCTTTTCTGGAATACAAAAACAGCAGAAAACAGGAACTGACACTGTGGCATCTTGTTAATAGGTTAGTCCCAGAAAATGCATAAAAATGCTATGAAGTGTATATAAAACATGTAACAATTGGTATAATATTAACATGGAACATCAGAAATTATAGATACGTTTGAGACGTATCACGGCCTCGCAATAACGTCGCGCCCGTTCCCATGGCGCAGACGGAAGCGACGCGTGCTGCAGTCGCAGCGGCTGCCCGCGGCAGCGCCTTGCGCACGCGTCGTCGGCGTCAATGCGTGGTCAGGCGAACCGGTGGCCGCGTTAATGCAGGCCACCCAACCCCGCTCCTCCGGCCGCCAAGCAAGGCGGCCAACCGCGAGACGCCGGAGGAGCGCGAGCTCTGGCGTCATCGCGACTTCCTCTCGGCAGAAAGCGAGCGCCGCGGCCAGCGACGCCGCGAGCAGATGGAGGAACGCCGTCGCCACAACGAGGAGGCGGAGATGGCCAGGGCGTATGAACGCGAGCGGTGGCTCGTGGAGGCAGCCAACGCGCCTCCGTACGTCATGTCGCTGGAGACGGCGCAGCTGTGCAGCCGCCACAGCGTGCCGGTGGAGGGGGATGCGTCCCTACCCGAAGGGTGGACGAGGAACGCCGTCAACGTGCCGAAGGAGGAGGACGACGACGACCCCGAGCTGCCCGATCTACCTATAGAAACGGCGGGCGCATCTTGGTCAGCAGCGCCGCCGCCACCGGAGAAGGGGGCGCAAGGTGAAGCCGGCGAGGCTTCCGATCAGGTGGCCAGGCGGTAGATGAAATCCCACCACGCGCCGGCCGCGAAACCAGAAGCCTCATCCACGGCGAGGCTTCGTTTCTAAAGGTCGTAGCCGATGGGAATAGCAGATGAAATTTCCCGCGCCGGATCATCGAGACATGCAAGTCTGTTGATGATTCCTGCGCTTGGTTCGCATCTCCTTCCCCTTCGCTAGGCCATGGAGCGGCATCTCTCCTCGCCGCCGGCGCGTGTAGTGGTTGGCTAGACGCTGTAGAGTGTAGCCGGTAGCGGCGTGGTTTAAGTTTAGTTTGTTAAATCTCGTTTATATTTTAAATTGTAAGTTTGTTAAATCTCGTTTAATAAAATCTGCCGCCCCCAAGGTGTTCGATGATTTGCTCGTGTTTGGGGGCGGACGTTTAGGGTGCGCCGCTGTGGACGCGGTCGAAAACATGGGCGGACACATGTCCGGCACCCCCCAATGGAGGCCCCATTGGGGGTGCCGGACATGAATTTGGAGGCCCCCGGTGGAGATGCTCTAAGGTCATCATTTCTCAAAGGGACCAGAAATAAGTACTTCCAAGTCGACACTAAACACTATACGATCTAAACATATGATTCAGAGGCCTAAGAAATGTCTAGTAAAAACACAGCTCCAGCATCTTTCGACACTAAATACTAAACACTATACGATCTAAACATATGATCTAAACACAGCTCCAGCAAGTACTAAAGATTTTGATTTTACGACTATCAGTATAGACTTAAGAAATGTTAGCTAAGGCATAGACACTTCCCCAAAAAAGAACATATACTATTTTCTTGCGCACCTTTCGGTGTCATATTGCCTAATGGAACGGGAATTAAAGCTGCCGTTTGATAGTGTGTTTTAACCCCTGGCAAGGCATCTGTGCACCGTCTTCCGCGTCTGTTCTCGTGCATTGGTAGCTGCTCATCGACCGGGTTGCTCAGACACCGAACATGATAGGTAAAGTATGGCGCACAATGATTGCAGGCTCTCTTGCCCATTTGAAGATGCTGAGGATAGGTCACTTTCTACTGCCATAGGAGCAGATCCCCAGTTTTTTTTTTTTGTTTTGAATGTTAGCAGGATCACTGCTAAATTCATTGAATAGATAGAAGGTTGGTCCAGTTTATGAGGGAAACCGGACCCAAAAACCATACACGCGACGCCTTTCGGCTTACAACACACACAACCAAGCGAGCCACAGGTCCCTCTGACCGGATCCATCTCCAAGACGATGCCCCCAAGAGGGAACACGGCGCCGGATAGCGCCGCCATCGTCTGATCTAAAAGATTAGATCAAGGGTTTCCCCCGGAGAATGTCGGGAAGCAAGGTTGGAGCGGCAACATCGATGCCTCCAACGAGGTAGCGACGCCCGTAGGCGCCGCCATCGACGACTCCGGCCACAACCGGAGTACGGCTTTCGCCGGCAGTCCCACCTGCATAGCCCTAACACAGGATCCAAACAGACTATACACCAGACCACTAATCCTGCCTCCACGGCGAACCTCACAACCCCGGCAAGCTCGACATGCTTCCATCCTAGCAACCGCGTCCCCCACTGGACGGAGGTACTAGACCACCGTTGCGGCGCCAAGCTTCTCCCAACGGAAGGAAGCGACCAAATACTGGGCGCCATTCGTCTCCTCGAGGATGCAACGCCCGCGGGCCAATCATCTCCCGATGGAGGATGCAACAACCGCAGCGGCGCCCTTCCACACCGTCCAGCCAACGCCATCTCGTCCTCCCACCCGCAGCAGTGCCGAGCTTTCCGAACCACCATCGGAAGGATGCCACGCTGTCGGCGAAGTTCAAACGGAGCGCCAGGAACCAGGCCAACGCAGGCGTACCAGCTCAGCCAGAGCGCAACTCGGCCGCAACAGCGTGCAGCACAAGCGCCCGACCGAGCCGGTCGACGCACAGAGCGGAACGGCCGTGGCCCTCTGGGCCCAGATCGGGCCCAGATCCGGCCCGCGCCGCCGCCCGGTCGCCCCTGCCACGGGACGCCACCGCGCCTCTCCCGCAGCTCCGCATCCCGACGCCGGCAACTCTCCTTCTCCCCAGCTGCGCCGCCTCGCACGCACAGCTCGCCCGACGCCCTCGCGCCGCACCTCGCAACCTTCCAGGAACCTCCTCTCCACGCGCAGAAGAGACGCCAAGGTGCGGACTCCTCGCCCTCCGCCTTTGGCGGCAGGGTGCCGCCACCACCGCCGGCGCCGGCGGCGGCAGCGGCCAGGGGCGCGCCGGATTTGGGTCTTTTTTGGCTTGGTTTTGGGCCCTCCGGAGTCGCCGCGCGGGGGCGACCCGGGAGGGAGAGATGTCGTCCACTCTGAATCGGTTGCTTGAGCAGATCCCCAGTCGCCAGCTACGGCCAACCTCTTTTCCATATAGTGCTCACAGACCGGTGTACTTTCTGGCTCTAGCTTGTAAACGAGCTACCGGAAAAAATAATAGTCTCTTTTCATTCCTCGGAAGGCACGCTTCAGTAAGACTGTAAAAAGATCATAAGATTAAGTACTCAAAGAATATGTACACTGGCGGTGTTCGTTGATCCTCAGTCTATCTGTATTTTGTTGCGCTCAAGATTATTATGGTGTTATCGGGTTTTACACATGTATAGCGAAATACTAGTGAGAGAGAGGTGTTTTGCCTCCCTGAGTTTGAGTGGTCTTTGCTATTTTTAAAACTCAAAAATATTATTTTTATATTTTCGATCAATCTATAAAAAAGACAATACATACATACATACATACACATCTACGAGTTTGGCTAGATAATGCGTTGCATTGTAGGCTACACAAAATCCCAAAATCGGGATTAAAAACAAATAACTTATTCCACACATTTGTCTTTTTTTTGTCTATATCACATATGAAAATACATTTCGATGCAGATTTTCTCATACATACTACACATGTATATGTACTGTATGATTTTCTCAGAATTTTTAGAGACCTAAAAATAAACATTTTGTTTTTTTTTCTAAAATCAGGGTCAGTCGTGTGCTCATGTACCAAAAGAACTTTTCTGATACTAGTACACCTTTTTTACTTGAAGAAAGTACTAGTAATACACTTGCTAAGAGCATATCCGCCGGGCTCCCGATAGGTATCCATCGATTCAATATCTGAACACACAAAACAAAACACACCCGGCGCCCCCCCCCCCCCCCCCCCCCCATCCATTGGTTCGAACAACTTATGGAAACCAATCGGGCCGACTTTTGTAGCCGACTCAGGCCGACTTATTTTGGGTTTATGCATATGTATAAGCCGGCTTATGGGTTTCGATGGGGAAAAACCATTGTGTGCAGAAACTCCTGGAAACTGCTTGGGAGACATCTTTTGAGCTTATTTACTGTCTTGACTGTGAGATGATTATAATGCTTCTGAATTTGATGTGCACTAAATAAAGCGAGGACATCTTACATATGCTAGTTTTTTTTTGTTGAAATGAGTTAGAAATGAAATAAAAAAATATGAAAAGGCTGATGATAATAAAAACATGGTGTCGTAGTATAATTCAGTTTATGCCAAAATAAAAAATGTCATAGTGATCTCGAAATTCCAATAACAATAACTCCTCAAGCTACTAACTTTCAGTAATGGTCTGTAATACTGCACCCATGACGCCATCAGTATAAGAGGAACCGTGTCAACATCTATAAGATGCATTATCCTCATGGATAGATGGGTCTCGTTCAAACCTGTCGAAATGGCCATCGTATAGATTACTATCACTCAAATGCCAAACATATGAAGTCATGTTTAACTATATCTCAAGTGCCCACCAATCGTCGCTACCATTAATGCCATGAGTGATTGGATCTCTCCCTAAATCGGATGCATGTTGGATCAACCTCTTCCAAAATGTGTAATCTTTTTTGACTGTTTCCTACGTATTTTTCATTTGTTTGATCATAATTTCTTGTTGTGTGCTCGTTGAACTTCCTAACCAAATTTGCATAACCAATGCCATTCAAAACTTGCAACGGACGATTATTTGCATTCACTTCTTCGATGCACGTGTCAAGAAATACACATGAGCAATGGAATCCCAATTTGCTTTCACGTGTTTCCGTTTTCCCATATAGATACACAACAACATAATTAATTTTGAACATATTGACCACACCCTCACACATAGCATTTAACAACAATCACATCACTAAAAATAATAGCAAAGCATCATCACGTCCAGTAGAGCACCATTACATCACATTAAGTACACAATTAGTAGAAATTTGACCATTACATCACATCCCGAGATTTACTAAATAAATAGTTGAAAAACATATTGACCACCATAGCACCATAACATCCACCAAAAAATTGAAGAAATTCAAGATGCTTGAGGTCGACATAAGAAATTACCGGTGACTGTTAGGTCAACATCGATCTGCGATTATGGAAGGTCGATGAAGTTGCCTCGACAATTGCCACGCCGGTTAGAGAGCTTGTCGCCGTGCCGGTTGGAGAGCGGGAGGCGGGCGAGTGGGGAGGTGGGGGAGGCAGGAGAGGGAGGTCACCCCCAAGCGACAGGACCGATGGCGGTGCTAGGGGGAACCCTAGCTCGAGAATGAGCTCGACATGGAACAGGAGCGATCGGTCGGGTTCAGGATCGATGCGTTGCGTTGCGATGTGCTGGTTTTTTGTTTTTAGATGCCAAAGCGTTGAGTAGCAATCTGTTGTAATTAGAACGAACCGGAGTGGTAATCCAATATACCTATTCGATTTCTATTCATAAAATCTCGGGAAACTGCTCCGATGCACTTTCTCCTAATGCACCGTGATCAAGCTTCTCGGTCCAAATAAGTTGGGTTTAAGCCGGAGACTTCATTTGGGCTTCAACTTCCCACGGCCTCGAGTGGCCCCAAAATATTCAGATAGGCACGCACCACATGCCAGCAACCTAGCCATTCTCCCCGTCGGCTTCTCTATCATGTCTCCAACCTTCTCATCTCCCCACTGAATCGTGCCGTCTGCTGCCACCTTATTTTGCCGCCGACCATCCACCGAAAGTCCCAAGCGACCAAGCAGGCCGACCCACCACCGCTGATGTCGTCGTTTGCATCAACAATTACGATTCGCCACTCCCGACAGATAGTCAGTTGGTCGTCGGGAGGAGCTTGCTCCTGCCGTGAACGCAACGTGTTCGTCCATTTGCTCGAATTACTAATCTTCTTGTATTATCTATCGAGATAAATTTGATAATGTTTCCTAATTTGATTGTTTTATTCTTCAAAAAAAATTTTTTTGAACAAAACGGGCAACATTGCCTCATTTTATTTAAAAAAGTAGAAGAGAATTGACCGGTTCATTTGCAGGGGAACCGGCCGAAAACCCGTACAATGCACCAATGTCGTCATGGAACACGACCACACTGGGCACACCACCACAGCCAACCCGGCTACCCACACGAAGCACAAACACACAAGGAGACCGTGTCGAGGTTGCCACGAAGTTTCATCGTCATCACTCCTCCGCGAGCCAGCGACTCCGACTTCACCAGCAGCTTCCCAAACGGAGCCTCACATAAGCATCGGAGCCCATGCCGGCCTATGCCAACAATTGGCCACACGCGCCAAGGACAGACAGCTCCGAATCTGACGACGAGCTTCACAAGGGAAATATGATGAACCTGCGCCGATCGAGAACTCTGCGAAGCCACCGGTGGCCGGTCATCGTCGCCACCTGGACACCCTCCACCGCAGCTCCGACTCCACAGCAACACAACGGAGCAGAAGGACCCATCGGACACGCCGAGAGACTCGACTACCAAAGTCCAGCCGCGACCCATCTTCCGCCCAAAGCATCCTCTTTGCCAAACTGCACACTTGGACCTTGCACAGCTATCTGACAACCAGCCACCTTCATCGAACCCCTAGGCGACTCCGAGCCGATGCCCCCAAGAAGGAAAGAGACGCAAAAGCGCCTCCATCGCCCGATCCCAGATCCGAGGTTTCCCTCCGGAGTCAAGGCCGCAGGAGGAGGAGTGAGCACCACACATGACAATGCTTCCAAGGAAGTCCGCGACACCCACGGGCGTCACCACCGTCAGCTCTGGCAGGAACCGGAGCAAGAATTTCTTCCGGTGATGCTCAACATACACTCCACCATGAACCGGCCGCCCACAAACCACCACCGAACGCGCCGAAGCCGCCAGCCAACACACCCTGCCGGGATAGCCCTGCACCACCAGGCCGAAGACACCGGCGCAGCACTTCGCGCAGCACCTGCATCTCGCCACGCTGCCAGCCGGCCGACAGCACGTCACCACCACCTCTTCCCCCTCCCGCTCTGCCAGCACCACCACGCCGCAGACCAGCGCCTGCTGCGTACCCACAGGCCGCCGCCGCGCCGAACTCACCGGCCCTGGAAGCCCATCGGGCCCATCTGGGCCCGCGCCGCCACAGGAACCAGGAGCGCCGTCGGGGGCCGCCTGCACCGCCCTCGCCACAGCCGTCTCCTCCTCAAGCCTCAGCGCGGCGCCGGCCGCCGGCTCGCCACCGGACACCACCTGCGCGAAGGTCGCCGACGCCGCCCACCGCCGACCCGGGGCCGCTGCCCCGGCGTCCATCCTCAGCCACCTGCTCTGCAGCCCAGCTCGAGGGTCCCCGCCACCCTTAGAGCGGAAGGGCCCGCCGCCACCGCGGTCGAAGCCAGCGGCAGCGGCGGCGCGGCTCCCTGTCGTCGATCTCCGCGCCCGCTTGTCGGCTCTCTCCCGGGCCGCCCTGGCGCGGACGACACGGGGGTCGGGGTGAGAGGGAGGGAGGAGATGGAGGAGGGGGAACGCCGGCGGGGAGGGGCTTGGCGGCGGCGGCGCTGGGTGAGAACCCTAGAGGATTCTTCAAACCGATAAGTTTCATGTTCTACCAAATAATGGAAGACGACGTCAATGCCGTCACCGATGCCGATGAGAACCATAGGATGCTCATTGTTTAATCGCTAGATCCGATGTGGGAAATCATTAATGTTTGTGTTTTTATGCACAACATTAATGTTTGTGTTTTTATGCACAACACGGTTGTCTTATCATGCACAACATGGTCGTGGAGAGTGAGCGCGATGCTAGTATGATGTTTGATCGACAGTTTGATTACCAGGCTACCAGCCCCCTCTTATTGAGCCACATCAGCCCGACCGGGTTTGTTGATTTCCTCGTTGTGCATCAGCCCCCTATTTCCAAGGACGTGCCAATAGTGGACACTATTTCAGTATGCCGGATACATTATCGGGGGCGCTGGGGAGATGCTTTAAAGCGTACATCTGCCGATCTGCGGGAAGCGGGACATTTTTTTTTTTTTTGAGATAAGCATCAGCTTTATTACTTCGACTGGGGAAATCGCCCGCTACAACCATGGCAACATGTGCCGGAACATCGTCCTCCCATACAAATGCCTCATTCACATTACATGATTTGCCAATCTGGGCAAGTTCATGTGCTACTTTGTTTGCCTCCCGCCTACAGTGTTGTATATTGCATCGAGAGAACCACAAATGGAATTGCATCTTCAGATCATTCAGTGCAGCTTCCCACCGGGAAGTATCTTGATCCAGGTTGTTAAGAGCTAGTGCCAATAATTGCGAGTCAGTTTCAAAGGTTACTCTTATTGCTCCAAGATCAGCTGCTGTATCTACAGCTCGGGCCATCGCAAACATCTCTGCACCAAACACATCGGCAACACCCTCCATTCTGCCATCCTTTGCCATGACTACTTCTCCATCATGATTTCGAACGATCACACCCCAGTTTGCATATGTATGTTGCACTCGTATTGATTTTCAGTACACCTTCAGCGGGAGGCAACCATTTTCCCGATTCAGGTTTTACTCCCTTTTATCTGTTGCTAAACATCTCCAAAAAATTCTTCAGTTTCACACACTCCTCGACGAGTAATCTCTGAACTGGTATGACGAGTACATGTAAAAGACACTGTGGCAAGCGATTTATAGTTACCTTAATTCGGAAAAAGAAAGCGTCGCTTGCGCTCAGGCCCCCAGCACGCTACGACATCAAACGGAATGTGTCTTCGATAGCAACGGCATCATCCTCAGCTCCGCTTGCGAGCATCTGGTCGGGTCCTTGCCCATCCACGGTGGCGGCACGCACTGCGCCCATGCCTGCTTGATGACGCGACGGTGACGCCGGCCTCGCTTTCCACGAGTAGAAGATACGGTGGCGCTTTCGATCGATCCATCCACCCATCACTCAGACGATGAACCTGCTTGCCTAAGTTTCCTTAGGCCTCTCCCCACAGGTAGCGCAGCCCAGCTCCAAGGAATCTGCATCCCATTCGATCGACATCACATCGGCAAGCAGCTAGCAACATCGATCGCGCCCGGCGCTTTAGTTCGGAGATTCGACAGACGGGGGCATATTCTGCTCTCCTTCCTTCCTACAGTCCGGCCCGGCGTCGCCGTCGCCACATCGATGTCCGGCGGATGGATCGATGCTCGTGCTCGTGCCAAAGGTGCCAAAAGATGGCTTGTCCGTGATCATGCTACGCCTGCTAGCTACGTAGCTGCCGGTGACAAATCGTCTCTAAAGAAGACGAATCATGCTGTTTTGTCTTGTGTCCATTAATGGGGAAAATTTGGAGGTGGGTGCGAGCATATATAACCAGATCGGCCTGCTCATGCTCAGCAGCTCAGGTAGGGGTAATCAAGACAAGACCTGTAGATTTGGTTGGACAACATAATCTATCCTAGTCAGAAATACACCTCAAATTTCGGATGATGTAAAAGCTCATGTGCAAGCTATAACTACATGATTTGTCGTGTTTTGTTGAGAGTATATGTGATCAATTGATTGACGCCGGACAAAACTAATGTAGCTCTGGTGGATCCGGCCTTCAACCAAGTTCCTTTTATAAGGGAAATCAGCTGGGCCTGGGGCATGTCTGGGCTAACATGGCCGGTTCGATCGGCCTGAGAATGCCTTGGTAATCGAATAGGACGCAACAATCCCTCTTCCTTGGGGTAAAAGACATATCGCGCGCGTGCGCTCTCTCCTCGCGCGGCGCACGCTCTCGTGCAATTCTTCTCGCGCACAAGGGACGACACGGGTCGTCGGAAGAGCGACAGCGACACATACGTAAAAAGCTGGCTGCTCCTCATGGTCAAGCTTTTCTGCTTGTCGTTTCTTTCTGCATGCAGCCAACGCATCGTTCCTTAAGCGTACGCTCGCTGGCGGAACGGGTTGATTCCTGCTGCTGCCTACTGCCCATCTCCAACCTTTTCTACTTGCCGTATGCAGCCCAATCATCACGCACATGCAAACCAGTTTGAAATTTTAAAAAAACACATAACTTTCAAACTAAACGTCCAAATTAAAATCGGTTTTCACCATAGTGTTTCTCGCGACGATATCTTTAAAACTAGACCCTCTACAAAAGCAAATTTTGACCAGAAGTTGTTTTTTCGTGATAACAATTGGTTTTCAAAATATTTGACGAAGTTAACTTTTGAAATATAAACTTGTTTTTCTATCACAAAAGCAGCTATGTAGTATACACTAGCACGAAAAGCAACTTTGTACTATAAACTTGCTTTTAAAAGAGAAAATCTTGTTTCTACTCCGATGTTGTTTTTTGTTCAAAAAAGCAATTTATTGGTTGAGACACGTTTTTCTAGCATATACATTTCCCTTTCTCTCATGTTCTGATTTCTAAAAGCAACTTCCATAACAAGAACAAAGTTTGTACTATAAATTTGCCTTTTCTTTTATACACAATAAATAATGTGAGGATGAGTGGGGATATGTTTTCAAATCCAAGCAATGGTCAACTTATTGGTTTATGAGAGACTATCATGCTCCTTGGCATGAGACATTCAAAACAATATCTCATACTTATATATTCCGATGAATATTTTCTAAAAGCAACTTCTAGATAGAAAAGCATGTTTTTACCATGAACTTGCTTTACCATGACAAAAAGTTGCTTTTTGGAAAATAATTATCGGAACATGTCCATGGGGGATCTAGTTTTGTAGATCTGGTCGTGAGGAACATTACGGTCAAAACCGATTTTGATTGGGACGCTTGGTTTGAAAGTTATACATTTTTTAAAATTTAGACTAGGCCCACGTGGGCTCGGTAGGGAGTGGCAGGTACGACTGGTCGGGTTGTTGGGCTGGTTTCACACGCACATGCAGGCACATGCACGGTTCATACTGGCCTTTCCATTTCTAGCACGGGTGGAGGGAAATATTTCCTTTTCTAGCGCGTGCGCTCTGGCCTGAAAAAGCGCGCGTGCGCTCTCCGGCAGCGTCCCTTCCTTGGACGGGACTCCTATACCTCGGGGTCGCCCTATATGTCGCTTGTAGCGAGTCGATGCTACGGACTCGCCCGCACGATTCCTGCGCGCCAGTGTTCGACGCCTCCACATGGGCCAGCCCACTTACGGGCTATGTTTTCTTTTTCACTTTTTCGTGTTTTCTTTCCTGTTTATTATCTTTATTTTATTGTTTCATTTTTAATTTCTTTTTCGAGTTTTATTTAATTTCTTTTTAAATCTGGAGATTTTCGAAATTTCAAACATTTTCAAAATTGAAAATTTTATAAAAACTTTGAACATTTTCAAAAATGAATATTTTTCAAATATGAAATTTTTTTAAAATCCGAACGGGCCATTTTTAAGATGATTTTTTTCAAACTTGGAATCATTTCCAAAAATGAACATGTTTTAAATATGAACCATTTTCAAAAACCAAAATTTGGGATGCAAAAATAATAGTGAACCGAAAATACTGGTGAACCGAAAATATTAGGGAATCGAAAATACAGGTGAACTGAAAATGTCGGTGAACCAAAAATAATAGTGAACCCAAAATGTCGGTGAACCAAAAATGCCGGTAACCAAAAGCAATAGTGAACCAAAAATGTTGGTGAACCGAAAATAATAGTGAACCTAAAATGCCGGTAAACCAAATTAATAATGAACCTAAAATGTCGGTGAACCAAAAATAATAGTGAACCAAAATACCGGTACACAAAAAATAATAGTGAACCGAAAATGTCGGTGAACCGAAAATAATAGTGAACCAAAAATGTTGGTGAACGAAAAACAATAGTGAACCAAAAATGCCGGTAACCAAAAATAATAGTGAGCCAAAAAATTCTGTGAACCGAAAATAATAGTGAACCTAAAATTCCGGTGAACCCAATTAATAATGAACCGGAAATGCCGGTGAACCAAAAATAATAGTGAACCAAAAATGCAGGTGAACTAAAAAGAATAGTGAACGTTAAATGCCGATGAAATCAAACTAATAGCGGCCAAAAATGCGGGTGAACCGAAAATGATAGTGAACCTAAAATGCGGGTGAACCAAAAATAATAGTGAACCAAAAATACGGGTGAACCAAAATGCCGGTGAACCAAAATAATAGTGAACCTAAAATGCAAGTGAACCAAAAATGTCGGGAACCAAAAATACCGATAAACCGAAAATAACATTGAACAAAAAATGAACCAAATTTCGGGTGAACAAAAATTAATAATGAACCGAAAATGGCAGTAAACCGAAATACTGGTGAACAAAAAATTGTTCAAAGTATAAAAATAAAGTATTTACATCTTAAAAAAAACAAAAAAGATAAATTTAAATTTGCACAAAGAAACAAATATTATTCCCGAATAACCAAAAAAAGAAAACAAAGGAAACCCCCAACATGAAAATTTCAAAATGTATATATTTTTAAAATTTCAATGTTCTCCAAAATCTGAACATTTTAATAAAAATGAACATTTTAAAAAATATTGAAGAAAAAACATGAACCTTTTTCAAAACATGAACACAAATTTAAAAAGGAACAGAAATCAGAAATAAAAAGAAACCAAAAATGAAAATGAAATGGTAAACAGAAAAAGTGATACGAAAGAGAAAATAAAACCAAAAACAAAAGAAGAAAAAAAGAACTAAAGAAAAACGATACCCATAGAGGATCCCTCGTCCACCCGCGAGCTTTCTCCATGTGTAAAAACGAAATGGATTGGACCACCTGGAACGCTCCCTCAGGCGATTTCGCACTATATAGTGCCTGCGATACCTCGCTCTTAGCGAGCGCGAAGCTCGGCTCACCAACGTGTTTCGTAAGAGCTCCAGTTTTGGCCAGCTTAAGTCTGCCCACGAATAGGTACGATTTTTTAACTTATTTTTTCTTTCTATTTTTTCTCATATCTTTTTTTTTTTGATAATACCTGATTTTTAAACTCTGAACTTATTAAAATCTGAACCATTTTTAAAAATGAACATTTTTCCAAAATCTTGATCATTTTATAAAATGAATATTTTCTAAATTTGAACCATTTTCAAAATGAACATTTTTCCAAAATCTGAACTATTTTCAAAAATGATTTTTAAATCTAAACCATTAAAAAATCTGAACCATTTTAAAAAATGAATATTTTCTAATATGGACATTTTTCAAAATTTGAACCATTGTCAAAAAATGAACATTTTATAACATCTGAACCATTTTAAAAATGAACATTTTTGGATTTTTTTTCAAAATATGAACCATTTTAAAATTTGGACCATTTTTTAAAACATGCATTGTTTTCAAATATGAACATTTATTAAATTGAAAATTATTCAAATTTGCATATCTTCATTTTTTAATTTGAAACATTTTATAAATCTTACATTTTCAAAAATATATATAAATGAAAACAAAAAAGAAAAATAACAGGAAGAGAAAAATGAAAAAGAAACAAAAAATAAATAAAAAGAAAACGGCAAAAAAGAACAGAAGAAGAAAAACGAAAACGTAAAAAAAAAGTCATAAATGGGCCGGCCCGTCTGGGAGCTGGTGCAGGCGAGGCTGTACTGGAACTCGCAAAAGGCGAGAAATAGTTGTTGCGCCTTGGACCACCCAAATTTTGGATTGGGTATAATCTAGGGGTGGTTATGTTAAGGTAGACAAACACGATCACGATCATTGCATTTGATTCAAATTGCACAATACTGGGCCTCATCAATGTTCTCTGTGCGGAGTATCAAGTATAATGCCCTTGGCATGACATGGAATTCTTCTACGAAATGCCACATATGGTGTTTCTCGAATCTCAAAAAAAAAAACAATGTAAAGTTGGTGGATGCAGAAAGAAGGGGTCGTTATGGTTATTTCCCAAGGCTTATGACTAAAACTCTCCATTAGAACTTGCAAACCATACAGTACCAGAAAACCTCAATTTTTTGAAATTTCAAATATGATTTTTTTTTACTGTGTGAGGAGAGAGGTGATGAGAGATTGGAGAAGCGGGTTATAAATTAATAGCCAACATGTGCTCCAAAACACTTTGAATGGGTGACATACTAATAAAGTAATACATCTTTGTAGCTAACTCCTGTACTCCTGTGAAGATGAGCTTTTTTTGTGCAAATATGTGAAGATTATCTTAACTTCCTGCAGCTGGTTCTACTATTAGACAGACCGCAGTTGGTTCTACTATTATCTTAACTTCCGGTGAAGATTGTACAAAAGAAGGCCATTGCAACTTGCAACTGTGTAGTACTAGCATGCATGCTATTCCAGCCTTTGCTCACACTGAGATGCGTTCGTTTCTTCAGATGAGTGCGAGAAGCTCACACTGAGATGTGTTTGGAATTTTGGATGGCAGGAGTTGTACGTACCAACCGATTCTGAATCATATCTTGATGGAGGTAACCGTACTTTTCTACCACAGTAGTAAATTTGTTAGTTACTCTGTAGTACGGTAGCGAAGCCTTCAAGGCTTCAATGATGTTTCAGGCCATGACCTCGACTCGACACACAGGCTTACTGTTCCGTATCTGATTCATCCGCGGCAAAACTGACCTAATAAGGGAGATCCTTTGAAAAAGTTAACGGCGACTCCTACTATTACTAAACCAGGTGAACAGTTAGTATGCAAAACAATGGGCTCGTGGTGGAGTCATTATCGATCAAGCTGTACATGCAAAGGGAAGATCAGATCAGAACTGGTGCTAACTGATTGTCAAACTGGTGCCAGCCATACAAACTGGATCTCTCACTGCCATTACTCTCGTGAGTGTCTTCTTCGACGTCGGAGGAGTGACCACCAACCAACCTGAACGCACTCACTCACCGATCCGACCACACCTCCAGCCGCTGAGCGTCACTCCCCATCACCGAACAACCGAGAGCTCCTCCGCTCTGTCCATTCTCCATTGGCACGGCCGGCCAGAGCCGGACCGACCACTTAGACCGACTCAACATAAATATATTCAAAAGGGCGTACTATCTCCGATCCATCTTAGTGGGCACAACTTTGTCTAGATACACATGTATCTAGTCTAAATACTTAACTAGATACATATGAATTTAGACAAAGCTATGCCCACTAATATGGATCGGAGGGAGTACTAAAAACAGTTTCCCCTCTATTTCCCAAAGAATATGCATATAAGCTATACTCTAATTCTAACAGTTTGATATCAACATAATTCAAACTTCTCATCATTACTCAACATTACATAATATAATAACATTGCAAACAAATAATTCGATGGGATAGCTAAAACACATACTTGAAACGACGTAGTACCAACACGTAACTTAAACGACATAGTTCGAACACAAATGCAAACAACATGGTTGAGATAATTCAAACTTCTTAGGGCACATCAAGATTTGATGATGAGAGATCGTGCCCGGTATCGGCGCCCATCCCGTGCAAGGGAGGACCGACTCATATGCAGGTGACATCAGCCTCTCGTTCCTCGCGACAACCTCTATCAAGAGGCACCCGGCAGTTTCGAGCTCCTCCTCCTCCTGTTTCTCTTTCCAGCGTGCTTTCTTTGTCGCCTTGGTCCGGCGTGTTTCCTTCATCGCCCGGTCTTGCTCCTCTGCAAGGTGCTCGTCTCGCTACCACGATTTCAGCTCGTGGGAGGAGCATGCGATACAATCTTTTCAGTGAAGCCACAATGACCGGCGTTGGTGGGTTGTTGCACGATGAAGACGACCAGCTCAATTTGTTGGCGGATGCAAGGCGATATCAAAGCGCACCACCCGCGGCGCCTTCCAGACATGGTCTCACTCGAGCTCGGCTTTGCGGCGGCTTCGGGGATGTGACGGTGTCAGTTTGGGGACAGGGACTTGTCGACGGGCTCGTGCGATGGAGCAGACACGGGAAAGGCGGCGGCGTGCCTGAAGACCGGGGATCGTCGGCGGGTGAGGCACAGAGGAGGCGATGATGGCACAAGGACGAGCAGAAGAGCTCGAAGATGGCGGCGGTGGAGGCATGATCTAGACTCGTGAGTTCGTGCAATAGGCGAGGTGTGGGGACGCCGAAAACGGTCGGCGGTGGGCATATGTGGCTACGACGACGCTCGTTGGCCGCCTGAGGAGCTCATATAGGTGACAACGTGAGTGGACCAGAGAGAGAGAGAGAGAGGGGGAGGGAGGGTGGGTGGTGGGGGAATGTATGTACGTGTGTGTGGGGTTGGGGGTAGAAAATTCAGTCCGGCCATGTTTCGGCGGTTTGTAAGTACGCTGAAAAAATCCCCCTCTCTTGACCCACCTATAAATTTACAGACCGCGCGAGTGCCTTTTAAGTATGTTATAAAAAAATATCAGACGGGGACATTAAAAATTTCTGCTAAACCCTTCCTTTTGCTCCCGTTGAAAATTCACAGCTTTGTAGCATAACTTCTTTTACAATATCCGCTAGAGTTTCTTCTAAACCCTTTTTTTCAGCGTATGCTACTAGGCTCATGGTTGTGCGGCCACCGTCGATCCGTACCCCACCTAGAGTCCTAATCATGCCGTTAATTGCCCAATAACCATGGGCTCGCAAGTACGCCTCCACCACTAAACTTTTAACCCCAAAGAAATCATGTGAATGTTATTTTGATGTGTTCTAAATTTATATGAAGATATAAAGTGAGAGACTAACTTCGGAGCGAAGCGGAGGCCCGTCGCCGGAGGCTAACTTCGGTACGGTACACGTCGTTTCCGAGTCAGACTGCAGCTGACTTAGGGTTTTATGCCACCATATATACATCTTGTAAGCCGCCGCTTGGGTTAAGCCACACATTGTAAACCCACGGTGTTTGTAACCTCACCCGATATAGTGAAATATTGCTGGCTGGCGCCCGTGGTTTTTTCCTCTCCTTTGTTTGGAGAGGTTTTCCACGTTAAAATCTCGTGTCCCCTTTGGTTTGATCGTTCCGCTCTTCGTCGTTTATTTGCTATCGTTTGTAACAGTGAATAAGTTAAGGGACTACTTCTACGCCACACAATTGGTTTCATCTGGGACGTGGAGTGGACTACTGTTTAGTCCTGCGTGTATCTCTAGTATACCAATTTTATCAGTAAAATGAATCGTATAACATAAAAGATATACGATTTGAAAATATAACATCTAAATTTTTAATTTACTTTTTGTGCTAACTTTATTTCTAGTGCAATTCAGTTTTGCTTCATACCAAGAATATTTTGCCTTTGGAGACAACAAGATTGCTTCGAAATTGGTTTGATCCAGTTTGTTTCCAACACAAAAAACCTGTTTCAAAAGACCAGCAAATCGTTTCCATGTAACCTTTAATGGAATAAAGATTTGTTTCTACAACGATTTTTTAGATAAGGGGGTGCGGATCCCGGCCTCTGCATCCAAGAGATGCACACAGCCATCCGCAATTATTAGAGATCACAGTTATACAAGTTCAACATTCAGGGATCACATAAGGTGGCCACAAAGATTAACCACTCAAATAGAAAATGATTAAACATCTAAGCGTCTAGTATGAAGCCATCCAGCCCGGTTGAAGATAGCCCGCACCACCATCAGCAAACGGGTACATCCGGCATCCATAAGTCCACGCTGGTCCGCAGGGAGCAGGCATGACCAAGAGCGGATCCAATAACACGCCCCGTGGATAACCTGCAAATAATGTGATGAAGTCGATTTGTTAAACACAATATCATTTCTACAGTTCCAAACAGACCACAAGATGGCCGCAACACCAATACGAATGCGAGCTGTTGTAACTTTATCAATTCCATTCAACCATGAGCCAAACAAATTCTCAATACTTGTAGGAGGATATACATTAAAAGTGAAGTGAACAAGCCTCCAAATATTACGCACAAAAGGACACTTAATAAAGAGGTGTTCAACAGTTTCATCGTCGTCACAAAACACGCATTTCTTACTACCAACCCACCTTCGTTTAATCAAATTATCTTTTGTTAAAATTTCTTTCCTATTGAGAAACCATAAGAAAATTTTAATCTTTAGTGGTATTTTTAACTTCCAGAGATACTTACGCAAATATCTAGTGTGACCGTTTAGAAAGTCCGCATACAATGACTTTACCGTAAACATGCCATTGGAAGTGAGAGCCCAAGAAAACGAGTCCTCCTGATCACTAAGATGAATCCGCATTAACCTCTCAACAAGGCGAAACCACACCGTTCTATTATTCCCTATCAAAGTCCGTCGGAAAGGTAAGTTGATAGGCACTGTCCTAAGCACATCAGCCACCAAACTGTTCTTATTAGACGCAAGTTGGTACAGGTTTGGATATTCATCGCATAAAGGGTTTGGACTTAGCCAACTGTCCTCCCAAAACCGGACTTGCTCCCCGTTACCGACTTTAAATCTTCCGCGTTGAAAGAAATCATCTTTTACCCTCATGATTCCCTTCCAAAAAGGCGAATCCAAAGGTTGCACACGCACCTGTGATAACGATTTACCCCCTAGATATTTGTTAACTAGCAATTCTTTCCATACGCCATCTTCCCTTAATAATTTAAACAGCCACTTACTAAGGAGGCATTTATTTTGTATTTCCAAAACCGAGATGCCCAGCCCACCTTGATCCTTTGGTCTACACACCAGGTTCCACTTTGTTAATCTATATTTTCGCTTATGTTGATTGCTTTGCCAAAAGAAACGAGAACGATAAAAATCCAACCGTTTGCGGACTCCCTTAGGAATTTCAAAAAAGGATAGTAGGAACATTGGCAGACTTGTTAAAACCGAATTAATGAGGACAAGACGGTCTCCGTAAGACAACATCTTTGCCACCCAAGCTGCCAACTTCTTTTCAAACCTATCTTCTACCGTTTTCCATTCCTTGTTCAGCAATTTCCTAAAATGAATCGGTATTCCCAAATACCTAAAAGGCAAGGAGCCAACTCCACACCCAAAAATCGAACAATACTCAGCTTGTTGATCTTTGGCCGCCCCAAAACAATATAATTCTCTTTTGTGAAAATTAATTTTCAAACCCGAGATCTGTTCAAACAACACTAAAATGAGCTTCATATTCATGGCTTTCGCAATGTCATGCTCGAGGAATAGAATCGTGTCATCCGCATATTGGAGTATCGAAACCCCACCTTCAACAAGATGAGGTAATAACCCACCCACTTGTCCATCCTCCTTTGCACGAGAAATTAAAATAGCCAACATGTCAACGACGAGATTAAATAAGATAGGAGACATCGGATCTCCCTGTCTTAACCCCTTGAGCGTTTGGAAGTAATGACCGATGTCGTCATTAACACGTATCCCGACACTCCCCCCTTGGACAAAGTGATCAATCCAATTACACCAATCTGCCGAGAACCCTTTCATTCTTAGAGTTTGTTGCAAAAAAGACCACTTTACTTTATCGTAAGCCTTTTCGAAATCAATTTTGAATAGCACTCCATCTAATTTTTTCCTATGAATCTCATGGATTGTCTCATGCAAGACTACCACTCCTTCAAGAATATTTCTACCCGTAATAAACGCAGTTTGGGTAGGCCGAATTACTTTACTCGCAATAGAGGTAACCCGGTTGGTGGCTACTTTTGTAAAAATCTTAAAACTCACATTCAAAAGACAAATGGGTCGGTACTGTTCAATTTTACTAGCATCATCTTTTTTGGGTAACAAAGTGATAATACCGAAGTTCAGCTTAAATAATGGCAAGTTTCCGGCTCGCAATTGCGCAAACATAGCCATTGTTTCTACAACGATGTCAGGGAGGAGCGTTCGAGAGACTTTAGTGGGGTATTGGAGCAACGAGGATGGCATCGCTGAAGAGGCAGACATTACTTGTTGTCGATGAGGCTATGTGCCAAGGTTGTTGTTGGAGAGGTTGTAGACCGGTCGTCAGCGAACCTCAAAGCCGACATACGTGGGGTGGGGCAATGAGTGCGACGAGGATTGACAACGAGGATGGAGTGCTTGCGGATGACTTACTCGCCAATGTACATGTGGCGGCAGGATCAGAGCGACGAGAATCGGCTGCAGGTTGGAGACGATGGTAGGTAGGGCTCGGTCGTAGATGTGGCTTCGGTTAAGTTGTCCAAGTAGATGTCGTCGAATGCATCGTCCTGAACGATTGGTGAGATACTAGCTGATAATTAAAAACGCAACATAGAACTCGTGCCAAAAGTGTTAACCACTAGTTAATGGTGGTACAGTTAGAGCATCTCCACCGAAGGTCCCGATACATCCATCCACCCGTTTAGGGCCTGGACAAAATTCAGCCTCCAACGGAGTATCCATTGGTACAAAGTGTTCAGACATGTCCGGACACAACGCAACGTAGATTTATGTTCAAACTGGCCCAATAGACATCTCTTACCATTTTTGTCTAGACATCCTACTGGTTGTTGCCGTTGGGGCACCGATCCCATTTATCCATGAGATGTTTTACAGTGCATCAACGCAACGTGGGCCGTTCAAGCGGGGGCGATCGGAAGGTGTAGATCTACGGCAGATTTTTGGTACTCATACATATGAATTTAGACAAAGATATGCCCACTAATATGGATCGGAGGTAGTAGTATATTTGTGTCCGAGGGGTATTTCAGACATTACACTAAAAAGAAAACCAATCAGAAATCATATCCCGTCATACGCGATGGGTCAGCGAGGTCGCGGCCATGAACTGCACCCCGTCCGCCGTCTCCTCATTATCAGGCGTCAAGTTCGTGGAGGTTGAGTTCTCCGACGACGCCGACGCCATGCGCCGCCTCGCCGCCGCGCGATGACGAGCACACAAGGGCACTCACGCGGCTGCTCCCGGTCCTTGATGACGATGAGAAACTTCCGGCGCCGTTGCTCACCGTGTGCAGGTTACTAGGGCCATGGCGGCGACATGGTGGCTTCCAGCAAGGACTTCAGCTTCGGGATCTAGAACGACCACAACTACCATTTGGGTTACTTCCTGCGCGCCATAGCCGCCTGTGCTCGCCGCCGCCAGGTACACACATGGACTCATGGTGGGAGAAAGGGAGCTAGCTAACAAACTTCCATCTAGCAACGATCTCCATGTCGTTCTTCTCCAAACGCTATTTTCTCCTTGGCTTAAACTGAACATGCAGAAACATAATCAAGGCATGTACATGTTAGGCCTACGGATGAACAATGTTCGAATAGATCGTGAGCCCAATCAAATGCACCGCCGGCACCACCAGTACTTTGCTCCTCAGACGGGCGGTTGCAATGTCTTATGGACACTTCTACCCCTAAACCGTGGGCCAAATCTCTTAAACCTAAAACTAGCCAAATCAACGCAAACCGTCGGATGGAAAATATACTACACACCGAAATGTGTAGTAAGATGTACCGTAAAAAAGCCCTTATCCATATGGTGGTCAGACACTCACAAACGGACAATAATTTCAGGCACGCCATTGGAGATGCCGTAAACTCAAGAGCAGCATTCGAGCCCTTGAAATAGAGTAGTAGCATTTGAGGTGACCCAAGTTGCGAGGCCGAAATGTAAAAGGGACTCCTGATTTCGGATCCGAACTGTATGACAACGCAAAGAAAGAACCAGTGTGCAGTGCACTAGCGTGCCAGTTTGTCCGTCGGCATGACAGACAAATTAGGGAAGATCGAATCAGAAGTGGTGCCAACCGATTGTCAAACTGGTGCCAGCTATACAAACTGGATCTTCCACTGGCATTAGCATCGTGAGCGTCTTCTTCGACGGAGTGACCACCAACCAACCTGGCCGAGCGTCACTCCCCAGTCCCCAATCCCCATCACCGAACAACCGAGGAATCCTCCTCCACATCTCGGTCCATTCTCCATTAACTGACACCGCCGGCCAAGTTCGTACCTGTGTGGCCACCTTCGATCCTAACCCCACCTCCAAGCTACACTAATCACGCCGTTAATCGTCCCAAAACCATGGGCTCGCACGTACGCCTCCGCCGGGAAGCCGCGGCAACACCTGGCTGCTTGCCCCGGAGGCTAAGAAATCTAAAGAAACGAACCGAACCATGGGCGTTTTGGCCGTCGCCGTCGAGGGGGACGAATGGCCACGTCGGAGTTTCAAATACATGCACCGCTTTCCGCAAACGTGCCGCGCCTTTGCCCCACACTGACCTGACGGACATCCGAATCGGGCCCGCCATTTCCACTAGCTCCGTCGAGCTCGAGCTCGAGCGCTAAAGCTAAACTAGGTGCACCGCTAAGGCACGCACGCTCCCTCTGAAACCTATAAAACCCAACAACCCCGCGCCATCATTCATCAGCAGCTCCATCGCAAGGCAAAACACTCCTCCTACTCTAGAGTTCTAGCTCGCACGCCCACGACGCGCCATCTCTCCAGCCAACCAGCCTAAAAGCACGAGCAGGAACAGGAGCACGCCGAGGACGAGGAGAAGTGACGAGCGCGCTGCGATCAAAGAAAGAAAGCACGGCCATGTCGATGTCGTCGGTGTCCATGTCGGGGAAGGCGAGCGACCCGGGTTCCGCGTGGTTCGGCGGAGGTAGCAGGAGCCCGTCTCCAGGCCCGACGCGCGACGTGCGGCTCATCGCCACGGCCGTCGCCGCGTCCGTCTCCGTCATCGGCCTCGCCCTGCTCCTGCACCTCTACATCTGGCACGTACGCCGCCGCAACCGCAGGCGTGCCGCGGTGACCGTCCTGCAGGCGGCCGAGCCCAAGGCGCCCAAGACCGGGCTGGAGCCGTCGGCCATCGCGGCGCTGCCGACCGCGGCGTACGAGGAGGCCCCGGGCGGCGAGCCGGGCGAGTGCGCAATCTGCCTCGGCGCCGCGCGCCAGGGCGACGCGGTGCGCGTGCTGCCGTCGTGCGCGCACGTGTTCCACGTCGACTGCGTCGATACGTGGCTCGCCTCCAGCTCCTCCTGCCCCGTCTGCCGCGCCCTGGTAGAGCCGCCGCCGCCATCAGCAGCGGCAGGGCCGGTGCATGAGAAGCAGGTGTTGGTTAAGGAGGACGCCGGGACCTCGGGGCCGCCATGTGGGCTGGGCGCGTCGCTGATGAAGATGCTGAGCAGAGAGAGGCCGTCGCCGCGGAGGCCGCTGCAGGATGAGCACGCGCACCAGGTGGAAATGCGTCTGGAGGATTTGGAAAGCCAGCAGACCCAGCAACAACACTCTGTGAATACTACGAGTAGTAATTAGGGAGTACTCCTACTTTTTATTGCGAGTACGTTGTCTTGTTTCTTGACAATCGCTGCTTGATCCGTACGTCTTGCATCCGGATGATTGATTATTCAGCAGTGGGAAAACACACTCCTGAAGTTTTAATCGGGTCCTGGTGCTTCAGGCTGTGCAATGGAGCTCACCCAAGTCCCTCGTATTTGTGGAAAGAAGGGATAGTGGATAATATACAGAGCTCTGTTAGACTTTCTGTAGCCATACTGCTTTGGTGTCGCCGAGGATATTGTATTATTGTTGTTATGAACGGGACATGTTTGAACGAAGAAATATTTCCCAACTTTATGGGGAGATTTCAACCATTTTCTGGTCCCTCACGGACCATGGTGGAAGAGTAGGTTTTTCCTTTTTTTTGCAACTTTTGCCTTCGAGCACCCGTTTCTTTTTTGCATGGTAATACGATTCTCATTAATAAATAAAAGACGAGATACAAAGTACGTATACACCGATCTTATATATCTGAAAAGATAGGATAAACCTATGTGACAAACCAACTCCTATCCATCTTCTTCCGTTCTTCGGCACCACCGTAGCAGCCATCAAAGAAAAAATAGACAAATCACCTCTTCACCCGAGCTCGACGCGGCTCCATCGCTGATCATCAGCTTTTTCGGACCTCCAAAGTAGTTTGCCATAGGACAAACCATTGCCGTTGAAAGATTCGACCGGGGTAGCACGACCCCGGACACGCCATCGAACTTCAGCACTGGCACCCCCGCACGACGACGTCGGAGTAGAGAACCAGAACCGTCAGCCTCCAACCACGAACCCAGCACAAGGTGCAGCTGTCACCAGTGCAGTCCACTGTCTGCACGTATTCCTGGACGAATCTTCTCTGCTCCACCATGGCGCCGGAGACAACACCGCAGCAACGGGGACAAAACAGGAGGAAAAACCCATCTGATGGAGTCGTCGCCGTCGCCGCCGCCTCGCCGACACCATCCATGAACCTTACAGCCGCCGATCACAGTGCCACCAACTTCGAGGCGCCGCCATGAAGGACAACGCCGGTGTGGGAGTAGAGTTGAGGCAAATTTATTTGCCCGGGCGCCGCTCCCACCACCCCAACGACGCACCATGCCAGAACCTTCCTAACCCTAACTACCATACAAAAAAAATGGGGGCCCCCTCCCTCCTGCCGCCAGAGCGGCAAGTGGAAGGAGAGGGGCCCAACTCTTCCGCCGGTGGAGTTTGGTGGAACAAGAGCGTCACCTCCTAATCGCCTTGAGCAGCAGCTCCGGCGGCTAGGTTAGGGACGTGTTGCTCCAGCCTTCAACCTAGCTTCTCGAGCACCCGTTTCTTTCATGCCACTTTGCTTGTATTGTGACTCTTCTTTTTTATCAATAAAGTTTGGCAAATCTTCGGTCGTGATTCAAAAAATGAAGTTCCCCCAACCGCATAAGTGGGCGACTCGATGGCAGCATTGGTACTTTTTAAATAATTTGCCCACGGATATTAGCCGATATATCAAAATTTGTGGCTTAACTGTAACCTATGCCAGCTTGGCAAGTGGGAGCAAGAGTCTGCAGCCCACATTATGTTCAAATGCCGATATTCGTTGAGAGTTTGGAATGGCATTTTGACTTGATTGGGGCTTGACCCCTCTCTCACATCATCTTGTGCTAATTTTACCACGGTTGAAGATTGGTGGTACACCACCGTCAACGCATATGGTATGCGGAGAAAGGCCATGACTTCCCTCCTCATGCTCGTCTTCAGGAGTTTTGGAACGAGCGAAATGCACGGATTGTTCCAAATGCGCACTCCATGCCGTCTCAAATAACTAGCAAGATTAAATCTGATGCCGTCAGCTGGGTTTTGGCCAGCGCCAAACATTTGAATTTTATTATGCCGCGAGAGTATAACTTTTTATCGTTTTCTTTATAGCCTTTGGCTATCTTTCTTTTAAACTCTTCTTATTTTCCCTTCGCTTGGGAAAAATAATACAATCCTCATTTTTAAAAAAGGAAACCAGATTTTGCAGTACCACCACTATCGCGCTCGTATCTACCCTGTTAAGTTAACACCAGAAAGCTAATACCTGAAAATTACATGACCACGACTGCACTTATACAGCTCCTACGTAGTGATTAACACCCCACCAGAGAATGAAAGCAATTCGGCCATCCAGGGACACCAGAAAAGATGTCCGGTCATTTTAGGTGGATAAAGACAGAGGACGACGCATTCCCGCGAAGTTATCCAGGCAGAGCAAGAATGTACTCATGGATGATACGCATCTGCAAACTGACCACGGTGGCGATTCGGGTAAAACCATTTTGTAACTCCGGATCTTATGCTATTATTCTATCTTAAAAGCGCTCAGTGCGATCTTAAGTGCTTCGATCTGGTAAGTGGAAGCAAGTGCGCACAATGACACGCATGCATCTTAGTACCTAAATAAGCCCACGATGGAGTCAAACACTAGACTAGAAAATGCACCATACATCCGGGTTCAACGCGAGAAATCAGAAAAAATATAATATGTGCGTCCCCATATATATACTAGATATGTCTCGATCATACATAAAGTCTTCCGTTCCACCAACGCCTATGTTCCAGGCTTCTTTACGTCTGCGGGAAGAAAAGCAGGCAGTGGAAGTGGTGTTCCGACTCAAAAGTCGATTAAAGGCTTCTTCTCCGACGCGAAAGGCGGCAGCGGTGACTCGGAAAGTCGCTGCTTACGTTCGCCGTACCGGGAAGATCCGGCTGGCCGGCCTGAAAAATATAGACGTGAATCGTTAAGCAGTGGGTTGATGGCCTCATGGGGTCGACCTCCATATAGCCACTGTGGGCTTTGAATAAGATGTTCAGATATTTGTTTTCTTACAGCAATATAGTAGTAAGGTGGGCAGATCTGTTCTCCGAGCAAGATTAAACATGTGAAGGAAGGGTCACCCTACACTGATATTCAGTGACCGGTGCTCTTAGGGACTAAACAAGTTCTAGGCATCTCAGGGCAGCATGCAGAGAACCTTATCCAGCATCTACAGCTGAAGCTCTGATCAATCTGGACCGATCGATGGCACTAGTTTCTAGCAGGAATATATTCGTCAACTGAGGATGAAAAACTTTATCCAAGAAACAAAAAAAAAGTGAGGATGAAAAGCAAGATAAGGTCCACCAGATTCGCTTGATTAGTCGTGCTGCTGTGGACGCTATCTAAGATTACAGGCTGGTAGAAAATAATGGATACTATCACCTAAGGACTAGGTTCACTCGTACTTTTCCACCGTCAAAAGTTCTTTGTTATCCAGAAGGTGATCGAGTTGTGGATAAACTTCCCCTCCCTGCAGCCTCCAGATAAACCGTTTCGTTTCCAGAAACGGGAAGCGAGTGACGGTCAAGAGAATATACTGGAAAAGTATGGTAGTAGTACCCAGAAGAACTGTGCAATGGAAAATTTCAAAAGCCTTTGATGTTGAACACGCACTGTGCGATGGTTTCCGCCTATCTGGCAGCTAGAATTCATGGCAAAAGCAATATGAAGATTAGTCATTTCAGAGCCTAAAACTGTCATAAATTTTCTTCCAGGGAAGTATTTTTCGATCAAGAGAGATTGCAGCAAAGTGGCTCACGGACTGAATCTATCAACGGAATGTTATCCAACCAGCAACCTCAAAGCTGGAAATCTCATTTTTTTAGATAAAGGGATTTTATTACTTAAGAGTTTTAAGCATTACACCCGGCCTCTGCATAGCTAGGATGCACACAACCACAAGTTCACGAGTTCACAAGTACCCAATGCAGCTGGAAATCTCATGACGCCTTTTGGCACAGGACCTTGGGATCTGGAATCGAGTCATGGGATAGGAAGTTTAACCTTGTCATTGTCAACAACAGGTGCACAAAACTGAAGCAGATGACAAAATATTACTTACTATAAACAAACTAACTATGCTCTTTTCATAGTAGTTAAGGCAATTCACTAAAGGGTTAATTCATTTATTTCTCCAAGTCCTGATTAATGCAGCTACATCATTCTTATCAGGTTAATAATTTGATATCCCAGTAAATTGCAGTTTAAGCTTGTAGATAGAGCATGAAAAACTAGCACCTCAGCATTAGAGATATTCAAAATCCACACTGCGATTAAAGCTTTCCATGCAAAGCTTAATGCCTCCTGCTTTTCGAATTGGTTGCTCCTAAACTTGGCGTGCTGATTTGATCACATAGTTGAATAGACGGGTCGATACTCACTAGGAATTGTTCGTAGTTGCAGGGTAGATTTCTTCAGCCATGGCATGTGATCTAAAAAATAAAAATTCCAATTTATCAAATGAATGGATACAACAGTATTAGCATAAATATACCATTTTTTTTTGCTATAAGCATAAATATACCGTTGACAAATGTTTAACACGTGTAACACCAAGGAGAAATTTATATGGATGTAACCTTCCCTCACATTACGTACTCATAGAGTACAAAAACCAAACACTGCAGTTGAATAAACAGTTGAAAGATTTCTCAAAAAAAAAAAAAACAGTTGAAGTTTGCATTTAGAGAATGCAAAACTTGCAACGATATTTGATCACAACCCTCAGATGAAGGAACCGGTATAAACCAAGGAGACAGGCTAAGCATTAAAAAATAGCTTAGAAAATATAATACTGCATAAAGAAAATCTATCCTCAGACATCTTTTGCAGGTTTCCTTTCAAGAAAGGACTTTGGGATCTTGGATGTTACTACATGGTTTTCTATTACAGAATCAACCGATTTTTTTTCCTGAATGTAGAACATTCGGCGCTTGTGCAAATCTACATTTAGGAAGATAATTTCAGTCTCCTACTTTATGATTCTAGAAAAAAACTAACAAGAGATATTGGAACAAATATATTATAACTTGATCCTATCAGTTAAAAAAATGCTGATTTTTTATAACCTTTGGAGGTAGTGACTTGCATCATGTCAGAAGTGCTGCTGTGTTTTAGGAGTCTCTGATTTGGACGAATGTATGTTCAGTTGTCTGTTGCGATGTGCTTTGCTGCTCAAAGCATCTAGTATGGATGAGTTGCCTGCTAAGAGGGGCTCAAGGCTGAAAAATATGTATATTAATACTTATAAGCATTGATAAGAGATCGTCTACAAACATTTGTAGAATATCTCAGGGCCTCTTTGGTTCACAGGATTTGGAAAACACACGAATGGGAAAACATAGGAATTGGATGCCAAGCCACACTGAATCCTACAGGAATATGTAAAAGAAATCCTACACCAAAATTCAAGAATAATGACGTGTCAGGTTCTGGGATAGTAAATCAGAGATAAAATCACTAGTTGCAACTGAAGTACACTTCTTAGTTCGTAATACTAGATTGCTACCTCATCAATAATTTGATTTTGCAAGCTATACCATATAATAACATACCAAGATTATTAGCAAGCAATGGTGTGAAAAGTTCAAAATGGTATATTACTACAACAAAGAGCAGTCTGTCACAGTGGAAAATATAAACTAAGACACCTGATGAGCATGCACTCTATTCAACGAATAAATTCAATCCCTGTCACAAAGGTTATGAGAGATACATTAAAATATTTCAGGTAGTTACAGTTTGCAAGTATAAGGACACTGATATATATCCAATAACCCAAGTTTTAATAGAAGTTTGTTACAACTTAAAAGACCAAGATCCATAGCACTGAAACTTTAGAATGGTTTTGTATCAGTTCAGAGTTCTGCTTTTTTTTTTGAATTTGTTCAGAGTTCTGCTTACAAAAGAACATTAGACTGTGTCTTGCATTATTCGGGGAAGTTCAGACCAGGCAGGACGTATGAAACTTTAGAATGGTTTTGGAAAGTTCAGGATTATACATTCCTACAGTTTAGGTAAGTTCAGACTAGACGGGACTCTTAAATGTTGTCAGGGGCTCCATGAACACCAAAAATATCATAGTTAAATAAAACATGCAGTCAGCACCACAATGAACAGTACATATCAGACAATGACAAATTGATTGCATCAACCAAAACACTCACAGCCTGTTGAAGCTAAACTTCTTGCTGATCTTTGGACATAGGCCCACTCAACAACCAAAATAATACGGCCACATGCCATCATGAGCAATACCATGCATTTTTGAAAAACATTATGGATTTATTGATTCATCAATATAATAAGCCAGATGAGCATACAGTTAACTAGAAGTCCAGATCTAGAGTGGAAACAATATTTTTTTGAAACTAACTACTGTGAGGCAAAAAGCCCCACAGCCCCACCTTTTATTAGAAACGTAAAAGCATATTTACAGCAAGAAGAGTAAAGGAAAACCTACCGAACCTATGTACAGCAGCTACTCAGAACAGAACAAGATCACAGAAGAATGTACAAAAAATCAGGGGAGGGAGGAGAGCCAAGCTAAGAGCTTCTCCTTGTGAGCTTTCTTCAAACGATGAGCCTGTAGAGACATATCATGTATGAAGCAGCTCCTCCATGTCGCAAACCTGGGCCTGCAGTTCTCAAAAATCTTTGCATTACGGACCTTCCAAATATTCCAGCAGGCCAACCAGACAACTTCGAGGAAAAAAGGCTGCTGAAAGTGCCGTCTAGCATGTTGAGCCACTGCAACCATATTGTCTCCCTGCCCCCACTGAATTTGCAAGTAGTTCCAAACGCGAATACTGAAATTGCAGTTGAAGAAGAGATGATCTCTGTCCTCATGGTGACTTCCAGGACATAATACACAAGTATACACCTCTGTCACGTTCCAATGTCTTCGCTGAAGCATGTCTCTAGTATTCAGTCTATCACTGAGCAAGAGCCAGGCAAACATCTTGATCTTCATGGTACATTTACTGGTCCAGATCCACTTATAAAGCGGACAAACTTGCAGAGGCTCGTAGATGCTCATGTAATACTTTCCGGCTGTATAGGCGCCCCAAGAACATTTCCATACATCAGTACCATCCTCTGCCAAATGCACTGTGTCTAACCAAGAATTAAGCATGTTCAGTTCGTCAAAAGCCCTAACCGAGAGAGGTAGATGAAACTCCCCAATCCGGTCCTGCATCATAACCATATCACGAACTGAAATTTTGTCATCCTTTGCATAGGAGAACAAGCGGGCAAGGCGATGTCTCAGAGGAACTGTGGAATCAGCTAGTTCCCACTCGTCAGACCAAAACAGAACCGTATCACCACAGTGAACCTCAGGTTTTGCCACAGCTCTATACTTCTCCATTAACTTGATAATATCTCTCCACCAATATGAGCCACATTCTTTAGCTGCATGCGGAACCTCCTCTGAGTAATAAGTGTCCCAGATGAGCTTGATCCATGGTACTTCCATGTTCTTGTTATAAAATTTATGCAGGAATTTGATAAGGAGGGCCTCATTCTTGTGCTGAAAGTTGACAATGCCTAGACCTCCCTTCTGCTTGGGTTTACAGATCATATCCCACGAGGCCAAAGACTGTTTAGGAGTATCAACATTATCTCTCCATAAACACTGTCTGAGAATTCTGTTCAACTGTTTAATTATGCCAATTGGGATGTGGATAGTGCACAGGAAATGTAGTGGCATGGAGGCTAAGGCAGAAGTGATAAGCTGTAGCCTAGCCCCCTGAGTTAAAAAGCTGGAAGTGGCCACTAATTTCCTCCCAAGGCGATGAATAATAGGTGACAAATCCTGAATAGAGGGCCTAGTGGTGCCCACCGACAAGCCAAGATATGTGAAAGGTAGGGTGCCAATCTGGCAGCCAAAACTGCTAGCCAGCTGTGACATTAGATGATCATCCACATTCACTGCCATCATAGAGGACTTGTGGTAATTAATACTTAGGCCAGTGGATTTCGAGTACACTTCAAGAACTTCCTTCAGAGCTGACAACTGTCCCAGATCAGCCGGCATAATGAGCAAAGTATCATCCGCATACTGAAGGATGGGGAAATCTTTGTCACCCGTAGCAATAGGTAGTTGTATTTTGCCTTCAGAAAGCAAGTGGTTAACAGCTGACTGCAGGAGGTCACCTCCTAGAACATACAGCAGAGGAGAGAGGGGATCACCCTGCCTCACGCCCCTCCTACAGTGAAATTGATTGCCTGGCACCCCATTTAGCAAAACGGATGAAACTCCTGAAGACAAGAAATCTTTCACCCACCTCAACCACTCAATTGGGAAACCCTTAAACTTCATAATTTGCAAAAGTGCTTCGTGCTCAATCGAATCAAACGCTTTTTCAAAGTCAAGTTTGAGGATTATAATTGGCTTCTTGGCTGCATGACACTGATGCAAGTATTCCAATGACCAGGCCAAACAATCTTGTATTGTCCTGGACTTGATAAACCCATACTGGTTCTTATGCACACATCCCATGATCTTCTCCTGCAGCCTATTTGCAGCCAGTTTGGTGATGAACTTAAGACACACATTTGTCAAGGATATAGGCCTGTAATCATTAGCACATTCTGGGGAGTTTGTCTTGGGCACCAATGTTATGAAGGATGAATTTATGCTTTCCAAGGACACCAGCCCCGCATGAAAATCAGTGGAAACAATATTGACTCTCATACTATGGAAGCGAGGCTCCATTCTGAGTTTCTGACAATAGGCCTACCAACAAATATGGTCTTGCAATTTAAGTCGGTAGAGGGCTAGTATCAAGTAGACTATGGCAACAGACTACCGAACAGTGAATATCTAAGGCACCATGAGAATTTGAGATGTCTCTAATAAAAGTAAGGCGAGCAAACGGAAGTGAAGATCACTGTTTCAAAATAGGAATAAGATCTGAAGTACATCGAATGTCCTTCAGAAGTTAGTGGTCCAACAATTACAGCTAATAGCAGTTGTAGGCAATATAATCAGCTGTTACTGGAGAACTAATTAACAGTTCTTCAGGTTGCATTAACGGGAACTCAGCACAATATCCCAGTAGTTAATAGGTTCCATTCATAGGAACCACTTTACTCAGTCGAAAAGAAATCGTAAATAGATTATTTGCAATGGAAAAATGTTAAAAACAGCCTTTATCCCACTAAATTTTCTGCTGCTCATAAAAATATTCAGTGAAGCAGTCAAAGAGATGATGAAATAGGGTATGGAAATAGACCAACTACAATTTTTTGCACCAGTTGTTGCCGAATTTACTCAGCCAATATGGCATCAAGCAACAGTGAAAATAAACCAACTACTTTTTTGCACCAGTGGATCACCAAATTTCATAAAAGAGAATCACCATATCATTACAGAGATCAGTCAGACATGAAAAGTAAATACGGAAGGGAAAGGTTGAATACGGCATAGCCTTCACGCTCTAACCAAGTATCCAGTAAAGAGATAATGCAGGCGACATATCACCTCCAAACTGTTCATCATAAGCTATAGACATAAATGAAACCGAAAGCATAACAAAATAACTAGTTATCAATAGACATCGATACGAGAATGATATCGGCAATTTCAGCAACACCAAAATATCAAACCCGTACAGTCCTTCACATCGTCAGTGCACATCCTTCGGCCTGCCAAAGACTTCAACTGACAACGACCACCAGCATCAGCATTGTAGAGTCCTGTGGGAGAGCAAAATCAGTATGTCTAAGACCAGAACTCAACTCTCACATATATACAACAGACCAAGAATGATTAGGAATAAGCATGAACTGTTTTGATAGGTCAACATTTACCTAAGTGCGCAAGTCAGAGATGAGGCCCCACATTGAGATCTATAATTGGCCTGGAATCCTTCAACGTTTGCATTTCATCGTTGAGGTCTGCAAGCTTTTTTAACATCATTGCAATCTTCTTAGCACATGCCAAAAACTTCAAAAGCAAAGGTTTTTGAAACCCATTAATAATTTCATAGGCACGACGTTTCTCCTGCATCAAACGTACCTGATTCTTCTCATCAGCCACAACATCCAAAGATGAAACACCACTTCCTTGGCACATCATCTTCTTATACTCCAGATATGCAGCAGAGGACTTCTGAAGCATTTTTTTGTATCCATGAATGATGCTGGACATTACCATTTGGTCATGCTCAAGTTGAGCAAGTGTAGTGCGCCTTGCTTGAAGTTCCTTCTTTGCTTCTTGAATGATAGATTTGATTTGATTGTCTTTCTCCTTCTCCTTCACCCTCATTTGCTGTACTTCAGCTTGATTGTGTGTCAAATTTCTCTCCCCATCCAAAACTGCCTTCTCCATGTAAGAGATGTGAGTTAGAATTTGATGTCGACTGCCACAGAAAGAAGGAAGGCCAGAACCAACATAGACATTGCCATCTTCTTGATCTTCAGTTCCAATTGTATGTTGTTGATCCCTGACATATCCAAACGCTGGCATCATCTCCATCTCTCCAATGTTTTTGCTCAGTCCAAAAACCAACCCCTCTTCAACCTCTGCTTCTGCTGCCATGGGTTGACGATAGCCGATGTTCCCAAAAAGCAAGTTCTCCTCCCCCACCTCAACTTCATTGCAATGCACAAACTGCCCATCCATCCTATGGCGTTGCTGCGGAATCAGGCCTTTCATCCTCTTTCCAGTGAACCTTCCATCAAACTCGGAGAACAGATCAGGCCTCTGGCACTGCATCAAACGGAGCAGGTACGGACGGCAACGCCATCGCTCGCCAACCAACACATCCGACCTCAGAAACGCCCAAACCAGCAAGCCCCAGTCCACCGCGTACGCCCTCCCAGCGTCCACCAGCCGCAAGGCCGTGACGACCTCCTTGGGCAACACCAGGCCATCCCATGTTCCTCCCAGCAGCAGCCTGTCGCGGACGAACACCCTCACGGCGGTGATCGCCTCCAGCGAACCGAACAAGGCCGCCTCCTCCGGGGACAGCGGCGGAACCGTGCCTAGCGGCAGGGAGAGGGCTCCCGCGAGATCGGCGGGCGAGGCCACGATGCTCTCGCCCCCGATGGAGACGACAATGCAGGCCGATGTGGGGTCCACCTTGGCGGTGAGGTCGAGCCCGTCCGGCGGGGCGGGGAGGCCCAGCCGCGCGAAGATCCCCAGGCCGAGGGCGCCGAGCAGCGCCGCGCGATAGCAATCGCCGCCGCCGGAATGGCCGGGCGGGCCGGGCCGCGCGCAGCTCCCGAGGCCGTGGTTGCCGAGCAGGGCCGGGCCGCCGCCGCCGTCGCCGCCAGCGGCATGGCCGCGCTTGCGCCCGCCCAGATACATGGGGTTGCGGCCGCCGGCTAGGGTTTTTGGCTGGGGTTGGGTGAGGAGGCGGCGAGCCGTGGTTGGGTGGAGTCTGCTCTGCTCCGGTTCGGGGTTTTTGCTGAAAGGGGAGGTGTGGCGTGGAAGGCGCAGACGAGGTTGGTTTGGCCATTGATTTGAAACGAGTGGCCAAAATACATTGCTGCGGGAATAGTAAGTCGCTGACGGGTGGGCTCACGCAATATGGTACCCACCGGTCGGTGAGTGAGGTGTTGGTGGCGATGAAAGTTGTGGCGCTTCGCAAAAGGACTCTGACAGGTTGAAGACGAGGCACGAAACTGGGTAGACGAAAAGACTAGACGAGAGGCCGATTGACCGTCCGGCGGCCATCAGCTAGCTAGAGTGTATCGCACACCTCCTCATAAATTTCACTGAACTCTAAGGAGTATAGTTAATGCCCTTTAATAGTAGTACTCTAAAAAATTACTACTCTAAATGTAGGGTATGATTGCCTGTGAATTTCAACAGGAAATTGCACATTCCACCATATTCACGTCATTCCGTTGCGCAAACCACCAGTTTTACAGATTTTTTGCAATTTCCACCGTGTCTACGACTAATCCGTTGCAAACCCGACTGATTTGTTGCAAACCAGTCTAAATGCCCTATTTAACCCAATTGATAAACAACTGGCATTCCGGTCTAACATGGATACGTCGAACGCTTATTTGTAATCAGGTGGTCAAGTATATTGAGATTGTCGATATATATATATCTCTTTTCAGTAAAGAAAAAATATTGTTGTGAATATATTGAAATATAATACATGTCTCTGATTATAAATGTTTTATAAGTAGGGACAAAGGAAATACTATGACAATCGGCAAGGGTGTTTGTTCTGGCTTTTGATTTGTTTCCTGCTAATTGTTTTATAAGTAGCGCATTTTTATTCTAAATCAATGAAAGTAATAACATGTTTTATCTCGTTAAATAAAATTTATCATCTAATGCTGTCGTTTTCACCGATCTCAATTTTTTTGTCATGCCTAGAAAGTGGGATGTATCGTGTACTCTTGTTGATGGATGGTTAGTGTTCAATTTTGTTGTCAATAATGTGTTTAGACTAGGTTACAACGGATTAGACATACACCTGGTGGAGAGTGCAACGGGATGACATAGGCATGGTGAAATCTGCAATTTCCTCGAATTTCAATGATATGGAGATCCCTTGTGTGCTCGAATAAGATTATTTTAGGATTCTATTTGGTTCAATTTCTTGGGGATCGAGTTGACTTTGCTATCAGGGTTTTACAACCTGATACCAAGGAAATCACTATTACAGGAGAGCACACCAAGGAAATGCTAACACCATCTTTGACTTTTTGGAAGGTCAGCGGCGCTATGAACTCGATCCCCAAGAACTTGAGCCAAATAGAATCCTAAAACAATCTTATTCAAGCGCACACACAGGATTCAAATAATTGGAATTCACAGAAACAGCAATCATCCGAGTAGAGAATGAAAGAGGGAAATATACTTGAATTTCTTTTGCCGAATGAGAAAGCGCTCTTTGGCAAACTCCTTGCAAATGAGTTTTTGTGTTGGGCACAATAGACATATCTACTCAGTCAACATAAGAAACCCCCAATGTTCCTCAAAGCCTACGTGGCTTGATAGCTTTAGTCGAATGATCGGATTCTAAAGCAAGCCTTCTACTCAAATTGCAAAGACTGGTACAAAACTAACTTAAGTCAACTGTCTCAGCGATTTGAAGTATGAATTGGCCTAGCAGATACCAAGGCTTCATTGAACAATGGGGACGTGCCCGCCGCCATCTCCCTTCCCTCTCGTCTGTGCTTTGGCTGTTGGTGGACGCCGATTGTTGTACGATGGTGGCACTGGTGGACGACGGGGGTACACTGGTGGACGACCGTGGTGCTGGCGCCGACCAGGCTTTGCCCAGTTGTGCCCTCTGCCGTCGGCAAAGGAGGATGGGAGGGAACCGACGGCGGCGATCTAGGGTTCCCCACGTCGCAGGGCGGCGCGAGAGGGACGCCGGATGTATTCTATGTAGCAGTGGTGAATCCACACCGTCGCCTTAGGGTGGGGCAGACCTTTATTGGGCTAGGCCATTTTATTTTTATCTCTCTTTGCTATATATTTTATATGGGCTGGGCCAAATCTTAGGGTGGGCCTCGCCCCACCCTTCCACCCTGCTGGATACGCACCGCTATGTAGGCATATGTTGTTTAAAAAGGTTTAAAAAATCTATAATTCTTCTCACCTTGCAACTTACTCCAAATACTACTTTTGTTCAAAATAAATAAATACTCCAAGTACTACTACTTGTTATGAAATTACATCCCACCAAGTGAGGGTTTTTGCATATCCACGGTAGGTAAATAAATTGATGAGATGAGACATGAGAGTAGCGTTCACCCTCTTTTACTTGAGTGTCGTTCACTGGTCACGAGCTATTGGCGGAGCTGCCAAAATTTCCTCTTTCGGCTTGGGAGCGCCTTGCATTGCAACTTTACCCACCACCTTGCCCAAAACCATCAAAGATACCACGTTGGCTTCACAGGCCCTCTCCCCTCCACTCCCACTCCACTCTCCACGGCGACGCAGGCGTCGGGCCGGGCACGACGCGCCGGCGATCGATGGACGGCTCTAACCCAGGTAACCACGATCTAGATCGTTCTTGACTTCTTGATTCCTGGCAAGGGTTCACTTTGGTTCGCTCCCGTTTACGGGGAGAAACAGTCTCATTTTCTTGATTTCTGACTGCTATTTCTGGTCTGGTCGCGGTGAGAATCATCAGTCTCCGGCGGCAGCGGCGGCGGCGGCGGAGGGGAATGCAAGATGAACGACGACTGCGGTTGCGAGGTTTGCGCAATGTGGAGGGGGATATATAGCTGGAAGCACAAGAGCGACGACGCGAAGCAATGCCTCGGCCTCGTCCCTGCTTCGGACGATTCCAGAGACAGCTCAGCTTCCGACGATTCCAGAGACAGTTTGGTGAGAGCCCCCTTTTCTGCCGCATTGATTCAGTGTCTTCCGGCCGGTGCTACTCTCTCCTGGAACAGGTTTTGGGGTTCTATTGGGGTTGCTATAAAATTCCACTGAAAAATTGGTACCAGAGACAGCGACAGATGCTGGGAAGAAACGGCAGAGTATTTCCCGACTGCTTTGTTGTGTAGGCTTTTACGATTTTTCTAGTATCGATTTTGATTTGTGCATCGGCGTCTTGCAAACTGTTGCTGAAATTTCGTTCTAGCTGCCTGCAAACGTCTTCAGGTGATCTCTAGTGTTTGGCTACCATGCTAAGCTGATGTGAAACATGAAGCCACGTTTATTGCTAATGAGATGATGTCAACGAAGGCTCAGCCTACCTGAGATATTAAATGTGATGCACCATTTTCTTTTTTTGGTATATGGTTCTATAAGTATTGAGTGTGATATTGACTATAGGTCGATACCTGCTGTTCCTTCTTGGACAACTTTTCAGGCTAAATTGTTTTCAAAATGATGCATATAGCCGCTTTATTAATTTATTTGTAACATAGTCTCGGAGCTAGCCTATTACAATTCACGGATCACAGAGAGTCGCAACATGCATCAACCACCTAAAGAGTCTTAAACAGAAATAAAGATTCATAGCGCAATTCTCTTCTCAAAACGCCAGCCCGATTGTAAAATGCCTTTGAAAGCAGTTCGCAAAGTATATGGTAAAATGCCTTTGAAAGCAGTTCGCAAAGTATATGGTAAAATGCCTTTGAAAGTAAATATTCACCGTCTGTTAACATTTTTAAGTCATGTTAACTCGTTTTCTAGTATTAATATTCTTTCCACCATTTGCATTCTTTTGTATAAGGGTGTGCTGAGATTATTGTTGTTTCTGAGAGGGTTGTGCTCAATTCTCATGAGAAGAATAGTGGAAAAATCACCTCAATGACAAGGGCGATACATGTTAGTATTATTTTGTAGAATCATGGATTACTCCTCCGAGGTGTCATAATTTTTTCTTCGCTGCATGCATGCATATTAGAAACAAGTAAATATGCTCCAGATTTGCATCTAGTTGACTAGCAGGCTTAAGTATACTGTTTTTGAAAAACACTTCATTCAAAATTATCTCCGGGACAGAAACAGACCATCTTAGAGATAACATAAGAGTAACTATTTTCTGAGTTTTGCAAGGAGGCCCACTTCAGGGTTGAGGTTTGCAATCATTTTTGTTTCTGCAATCATGGTTAAAAACAAGTATTGTAAGAAATAAAATAAATTTACATCTTTCGGATCTGTCATATCTGTTAGGTACAGTCCGTGTATCTTACACGTGTTAGTATGTATGCCTTAGTTGTGCAAGAGATACCAATTAAGTTGCAAGTATAACTATATGATATATCATGTCAAGGGCTCTCCTCTTTGTTACCCCAAGAGCAATAAAGTGTCCATCTTGTTGGTGAGTTTTGATCATCTTCATCTTGGTGATGTCGTCGGCTCCTTGTGTTTTTTTCCTTTTATATCCTAGATACAACAACTTAATAAGGGTATGCATATATGATATAAGGATATCAAAGACGAACTCTGTTGTTTGTATTGCCCTTTCTTTGCCTTGTCATCAATTAATCTTTCTTCGCATATTTTTGTATCATGATTCTCAGTCTCCATTGTTCAATCAGTTTCTGTCTTCCTGTTTTTCGCATCATTTTCTGTCTTTCTTCATCCTTTTTTTAATCTTTCTTTGGGTTATGCTTTGGGTTTTTCTTCCAGTACTAATTTCTATCTTAGCTCTGTGCTTGATTTTCAAAATTTGTGTGGAGATATAATTGTTTCAGGGTATTTTGTTTTGAAAAATTGTTTCACAACATATGAAAGGGTAGCAAAAATACTCTGTACATGCATGAAAGACATTATTTACTAATATTGCAAGCATGATTGCTAATGAAGCTCTTGTGGAGATAATTAGTGTGCTGCTTGTGTGCCACCATTACTGTGCTATTTATTAATCCACATGAAAGACACTATTTACTAATATTGCAAGCATGATTGCTAATGAAGCTCTTATGGAGATAATTAGTGTGCTGCTCGTGTGCCACCATTACTGTGCTATTTATTTAAGTCCCTGCTGATGCTAAGAAATGCATGTTCCAAACATAGTTGTTTGTTTTCCATGTCCTTTAGTAGTCAGCCATCTAAATTGTGTTGCAAATAGCATGAAACTCAATGCCCACAAACTGTGAAACTTATAACCCTAACGAAAGTAAATCTTCTTTGTCCCTCAACAGCGCATACGACAGAAGGTTAGATGCCATCTCATCTCAGGATCCCTGAATCTTGGCCCGTAAAAGCTCCTGATGGCCGCACATGTGCAAAACAAGAGGTGACTGACCCTGGACATGTTCAGACCTCAAATGACATTGTCTACACCACGCTACCCCGGGTGCTTCCTGATGAAAGAACAAGATGAGAAAGTACAAGAAATAGCTCGTACGAGGAAGCCTGAAATTCCTCTGTTTGTGGCAGCTATGGACAAAACAAATGTCTACACGAAGGACACCTCTGTTGTAAGTTTCATCCTTTCCCAAATGATTTCTTCCTTATGTTTGTTACTCCAATCCATATGAAATATTCCTGCTGGTCAAGGCTTCATCTTTTTAATCTTGTCTCTTTTCTTTCTTTGATCCTGCAGTACATACCGTTGCCACTTGTGCTGAACCATTTCAATGACAAAGTAACTAAACCTACTATTCAACTCGAAGCCCCTGACAATCGCATATACAGTGTTGGAGCAAGCAAGCACAACGATGATCAAGTAGTCCTAGATTCTGGGTGGGATTCTTTTGTAGATTCTCACCGCATACAAGAGAAGGACCTCCTCGTTTTTAGAAGCAAGGAGAAAAGTCGTCTCAAAGTTCTAATCCTTGACCCAAGCGGTCATGAAAAAACCTCCTCATGTTTTGTCATGGGAAAATCTTCCGGTGCCCAATCAATGTCTGGAGATTCTGTTCACATTGTTTCCCCGCCCCCTCGTGTAGTTTTTGACTTGAGCAGCTCTGATGACGATGACATCGTGAGAGAAGGCACGAGAGAATCTTGCAATATGCAATGCAATTTGTCTATTTGACTATATTTCAAATAAGTTCTGGTCATTCTGTGGCTCTGTTATGACCGGGGTCACCTATACCCGGAGGAGGCCCAATGGGCAGGTTTAGTTAGGGGCTTGGCCCACAAGTTATCTTAATTTCGTTATATAAACAGCTGTAAACACTCCGTGAAAGGCAAGCAATAAGAATATTTCTATTGCCGGCTCCCAGAGGAGCCGGGTTCTAAACCCTAGCCGCCGCCTTGCTCCTGCGCCGCCGCCTCCCCAACTCGCACGACGGCGCCCAGCCGCCGGCGTCCGCGTCCTCGTCCGCAATCTGCGCCCTCCTTCCCCTACAACCTTCGCCCTAGAACCGGTAGAACCCTAGCACCTACCACCTTGGTATCAGATTGCTCTTGTTCGATCATGTCTTCTTCGGCCACCACATCCGCCACGATGCCCGCCACCACCGCCGCCATCACCTCCTCCGCGCCGACCTTCCCTGCGGCCGTCGCCACTATGTCGGCGTCCTCCCCCGCGTCGGTCGCCGCCGTCTACACCCCCGCGGAGATGAGCGGGGTCCTCAACGACCTCGTCACCGCGGTCCAGGGCATCCGCCAGTACTTGATCGGGCCCTATGGGCCGCCGCAACCGCCGCCGCCGGGCGCCCTCCCCGGTCCGCCGGCCACGCCGTGGTCCTCCACCGCGGCCTTCCCAGGGCCGCCGCTACAGCCGCCGCCCACGTCCGCCCTGCCGTGGCAGCCGTGGCAGCCGCCGCCCAGCGCCGGGCCGGTTTCGCCCCTACCGGGCGGCGTCCCCATCCACCAGGTCCGCTTTCCATCGTCACCATCACCACTACCGGCCTGGCTGTCCGGGTCGTCGCCATCGCCGGTCTACACTACGGCCGGCGAACCGCCAGCGCCCAGCATCACGTCCAGCGCCACGTCGAGTTTCGCGGGCCTCCACACGGGTTGCGTCGAGCCCTCCGGCCAGGGCGGCCCTACACAGCCGCCACCACGGTTCGCCAAGATCGACTTCGCCACCTACGACGGTACGGAGGACCCTCTCAACTGGCTCAACCAGTGCGAACAGTTCTTCCGCGGACAGCGCACCCCCGCGTCGGACCGCACCTGGCTCGCCTCTTATCACCTCCGGGGCGCCGCACAGACGTGGTACTACGCCCTCGAGCAGGACGAGGGCGGCATGCCTCCTTGGGAGCGTTTTCACGAGCTATGCCTCCTGCGGTTCGGGCCGCCGATCCGCGGGAGCAGACTGGCCGAGCTCGGCCGCCTCCCCTTCACCTCCACGGTACAGGACTTCGCCGACCGTTTCCAGGCCCTTGCATGCCACGTGCCTGGTGTGACGGGGCAGCAGCGGGCTGAGCTCTTCGTTGGTGGTCTTCCGGATCACATCCGGGTGGACGTGGAACTTCAGGGTCCCCAGGACCTCCAGACGGCCATGCACTACGCCCGCGCCTACGAGCGTCGCGCACAGGCGTTGCAGCAGGCGCCACCGGGACGGGGGGGCCGCCAGACCGCCAGGCCATCTCAGCCCGCACCTGTGCCCGGCCGGCCGAACCCTGCCACTCCGGCTGCCACCGCTCCGGCCGCCACGCGGACTTTCCGTCGGCTCACTGATGCATGTAAAATGCATACATGAACTTTGCACTTTATCACTTATATTCTAATCATATTTGCATCATATAAGGGTTATACCACTGTTATTTAATGATTTTAGGAAATAAAATAATTGTTTCCTATTTTTATGGAATTAACTCTGCGCAGGCAGAAAACCCTATTTCTTTCCTTTTATGTTTCAGGGACCCAAACGTCGTCATAAAATCCTGGAAAAATACAGAGGTCGTTATTTTGGAAGGAAGAAGACGTAGGAGCGAAGGAATCAAGCAAACGGAGCGCGCAAGGCGAAAAGGGGGTGGCCCACGCGGCCAGGTACTGTGGCCGCGTGGGGCCCACTCGTTTGGCCCTCGTGGCTCCGTTGCCGTCGATCTTTCGTCCACCGACTCCGTCTTGACCTAAAAACACCTATAAAAAAGGTCCCCCGACGTTCTCTGGAAGGAGGCGGCGGAGAAACACAAAACCACGAAACAGAGAGACAGAAGGCTGCCGCCGGAGAAGATCGGAGGGGGGAAACGCCGCCAGAATCGCCTCCGGAGGGCTCCACCCCCCTCCGGCGTGTTCATCATCAACATCTACAGCAAGAACTTCTCCACCATCATCACCATGATGAAGGGGGAGTAGTCCACCCCCTGGACTTGGGTTTGTGGTGGTAACTTATGGATCTCTCCTCTCTCTTGAGCTTCACTAATTAGTACTGTATGAGCTGCTAAACATGATTACGGTCATCTATGTAATACCTTTGTGGTGAATATTGTGTTATGAGATGATTTGTTATGCATTTACCGTTGTGTTGGATCTGTTATGATTTGTCATACTTTGGTTGAATATTGTTCTTAAAGAAGTATGATGTATGTGGATACGGGATGGCCGATGTGACACGGCATAGGTATTGAGTGACACAGTACCGCCCAACATCCTTTATCTGGGGGTAAAAAGAAAGAGTATGATGTGGGAGTGAGAGCAACCACGCTAGCCTTACGAGGGTGACCTAGCAACACAAATGAGTATTTCTTTCAACTATGTGTTTTAGACATATAGCTGTCATAAAAGCTACCATTAAAACATGACAATTGTGTGTACTTTATCTATAACATGATAATCACCGTAGATGAGGGAGAGAGGATTAAGTGAACCATGAACCCATGTCCATTGTTCCTAGAAGAGAAAACCTTTGTCTTGTCCTCTTGCGTTGAAGAGGATTGGGACACTTTTACATTCTTGTTTTGCTACATCGAACTTCCATCCATCAACCACCTTGTTCTTCAAACTTGTTTAGTGCATAATCAACTAAAACTTGTGACACTTTAGTTGTAGGGAATAGATAAATTTTCCTTCTTGCTCCTGCGGATCGATACCTTACTTCCACATTGAGAGGTGCTACAGTGATCCCTTGCTCTTGGGGGTTATCAAGTACTTTTCTGGCGCCGTTGCCGGGGAGCGTAGCGCTTAAGTTTCTATTCTTGTGTGCACTAGACTAAGCTTGGCGAGGTTTCTTTAACTTGTTTTATATCTTGCAACCATCTAAGCTTGGGAAGGTTCCTTTAAACTTGTCTGGTTGTAAGTTCCCCTCATTACTTTTGCTATGGGTTTTTTGGATGATTATATACCTGAGGAACTTGAAACATTTACACTTGAGGAACTTGAAATATTAAAAGAAGCTGATTATTTCTTTTCTCAAGTAGATGCTTATGTTATTAAACATAAAAAAATAACTCTTGCTATCATGGAAAGAACTAATATTTTTCAGGAAGAGGATGGTGAAAACATAAGCTTGGAAGAGGAAGAATGTGAAGAAGAGGATAAAAACCTAAACTTGGGGATGCCCATGCAATTTCAAGAAGATGCTGAAAAAGATGAACAACTAGAGAATGAAGAGTTGGATCTCCCAACTTCACCATCAACAAATGATAGTAACACTCAAACTCAAAAAGCTTTTGTTATCTATGAGAACCCATGTTATGATGAGTGTGAAGCTGAAAATTCTATGGTCCTATATGATAACCCATGCTATTATGGTGAAACTAATAATGCTACTAGTGAACTTATGAATGATAATGAAGAGTGTTGCTTAAATGTGCTATATGATAAAGCTTTAGATGATGGTCCTATGCTTATTGATAATCCTACATGTATGGAAGTTACTAAATTATGTGAGGATAAAAATGATATACTTGCTGTTTATGATAGTACTCTTACTCATGAGAGCCCTGCTATGTTCTTGAATTCTCCTATCTACACCATAGAGGAGAAAATTGCTTATGTGGAGAAATACTTATGTGGTTTGCAATTATCTCTAGTTCCAAATCTTTGTTGCAACCATGATATTAAACTTGATATTGATCTTAACAACTATTTTGAAAGAGGGAAGCATGCTAATGAATTCCAAAATAAATTTAATGATCCTCATTATGTTCCCAAATTATCTAAGTTGGAAGATTCTATTGGTTATATGGTTGAATACACTTTTACTACTTGCAACTATTATGAAAGAGGAGGTGATAAGAACCTCTTATGCTACTAATAATTATGGGCTGCAAGTAACTATGCATTGGAAAACTTCTATTCATTGTGATTCATTCATATACAAAATACCAATGCATAGGAAGAAAGTTAGACTTCGTTGTTATTACTTTTGTGTCTTGTGTTTCTCTCAAATAGGTTTCAACTTGACTATTATTTTGATCGGTTTGAGAACACCATGGGACCCTGGTATAATGCATGGAACACTTCCCAAGGAAGAGGGGAACAACATTCAAGCTCTCATGAGCTTCATCTTCGCTGAACAACAAGTAAGAAGCCTAGCTATATGGCTATAAAGAAAGCGCTTTGCGGGAGGCAACCCGGTTATTTTTGTGTGTGATTTTTCTTTGTGTCCTCTTGCTGTAAAAGAGACTTTGTTTATAGTTTAGGTTCTGGAATTTTCAATAAAGTGCCAAGTTTTACCCTTTTTGGTTTGAAAAAGTTGCTTATAGCGTTCGGAGATTTTATTCCTGCACGAATCAGTGCACGGTATGATTTTTAATTCTTATTCTGTAACTCCGAATGAGCTCATATTTGAACTGTAGTTGCAACTTTTCATCCTCTGTATGCATGAATGTTTTCGGAATTTTTCGAGAAAGTTTGGTAGGGTAGAAAAATACGTTTTGCTGCTGCTGTTTTTCTGGACAGATTCTGTCCCATTTTGTTTGATGCATGCTTTGAGCTTTTAAGTTGAATCTTTTTGATCCAATTGAGTTTATGAGTAGGCATACAACATTATACACTTTCTGGACATCTCATATGAATTTTTGTTCAAGGATTATATGCAGCAAGAAACATATTTGTTTATCACTATTAATGCACCCCACAGAAAAGAAATGGGAGAAACGGTGTTTTGAAGTTTTTTCACAGGGATTGGAGGAGATGCACCAAGAGCTATCCAAGGATGGTGAAGACCATAAGCTTGGGGATGTGAAGACAACCCCACTGGACCTACACACTCTCGGTTTGCACACGTCCAACTTCTGTTTTTCGATCGAAACACTTTATCGCATAAACTTGGAGCGTCTTTTGTTTTGTTTTGGTTTGATTTTTTTTGAGAGACCACCACACTATCATTTATATATGGGAGAGCTACTGGAAATATGGGTTGAAATATGTTGGATGCTTTTATAAGATTGGGAAAAGGGATGTTTGAGTTGATTTTTAATGATACATATAGTTGCATGATTCATGAGCTTGTTTATGAGTAATAGTTTGCAAATCCTTTTTGAAGAGCTATCACTTATTCATGTTTTGGTGCTGATTGTTATTTTACTTGGTTTAACATGGATTAGTTAGTTCTATGGACACTCATGCATGCATCTAGATGGTCAACTTTCTCCCTTTTGCTAGCCCAAACATTCCAACAAGTCAAAACTTGTTTCCAACACCTTCAACCAAAGTTATTCCAGTGAGTCCACCATATCTACCTACTAGCTATATGCTATTCCGAGTATGTTCATCATGATATTTGTGTTATCTATACCTCTGAATGAAAATGATTATGTTATTGATTGCCATGGGAAAAGTTGGTTATATAGCTCTCATGAACTTGATGCACATTTTACTATCATTGCTATAAATAAAACATGACCCATTGTGATTAAGATTATGATGCTAGTGGCTTGATAAATGTTCGAGGTTGGGAGTTAGCCCATATGTGCTGTCACATGCAAAGCTTTCAACATGCTCCATTTAGTTGATATCATGTGCTTTTGTCTATGGATGCCTATCATGGTGAAATAAGGGGGAAATGATTTAGTTTGAATGAGTTTGTATAAATGGTTAGAGAGACGCCTGGGCCGCTAATCTAAGCCATGCATTATTCATGGTGGAAATTTACTTACATGCTATGGTGAATTATCTATGACACACCTTACAATAAAAAGCTATTCCAATGGTAAATAAAAAGGGTGTTGAGGTTTTTCATCTTGTTTGTTTGTCTTGTCATTTTGATATGGGCTTGTTCCATATCCTGGGACAAGAGGTACCCCAGTTGACGCTCTTGATGATACTATTATTACTTACAATGATAGATAACTTGAACTTGCTTTTCCCAAGTTGAGTAACTCATGGTGTAGGTACTTGTATTCAAGGGGCATGAGACATCCAACCTTTACTTTGTCAAGCACACTACTCATATTTGCCTCACATTAAACTATAATCATTCAAGATGCTATGATAGGGGAATGAGAGCTTGACACCAAGTATTACCACATTGCAATCATTAACTTAAGTAGGAGAGTTTGGAGTTAGATGAAACTTATGCATGCTTTACCTCTACTCACTTATTCATCTTTCCAAAGTGTCCACCAAACATATTCAGATTTTCATCATCACTCTATGGACCACATGTATGCAAAAGTAAGAATGTCCATATTACTATCTGTTATGTTACACTTTGTGAACTATCATTGAACATCCTTGCATTGAATACTTGATATCACTTCATAAACTGTTTTGCATATTGCTACTCCTTTGAAGAATGAATCATTTGACTCTATGTAGCAGTAGCAATCATCTTTGATATCCATTGTTAGCGCTATATTGCAAAGTCCATGTTAGTTTTATCACCTTCATACTCGAGGACGAGCATGGGTTAAGCTTGGGGATGTTGATGCATGTAAAATGCATACATGAACTTTGCACTTTATCACTTATATTCTAATCATATTTGCATCATATAAGGGTTATACCACTGTTATTTAATGATTTTAGGAAATAAAATAATTGTTTCCTATTTTTATGGAATTAACTCTGCGCAGGCAGAAAACCCTATTTCTTTCCTTTTATGTTTCAGGGATCCAAATGTCGTCATAAAATCCTGGAAAAATACAGAGGTCGTTATTTTGGAAGGAAGAAGACGTAGGAGCGAAGGAATCAAGCAAACAGAGCGCGCAAGGCGAAAAGGGGGTGGCCCACGCGGCCAGGTACTGTGGTCACGTGGGGCCCACTCGTTTGGCCCTCGTGGCTCCGTTGCCGTCGATCTTTCGTCCACCGACTCCGTCTTGACCTAAAAACGCCTATAAAAAAGGTCCCCCGACGTTCTCTGGAAGGAGGCGGCAGAGAAACACAAAACCACGAAACAGAGAGACAGAAGGCTGCCGCCGGAGAAGATCGGAGGGGGGAAACGCCGTCGGAATCGCCTCCGGAGGGCTCCACCCCCCTCCGGCGTGTTCATCATCAACATCTACAGCAAGAACTTCTCCACCATCATCACCATGATGAAGGGGGAGTAGTCCACCCCCTGGACTTGGGTTTGTGGTGGTAACTTATGTATCTCTCCTCTCTCTTGAGCTTCACTAATTAGTACCGTATGAGCTGCTAAACATGATTACGGTCATCTATGTAATACCTTTGTGGTGAATATTGTGGTATGAGATGATTTGTTATGCATTTACCGTTGTGTTGGATCTTTTATGACTTGTCATACTTTGGTTGAATATTGTTCTTAAAGAAGTATGATGTATGTGGGTACGGGATGGCCGATGTGACACGGCATAGGTATTGAGGGACACAGTACCGCCCAACATCCTTTATCTGGGGGTAAAAAGAAAGAGTATGATGTGGGAGTGAGAGCAACCACGCTAGCCTTACGAGGGTGACCTAGCAACACAAATGAGTATTTCTTTCAACTATGTGTTTTAGGACATATAGCTGTCATAAAAGCTACCATTAAAACATGACAATTGTGTGTACTTTATCTATAACATGATAATCACCGTAGATGAGGGAGAGAGGATTAAGTGAACCATGAACCCACGTACATTGTTCCTAGAAGAGAAAACCTTTGTCTTGTCCTCTTGCGTTGAAGAGGATTTGGACACTTTTACATTCTTGTTTTGCTACATCGAACTTCCATCCATCAACCACCTTGTTCTTCAAACTTGTTTAGTGCATAATCAACTAAAACTTGTGACACTTTAGATGTAGGGAATAGATAACTTTTCCTTCTTGCTCCTGCGGATCGATACTTACTTCCACATTGAGAGGTGCTACAGTGATCCCTTACTCTTGGGGGTTATCACTCACCCCGGCCGAGCAGCTAGAGCGTCGTCGCCAGGGCCTTTGCTTTAGCTGCGACGAGCCTTACGTGTCGGGCCACGTCTGCCTGCGCCTCTTCTACTTGGAGACGGTCGACTACATCGAGGACACACCCGCCGACGGGCTCGACGAGTTGCCCCCACCCGTCGCTGCGGAGACCGTCCCCGCAACCACGAATGCGACAGCTTCCGTGGTCTCGCTCCATACGCTTGCTGGCATCCGTGACGAGCGCACTATGCTCTTGCCGGTGACGATTCACGGCCAGCGCCTGGTGGCCCTCCTAGACACGGGTTCCACGCATAACTTCCTGCCCGAGGCTACGATGCGCCGCTTAGCCCTTCAACCGACGGGCGGGGAGCACCTTCAGGTCGCGGTGGCGAATGGCGACCGCCTACGGTGCCACGGGACGTGCCAATCACCATCGGCGACGAGCACTTCACCATCACGTGCGCCGGCATCGACTTGGGCTGCTTCGACTTCATCCTCGGCGTCGACTTCTTGCGGACCCTCGGTCCCATCCTCTGGGACTTCGACTCCCTGACGATGACCTTCTGGCGTCTGGGTCGCCGTATCCGGTGGGAGGGCATCGGGGGCGCCTCTCAGGCAAACCCGCAGCTGCAGCTTGCCGCAACCGCCACCGAGTCCGAGCGTCCACTGTTAGATCACCTCCTGCAGCAGCACGGCGACCTCTTCGACGAGCCTCAGGCCTTCCGCCCGTCCGGGTGTATGATCACCGCATCCATCTCTTGCCGGACACGGCGCCAGTTGCAGTGCGGCCCTACCGCTACCCCCAGCTGCAGAAGGACGAGCTGGAGCGGCAGTGCGCGCTCATGATCGCCGCGGGCATCATCCACATCTCCACGTCGCCATTCTCGGCGCCAGTCCTCCTCGTTTGCAAGTCGGACGGAACGTGGCGCTTCTGCATCGACTACCGCGCCCTTAATGCCATGACGCTCAAGGACAAGTTTCCTATTCCGGTGGTCGACGAGCTCTTCGACGAGCTCCATGGGGGGCGCTTCTTCACCAAGCTCGACTTGCGGTCGGGCTACCACCAGGTGCGGATGCATCCGGATGATGTCGCCAAGACGGCGTTTCGAACTCATCATGGCCACTTCGAGTTTTTGGTGATGCCTTTTGGCCTCTCCAACGCTCCGGCGACCTTTTAGGCCCTGATGAACGACGTCCTCCGGCCGTACCTGCGACGGTTTGTGCTTGTTTTCTTTGATGACATTCTTATCTACAGCACCTCATGGGCGGAGCACCTTCAGCACATCGCCATCGTCTTTAACGAGCTTCGAGCGCATCGTCTTCACCTTAAGCGCTCGAAGTGCTCGTTTGGGACGTCTTCGGTCGCCTACCTCGGCCACGTCATCTCGGCCGAGGGGGTGGCTATGGATGCCGACAAGGTGGCGGCCGTCGCGGCTTGGCCGACGCCGCACTCGCCGCGGTTTCCTGGGGCTCGCGGGGTACTACCGGAAATTTATCCGGAAATTCGGCCTCATCGCGGCCCCGCTCACGCGGCTGCTGCGTCGCGACGCTTTTGCTTGGGATGACGAGGCCACAGCGGCATTCGAGGCTCTGAAGGGGGCCCTCACGACGGGACCCGTTCTTCAGATGCCGGACTTCGACCGCCCGTTCATCGTAGACTGCGACGCCTCTGGTGTGGGGTTTGGCGCGGTCCTTCATCGGGGCGACGGGCCGCTCGCCTTCTTCAGCAGGCCCTTAGCAGCGCGCCATCTTAAGCTCGCTGCTTACGAGCAGGAGCTCATTGGATTGGTGCAGGCGGTGCGCCACTGGCGGCCCTATCTTTGGGGCCGGTCGTTCCGGATTCGCACAGATCACTACAGCCTCAAGTTCTTATTGGACCAGAGGCTGTCGACGGTGCCGCAGCATCAGTGGCTCAGCAAGCTCTTTGGCTTCGACTTCACCGTCGAGTACCGTCCGGGTCGCCTTAACACCGTGGCCGACGCCCTGTCTCGCCGCGATGCCCCCCACGACGCAGCCGCTGGAGAGTCTGAGGGGGCGGCGCTCTGCCTCCGCTCGGGGCCCACGTTCGCCCTCTTCGCCGACATCCGACGGGCCACCGCAGCCGCACCGGACGCTCAGCTCCTTCGGCAGCGCCTTGCTGCTGGCGACTTGGAGGAGCCGTGGCGCATGGCGGAGGGCTTGCTCCTGCATGGGCGCCGGATCTTCGTGCCGGACCACGACGACCTCCGTCACCAGGTGCTGCTGATGGCACACTCGGCGGGACACGAGGGTGTGCAGAAGACCCTCCATCGTCTCCGCGCCGACTTCTACATCCCGGGTGATCGGGCCCTGGTCCGGGACTGGGTGCGATCTTGTGTGACGTGCCAGCGTAACAAGACAGAGACGCTGCGGCCGGCTGGTATGTTGCAGCCTTTGGAGGTGCCTTCTCAGGTCTGGGTCTGCAGCCTTTTCATCGAGGGCCTTCCCAAGGTGGGCGGCAAGTCCGTCATTCTCACGGTGGTCGACCGCTTCTCCAAGTATGCTCACTTCATCGCGCTCGGCCATCCCTACACTGCCGCGTCCGTGGCCCGTGCCTTCTTCGACGGCATCGTCCGCCTACACGGGTTTCCATCGTCGATTGTCAGCGATCGGGACCCCGTGTTCACAGGGCATGTTTGGCGCGACCTCTTCCGGATGGCGGGGGTCAAGCTGCGATTCAGCATGGCTTTCCGCCCTCAGACGGACGGCCAATCGGAGGTGGTCAACAAGGTGATTGCCATGTATTTGCGTTGTGTCACAGGTGATCGTCCTCGCGCTTGGGTGGATTGGCTCGCGTGGGCGGAGTACTGCTACAACACCTCCTATCACTTCGCCTTGCGCGCCACGCCATTTGAGGTGGTCTACGGCCGTCCACCCCCGCCCATCCTGCCGGTTGACCTGGCCACAGCTCGGACGGAAGCGGCGGGAGAGCTTCTTCGCAGCCGCGACGAGATGCTTGCGGAGGTGCGGCAACGCCTACTTCAGGCCCAGCAGCTGGCCAAGCACTACTACGACGGCCACCATCGCGAGGCGGAGTACGCGGTGGGCGATTGGGTGTGGCTGCGCCTTCTTCGCCGCACTACTAAGTCCCTGGACCCGCGTGCGAAGCGCAAGCTGGGTCCTCGCTACGCCGGGCCATTCGTCATCCTGGAGCGCGTCGGGACGCTGGACTATCGCCTTCAGCTGCCGGCCGGGGCTCGTATCCACGAGTATTTCATGTGGGGCTGCTGAAGCCCTACCGTGGGGAGCCGCCGGCGGCGACGCCGGCACTTCTTCGGACCGCAGACGGGCGTCTTTTTCCGAGTCCGGCGAAGGTGGTGCGGGCTCAACTCCGTCGCGGACTGTGGTACTTGTTGGTTCAGTGGGAGGGCCTTCCGGAGGAGGAGGCCACTTGGGAGCAGCGTGACGAGTTCAACCAACACTATCCAGACTACCAGCTCGAGGACGAGCTGTTTGCGCAGGCGGGGAGAGATGTTATGACCGGGGTCACCTATACCCGGAGGAGGTCCAATGGGCAGGTTTAGTTAGGGGCTTGGCCCACAAGTTATCTTAATTTCGTTATATAAACAGCTGTAAACACTCCGTGAAAGGCAAGCAATAAGAATATTTCTATTGCCGGCTCCCAGAGGAGCCGGATCCTAAACCCTAGCCGTCGCCTTGCTCCTGCGCCGCCGCCTCCCCAACTCGCACGACGGCGCCCAGCCGCCGGCGTCCGCGTCCTCGTCCGCAATCTGCGCCCTCCTTCCCCTACAACCTTCGCCCTAGAACCGGTAGAACCCTAGCACCTACCAGGCTCTATGCTCACCCTAGGAGATTATGCATGTTTTTCAGGATATGGAGCTCGCAAACCGCAAGATCGGGCATCTCTGAAGCTCGGAGTCAGCTCAGTGCCTGCGTCCAACAATCTTGGTGGACCTTCCCAGCAGCCCTACATTTTAGACCAGCGGGCAGCTCTACCTCAGTCGGTGGAGAGGAAAGTCGAGGAGAAAGCCCAAGAAATTGGATCTGAGCTTCCTATCTTTGTGAAAGTGATGAGCAAAGCTTTTCTTAAAGACCGTGGAAACACGAGATGTAGAATGGTGAGGCTTCATACTCTTTTATCTGCAGCCGCAAATAGGGATGAGATTCTCGGCCCATTGTTTGTAGTTTTTTGTTTTCTAATTCTGTGACGAAGATTGGCATTGGCAGTATTACATTGCGGAACTTGCACGACACACACTAGGCAAAGTTAGGAAGTAGGCAAACTGTTTTTTCCGTTGAATTAATCATCAATCTAAAATCTCAAACTTCTTTTTTTTTATAGGATTTCTGCAAGGACTATGCCTGTTGAACAGCTTTTCTCTTGTGGTGCTACTATGAACAATCTAAAAATATGTGGAAATACTGGACCATATTCACTGATTAACTCTTCTCTTGTAAGTTTCCGATGTTATTACTTGGTTTTGCTATTTTGTTGCTGATTGGGATGCCTACTTCCATGTTGCTTATTCATCTTGGAGCAGGGCATGCTTTTACATTCAAAATGTTGTGAGGAGCCTGCAGTAAGTAGATGCCTGAACCGCTAAAGGTAAGCAGATGCGTTCAGGTCAGCCTGAAACAAAGAGAAGGGTTTCTGAAACTTGGACGCAGATGTAAATAGTGGGCAAGCATAGCTTAGGAAAACACAAGGAAAAAGCTGTGTGCATTGTCATCGGATAACTTCAAGTTTTTTCCTTCTTATAAGCGAAATTAATCGTCTCACGAACAGACAGAAATCGATCAGACTATGAACAGTAAAAACTATGACGATATGATAGAGTAATGACAACCTTAACATGAAAAACTCTTTTAGCAACCAGTTAAACACTACAAAATTCTCCGCAATAAATATACAAAAACAGAGGAACTCAAAACGGCAAACGAAATGTTCCCTCGGGAAAGGAAAGATATTACACTGTCGACACGAGAAACCCAGCATCACCCATCTCTTCATTCTTCTCTGAACCTGCACCACACTTATCTGCACTGTCGTCCTTGCCGCTCTTCTCAGGATGTACATCACCACTGCCCATGTCACTTCAGTGAAATCAAAAGCTGATGGAACATCCATCTGAAGGCAAATCCACTTCTCCTCTTTTATGAATTATCCCTTGACAAGAAGCACATTTGTCTATTTATTTATTTTTCCTCCAAAGTAACAATCGGTTTCGTGAAGCTTGCGATTCTCATTGAGAAGGGGAAAGATAGTGCGAGCGACCAACAATTACAAAGGTTTACATTATTAGCAGCACCCGCCAACCGCGAGGTTAAGAAAAATGCAGCCATCCTCATCAACCAACCTACGACCACAACTGACATGAAACTCCCCTTGCCCAGCCTTTGGCTATTTGGAGTTTTATTACTTAAAAAGTTTTACGTATTACAACCGGACTCTGCATAAGTAGAATGCATACATCCGTCACAAGTTCAGTAGCACGAACTTAAAATAAGACAAATTACATATCATAACTACAAATTGTAAAAACGCATAAGTTGATGGAGAGCTGATATGAATGCTTACGAGGTTGTATTATAGGAGCAAACGAGGCCGAGCACCTAATCCACAAGCCTTGTTCTAGAGCCCTCTCGTCCGCCACTTTCGATCCAGGGAAGCAATCGAGCCACGAAGCAATGGCGGCGGCGAACCCTGATGGCAGTGGCAGGCGGTCAACGGGCAAATCTCATGTGGGAGAGGAGTCTCTGACCGTGACATACTCGCGTCGGCTACGGCGGATCACAAACCCTATGTTCCGCGGCTCGGAGGCGCTGTTGTCGCCGTCGGTGCTTGGTGGGGGCGATCAAGGGGGTTCCGGTGAGGTTCCTTCCCGCCCGAAGCCAACTAACGATGGTGCCATAGTGCCGCTGCGCCGTCGGGATACTGTGTTCATTGAGGAGATACTCGAGGAGGATGAAGGCAATTGGGATGACGACCATGACCTGGAGGAAGAAGGAGGATTGCAGGGGGGTCCTGAAGGGAAGATTAGTGGCGTGGTGGACATGGAGGATGATGCGTATCTTGAGGAGGAAGAGGAGGAAATCCAGCAATCAACATGGCAACTGCTGGCAAGGTACTATGCACAACATAAACCAAGTGCGTCTGCTATGTTTGAGTATTTTGAAGATGTTTGGCACCTCCGGACTGGGGTGAAGTACAAGGAGTTGCAGAAGAATTACTGCATGATCACCTTGTTCTCACAAGGCGATTTTGATTTCGTGAGGCGGGGAGGGCCCTGGATTTTCAACCAGAATGCACTGCTGGTTAAGGTACTCGATAATAAGGCGAGACCATCGGAAACCATCCTGGATGCGGTGCATGTCTGGGTCAGAATATACGACGTTCCATGGGGGAAGCAGAATGAGGAGACAGGCTTGAGATGGGGCAATCAGTTAGGCAGGGCGATGGAGGTAGATGTGCCGGATGATGAGGTGGACAAAAATGAGTTCTTGCGTGTTAGAGTGGAGCTGCCGTATGAGCGCCGACTGCAGACCCAAATTACCATTGGAGTTCGTGGGAAACCAGGAGCTGCCAAGACCTATAAGCTGAAGTATGAGAGGGTGTCGTACTACTGTGATCATTGTGGGTTTATGGGCCATAAGAAGGACGTTTGTGAGAAAAAGAGAAGAGGTGTTCCATCCTTGGAGTATGGCGCCCACAGGCTCCGATGCTCGCCATATAAGAAATCTGAGCATAGGTCCAGGTTTGTCTCAACAGCAGGGCAGCCAGCTGCACGACGAGGTCTGAGCTTTGCTACCTTTGGTTCTGCAGACTCACGCACTTCCCAATCCTCTCATGGAAAGATATCAATACGCACTGATAGAGTGCCGGGGCAACGTTATGTTGTTCCAGAGTAGGTCGATACACATGATGGTTTTGAGGAGCATGATGGGCCAATCCTTGAGGAAGTCGAGCAGGATCTGTCTGAACGGGTGCGCGCCCTAAAGATGCACTTGGCACACCAAGAACCTGAATGCAGCAAGGCTCAGGCTGCACGTTTTGAAGCTGAACAGGGGAAGCAAGCTGTACCGAAGGAGAAGAGAGGGAAGAGGACGGTGAGGAAACCAGGGGCCAAATCTGTAGGCATGAACCAGGAAACCCCAGGCTCATCCGACATGATCTCTGCACTGAAAGGGCTTAGTACCATGGCTGTCTCTTTTGGTGGTTCTGAGGAGTCAGTGGGTTGCACCGGTGGTCACACAACTCGTCGTCGATGTGCACTTAAGTCACACATCTGGATAACTGAATTTTTTGGTCACACAACTCGTCATCTGGTGCACTTAAGTCACTGGCCCCACCTGTCAGTCCGTTTTCCGTTGAAGTTGATGCTGACTGGACACGTAATTTTGCAAAAAACCCCCTGTACTTTTGAACATTTGCAAAAACCCCCCTGTATTTTTGGACATTTCAAAAATTCAGGGGTTTTTTGCAAAAATACAGGGGGGTTTTTGCAAATGTTCAAAAATACAGGGGGGTTTTTGCAAAATTACGACTGGACACGTAATTTTGCAAAAAACCCCCTGTACTTTTGAACATTTGCAAAAACCCCCCTGTATTTTTGGACATTTCAAAAATTCAGGGGTTTTTGCAAAAATACAGGGGGGTTTTTGCAAATGTTCAAAAGTACAGGGGGGTTTTTGCAAAATTACGTGTCCAGTCAGCATCAACTTCAACGGAAAACGGACTGACAGGTGGGGCCAGTGACTTAAGTGCACATCCAGGACGAGTTGTGTGACCAAAAAATTCAGTTATCCAGATGTGTGACTTAAGTGCACATCGACGACGAGTTGTGTGACCGCTGGTGCTATTAACTCATAGAAAAGACTCCTAGGAAACGTACGGCTACAGAGAAGGACAATCAACCTCACATTCAGGATGAGCACAATCTGACCATGGTTCTGTATGAGAAGGAACCAAAGGGGAGGAAGCAGAAGCGTGGTAAGACTCAACTCAGGGAGAGTGTGAATCATGTTGAGGATATACTGATGGAGGAGCAGGAAGATCTGGAAGCGACCAGCCAAGGGGCTGCCGGCAAGCTGACGGGGCCGAGTGTGGCGCCCCGTCAGCAGCAATGAATTGCTTGAGTTTCAACTGTCGGGGAGCTGGAAACGTCCCGACAGTTGGTGAGATAGTTCAGGTTTCCAAGACCTTAAATCTTCGTTTAGTTTTTTTGTGTGAGACTAGACAACATAAAGATAGGATGCGTCGTTTATGTTTTCGTTTAGGTCTTAAAGGTTATGCTGGTGTGAGTAGTGATGGTCTTAGTGGTGGCTTAGCCCTTTTCTAGCATGAGAGTTTATCTGTAGAAGTTCAATCAAGTAATGAAAGGTTTATTGATGCGTATATTCGTGATTCCCCAAATGCACCTCAATGGCGCCTAACCTGTATTTATGGGGAACCCCGTACTGAAAATCGACAGCATATGTGGGATGCGCTGAAATCTCTGAAATCGACCTCTGATTTGCCTTGGCTAGTCATGGGGATTTTAATGAAGCCCTGTGGCAGCATGAGCACCTCTCCTGTACCCCACAGTCGGAAAACCAGATGGCAGCGTTTAGGGAAGCTCTTGCTGTTTGTAACTTGCATGATTTGGGTTTTGCAGGGGTCCCGTACACATATGATAATAAAAGGAGCGGTAATGCCAATGTCCGGGTGCGACTGGACCGTGTTGTTGCCACAGCAGAGTGGCGAGACATCTACGGGGATACGCAAGTGGAGCACGTTGTATCACCTGTTTCTGATCATTGTATGCTTCTTGTCCGTCTTAAGCAGGAAATCCGAGATACAAGAAGACCACCCAGAAGACACTATGAGGTATGGTGGGAGAGGGAGGCGGAGCTGCCAGAGCTGATTGCTACAGCCTGGGAAAATGCTGGCCCAAAAGATGATCTAGGTGATGTGCGTGGTTGCCTGGGACGAGTCATGCAGGTTCTCCAAAACTGGAGCAGAAAGAAATTTGGGAACATCCTTAAAGAGCTTGAAAAGTGCAGAAAGAATATGGAGGAACTAATCCAGAACAATGCTGATCGGGATGCTATTCGCCGTGTCTCTGATCATATGAATGAGCTACTATATCGTGAGGAAATGTTATGGATGCAGAGGTCTAGAATAAACTGGCTCAAGGAGGGGGATCGGAATACCAAATACTTCCACCAGAAAGCTGTTTGGCGTGCACGTAAAAATAAGATAAAAAGGCTGCGTGATGAGAATGGAGTTTGGAAGGAGGTGCCTCCAGATATGGAGAGAATGGCTACAGATTACTTCAAAGAGTTATTCAAACGTGACCCTAATCTTAACCATGAAGCTTTGGTTAATCTTTTTCACGAAAAGGCTACGGGGGATATGAATGATAAACTGTGCCAGGAGTTTTCGGAAGAGGAGATCAGTGATGCCCTCTTTCAAATTGGACCACTCAAAGCACCCGGAATTGACGGATTCCCTGCTCGGTTCTACCAACGCAATTGGGAAGTTTTAAAGGCTGAAGTTATCAATGCTGTCAAGCTTTTCTTCCTCACTGGAAATATGCCTGATGGGGTAAATGATACAGCCATTGTCTTAATTCCTAAAGTTGATCAAGCTGAAACACTCAAAGATTTCAGACCTATTAGCCTCTGCTCGGTGCTGTACAAAATCATTGCTAAGTGTTTGGTGAATCGTCTGCGGCCAATCCTGGGTGAGATCATCTCAATCAACCAAAGTGCATTCGTCCCCGGTCGTCTTATCACTGACAATGCTCTGGTTGCTTTCGAGTGTCTTCATTATATAGAGAATGACTCTAATCCAAGTAATAATTATTGTGCTTACAAGTTGGACCTGTCCAAGGCTTATGACAGGGTGGATTGGAATTTCCTTCGGAACGCGATGCAAAGGTTGGGCCCGGAGGCCGGGAAGACGGCCCGGAGGCCGGAAGGAGCCGACGTACTTTTAAAACGCACATTATTTGTCGAATTTCATTTAAAAAATGTATTATTTAAAAACAATAGCGGGAGTCATGGCGTGCGACAGCCGGGAAGACGGCCCGGAGGCCGGAAGGAGCCGACGTACAGCCAGATCCCGCGTCCAGCGACCTTCGGCGAGGCGCGTCCGACCAGATCCAGCGAGTTTCAATATCTGGCCATATAGGAGCACCGGTGGCCTTCGAATCCAGTCATGTGGGTGGCGGATCCAAGATCTCTGTCTCTTAATCTAGGGTTCTTGTTTTTTGTTTGTAAATGCACGTTCAAAGTTTTTGTAAAAGCAAGTTAAAAACAAATAACAAATCTCAATGAGGAGTTTCAAGCAGATAAATGTTTAAAGTTGGAGGGTTAACTGCAAAGTTGAGAACTTGCCTGTGGCAAGATGGCTAGGAGGGTGGTTGTACCCCCAGCCCACCAGAGTTCAAACACCAGGTTTGACGCTGGTGTTTCTTATTTAGGCGGAATATTCTTCAGTGGGAGGCGACGTTCCCGTCGACAGCGAGGCGCCCGTGGTGACTTCGTCAATCTCAAGAACGACCCGCCGGCTCAGTATTTCGTAGGTGCTCATAGGGGTAGGGTGTACGTGTGTGCGTTCATAGGGGTGAGTGTATGCGCGTGTATGTGGTCATCTGTGTTGTACTGTGTTTCGCAAAAAAAAACTGCAAAGTTTGCTGCACGGATCTTGATAAAATGAATGGTCTGGATGGGGACATCCATCTAAATGTGGTTGTGCATTTTCGGCCTGGTACCACCACTCCACCAGGAACCAATACCACAAAACCAGGACCGCCCTGGTCAACTCCCACCACAGAGCATAGGGTACTCTTTTCCTTTTTGAGTTTGAGCATAGGGTACTTGTGTCAGCAGGCAGAAGGCATGACCCTTGTTTTTCATGTCTATATAAGCCTTTCCTCATAGAAAGAACCAAAGCCCCTAGGCGATCTTAAATTCTTCGACAACATCGTCTTTTCTATGCACAAGCTTTAGACATGCCCAGTGACATGAGATTAGACTGAGCAACTGAAGGCCAACCTTTGCAATCACTGCATCCAGCTGCTCTTGCCAGAGTTGTAAATCCTGCAATGACGTCACCGTTGGCGACATAGACCAAGTGCTGAAAATTTGCACCGAAAGTTGACACATTGGTCCTTGCCGCTGAGATCGTGCATTGTTCCAGTTTCATCAGGTAACTAGTGTACTAGCTTATGGGTTCTGAATGTTGAACACCGGAGAAGTGGCTCCCTATCTGGAGAACAGCCTCCCAAGATGCAAGCATAAAGTTGTATAATCAGGCATCGTAGCATTTTTAGCTCTTAACAAATCCAGAAAATTAACCACTTTGCTTGATTCCCAAAGTACTCTTCAGAGAAAAGCTCATGTTCGCAAATATCTGTCAGACTACAGCCTATGTTTCTGCCCTAAATCACCCAAAATCGTGGTTTATCTCCCGCTCTACAGAATATCTCAAGTACTACCTCGGATACTCCACAATCACTTTAGACTCCTTCGTGTCTTGCAACAGAAACTAAAGCTTTGGTTTCATAACGAGGTCAATGCCAATATATTCTTGTCCATGCACGATTGCATGCATGTGCGTCTACGAAATGTAAGGGCCATATGCAAAAGCCAAATGGACCCCCAAAACACCATTTCTCTAGGGATTTAGCTCCCCTTTCCTATTTGAATTTCTCTAAACAGTCTTTTAACCCGTTTTATAATAAAATCCAAGGGCGGCATCGATACCAAGTAATGAGGGACCCTCTTAGAAAGGGGACTAAATATATAACGAAAACAAACAGGAAAACTGAGAATAATGAGGGACCCACTTATAAAGCGGATTAAATATAAAACGAAAACAAACAGGAAAACTGAATTTGCCACTCGAGACACTGGGGTGAGACTCAGTGACATTGGAACTTCACGACGACGCCTCCAAGAGGGTGACGACCCAGTGCGGTCGCCACGGTCGAACCGAAACGGTCATGGTTTTCATCCAGAGCCCTAATATGGAGAAGATACCTACATGGAGGTTACAACACCTGCGGGCATGTCGCCGTTGGAGCCGAAGCGCTGAGATTTTTCTCGCAAAAACCTTCGAACCACTACCAGTAACTCGGACCCGCAATTTTCCCGAGTCAAGCCTCTAGATAACGATCTAGGAGCTGCCTTTGCCGAAGCATCGCCAACACCAAGATCCCCCACCGCTCGTTTCTTGCCATGCACATGACTGAGGAGAAAGAGCACCACCACTGCCACGTTGCTCGAGACGCCGGCTCCTCTTTGAATTTCGAGTACAAATACTGGTACTACTAGACTTCTCATTTCGGTTCGTGGCTCAGAAGAAGTGGAGTCGCACTAGTTAGTAGAACCGGACCTACCACTTTGGCCCTCGCAGCAACGGATCGGAGCCATGAATTTGGAGATATGTGTAGACTCGAGCACGCATGCAGAGCAGCAAGAGAGTGATCAATTGTTTTTGACAGAATGATCGATCCATCTTGACTCTGCTTATGGTGTACGTGCATGAATCTGAGCAGTCGTTCGGTTGGTCACTTGGTCTGTCTGTGGGCTAATGAGCTTTATAACAAATATTCAGGAAGCAAGACATTTACTTTGGGCGATTCAACAGCCATTTTATGGGGACGATTTATATATCGCTTTAGTTCAGTCCATAACGCTTCCGCCGCCAAAAGCTCGAAATAGGCTTTCGCCCCACTTTGTTGATAAAGCTTAACGGCCAAACCAATACAATGTGACGAGGAGACCCTCTAACAATAGCAGATCAAAAATAAACGAGCCAAACTTGACACCGATGGCAACTGTTAGACATAGCTAGGGTTGGGGAATAGTGCACGATACCCTTGATGGGTTCGGCTCTCATGTATTTATATGAGTACATGGTACAGGTTACAAGTATTTGTATACAACACGTACAACACAGAAGCTACTATATACGTAATCTAACACCCTCCCTCAATCTTAACTATGTCCTGAAGTAGTAAGAAGATTAAGATTGCGTCGACACCCTTCAAAAGAAGGTAAGGGCAAGGGCTTAATCAGCAAGCTTATCCTTAGAAGAAACAAACTTGATCTGAAGAAGCTTCTGTGCAACACGTTCTCTCACAAAATGATAGTCAACTTCGATGTGCTTTGTTCGGGCATGAAATACTGGGTTTGATGAAACATATGTAGCACCGATGTTATCACACCAAAGGACGGGAGGCTGAGCTTGAGAGATCTTCAACTCTCTAAGTAAGGACTGCACCCAGATGATCTCAGCTGTGGCATTGGCAACTGCTTTATACTCAGCTTCACTACTACTCCGAGACACTGTAGCCTGCTTTCGAGCTTGCCAGGCGATCAAGTTAGGACCAAAGAACACTGCATATCCCCCCGTGGATCGCCGATCATCAGGACTACCAGCCCAATCGGCATCAGAAAGAAAAGGCCGAGAGCATGCCAGAAGGTGCAGGCTGTAGATGCAGACCATATGAAGCAGTGTGACGAACATAGCGCAAAATGCGCTTAACAACTGACCTATGAGGATCACGTGGCGCATGAAGATACTGACACACACGATTAACTGCAAATGAGATATCTGGTCTAGTAATAAGCAGGTACTGCAGACCACCAACAATGCTACGGTACTCAGTGGCATCATCAGAAGAGACCAAACCTCCATCAAGAGCTGACAATTTGCCAGTGGCAGACATGGGAGTAGTAGCCGGCTTGCATTGCAGCATACCTGCACGGCGTAACAAATCCTGAGAGTACTTCTGCTGAGTGAGAGTCAAACCACTGTCAGAATGAGTAACCTCAATGCCCAAAAAATAATACAGTTTACACAGATCCTTGATAGCAAAATCACCACCCAGAGAGACAACTAGCCGATCAGCAGCACTGGTCGAAGAACTGATAAGGATGATATCATCAACATAAACCAGAAGATACATAGTCACCTTAGGTCGCTGAAGAATAAACAGGGACGTGTCAGCTGTAGAAGGCGCAAACCCATGCACACGAAGAGCAGCGCCAAGCCGTGCATGCCATGCACGAGGAGCCTGCTTGAGACCATATAGTGCCTTCACAAGACGACACAGATGATGTGGCTGAGCAGGATCAACAAAACCTGGTGGCTGACGCATATACACCTCTTCCTCCAGAACTCCATGGAGAAAAGCATTCTGAACATCCAGCTGACGAAGTGACCAGCCTCGAGTAACAGCCAGTGAAAGTAGAAGGCGAATAGTGGTGGGCTTAACAACCGGACTAAATGTATCCTCATAATCAAGACCATACCGTTGTTTGAAGCCTTTAGCAACTAATCATGCCTTGTACCTTTCAATCGAGCCATCAGCATGCTTCTTTACCTTGAACACCCATTTGGAGTCAATAATGTTGACACCAGACGGAGGCGAGACCAGGCGCCAAGTATTATTTTTCTGAAGAGCCTGAATCTCCTGCTCCATAGCAGTCCGCCAATGAGGAACATCAAGCACTGCTTGAAAATGTCGCGGTTCAGCAGTAGGGTCAAACTTAATATGAGCAACACAGGACGCAAGCCATGCGACGGTGCCATCCTTGCGGTCAAGAGGGCGAAAAATGCCGCTCTGACTGCGCGTATGAGGATGCATGATAACAGGTGCAGGTGGCGGAGAAGCTGTCGATGCAGAGGAGCCGACGTCGGGCGACGCACACGGCGAAGGTGTACTCGCAGGCGAGACGTTCGGCTCTGCATGCGATGACGCTGAGCCAGGGGTGGCCGCATGTGGCGATGTTGGGCCCGGGGTGACCGCCGGTGACATAGTCAACGAAGGCGGCCCACGCGGAGAGGGCTCACACGGAGCGGAGCGCGCAGAAGCCTCTGGCCCGGACGAAGTTGGGCCCAGCTGTGGAGTGGGCGAGCGTGGAGAAGCTGCATGGCGAGGCGAGGCTGTGCCCATGCGTGGAGAGGGCGCACGCGCAGCTGGGCCAATCGAGGCTGGCTCTTCTGATCGACTTGCATGCGGCATGCACTCACGATCAACGTCAGGTGTAGTAGCGAAAGTAGGGGCAGCTGGCACCACAACATCATCAAGAATTTCAAGTCGAGCACCCCGTCCAGTTCCTGCACCATGGTTAGGCAACAACATAGGCGAATATGCACAATCTACAAATTGATAAGGCAAAACTGGAAAAGAGTGCAACGACGTAGCAGTGGTGTCGGTAGGTGGTGGTAGTGCGGAAAACGGGAAAACAGTCTCATCAAACACGACATCACGGGATATGTAAACACGATTCGATGGAACGTGGAGACACTTGTAACCCTTGTGAAGAGAACTATACCCGAGGAACACACATTTTTTAGAGCGATACTCAAGTTTGTGACTATTGTACGGACGAAGATGTGGCCAACAAGCACAACCAAACACTTTGAGAAAGGAGTAATCTGGTGTTTCATGAAGCAAAACTTCAAGTGGGGATTTCATATGAAGGAGTCGTGTGGGAAGCCTGTTTGTGAGAAAACAAGCGGTAACAAAAGCATCACTCCAAAAACGAAAGGGTACAGAGGCATGTGCAAGCAGTGTTAAGCCAGTTTCAACTATGTGGCGGTGCTTGCGTTCAGCAGCACCGTTCTGCTGATGTGTATGAGGACAAGACACATGATGCGAGATACCAAGCTTCTGAAAGTAGGTATTAAGATTGCGATATTCACCTCCCCAATCAGATTGAACATTGATAGTTTTGTGATTAAGTAAACGCTCAACATGTGCTTGAAATTGTAGAAAAACATGGAACACATCAGATTTGCGCTTAATAAGATAAAGCCATGTAAAGCGACTAAACGCATCAAAGAAACTGAAATAATAGTTGTGACCACTAACAGAAGTTTGAGCATGACCCCACACATCCGAAAACACAAGTTCAAGAGGAGCTTTGACAACATGACTCGATACATAAAACGGTAATTGATGACTCTTTCCTTGCTGACAAGTATCACAAACTAAAAACTCCTTATTACTTGACTCAACGGGCCACTCATGGTGATGGAGCACATGGCGCACTATGGGAGTGGCCGGGTGACCCAAACGAGAGTGCCACTGTGACGAAGACACACGAACAACACTGAAAACTTGGGAGATGGATGGCACATCAAGAGCATATAGACCATGGCGAGCTCGACCTCTAAGAAGACGTCCCTCGTGTCCCGGTCCTTAACAAAAAATGGAAAGGATGAAACTCAACAAACACATTGTTGTCACGAGTAAATTTAGGAACGGAGAGCAAACTACGAGTAACGGACGGAAGCTAGGGTTGGGGAATAGTGCACGATACCCTTGATGGGTTCGGCTCTCATGTATTTATATGAGTACAGGGTACAAGTATTTGTATACAACACGTACAACACAGAAGCTACTATATACGTAATCTAACAGCAACGAACAAGCTAAAGACACCGAAATCCATGACAAAGCCCTCAAGAAGGAAGCTAAAGACACCGAACGCTTCCACCGCCAAAAGCAATGCTTTATGGGTATTTTACGGGTTTTTAAACTGATTTTGTTTTTTGAAACTAGAACTGAATATTACTGAACATTTAAAAATTATTTTTTCTTCAAATCTGAACGCTTTTATAAGTATTTTAAAATATGAAAAATTCAAATCTGAATAATTTTCAATTTTGAAAGTTTTTTGAATTATGAATAAAATTTGAAACTAATTTTTTTAAATTATGAGAAATTTTCAATTTTTATTTTTGCCAAAATCTGCACAATTTTAGAAACTAACATTTTTTAAATTTGATTTTTCTTTGAATTAAACATTTTCCAAAATCATAAAAAGTGAAGAAAAAGGAGAAAAGAAAAAACAGAATGAATAAGAAGAAGAAGAAATAGAAAAGAAACATATAACAACAAAGAAAAAAAGGGAAAAAGGAAAAAAACATTCCGCCAAATGGGCCGACACTCCAGTGACCTCTCCAGGTGGCGGAAGCGTTCCGCGCTGCACTGAAGCAATATATAGGACTTACCTATTTTATCGCTAATCAGGGGAAAACGGAACAACTCGGGTCGCCCCTAAATCCGTGTGTACCCCTTTGTTAATGGGCCCCACAGCTCAGTGACAAATTTTCCCTTTCTCTTTTTTGCTCAACCACACATGGACTGACATACAATTTGAATTCTTGGATACATGGGATGAACACTATCTATATAGGATTTAGGGCCCCTGTGCGGTCGGCGGTCTCCCATCTCGCACACCCCTATCGATGGCCCTGCATGTGAGATAGAGTAGGCAAGCACCATATGTGGGGCGGCCACGTAGTCCACTATTTGCAAAAGAGAAAGCCTTGAAAACATGCCTTTTTTTCTAAAACGCTAGAATAAATGACAAATCCTTGCACACGGCCAAAAAAGTTGTTATGTAGTGCTGGGCTGGGCTCAAACCAAACACTCTTAGTGCAAACCTAGAGATGGATATACAAGTTATACCGAGCCCAAACCTTCTTATTGCATACAAGCATCTCATCGAGCTCACTGAAATCACTTGGTGCAGCACTGAGTATGTGATTGCTTGTTCTTCTTGATGTTTCATACTCTCTCCGTCAGCAAGGAGATGGCTTATAATTGGGTGAAAACACATAAAGGAAATATAAAAAAATACAATATTTCATAAATACAATATGAAATCTGTTTCATAAAATACATTATGAAAACATATCTAATGGTGAATCTATCGATATTGATTTGCTATTATAAATATTCATATTTATATATTGATATTTGTATTTGGTATAACATAATTTTTCTTAGCTTTCTTGCTCAATTTATACGCCACGGAGGAAGTACATTTCATCGGCACGAAGGCCGGTCTTGCGTTTCATTTGCAAGATTGGAGATATGCGGCCCAACAACTATCCGTGTAGAGAGAGACACATGGCCCACAAAGCATGCTTTTTTTTTTTGAAATTTCCACAAAGCATGCTTCTTGAGTAAAGAAGTCACTGGATTCTTTTGATAGTAGAGTATTAAAAAGAGGAATGGTAAAGAGAGGAGGACAGAAGATTCGGTCGTAACGTGGAGCTAGGTGAGATCTCTGATCCCGAGGGAGGGATTTGCGAACATGCTCGTGTCTGACGAAATGATCCGCGCGCACGCAGCTAGCTAGCTTTCCGGCGGAGTGCAACCTGACACGGTTTCCTGTCTGTTCCTTTCCAAATTCCATACATCCACGGCTGATACTACGATTCTTGGCCGCAGCTAGAGATAAGCACAACTGAAGATGCACAATTGCACATGAATATGAGATGAATTCTCTGGCTTATTGTGTCACAACGTAATCAGTCTGATCGCAACACAAATGCATATAATTTGCAGTTTTGCATGCCCATTCAAAGCACAAATGCAGACGCAGTGACGCAGATCTAGCTCTATCGGGTAGGAAACGCCCGTTTTGGACGACAACGACGGCGAATTCCAGTTCTCGCCATATATGCACAGGCAGCGAGCAAGGAGGCAATGATGGAGAACGAGATCCATGGATGGATCGACAGCGGCACGTGGATGGGGGGTTTCCTGCCCACCTACTTAAAACTGCCTCGCTTAAAACCGTCGATCGTCGATCGTCCCCACCATCATCTTCGAGCTGGGTTGAGATTCGCTGACTTTGCTCCCCCTGACTTTGCCTGACTTTGAGTCACTTACATGTGGAGCCCACCATGTGTGGGGCCCACACGTTAGTGACTCAAAATCAGCGGGAGCAAAGTCAGCGAATCTCAACCCCTTCGAGCTCCCGCTCCCGCGCACTCCATTCCCAAGCTAGCTGGCTCGGGCTGTCCTCATGTTCCAAAAGTCTCGTCCCATGTGACCCTCCGATTCCAATTCCCATCAATCTCTATCTCCATCCAAGCTGCAAGTGTAGCTCATCTAAGCAGTAGTATAAAACAAAGGTCTATGCGCGCCGGCACATTACGCAAACTAGTTAAGCTAGCACCGGCGGAGGCTAGCTAGCTCTGTTGCGCATTGCCGTGTTCTCGTCCAGCATGGCGCAGCTCCCGCCCAAGATCCCGATGGCCGCCGGCGCGCACCACTGGCCCGGGAGCGGCGTGGGCGTCGTCGACGGGCACCACCACGCGTGGGCGGACGAGTTCTCCGAGTTCGCGGCGGCGCGGCGGGGCGCGCACCGCCGATCGCTGAGCGACTCGGTGGCCTTCGTGGAGGTGGCGCCGGCGGGGGCGGGCGACTTCGACAGGCTGGACGACGACCAGCTCATGTCCATGTTCCCCGACGAGGGCGGGTCCACGGCGCCAGGGTCCGAGAACGGCAGCAGTGACAGCGACGGGGACAAGCGCCGCAAGGATCGGTACGGCGATGAGCGGAACGACGACCAGGAGGAGGAGCCGGCGCCGGGACAGGCCACGCCGACCTCGTCGACGGAGACGATCCGGGACCCCAAGAGGGTCAAGAGGTGATCTAGAGTGCCAATGCCAATGCATGGATGCAATTAATTCTTTGGTTATGGTTGCTATAGCTTGATTTTAATGTGGTTTGCAGGATTCTGGCAAATCGTCAGTCGGCTCAGAGGTCGCGGGTGAGGAAGCTGCAGTACATCTCGGAGCTAGAGCGGTGCGTCACCACGCTGCAGGTATGCATAGACGATCGACGCGTACGTCCTGGTAGCTAAATTTCTGAGCTTAACGGGTACGTCGAGCTATAGTAGATACTCAAGCATAGTTAGTTGCTCGAAATGGATCTCAATTCTCGGAAATGTGCCTCTTCTCACCCATTTCCTTGCAAGAAAGAAGCAGAGTAGGAAGCTAGTATATGCGGTGGACAAATCGATGTATACATGCTCGAGTAAATCCCGTAAATACACTGCGCACGCATACAGGCACAATTCGGCATGCAGCGCCTCTCTGGGCACTATCTAGTCAAGCATGCATGCGTATCACAAAAATGTGTCACTCGATCGTAAGGCAATTATCGCAAGACCACCGTACATATTTCTCTTCCACACAGACAAACATATTAATCGGCCGCGCTAGCTAGAGGTCGACGGATCGGCACAGGCTGGCTAGCAGCGCCTAGCACGCAAGGATCTATCTATGTCTATGGTGGTGAAGTGAAGCCATGTGGGATGTCATGCACGGCGATGTCTTTACCCGCCCGTACGGTACCTACCAACGGCCCCCGGCCCGCGATCCAAATGCACATGCTCTTGCATCTGCACGCGATGGTCCCTCGACTCGACCGGCCGGCCCGCTCGGTGGATCAGATCAACTTCCATCTCCATGGCTGCACTAGTTGTACGGCACATGCAGATGCAGGCGCCTTCCTGCCCGATCCTCGCTAGCTAGCGACACATCTGATCGTTGTCTTAAGCAATGATGCAGTATTAATACTTTTTTTTTTGAAAGGAAGGGCCGAGGCCCCAATTTTCAAATTTTATTATGCAGTATTAATACTGGTAGCATTTAACTATTGTCCACTTGTGCTGCCAAGGGTATTAGAAACCGCGACTTTTACTCCTGCCCTCGTGGGTGCACATGGAGATGGAGATGTGTAGTTAAATGTTTCTTCAGACAGGATGTTATTAGCTAGCTAGGCAGCCAGGAATTAATCTGACAAGTCCTCGGTCAAAACTTAATTAACCGTGGCATCAGGCTTAGTTAATATGTTCATCATGCATACTCCTATGCTTACTGAATGCATGAGTCTGACGACATGTTTCTATGGTCGATTTGCAGAACGAGGTGTCCGTGCTGTCTCCCCGGGTGGCGTTCCTGGACCAGCAGCGGACCATCCTCACCGTAGGCAACAGCCACCTCAAGCAGCGGATCGCAGCTCTAGCGCAGGACAAGATCTTCAAGGACGCGCATCAGGAGGCGTTGAAGCACTGGCGGACCTAGAGGGTGGGCCGGGTGGGCCATGGCCCACCCAGAAACCTGGAAACATTTTTTTACTACCCCTCATATTGCATGTAGAGTCCACAATCCAGAAAGGAACAAACGCCTTGCTATTCTCTGTTGAGTCGTTCGCCATGGACGAAATCCACCGTCGCCGGACGAGTCAAGCTGAATGTTGATGCGTCGGTTAAGAGGAATGGATTTGCAGGTTCTGTTGGTGCCATCTGCAGGTCCCCGACGGGAATGTTTCTGGGGGCGTCTAGTGTCACTTCCGCTGGGCTTTCAAATCCTGCAATTCTTGAAGCGCTAGCCTGCCGGGAGGCGCTTGCTTTGGCACTTGATTGGAGGTACGTACAACACAGTCATGAAGGAGATCAAGTGGAGGTCGGCTCGGTTCAACAAAGCAACCTTCAGACATGAAAACAGAAGCTCCAACATATGGAAGCTCACAGACTCGCTTGGTTCTCTTCCTCCTTAGAACCTGGTCGTGGTGTTTGGTTGCTACAACCGCCTGATGGCCTATGTATCCCAATGTCTGTTATTGATTAATAAAGCGAGCTGCTCTCAAAAAAAGGACACAACCGAACAGGCAAACAGCCCAACTGAATATAATATAATCCCCAAGTGGCTCACTATGTGTCTATGCATTGTGTCTAGAATTAACAATTTCTTCTCATCATTACCAGCCAATATTCATTATGGACTGATTATATATGTAGTTTATATTGTTCTTTCGTAATTGTAGAGTTAATTATGATTGCGTCTCTTTTCCAGAAACATAAAGCAAAGAAGATGTCACCACCATTGGTGGTAGAGGATGAATACACCGAAAACAATCCGAAATTGTTGACGTGTAGTGATTCCGCACATATGATTCGATCCGATTTTGAGAGTGAGAGTGAGACTGAAATGGAAGACGCAAGTAAAACCACCACGCGAATTTTTACTGGGATCACGCACATTTTCTATTGAACTACAATGTGGGAATCAGTTTTCTATTTATGTTGTCTGTTTGGTAACTTTTAATCGTGATTTTTTTTGGAGTGTGCCCACCCTCCAACTTTTTCCTGCGTCCGCCACTGCGTTGAAGGAGGAAATCGAGAGGCTCCGGCAGGTGTACCAGCAGCAGAACCTCAGGATGTCGTCCGGCGCGGCGGCGGCCGACCAACATGCCCACGCCCACGGCGGGCCGCCTCCCGTGCGCGCTGAGAAGGAGCTCATGAGCTGATCCAACATTTGCATGCATGTCCTTCTGTTCTGTGCAGTCCGTCCGCCACTCGGGCCTCCGACTTATCATTGACCTGGGTGGGAGGAAACATGCCATCTTGCGTGCTCGAAACTGTGGATGCTTTCTTGATTTTCTTTCCCTCTTCTTCTTCTTCTTCTTACTCCTCATTGACCTGTGTATCATTCTTTGCATGCATGTCGATTTCAGTTTTGGTTTCTTACTGTTGGAATGGAAAGTTGTGAACAAAAACTCAAGTTGTAAATTCTGTTGTAGCACGGCCTCTTGTGTACGTAGATTGTTTCAGTTCAGTTCATAGGGAGATCCACCTTTAAGGTAACTTTTTGGAAGCTCGTATAAGCACAACTCTTGCTTTCTATCCTCGTGCTGATCTAGCAGACTTGGTGTCTGCAGTCTTCTGAATCCTGCATTACGATAGTATATGTCTCTCTGTCAAGAGGGTTTACGCTTCTTATGGTATTATTATCCTTTTGTAATAAAAATAATACCTCGTACAGCCTCTGTCCACGAGTAAGTGCACTTCTAGCGTTTGGTAAGTCAAACTTATTAATACTAGCAGTCTAGCACCATGCCCGCGGGTTGCAGCGAAGAGCAAAAATTGTTGACTTGAGAATAGTAAATAACACATCAGCAGCAGTATGCTTGCACAAATGTCGCTAATATTCGATTCATCTATGAGAAATGGTTAAGTTCTGCATGAACATGTGTTAGATCTGCCGTGGATAGGTCAACGAGCTCATTGGTTGTAGCGAAGAAGATGCAAAATAATAAGAGAAATAAATTTTTATTTCTATCAAACCTTTCCACTATCAAACAAGCATCAACACATATTTAGATCTTATTTTCCGGTGGCCCAATAGCAAATTATCCTGTCATATGCCTATTATCCACACCTCCTTGAATCCGAATGGCACATATAGTTACAGTGAATGGCATCCAACCATGGCAATCATGTTTATTTAAACGCAACTCGTTGTGATTTCATCTTCTTACTGAAGGACCTCAACAGAATCACCGGAGAGGCGGAGATAAGGGTCGAATTGTGGTCAATAAGACAAACAAAATGACAGAAAAACACACAAAATTTAGTATCATTCATTCGATTATAGTTTCACAATGTGTGTAATACTGTACCTAATCTCTAGGGTACATTGCCCTTACCCAAATACATATGATAGGGTCAGTCCCACCAGTACCGTCGCATCCATACTTAGAATCACCTTGCAATAACAAACATTAATTAGAAGAAAAAGGAAATCGTAGTCTGATTATGAAAATACGAATAGCCTCAGACCACCCTAGTCAAGTGCGGAGATACTAGCAGGTTCAAACAATCAAGTGTCTGTTCAGCAACCAATACAGATAATCACGGGCTAAGATCTCCTAAACTTACAGAAAACACCAAGTATTCGGCGAGATAAAATTGTAAGATTAGAAGTACTAGCAAAATGCCCGTGCGTTGCAACAGGCGTAAAATAAATTAATATTGTGTTTATTAATTTTGCTTTGAATCAACTCAATGTCCTTCCTATACTGAGCTACAAATACACTGCATTCTCTCCTCCATCTTGCAACCAACACTTCCCATTCCACGTACCAACCAGCGATGTCTTGTTCTGGTGCTCACCCGTTGATGCTCTCCCTTGCTCTTCTCCCCTGCATGGATTGATTTTTCGTGCCGGCGGCGATGACAACGATAAAGAACTCCAATCACTGTCACCCATATAGCGAGGAGCAGATAATTAGGGACAAGCAGAAACAACAGAATTCTCAGCGACAAGCAGCAGTAATTCTCTCAGAACAAACAACAGCAGACAACAATAGCAGCAGATAATTACTGCTTAGCTCATGTTGTGCAATCACACACACCACTCGCAACCAGCAACAGCCGCAAAGCACATTGAGCCGCACCAATCTTTCCGTCTCATCTCTCTCACTAATCTATTTCTTCTTACTGATAAGTTTTGATACACCAGTGGGTAATGCCCATCTCAAACATTTAGCCTACAGTTAAAAATAAGTAATGGAAACTTGATGCCTTTAACCAAGAATATCCTGGGAGGATGGGAGTCCAATTGGCTTCGTTCAGCATATAAAATTATTTGTTTAGCAACATAATGCAAGCAAATGTATAGCACATTGGTGAAATATGAACAATAAAATAGAAGATCAAACCTGAAGTGCAGCTTTTTGTGGAACAATATTTGATATCAATTAGTGAACCTTGAAACATGCCATGTTCTTTTGCCTCCATGACAAACATATGTGAAAAAGTCTTGATCTGTTAAGGCCATGTCATGGCTTGTGAGCATCACATTAGATGGTAATTCCTATTTGCATTGATGAATAAATAAAGTACAATAAAATCTGATTCTAGCAAACATGCCCGTGCGTTGCCACGGGCGAACAAATTTCGACCTAATCCGTAGATAATATATTACACTTTAAAATTTACACAAAAATAGATCGGCAAATCGAAAAGGTAAGGTGAACTGGAAGAACAGAGCACCCAAATCTTCTAAATAATTTCTTCATGTAGGCCGTCAAAATGACCTCACGACACACAACTATCCCTCTGAATACATTTGTTAATCTGGACAAAGCAGTTCGATTTGCCTTGTATAAAACATGTTACAAGAATCAATCAAATGGACCCAACCCATTATATCAGAAACGGAACATCAATTGTGAGCTACAGCAGTTTCCTTAAGAAACATACTTTCTTATAGCCAATTGATAACCTTATTTGCATAATCATTTGCTACATGTTCCAGTAACAGCACCATTGTGGTGAGTACGAGCTAGGCCATCAACTAAGCTATCTTTTGTGACACCTAAGTTGCTTCCCCTGTAGAAAAACTCTAGCTGTCTAGCTGATTGAAAGGTGGAAATATACTGACCGGCAGAGTAGGGGATACGATTCGTATCACACGAACCCCCAATTTCTTCCTCGTTGCCGGTCGGCAGGCTCGTGCGCAGAGTGCCGGCCGCTGCGTGGAGCTGTGCCGGAGGGCGCTTAGCATGGAGAGCCAGCTATCGGCCACGGACACGGTCACCATCTGCCGGCGACCACGAGCTCCTACCACCAGCTCCACCATGGCGCTCGCACGAAAGATCCCTACCCATCTGCCCTTGTGGAGATATTCCCTTGTTCCTACACTCCGGCACCGATTCCAGCCTGGCCATGGTGACCGGGAGAAAAGGCGGCGGAGAGACCCTTCTACACCATCTAATGTCTTATTTATTAATGCCCGTGCGTTGCTACGGACAATTCTGAAAGAAAAGTGCTGATGTCGTGGAGTTGAACAAATTGACTTGCAACCAATAGAATGTCAATATATAGTACCAATCAGGCATTCTCAGTAGTAGCATGTCCAGAAAATTCTTAAGGGGGGGTAGCGTATACCTGAATGCCCTGCACATCCAGTGTTTCACCAAATTCCCACCATCATGTATTCATGGAGAACATCACATCTCGGATAAAAAAGCGAGTACTACAACATCCTGCTGGGAGCTAAAACATAACGCTTTTGAAAAAAAGGCAAAGATGGTTCACGGTGAAGCATGGGTAATACACAAAAGAATGCGGTTCACAGTTTCAGTTCTCTGCATTTAAAAACAACACAGTTTCAGTGTGTTGTTTAGTCAGCACCGGTGTTGAATTGTCTGTTCAAATCAGCGATCAGTATATGTATATATATTCAAGATTAAGAAGGCAAGCAAACAGATTGCAATTCCAAATCAAGACAATAAAAGGGAGAAGGATGAATTCTTTCATGGTGCTACTGAATCATTCTGCCATGTAATGTATACGGACAAATATGCATTAGAAGGCTTACCCAAAAGATATCCGTGACATACAGAAATGCAGACATCTGAATCAGACAAAAATTCAGTACTGCTGTTAGTCCACAAGGTGTCCTCTTATAGACCACTGTTCACCATCGTTTTTGATGAAAAACTTGTGGCAAATCATGTAATCACCCTTCTCATATATTGAGAAGAGTTATTAGAAGCCAAAGTCTAAATGTAGATTCAATAACTGGTGGCCCAATATATTTAGCTGCAGGAAAGGTAGAAGTTTCCTAGGGCAAGATCAATATCAAACCTGACAGCTACTACTGCCGAACATCAGAAAATCATGAAAGCTCCTCAGCGGCGTGGTAAACCAACTGATACAGATGCAAAGGTCAAATCTGGTAACAAGATGCTTGGCCTGAAGCCAGGAAAATAATACTAACAAATCGTCAGGTGATGTTTTGATGTTTTGTACTGAATTTTATTACAGATAAAATCAGGTCTGGAAGTAAGAAAATTGAACTGAAACAACGATATGTCTCTTCCTCTGGGGGGTTGTCGACTGCGTCTCCGGCGCCAAATGTTTGGTGGCATGGGACCGTGTCTGCCGATCCAAGGACGAGGGTGGGCTCGGCGTTCGTGCTCTCGCCGTCCAAAACGCGTGCCTGCTCGTCAAGGTCCTGCACCGGCTGCACTCCGCCGACAACTCGTCCTGGCCAACATGGGTTTGGTCGGAGACGGGTGAGGGGTCCATCCTCGACCGCGACGCTGGTGCCGAGGGAGGCGCGCACTGGTCGGCTCTTCAGCAGCTCACGCCCCTCTACCGATCGATCACCTCGGTGGTGGTCGGGGACGGCACCCGCACCTCCTTCTGGCACGATACCTGGCTCCCTGGAGGTGCGCTGGCAAGGACACACGCCGTGCTCTTCTCGCATACAACGCACAGCGAAGCCTCCGTCGTCTCCGTCCTTGCGCGTGGCCTTGACGCCATCTTGGGGCCTCGCCTGACCCACGCCGGAGTGCGGGAACGTAACTCCGTGCTGCTGCTGCTCCGCGAGGTGCACCTCTCCGCCTCCGTCGACTCCAGGACCGTGAACAAGCTTTGTACTGGCGTCAAAGGGGCGCTGCGGACGTCCAACCTGTACAAACTCTGCCGCTTTGGTGGCGTGTCGGCCACCTACTCTGACTTCGTCTGGGGCGGCTGGACGCCGACGCGTGTGAAGTTCTTTGGGTGGCTCTTGGTTAAGTCCAGAGTGCACACGCGGGACCTCCTGCTGAAGAAGACGATCATCGCCCCGGAGGAGGCGGCCTGCCCTTGCTGCCCTCTCGCGCTGGAAAATGCAAGTCACATGGTTCTCCATTGCCCCCATGCTGCGGCTCTCTGGGCGCACGTCGGGGTCCAGGTCCCCGCTGACGCGCGCGTCGCTGACCTCCACCTTCTTCCCTGCCCCGTCGACCTCGACGCTGAAACTGGCCCAACCTTCATCCTCCTCTGCTGTTGGCACATCTGGAAAACCAGGAACGCGGCGGTGTTCCGTGAAGCCTCTCCATCGCTTCCTCCCACCCTCAAGATGTGTCGCGACGATGCGGTGCTTTGGCGCCCTCGTCTCCCGCAACGGCTGCGACCGGCGGTGGACGCCTGGCTTACCTGCCTTCGGGCTCCCCTGTGAACACTTGCCTTCGGGCCCCCCTCCCCCGCTCTTGTACAATTGTAACACAAAACTCATCTAGGGTCTGCCCTATTTTTTGAAATATATATTCAGGTGGGGACTTTGCTCCCCCCGTTGAAAATTCAAAAAAAAAATGTCTCTTTCTAAAAGAGTCGAGTCCAAGTGAAGCTTATCTCCACCAACTCTACCGTTCTTGTTGTAGAGCGAGGAATACAGGCAGGATGATTTAAAAAGAGCTAGCGTCCCTGCCAGCCAGCACGTGATGGAGCCGCCGAGCTCCTACAAGGCAGTCCAACGGACCTGGAACTCGTACGCCCGACACTGACCTGGTCGTCTCCGTGGCGCCATGTCGAAATTGAGGAGCCTTGCGAGAGTTTACAGGAGAGGCGGCGGCCGTGCACTTGTGGACTGGAGCGGCGGCCGTGCGCTTGGTCAGGGTGATGCCACTGGTGAACTGAACAAGGGCGGCGTGAGGGCGAAAGCCGCCGGTGTCCCGGTCTAGGGAGGGGCGCGGGGAAGTTCGTATTAGGGAATGGGCGTGCTTTCCAGGGAAGGGGAGGGGAGGGCGGCGCTCGCTGGTGGAGCGGGAAGAAGTGGAGGCTAGGATGGCACCTGCTGTTGGAGAAGGATGAGGCAGGGGACGGGAGGGGAATTCTCGATCGAAAGGGTCAGGTGGTCCGTTGACCGCTTCCTACCTGTCTAAAACGAAGCGTTATTTTCCTCAAGCCATATTATCTATATCTATACTACTATTAAAAGAGCAAACTTGTGTTGTGCTGTGTTGATACATTAAATCTGAGCCGTTCTTGTTGATCAACGATCCAAATCAAATCCCGAAACGTTATGTTCCTTTTTTGCGAAGCGTGCTCCCGCGACGCACCTCTCTCGCCCTCTACGACGCGGCGGTTGACCCGGCCTGCGTTTTGCACCTTAGCCCTGGCAGCCCCGCATCCGGCAGCCGTCCCCATCTCCGCCGCCGCCGGATCCTGCTGCTCCGGCCCCAACCTCCACCCCTACCCCACAACAGGCGCTTGCCCACTTCCTGTCGCCGGCCGCTGATCCGGCCACCAGGGCCTCGCCAGCGCCAGGTCCAGCGCCGGTTCTGAATCGCCAGGGGCGCCCCACGCCAAGCCGCACCCCGAGATCCTCCGTGTTCCGTTCCGTGATCTCCCTGCACGTCGCTGGTTACGGATCCCTCTGCGCCCTGAGCTACCCGTCCTCTCCTGCGGCAGAGCACCCGGCTGCAGCATCCTTCGAGGCCGCAGGCTGCCGCAATCCCGGAGCTTACCGCCGCGGTTGGCGCACGCTGGAGCTGTCCACTGCTAGCCGTCCATGAATACAGCTGCCGGATTCGAGCGGACAACGACGCGCGACTTTGGGCACTCGGGTGCCACGGGAGGTCTATGTCGTGCATGGCTCTGATCTTAAGATAGCGTGCTCAGAGCAGGAATAGCTGGGACACTGATCGATTTCTTTGGCTTTGTGGTCATGAGAAGCAATGAGATGAGAAGAACAATCTTCCTCATTAAGCAAATAATTTCTTATACCACAAGCAGCTTGATTCTCAGACACTATATCATGGGCATCAGCAAGTAGTCCTGACTTACCTGAAGATTGAAGTACGAGTTTAAACCAAAGAATGCAGTTTCCAGGCCACAAGGTAAAAACTCAGATATTCAAGCGTTTATACTGATCTGAATCTTCTCCTGAATTGCTTGCTGAAGTTTTTCGGGAGATGCAGTGACCTGAAGTACTACTGCCACGAGTAGTTGCCATGTAATGTTAGTAAGCCAAGGTGTTGTATCAAATGCTAGAGTACCACTTATTAATCCTATCTATTTGACAGTTCCTAGCTGGAAGAGGGCATTCTCGCCTGGTTTAGATGACGATTCTATTCAAAGGTGCGAAAAACTTCAGTTTTTTTTACTCAATTGTTTTCTTTTCCTTTTGTTTCAAATACAATTAGGCATTTCTTTCCCCGGAAATATTGGTTTCATAAAAAAATTCCACACTAAGTGCCAAGGACTAGGGCACGGCATGGCACTTGTGGGATTTGTTCAACACCGAAGTCATATTCCGATATACTTTGTGAGGCCGTCGAAATGCACCTGAAAAATATGTTGTTGCGGCAGTAACTGCATATTTCTACTCTTGCTTGTAAATGTGTCGATGAAAGATTATCTCAACTAATCATGTGATCAGGTGGAACCGTGGCAACCATCGGTGAGGGCAGGAAAGGGAATAAGCTGTAGCACAGGTGGGACTGCCATGCTAAAATAGAGGACATGGACTTGTGGGAGAGAAGGGTTTCCTTGAGCTATGCTTATTTAGACTATGGGAATGTCATAAAAATTTCCCGTTGCTGCAGTTCTTCCTCTCTTGCACATTGTTTCTCTGAAAGATGTTTGACCACTGAGCTAACTTGGTTCCGCTTTACGTTCTACAGATCAGACACTCTGAACTTGCTTACAGTTCGGTAATTATACAGTTCTTGGTTTCATTAGAAATGGCAGTGGGAAACATTCAGCCACCGATCTGTCTGCCTTATAAGTAAAGTTTTCTGCTTATCCTGGAACGCGTTAGGCTTTGCTTATTGTTCCAATCTGTCTGGTTCGGAGTTTAGAAACAAAATTCAGAGAAAATCACACGAGTAGGGACTTGAGCACGCAGTCCTGCAGCCTCGGATAGAACTGCTCTTGCCAAAGCTGGTAGCCATGTTTCCGTGCTGAACAAGACCCCGCCTTGTCCTGGCAAATCGGTGACAATATTCTTGAGCAGGAAAGAATTTTAAGCCCAAGACTAACCTCAAGGCAACCTATATTAGCAGAAAGTATTCCATTGTTTGTAGGGGTTAATTGTTATGATTTTTCTTATTTTTGCGGACATTTCGAAATTACATTACAACTGGAAAAAACTGTACTTGCCCCACCATATTTCTGCGGACATGTTCAAGTTACATTAGATCCTAAAAAAATGTACTTCCTCATCGTGTAACAGAGCAGTGGTGCTTTGCACAAGGGATCAATGTTCTGATGCTGCACTATGATTCTTTGTCTGTTTTGTGTCTTCAAATAATACTATATTAAAAGATAGTCGAGGGGACCCATCTGGTATTTTTTGCCATTTAGTGTTACCTCACTTGATACACTTAATTGGAGGCGACACATCTGTTATTTCAAGAATAGAGATAAATAGGTACTTGTACATAAATTGGGGTGGTATGAATTGCATTTGATTGCCTTCTTCAGGTTTGGCATTTGGGCTGGGGTATGCATTAGTTAGGATCTATTGCAACGCAGACACTCACCATTTTCTCTTGAAAACCTTTCATGTCCATACTGATCCATGTAATCATTTTATTTTCTTGCCATATGTTTGTGTTACTGTATCCATGAGTGTTCTATGACAAAATGAATCTTTGCAGTTTTCAGAGAACAAAGTGCACCAGATGATCAAATGAAAATTATTTACTGAATTTTGACAAAAATATGTTGTTGGGCAGGAGACTGTTGAGCTTAGATATGTTCTTTTAGGGATCATTGTTCATTCGAAGAAGTTATTTAGGGGAAGGTATGAATGGTAAGTAACCCTAATCGAAAATGAAGGTATGCACATTAGCTAAACCAATTTAGTAGGTTTGCTTTATTAGGGTACAAGGTAAATCGAACATGTTTTTGCTTGCAGGTTGTCCAGCTATATTGGTTGTTTGACAAGAGGAGGGTACGGCAACCTATTTGCAGCTACATACAAGCTATATTTTGGAAACAGAGCGCTTCAGTAATTGAAGATACACATATCCGAGCAACTCAAATATTGTAGAACCGAGATCGCTCCTATTTTTTGTGAGATCGGCGTGCTTATTTCATTTTGCGTCTTTTTTTTTAACAAACATTGTTGCTCACCGGTGTGCGAATCATGCGCGTGAGAGAGCTGTAGGTTCAGAGCGGCTAGGTTTCTGCTAGACTTTTCTTAATCACAGTTATTAGGCAAATTGTATGACTCTGGTTTTGAATTAATAAAGCTCACAACATTCAGACAGTCGTTCACACCCCCGCTTTTCCAGTTGCAAGTGAAAATCTGATGCCCAAAAATACAGGTAATGTATTGTCCTTCGACCAAAGGACTTATTCAGCTGTCAAAAAATAGGTAAATGCGGCTTTATATACATGTCAAACAGTCAAATATTAAAAACGCATTCAGTTTTCTCCAACTTTCATATAGATTCACTTTGACCCAAGTTTCACATGTATCAAGTGAATTTATGAGTCGTGCGTTGCACGTGCAAATCAACTAGTATAGTAGAGATTCTCATCCGGCTTACGAAAAAATAGTAGAGGGTTAAGTGTATTTACTTGTGATCTCATCATCTACATCAAAATACACAGAAAAAATCAGACTGTAAACAGAAAAATGATTCGGAAGTTTGGAGCTTCATCACATATTCCTATGTGGTGACCCCGGACTAGCTGTTCGAACTACCCTTGTGCCTACAACATCAGCGATTCCCATGACCAGTGTGTAGCTGAGCACAATCAAACGGGTATCAAAAGAACATACAAAAATACTGAATAAATATACTTACTTGATTGATTGAAGTCATAGATTCAACGGGTACTTGCAGCGGAATCATCAAATAGCGTGGAGCCCAAGTCGTTTGCCATAACCCTACAGGAAACTGACTGGAGAACGTCCTAGTTCGCATAGTCGCCATCAAACCCTCATCTTCAGCAAACTCCTCTTCGAAGTCTGGCCGAGTAAATAGCCGGAGACGAAACCATTATGAGTACATTGGATGCACTCGCAAGACCACCCGAAAGAAAAAGAAACTTACATGGAACTACGACTGATTAAAAACAGGGATAGCTTTAGACTAAGGCTTAGTTTTTCAAACAAAATAGTGTTCTCTCTTGCAGATATAGCATCGCTATATCTTTGTTGAAAAGCAAAACATTTTTAAAAGTAGATTTCTTTTGCAGATATAGCATCTCTATATCTTTGTTGAAAAACATTTTTAAAATAAAGGTTTATTTTATAAACAAATCACTAGGATGGGATACCCATTTTTATTTCAGGTTTTCACCCCGTGATCAACCATTTTTCTCAAGAATCACAGTACCTCCTAGGTACTCGGCCTTCTTTCTTTTCTCCGGTTTTCTAAGGAAACCACTTTTAAACGAAAATGCATGCACACATCTAGTGTGGCCTTACCAACCGTCCGTGACCGAGGACTCGGCTATTCGAATAGATTTACACTTTGCAAAGGTTGTGCACTTTCTCCACACCAAACGATACATCCGCCGTGATTAGCCACGGGCCTTCATACGAGAGTATGCGGTTTTCGGATAATCGATCAAAGCCTTCCACTATGTCTACTCTAGTACAGGGATTCTCCCAATCGGTTTGTTCTCCCCAGCACCGTGTGAGCAAAAAAAAAATCATCTTGTTCCGCACCCCGACTGCACACCGCCACGACAGGAGACCCACAGTAATCACCCGACACGGGGGTCGGACCGTGATCATACATTGCCTCATGCAGACGACAACCCGACTTCGAGGATCCGATGATCCAAGGAGGAGTTTGAGAATACCCCATACTAAAATGAACAAGCTTCGGACTAAGAGCATGTCCAAAAGGCGCGCTATAGTCCGACGCGCTAAAAAGTTTTCAGCGTTGAAATAGCCGCGCGAGGGGCGGTGCGAGCTATTCCAGGCACGCTATAATTTAGTGTGCTGCGTACCGCCTTTTCAAGACATGCTAAAATAGCGCGCCGCAACTACGTTTTTGCAAACTAGAAGATCAAAAAGAGCAAAATAAAATAGACTGCAAATAAAATATATTAGACATAGTTCATACGACAAATAAAATAGACTGCAAAAGTAAACGATACATAATGATTAAACTAATCCTAAACTAAACTAGTCCTCCTCGCAGGTGGTGTACTCGGACGACGTCCAGAGGTCGTCCTACCTCGGGTCCTCTTCGTTGATAGTGGTCAGGGCGGCGAGTTGTGCTTCGGCGAAGGACTTACGCGCATGCCTGCCTGCCCGCCCGACGTGAGACCCTCTCGGCCCTCCTCCACGCCCAAAAAGCTTGCTCGCCGGCCACGTCTTGTGGGAACTACTCCCTCTACGCTGCGCTGGTGCGCTCGTCCGCCTCGGCGATGAGGAGGCAGCACTCATGCTAGCGGTGGCGGCGGCGATCTTGGGTGGTGACGAGGCGTAGCGGAGGCGCGAGTTTCTGCGCCTGGTCGTGGGTCCAAACGGCGTGAAAGTTGATATCCCGGCGCGGCCGCCCGAGTCGCCGTGTCGTATGCGCGTGCCGCCTCATGCGCCGTATCGTAGGTGCCGAGCGGGAGGCGGTAGTTGCCGGCTCGAATCTTCGTGCAGAAAGTCCCCGACAATCGCGTGCGCACGCTGCGGTAGCCGGAGAGGCTCAGCGGGCCGCGATGGCGCAAAGGCATCCCAGAGCGTGCGGAAGAGGGAGCGGCGGAGGAGAAGAGTGGTGGGGAACGGGAAGCTTCAGCGTCGGTTGGTGGCGCGCGTGAAGCGGTGGAGTTAATCCTGCGCTCTAGAAGCAACGCTGGATATATAGCGCGCGCCAAAAAAAAAATTGCGCGCGGAGCAGCGCCCCAAGGCTTCGTGGACTAAATTGGTGGTTTAGCGCGCGGAGCAGCGCCCCAAGGCTTCGCGGAGCAGCGCGTGCTATTTTTAGCGCGCATGTTGGAGATGCTCTAAGCCCGACCCATTCCTATGTAATGTGGTTGCATGGGGTAATTGTTCGGGCGACGGCTAGACCTGTCCTTTGTTTATCAAAACATACCTGCCTTCTCCAGTTGCTCAGCAACACTTGCTTCTGTCAAAACATTTTCCAACTGAAAGCTTCGACTTGGGCAGGCTCACCCCTTCCCAAGGTTTTTCAAATACAAAAACATTTTTCCAAAAAAACAACTTTTTGAGGGTTCCCAGCCTACAGTTTTTAGAGAAGAAGTAGGAAACTCTATCTTTAAAAAAATATGTTTTAATTTTCTTGATGACGCCTCCAGTATAGGGGCCACAAGAGATTCTAATATAGGAAGCCTACCATACTGGATACTTTTAGTGAGTGTAACTTTAAAATACAAAAAGGTTGTCACAAGCCACTTATAAAACTAAACATGCATTTCTATAAAAGGGGTAAAACATGCATGATAAAAACAGTAGGACAAGTTTATGTTAAAAGGATGGCTTGCCTGGTTCAGCATTATGTCTCTGGACTTCTCCTCATAGATCAATAAAAATAAATTCCCATCCTTCTTCAATAAATCATCTCCAATGGCCACTCCAATAGCGTTACTGTCTAACGTCATAAACAAATAAAACAACACAATTAACAATCCCTCTCAAACCACTCATGCACTAACGCACATCAAGAAATGTCTTAAAGCACACTCACTGAAACTAGCTAACAACAACACAACCATAAAGAAAACTAATTCAAGAAGTTTGGATTTGAAAAACTTGGGTTATTCTTTTTAGAGCACAAAAGGCATAGTCATAAATAAATCTTAAACAACCACTTTAATGGACCAGCAAGCACAAGCCACACTAATTAAAGGAAACATCCTAATATACAGAACCCAAACCACTAGGCCTTTTCACCATAAAGATAATTTAAAATTTTCAAAACAAGCTTTGAATTAAAAGCAATTTAAACTAGTACTTAAAAAGCACAATCTTATTAGCAGTACAATGAAAGAATTACATACTTATTTTTCCAGTGCAAGTTCGCTCGTTCTATATGGTCATCCATCCAAGGTGCGTCTAAGTTGTATCCATCACAAAGTATATCTAATGTTTTTCGTAACTGGATTGGTTGTATTGATCAAAAGTTTAGAGTACTTCTTAGGGTAGGGACTCTTGCCATTATATGGTGACTTTAGCTATGTAGAAATGACAAGATTTTTAATGGTTAGAATTCCTCTCTTCTACAGGTTGTCTACTGGTCTACACACATGCTTCTTTCATGGTTGTCTCTACAACGCGTTGAGTTTCACGACCTGTTTATGGAGGTGTTTGCGCGGTTGGAGGCTACCATGAGGGATATTTTTATGCCACATGGGTGGCAGCATCCTGATATGCGGATTGACCCTCCAGTTTCATAGTCGTTTTACGAGCACTACTTTGCTCTTTGTATAGCGTGTTTTTCTTTTCGGATGTTCGTTTGTGGCTGTGTGGATCCTTGTTATGCATTGGATGGGTGCAAAATAAACTTTCTATTTTTGTGACACTTTGATTAATAGAATGACCATTGCCAAAAAAACAATCACTTGCATGAGGGGGAAGGAGAAGAGGATCGTGGATTCGTGGTTTCACGCAGTGTGGGGAGGTGGAGTGGTGGAGTCGATGTAGGACATTAGAACTGAGCGAGATAATCTATTCCAGTATTAATTGCTAATGACTAAATGAGCAAAATATGTAGATAAAGTTGGAGAGACACACTCTCGTAGGGAAAATGGTATATGACCAAGAAACATCACATATTCAAAATTGAGTCCACGACATACATACTTTATTAAAATTACCTTGACATTGCTTATCAGGTTAAATTATTATTGCATAAACCTGATCTTCATGTCAATTTTGCTCAGTTAACCGGCTTAAAGGACAAGATTGCAGCCGTCTGGTTCAGAACCGCCTCGTACCATGCATCCCTTCCATCACGGTTGGTTGCATCAATGAGGAGATAGAGGAATGCACCATGTGGTGAATCCTCATCAACCTCAGCTCTCAGCACTTTGTTGAATTTGATCTCGTCGTGTGCCTGCTGCACACGCACCCACACAACCCACTTGCCAGTCAATTGGACGTCTGGATTATGGATGTCTATTGGTGAACGTGCACCACGTATAGACATGGCGTAAATGGCTACAACGGCAACCGAAAATAGGAGGCTATTTCTCATGGTTTGGCGTGGGATCGATGACACCTTGGTGCTAAGAATCACAATCTATATGGGTAAGGTGCAAGGTGTTTTTGCTGTGGCGATGAAGGACGATGAATAGGGGCATTTATAATGCTCTAGGCCTAGCTATTTTGCCAACAAATGGACAAAAATGATATTATTATTTGGAAAGGACTCATTAGTTGTGTATCAAATCTTCACCATATCTACACAAGATCTTTAAATTTATAACAAAATGATTGACATGATTTGACAAACTTTATAGGGGAAAGTACCCACATTTATGACACTAGATTAATTTCACTAGATTCTTATTGAAATAAAGTTTCAAAATATATCAATTTAATATCGTATATGTTGCTACTCTTTTCTATAAAGTTGGTCAAATTACAAAAGTTTGACTTACAACAAAAGTTAGAAGTGCACTTATTCGTGGATGGAGGGAGTACATATCAAAGTAGAAGATGCAAGATTGATCCAAGTATTTCTACTCCATATATAATCGAGCGCGTTTGATATATTTATATGTGGGTGTCTCGTAAAGTGGTTCGTAATTCCAAATGGAGCCCAAGCTACATGGAGCTTGTTTAAGAAAAACTCAAATCTGCATTCTTATGTTTCAAAAATTCGAACAATATTTCTAGGTGTAGATAATGTCGAGATCCACCGGTGTGCAAAGTTTTGGTCCGCCTCAAGATGTAGACAATGCCACGCCGCACCACCTCAAAATCCCTCCAACCAGCACAACTCCTAAAATGATCCCCTGAGAGGGAAAACAATATTGTGTAGTTTCAACAACAAGAATGACCATCATCATTAATACAAATTTTAATCCCGTCATGATAAACCTAATTATTTTCCTGAGTTACCTTTCATGTTGTTGATAGTGCATCAACTCTCATGGAGGGCCGGCTCATAGGCCGGGCAAAACGGGCGACCTTTCAGTTCACTGAGAATAGAATCTTATATTTACTAATTGGAGGCACCATAAAAGACTCCACGTTAACTCTCACGCACTAACGAAAATCATCCGTACGATCAGCTGATGGGCCATCTCTAACCGTAAGATTAATCATGCGGAATTGCACGCATGCACGTTAACTCTCACGCACCAACGAAAATCATCCGTACGATCAGCTGATGGGCCATCTCTAACCGTAAGATTAATCATGCGGAATTGCACGCATGGACTGCCAAGAAAAAACAATTCTCTCCGTCCCGTGCCCTAATTCTTCTAGAGTTCCAATTCCTCCTCCAGTTTATCGTCGCTCTAGCGCTCTCGCCGCCGTCGCTGGACGCGCTCCTGCAATATCTGTCGAGATGAGGCTTCGACGCGCTTTCTCCTCGCTCCAAGTTCCATACGAGCATCAGTGCGATGGGGTGCGGCAGCGAGGTAACAAATAGAATGGCGACGATTACAAGTTCAATTGTAGCAGCAAGATGCGACTAGGGCTGATTGATGCTAGCTAGCATGTACTAATATTTTAATCTGCTCCGTAGGCCAGGCTTATCTGACATTTGTTGTGCCACCATCGCCTTGATCCGCCTGTGTATTCTGTAACTTTTAACCCCTCTTCTGATTTCCTGTATCTTCCTCTAGCAAGCAGCTTCCACACAATTTTCTCTAAATATTTTTGTCCGTCCTAATACAACTGATTTTTTAATGAAACTATAATTGGATATATTGGCATATGTTCAGTCATGGGTCATGGTCTGTATTCACGACTCTCAAGAAATTTGGTTCGACCATAAATCCATAATTGAGCTATATGTTGATTAGTTGCTATCAGACAGACTGACATACTTGCTTGATCCAGTCTTAGATTACTGTTGAATTTTAGGTGGACAACATCATACCTTACTTCCTGGCTATGTCCCTCCCATAGCATCGCTGCTACATGGCACGCAAGTACGAATCCAGCAACGACATTGGTCAGGTCATTCTTATAGTAGTTTCCTCCTGACAGGGAAGCACAAATCCAGAGGTCTAAGCAGATTCAAGCGATCTCCTCACTGAAGCTGCCCAGTGGAAGAACTATGATTGACTCTGCATGCAAGTAAACCCACATCGTTAAACTTCCTCTTCTGTTATTCAACATGTTGAGTTCATCACAGAGCCCAAATAAATATGCTTGATCTGCATCGTTTCGTCAAGGAATATTGCTTTTGTACATGCATGTATTTCAGCACTGTCTCTTCCTCCAGGACATCTTTGGTGATTGCTAAGCATGCCAGATTTAGAAGTGGATGAAGTGCTTCGAAGAGTAGAGGGTCTGTGGAATCAATGTGTGTCATGTGCTACATACCATGTCTACGATCAGATCGATCCCTGTAGTTGGCGGTCAGGGCGACGGCGTCGATACATATTGTGAAGATGGCGGCAGTGTGTGGTGTCTTCCCTGGGACCATGCTTGCCTGAAGACGTGTCCCATAAACAGCTGCTCGCCGAAGATATCCTATATAAGTGCATTGCAGATAATTCCCTATATGCGCAACTCATTGCAGCTCCCATCTCGATGGTTCGGACAATGAGGTAATTGTAGCTTCAAGTATCTGGACATCTGAGTAAACACTGCCTTGGTTGTCTAGGGTATGTGTCCTCTTATTCTTCCATTTTGACGCAAATTGCAGAACTTTAATTACTCATCTCTAATCAGTCCCTATATGTGTGCCTCTCTTGCAACTGCCATATCGATGGTTCAGATAATGAGTTAATTGCAGCTTCAACTGTCTGGCCATCTGAGTAAACGCTACCTTGGTTGTCGAGGGTACACGTTCTCTTCCAGTTCTTACTGCATTATTTCCCAAACTACAGAACTTAATTACTCATCTCTGATCAGGCAAAACAAGTTTCAAATCATTTTCAGAACTACAGGAAATAGCTTCGAGCTCCACAATGGTGTTAGTAGACATAGGGGTCTATTCGATGAGCTGAGTTAGAAAATGGGTATGATGCTTAGACTTCATATATTCTCCTATACATTTCAAATGTAAGATAAGATTTACTAAATTTTATGATTTGACAAAATCATGTCTAATAGTGTGTATTTTTCTTAATTGATGTGTAGTAAGATTTTAACATTTGTATCCAATACAAAAATTAAGCTAGATGGCGGACTTGAGCTGTACAGATATTTGTTTACCATGGTTGTTTGTTGTGTTTGAAAATGGATCAAGATCCGTTCTTTTTTAATATAAAACGTTTATGAAATTTTCCTGCAACTTTTACTAAGGTTCCATGTTTCCTTCACTGTAATATTATTTATCGTGAGTTTTCCTTTGCAGTTCCAGTGTTTAGATTTTATAGATGACACATATGGAAAATATCGTAGTTATTTTCGACATACAGTAATTTGGATTGGTGTTTCAAATGCATGGTGGATCCTGCAGAGGCATCAGATGGTCAGAGCGATCGGCAAGAACGGGCTGCCAGGACTAGCAAGTAATTTGTTTACTTTGTTGTTATATTTCAGTCTGATTCCATTTTTGTTGATACCACATTATAGTTCCTTTTCCCAAGTCATCCTCTGTAAGTTAATTTATTCCTTGATTTATGTTATTCAAATTCCCATGTTTCTAACTGAAATAAATTTCCTCACATGAGTATATGGTGTTTCAATGTATGAGAGATTCAATTGGAAATAAAGGTACGGTTGTCCAAAGTAGTTCCGGATTGTCACAGCTAAATTATTCGGATAGATTACCAAGACCGTCACCTCCCACTATTGTTTATAGATCCGCTGGCCTAATACCACAACTCTTTCATGTTATTGTATCTTAAATTTTGGTGTTCGTCCCTTTCTTACGAATACCTATTTCATGAAGGGGTCAAACGATGACATAATCCTCAATATGCACTTAACTTTAAGGTAAATATTAACAAAATTTGTTTTGTAGTAATCGTAAATATTTTCTCACTGTATATAATTTTTTCAGGCCACCATGATACATGTGTATGCAAAGAAAAATCAAGTTAGTATAGTTTAGATTCTTCACGCAAGAAGGAAACAAACTTTAAGGAAAATGAAGTCACGGGAGTACACAGATTAGAAATCCCAGATAGGTGGCCTCCTAATAAGCAGCAGTTGATGCAACAACTGATTTAGTAAAATCGAGGCATAGCTAAACTTCAAGCGACATTATTAGTTAATTCTACTTGAGAATTTTAGTTTCTTCGTTTTTTCACTCTACTGTGTTATGATTTCTAAATCAAGGGGTGACCATGTACAATTTTATATGCCGATGAAGATCTTTTTGGTAGAGTTGCATTACAAATTATTTAAACTGTTTATGTACTATGGAAATGACGATTGATATTTTCGCAAACTTACTAATATATGTTTGAGTATAGAATGTAAAATACTATTATCTAAGTAGCCCGTGCGATGCACGGGCTGACGACTAGTAACAAAAATTGTAAAGTGTATAGTAATTGCTATGATATTATCCATTACACCCAATAAAAAAATTAATACTCACTCACTTAAATTATTTTTGGATCATTACGATTTATAAAAATAATACTCCCTCCGTCCCAAAATATAAGGCACACTATTTTTTGTGCTGGTATCTGTTGTTTGACTTTGACCATTATATGTATTGAGAATGTATAAATGGTACCGTTGGATTTGTCTTGCAAAAAAATTCATTCATATATCATTATACTAATTTTATGGACATATTATAAGTATAAATAATGGTCAAACTTGTACGCTGTTGACCAGCAAAATTTAAGGCCGCCTTATATTTTGGGACGGAGTAAGTGCAGTTTAGCAAATTTGGAGGTGTTTGGCTCCATAAAAGGTTACAATTCTGAAAACCATGGTATCCTTGTTTTTGAAGTATTCGAAAAGGTGGTCCACCCTATTTTTTTCCTAAATTTAGAAAGGTGAAAACAATGAAGTATTGATTACCCGAGAATAGTATGACATTGATGTAATTTGATTTTGAAAAATTGAGATTCCAAAGAGAGCGCAAATCAGGAATTACCTTCTTTGGTCAACAATAGACAACTTTGACTATAATTTTCACAACACAAAATGCCATATATACAGCTCAATCCGTACGCTTCAAAAGTATTTACATTCTTAATTATGTGAAATACATTTTTTATTCCATAAATTGGTCGGGGATTTGTATATACCAGATGATAATAAACACATTTCCTAAGAGCATATTAAATAATAAATTTACCTCTAGAATCCACACCATTTTATTCGTTGGTAATTAATCTAAACAATGTTATTTCAGTATCAAGTACAGAGTACGCACACCTCAGTAAATTTTAACTTGCTATGATTACTTAATCATACACTGGAAACTGCTATTGAGATATTTGTTAGATCGTATGCTTTGTATATCTTTATCATAAATATGTAGAAATTATATAGATTATGCATAGTAAAAAACAAGTTCTATAATAGAATCTTTGTTATAAAATACAATTTACTATGTTTCAATGATACTTGGTACAGAAAAAAAAGCTAATATTTAGTAAAATTACAATTTATATGGTTAAACTATGCCGACAAATATAATATTATACTAATAATATTGTATCATGCTAAAAATAAATCAAGATAAGTATTAAAGTCTAATAAAAAATGTATTTATTTTTACTCGCCCCAGATCAAAAAATTTACTCGCCCCAGATCAAAATTTCTCTGTGCCCTTACCACCAAAATTGGGGCTAGCATTGCCAAGGAATATCTTGCTGATAGAGCACTGCATAAAATATGGCTCATAATTAGAACACCAACACACAGTTTAGGAAGTACAACAATACACTATGTACAAAGCACACACAAAAATATACGTTTGAACAAAGAACATAATGTAATTACAAGAGTCGGAACGAAACAACCACAAACAAATGTACAAACAACGTACCTGTGTATGTACCACTAGGTACCTAGAACACAATACTCCCTAGTTTATTCATTGGCACACTGAATTCATAAAACTGGTAAAAGCAGGAACTCCTCATACAAATCACACCCATAGTTCCAACAAATGTGCCTACAATACAAAGGAGAACGCTCTTGCGCAGTACTAGGTAATTTAGGCCATGTGTTGGACACATTGTGCCATATATTAATCCTTGACTGATGTAAAAAAACAGTGAAAAGCATAATAGGGAGCCTCATAGTAACATAGGAAACATAATTCAAATAGATGATCCTACTCTACCAAGTAGTATGCACAACAAATGTGCTTGTATAGCTCTAGGTACAACAAGGTCATCCCCGGAACACAGGATGCCACAAGCACTGTTTGTTATGAGATCAATCATAATTGACATGCACTTGATGTGACCCATTGGAATCTTTAACACACACCATGTGAATTAATCATTGGCCTAATTAGTGATCTCACTCTAAACATACAATATCCCCAAATTGGGCTAAGATGAAACACTAAATAGAGAATATCTCCAAATCGGTCTAAGATGAACTAAGGAGACAATATCCACAAATAGGGCTAAGATGAAACACTAAAAAGAGAAAATTCACAAGTCGGTCTAAGATGGCCTAGGGCTTATTATTTTTGTGCCCTGGTTCACTTAACTTTCCTTGTTTGTGCCCTACTCGCTTAACTTTCCTCGTCTGTGTCCTACCTGGTGAAAGAACATGGTTGCCCCATGTGTGGTTTTGGTAATTAATGACAATCCTTATGGACTAATGTGTATATTGAGATATCCTTTTAGGTTGGTCCATAGGCAACACTTGAACTCCATGTGTTGGATTCAAGGTTGAATGCCTTGAAGGTAATTGGATATAATGAACATATTTGAGATGATCAAGAAAGAAGAAAAGATATAATGTTGATCAAGGCGAAGTTGAAAAGAATGTGGATTCAAGTGATCAACACACAAAGCTAAATGTTGCACCATGTGGGATCATGTGATGCAATGGTATGGTAAGCAATTGTCTATATAGCTTTGTGAACTAACCCATGATGTGTATGTGTGGAGTATCCATGTGGGTTTAGGTATCTTCCTATGGGTTCGCATCAAAAGGAAGATTTCACATAACCTATGGAGGATGACGTCAAGTGATGGGCGTCATCAAGATAATGGTCGAAGTGAAGACGTGCCTTAGAGAGACTCTCCCATAATGGTGTATGGGGGAGCGACATGTGAGTCTTCATCAAGCAAAGCGCAATCAAGAAAGGTGGTTCACTTGAAGAGATCAAGATTGTCATCATCTAGCTCAAGTGGAAAGCGCAAGGCAAAGGTATGATCTTAATAGGGTTTCTATTTTACCGGACTCATGGTGTTAGTTGGGAGACCGGGTTATAGGATAGTTTCCGTTCCATCAAGAGGGGCTCTCAAATGAGTAACTTGATCGTATCATCGTAGAGAGCTCAAACCTTTGCATCTCTAGCATCATCTTTCTTGGTTCTTCTTTGGGCTTTATCTTTGTTGGGTTTTGGTGCTTGTCGTGATATTCATGACAAGCTCATGTTCTTCGAAAACGGATTTTGCATGGAAAACTTGTTGCGTTTTCGGTGTGGGAAATATCATCGGTTTATCGTTGAGAAAAGTTTGACACCTTCCTATGTGTGGTGACTTTACTCTATTTATGTGTTTTTGGTGTTTTTGTAAGGAAGCTCTTGTACTTATCTTTCCAACCTCGTTGGTCTCATTTCGTTTGGAGTTTCCTTGCGAAAGTTATTGCAGTTCTGGTACCAGGCTAACATTCACCTGACGGTAGTACCGCTAGGCGCAGCGGTAGTACCGCTCGTCCTGGAGCGGAACTGCTGCAGTGCCCAGTAGGACTTCCTATGGCGATAGTACCGCGGTCGGTACCGCTGGAGCTACCGCCAGAGATACCGCTACGAGGGATTTAGCCTCGGGTATCCTTATGGTACCCCGGCGGTAGTGGCCTCGTAGTACCGCTGGATTTATTCATTTAAGTCCAGCGGTAGTACCGGCAACTCCGGCGGTAGTACCGCTACCTGGAGGCAGCGGTAGCCCTTGCGGTACCGCATCCGCTGGGAAGCGGTGCTGCACTGGGTACCGCCAGGATACCCGGAGCGGTAGTACCGCTGGGCTCGGCGGTAGTACCGCTGGGCACGAGAACTGCACATAACGGTCAGATTTTCATGGGACCTATTTAAGGGGTCTTCTTCCCCAACGGTTCCTCAACTCTAGAGCTCGTGTTTTGCCCCCATTGCTGACCTTCCTTCAGCTTGCTATCTCTCTATCCCTCCAATGATTCTTGCTCCTTCTTGAGGGAAAGAGAGAGGAGATCTAGATCTACTATTCCACCAATCAATCTCTCCTCTTAGTGAGGGGTAGTCTTTGGATCTAGATCTTGGGATTCATTTGGTTGTTTCCTTGCTCTTCCTCCCATCTTCCTCCATTGCATTAGTTGCTTTGGTGGGATTTGAGAGTGAAGGGCTTTGAGCACTTCTTGTGTTCTTGCCATTGCATTAGGTGCATCGGTTTGAGTTCTCCACGGTTATAAGTGGAAGTAAAGTTTGAGAAGCTTATTACTCTTTGTGGATTGCCTCTTGGGTTGCTTGTAACCCTAGGAGGCCTTTGTGGGTTTCGGAAGCTCAACTTGTTGCGAGGTGCTCCGGGACATTGTTGGGAGGCTCCAACTCATTGTGGAGTTCCCCGACCTTTGTGTACGGCTTGGTCAACGCCTCGAAGGTGACCTCATAGTGGAAGAGCTACGCCTTCACCGGCAAAGCTCACGGAGAATAGAGTGAGCACATCCGTGCTATTGGAGCGCCTAGGTGGCTCCACACTCCTCCAACGTAGACGTACTTCCCTTGGGAAGGAACTACGGGAAACATCTCCTCGTGTCCACTTTGCGGTTATCTTTATACCCGAACTCTTACTTATGCATTTACCTTTGTGATAGCCATCGAGCTTGAAGTTATCTATCTTGCTATCACTTAGTGGTTGTTCTTGTCTAGCATAAGTCGTTGGTGCACATAGGTGAACCTAGCTTGGTTAGGTTTTGTGCTTGATAAATTAAACGTTAGTTTTATTCCGCATTTATTCAAGCCTAAACCGTAATTATTTCAAAACGCCTATTCACCCCCCCTCTAGGAGATATCCTTTGCACTTTCAATTGGTATCAGAGCCAAGGCTCTCTTTTTAGGCTTCACCGCTAGAGAGTAAAGATGTCGTTTAGAGAATTAGTGCACGATCCCACTTTTATATTCGATGGCACAAATTATGTTGTTTGGAGAAGTTCGCATGCTTAATCTTTTCAAGGACATGGGTCCAAATATGAAGAGAATCGTAGATATGGGTTTTCCTCCTCCAAAGGACTCACAAAATCTATCCTTAGAGGATGAGGAAAATTCTTATCTCGATTCTCTAGTATCTCATGCCATTGTCTATGTTTTGAGTGATGCAGTTCTTGGGTCAATCATGCCTTTTGGAATGCTCATGAGTTGTGGACAAAGCTTCAAGATAAATATTACGTGTCCAACATTATTGAGGATGATTGTACTCCCTCCACCTCCGGGCGCGATGAGCTCTCAACTTCTCCTACTTCACCAACATGTGGTAAGCCACAAACCAATGAGATGGTGAGTAGTGATAGGTTTTGCAATGATGGTAGTGAACTTACTATTGATGATTCTTTACCTCTACATCATTGCAATGCCTATCCTTGGACTTAAACACTTCTAGCACCATAAATGCTTTACATGCTTGTGTTGATAGTCCTTGCATATCTCGTCAAAATTGCTTATCTATATGTCATGATGATATGCTTACTTTATCTTGTTGCCACGATACAAATGCTTGTGTTTCCTCTAGTTCTCTTGTGACTAACAATGTAGAGGAAACCCGTCACTCTATGGAACAAGATGTGGACTTGAGTGGTGCCTCAAGTTTTCCATCGTCATCGATCATTCCCCTATTTTGCCTCGTGGCTAAGGCTTCAAAGGTATCTCCTACTTTGAACCCCAATATATCTCATGATGATGATAGTATTCCCTCCTTGAATAAGAAAGGAGAAATTGTCTTTCATGCTCTAAGAAAAAATAAAAATGCTCGCTCTACCTTCATTGAAATCTTGACTATTGCTATTGAAAGCAAGAAACTTATTGATGAGCATGAGGACACCATTGAGAAATGGAGAGTTGTAGCATGAGGACACCATTGAGGAAATGGAAGTCGTGAGTGTGAGTATGCCAATGAGATTGCGGACCTCTCTATTGCTCTTGAGAAAGAGCAAACTCGTAGGGCAACTCTTGAAGATTCCCTATATAATCTTGAAGAATCCCATGCTATTGATATTGCTAAACTTAATAAGGATCTTCAACATGCTCTTGCTCTCTCTAAAGTCCTCAAAGCTAAAAAAATGATGCTTGTGCTACTAACTCTATTTCTTATGAAGCATCCATGTTGAAGGAGAATGTTGAGCTAAGGGCTCAATTTGAGTTGTTAACTAGCAATTATGGGAAATTGGAAGAAAATCTTGAGAAGCTCTCATAATGATCTTCTAGTCTCCCATGATTTGCTTAAGTTAGCTCATGAGGCTATTATCACTAAGGTAAAATCTTATGAGCCTCATGTGGACATTAGCACTACTACCCAAAATGCTTCATTGCAAAGTGCTAGTCCTAGTATTTCATCAACTCATGATATTACTACATCTTGTGATGAATTACTTTCTATGCCTTGTTGCTCTAACAATGAAGCATCTACTTCCTCTAGTACTTGTGTTGGAACTAACCATGTAGAGGAAAACAAAAAGCTCAAGGCACAAGTCACTTCTTTGAAGAAAGACTTGAAGAAGGGCCATGTTGGGAAGTCCGCACTAGACAATATGTTGAGTATGCAAAAATCTCCCAATGACAAGAGTGGACTTGGATTCAACTCCAAGAACAAGAACAAGAACAAGTCCAAGATCAACAACAAGAAGAAGGGCCACGAACAAGTCAACAATTCGGCCAAGATTGTTTGTTTCAAGTGCAAGGTTGAAGGGCACCATGTTAGATCTTGCCCAATGAAGAAGAAACCTCTTAGTGAGAAGCAACAAGGGAAGCGGCCTCAAGTTCAATCTCAAGATCACAATGATGAAGAAAGGCCACTTCTTAAGAAGAATCAAGCCAAAGCTTCTCACGTTGAGAAATCAACTAAGAAGAAAGGTAGAAGTAGATGTTGCTACATATGTCGTGAAAAGGATCACCTTGCTTCTTCATGCACTAATGGTACCTTATCCAACCCCATCATAATTGATAATGTTTACTCTCTTAGGAAGGATAATGTCGCAGCAGTGGAACATGGGGTTCCCCTGATGCTGCCAAAGTGGGTCCTCCACTGGGGCCCACCAAGAAAATGGACAAGGCAAGGAGTCAAGTACAGCAGATGGGTTAGCCCATCTGCCCCAAGGAAACCCGACAAGTTCGACGGCAAGGCTCTGCGGCTAAGGACCAAGCGACCTTCCAGGGTCACCCCCTCGCCCGGAGAACAAGGCGGGATACCCGTGGGTCCGTGCACCCGGCAGGAGGCTAGGCGCGCCCCCGGGTCCTCCATCCGTACCGCCGAGAGGATAAGATTGCCAGCTCGCTGGAAGCTGGTGGAAGACTTGGGCGCCAAGATGAAGGCCGCGCCCTGGTGACGTCGCCACGAGCGTAGTTGGTGGGCCGGACAGGCTTTGTCCGTCCCACCTTTTCCAAGGGCGGACGACCACGCCGCCCTCCGGGGAATGCTTGGAGAAGAGGACGCCACGTCTCCTCCAAGGACCGCCGAGGGGTTTTCCCGCCAAAACCTTTCACGCCCCTCACGTGCCCATGTCGGATCCCCTTAGCCTATAAAAGGAGGACCATGGCACCGGAGGGGAAAAAAAGGACGGAACAAAGAGGGAGAGAAGCAAGCTAGAGCTCAGGCAAGACTATACTAGGGTTCGGAGGGTAGAGAGAGAGGTGATCTCCCCACGGCAGGATCTGCTCTTCGTCTACCTCGGGCCGAAACTCTGCCGGGTTCACCCCAGAACACCCTTGTACACTACACCATGATGAACCTCTCAATCCAGACATGCAGGAGTAGGGCTTTTAGCCTCCGGGTGGCCTGAACCTGGGTAACTCCGTGTGTCTTTCTGTGTTGTTTGCTCTCTCCCACCGACGAAGAACTTGGCGACCTTGCTCCCGGGTAAGGCGTCTTCCAGCCTCCTTCGCGCCCCGTGCTGAACCTAAAAAGGGGGTACCATCTACTCCTGGTGTCCGTCACCCGAGACACGACAGATAAGGTTGGCAATGTGTTTGCCAAATTTATTGGTACTCAAAGTGGTGTCAAGAAAAGAACCATTTGGGTTGCCAAGCCTATTGTGACTAACCTCTTAGGACCAACTTGGTTGGGGACCAAGAAGCTAAAACTTGATCAATAGGTGTTGTTGGAGGTCGTTGGAGACTTGGCTACATCATGAAGAATTAAGGGATCTTCATCAATCATATTTCCCAAGCCTAGTCATTTGGATTATCATGTCACTATCTCATATCCAATGTTCCTCCTTGCGGTAACTTGCACTTAAATTACTTATTCATTGAAAGTTTCTTGCCCTTAGCATGTGTTTGGTTTTGTTCCTTGCACATGTTTATATATGTTGTGCTCACTACTTACATATCTTGAGTAATCTAGAATGTGTATGTTGGTTTGCACACCATGTACATGTGAGTGTGTGTTGAGCCTTTATTACATCTTGTTGTATCTTTGTTGACTCTTTTGAGATATTAATGGACCACCCCATTTTGGAGAGTGATATGCTTTCGGCACGTCACAATCCTAAAAATGTGTGTACATGAGGAATACCATCTAGTATTGATATTTCAAGATTATCTAGCCTCTAGGTGGTATGTCATTCTCATGAGAAATTCAAATTCTAATGTCCATTAATTATCTCTAGTTGGTTTTGTTTGCCTCTTGTTTTAAAAGAAATGGATTATCACATTATGGGGGAATAATAAGCTTTGTGCATACTACAAGCTTAGAAAATGTGAACATTTGAGGTTTTGCCACTTAGAATTGATACTCTAAATTATCTTGTTCCTATGTGGCATGTTGCTCAAACATAGTTCCATTTTGGTTAAAAGTGTTTTGTTGCCTTGGATCCTCTTTGCTCTACTCAAATCTATGGTAGGTTTTCTTTGCAATAGGAAAAGTCGTGATCCCATTCTTGCGCATTTACTTTCAAAATCACACTTGTAGATAATGCACTTCTCTTGGGGGAGCTATCCTAAAATGAGTAGAACATCGTATTTTAAATTGGTATTGGATCTTATTGCTTTTTTTGAACATGACTAGTGTTCAAATATGATATATGGAAAGTGATGATCCCATTTTTATGCATTTTGCATTCAAATGCAAGATCATAAATAATGCATAAATCATGGGGGAGCTATCCTATATTATTTAGAACATTATTTGTTTTCAATTGGTATTTGATTTTTATCTCGATGATGTGTCTTTGTGTAAGACAAATCTTTTCGTCTTGGTACTTTGTGCCATCATGAAGAGTGTAGAGGGATTTGCTTATTCTTTGGAATCTTTCTCTCTTTTGGGAGTTGTTTATCTCATTCGTTGAGATATATTTCACCTGGTATCTCTTCCGGGATTTTGTCTTTAAATCTCTTGATCTACTCTTTCTTTTGATATCTTATCAATCATGTGTTGATTTGGCTCTTGGATATAATTTGAACAATTATCTTTATTGTCACACTCTTGTGTGCATTCTTGGTTTTCTTGGTGTTTTGTCCAAATTGTGTCTCCATTTGGTTCTTAAATGTCTTGATCATGCATACTTACTACATGTGTACTTTATGGCATGTTTTCCTAGTTTGTTCCAATATATAGGGTAAACTCACCTGAATCCTAAATCGGCTAAGATGTGCATGAAATTCAATTTCATATCTATATGCACATATTTATGTGGAGCTTGTCCTATGTATTGTAGTTCCTCTAACTACTTTGGACCCAATTAGTTTGGGAACTATTTTGTACTTGAATTTTGTTTTAGGTACATGGAAGATGCATTGGATGCTTGTCTCATTTCGAAGGAAGATGTCTTCACCAAATGACTTTTGGAGCCAAGCTATGACGGTTGATGAACTCTTGTCTACTGCATCAACCCAATGCCATCTCGGTAACAAGTATCCACCCTCGTGCATACTTTTCCACGTTGCAACCTTGTGTAGGTTCATTCTTGGCATGAGCTTCTTTATTTGCAATTGTAGTGGTTTTTGCAATCTTGTTTTCAAAACATCTTTATTGCAAACATGAGGGAGATATGATGATTGCATATTAAATGGAATATATATAATCATGCCCATGATTCACCCATCCCATATATGTCAATCTAGCATTTTACTTTTTTCAAATTCTCTCATGTGCAATATTGATGAGTTTTTCAAGATCTCTTTCTTCAATTGGCATTTCTTTGGTTTGTTATACTTGTATCTTCTCTCAAAGCATCTCAAATATCTCTTGTTCCCTTGATGATATTCGTAATGTGTTTGTATGTTGGAAGTTTTATTTACATCCAATAAGATAAAATTGAGCTATGTGCTATGCTTTTAAAGCAAAGATCTCATTGGTGTATTTACTACTTCCTCTTGGATTTCATGCGTTTCTTTAGTAACAAATCTTATGTGTACATGCTTCTTCGTGGACGTATATCATCATGATTGTTGTCTACTTACAAACTTATATGCACTTAACAAGTTACATCTCTTTTTGATATCCTATCTCTTTGGTGCCACATTCTTATTTCATTTTATCTCTTTTGTGGCTCCTTAAATATTTGCTGTCGCAGCAGTGGAACACGGGGTTCCCCTAGTACTGCCAAAGTGGGTCCACCCCATGTGGGCCCAAGATGAAGATGCACAACACCAAGACTCAAGTCAAGCTGGCGGGTTCACCGTCAGGACGCACATGGCCTACGTCGACAAAGGGCTCCGGTCCTGGGGACCTTCCGGGTCCCCGAACCAAGCAAGAAGGCCAGAAAGGACCCGAGAGCCCGAGTTCCGGCAGGAGGCCAGGCTCCCTCTCGGGTACTTCCCCACGTCCCTATGGATAAGCACTCCACCTCACCGCGGAAGACTTGGGAAGCAAGGACGAACACAAGGTAAAACCAGAGCAAGACTAGACTAGGGCTGCGAGGGTAGAGGGAAGGTGATCTCCTCCGGGTCAGGATCTGTCCTTCTTCTACCTCCAGCCAAAACCCTTCCGGGTACCCATCCGGGAGGTTCCATTGTAAGCCACACTATGAAGAATCCATCAATCCAGACATGCAGGAGTAGGGCTTTTAGCCTCCGGGCGGCCTGAACCTGGGTAGCTCCTTGTGTCCCTTTGGTTGCATGCTTTGATCGTGGAGAGGAGAGCTTGATCTAGACTCCGCCCAAGAAGACGATTCTCAGCCTCCTTCGCGCCCCGTGCCGAACCTAAAAGGGGGTATCCTATACTCCCAGTGTCCGTGCAACGAGACATGACATCTGGCGCGCCAGGTAGGGGGCGCAAGCGCTGGTTTCATCTTCATCAAGTTCATCGGCAAGTTCTTCGTCAAGCATGCCTCCGAGGAAGAAGGGAGACCTGCGGCGTCCAAGCCGGTTTCTCCCTCGCGCACTCAAGCTTCGGCTGAACGTCGTGCTGCTGGCGCACGGCGGAGCGTCTCTCCGTCCCCGCCTCCCATGGAGAGGGTGGCGCCGGACGAAGTGGACGGTCATGACAAGGACAACGGCCCTGGCGGAGCGGCGGCTCCAAAGGGCACCACCATGCCTCCTCCTCGCTCGGGGAGAAGAGCGTCTGCAACGGCGCTGGCAAGGAGCCCACCGCTGGAGGAGGGAACCACGGCGTTCGCCCCAGCGGGGATCCACGAGCATCCAAGAGCAAGACCTCCGCGCACTCGCCTTCGGACGTGCAAGCTCGCCATGATGCTCTAGTCGCTGCCAAGGCCCTGATGCAGTTCCCTCCAAGCAGCGGCGATCCCAAGGTCTACCAAGAATGGAGGACTCGCGTCGAGAGGCTCCTCGACTTCGCCGATGGTGGTCCGTGGGTCGAACCCACTCAAGCTCCCACCGTCGAATCCCGGAGCAGCACAAGACAAGACACGTGATCCGCGAGGCCAGCCTCGTGGTGAACGTCAAGCCAAGACGGCGCCTCCTCGCACCGCGCCACCGATGGCTGATCGGCTAAACCGCGATCACGGCGAGGCCATCTCCATCGGGTCGTCTACCTCGCGCAACCCAGATCTTCGTGACGAGCTCAACAGCCGTCAGAACGAGGATATGCGCACCCGCATCGAGCGTCGCCGAGAACGTCACCGCCGGGAAGATCGGGGCATCGACCTCGCCGAAGGCTGCCTCGCCCTCGCCCCGAGTTCCGCCACTTCAACTGGCCCAAGAAATTCAAGATCGACGTTCTCCGCTACGACGGCACCACGAACCCCCGGGACTTTCTGCAGATCTACTCTCTTGCTGCGATGGTTGCCGGGGCCGACGAGGTCATGATGGCCAACTGGTTCCCATTGGCCCTGAAGGGAGACGCCCAGACTTGGCTTCTCAACCTTCCCAAGTGCTCCATCCGTTCCTGGCGGGCACTGAAGGAGCAGTTTCTGGGGGCTTTCCAAGGCGGGTACGAGCGCCCGGGGGCTCCCAGTGATCTCCACGACTTCAAGCAGCTGCCGGGTGAAACTCTCCGCAAGTTCATCCAGCGCTTCACCCAGAAGATGAACACCATCCCGTGCATCAAGGAGGAGTTGGTGATCCAGTCCTTCCACGCCAACGTCCGCAACCCCAAGATGCGCGAGAAGCTGAGCATCCATCACGTCGAGTCTGCTCGTAAGCTCTGGGAGCTTGCAGATCGGTGCGCTCGAGCTGAAGAAGGAGCCAAGTTCCTCGGGGAGGATGAACCCGAGGACAAGGTCGCTCCAGCCAAGAACAAGAAGCGGGACCCTGGACCCGACAAGCGGATCTTCGTCACCGAGCCTCTTCCGAAGAAGACCAAGCCCGCGCCGACTTCCGAGGAAGAAGGTGAAGGTGATCCCTGGTGCCACATCCATCCAGAAGGCAACCACTTGCTCAAGGACTGCCGCATGCTCAAGAACCTCGCCATCCGGGAGCAACGCCGAGCTGATGGGGTCAGTCAAGACGGTTGCTACAACTGCGGCACTGCCGGGCACATCGCTCGTGACTGTCCCACGGGTCGCCAAGGCGGAGGCGGCCGTGGATGGAACCGAGGCGGTGGCCGCGGGGGCCGTGGAGGAGGACGCGGCGGCAAGGTGGTCGCGGGTACACACTCCGGAGGCCACCCACGGCGGCAACGGGGAAGCTCCGGCTCCCCAAGGAGGCAACGGCGGCAAGTATCAAGAAGTCACTGGAGTTGTCGGGTGCATCCACGGAGGGTCTTCTCTGCCTCCCTCCAACGGCGCCTGCAAGAGACTTGTCCGGGAGCTGAACGCGGTTGCTTCTGCTCCGTCCAAGCCCCTGGACTGGTCTAGTCAAGTCATCACCTTCGACCCAGAAGACCACCCTGCAAACACTGCCGGGGTCGGGACCCTGCCGCTGATCGTGTCGCCCGTCATCCACAACTACAAGGTCACCAAGATGCTGGTCGACGGAGGCTCCAGCCTCAACTTGCTGACGGCGAAGGTCCTGGCTATCCTTCAAATCCCCTGTCTCGCCTGCAAGACACCGGGTGTTCCAAGGCGTGAACGGAAGTGTTACTCGACCCCTCGGGAAGATCACCCTTCCGGTCACCTTCGGCGACTCCAAGAACTTCCGCACCGAGGAAATCGTCTTCGACATCGCCGACACTCCGCTACCGTACAACGGCATACTTGGCAGACCTGCTCTGGCCAAGTTCATGGCCGTCTCCCACTTCGCCTACAACATGCTGAAGATTCCGGCGCCGTGGGGTGTGATCAAGGTCAAGGCCGACATCGACGATGCTATCTACTGCGTTCACCAGCTGAACCAGACGGTGGCAATCATGGCGGATGTCCCTCAAGGTGTACAGGAGGATGATGATGGGGCTCTCCCCGGGGGCGAAGGGCACCCCGGGGCTCCACATCTACTCCCCCAAGAAGGCGCCATTCCATGGCGATCCGCAGCTGACCAAGAAGGTGGCGCTAACCAGCGACGGAGTTCGCTCCATCACCATCGGCGCCCGCCTCACCGACAAATAGGAAAGCGCGCTCGTCGCCTTCCTTCGGGAAAACTCTGACGTCTTCGCGTGGGAGGGTCAGGTTTACCCGGCGTTCCAAGGGAGGTGATCGAGCACAAATTGGCGGTCAATCCGGGGGCTCGCCCCGTGAAGCAGGTTCTCCGGAACCAAAGCAAGGAAAAGCTGGAATTCATCATCGCCGAGGTGGACAAGTTGATAGAAGCTGGTGTCATCCGGTCGGTTCCCCACCCAAGCTGGGTGGCCAACCCCGTGGTGGTACCGAACCCATGACCTTCAAGTGGAGACTCTGCATCGACTTCACAGACCTGAATAAGGCCTGTCCCAAGGACCCTTTCCCCCTGCCGGATCGACATGATCGTGGACTCCACGGCTGGGTGCGAGCTGCTGTGTTTCTTGGACGCCTTTTCCGGGTACCACCAGATCATGATGTCACTCGAGGACCAAGAGAAGACGGCCTTCATCACTCCCAAGGGTGCTACTACTGCTACACCCGGATGCCTTTTGGCCTCCGGAACGCCGGCGCTACCTTCCAGCGCGCAATGTAAGCATGCCTTGGGTCACAGCTGGGCCGCAACGTTGAAGCGTACATCGACGACATCGTGGTCAAGACCCGGTACAAGGACTCCCTCATCCAAGACCTACACGAGACCTTCGAGAACCTCCGCCGGGTCAACTTCAAGCTCAACCCCGACAAGTGCGTGTTCGGGGTCCCCTCCGGCAAGCTGCTGGGTTTCCTGGTCTCTCACCGAGGGATCGAGGCGAATCCGGACAAAATCAAGGCAATCGAGCGCATGGAGGCGCCCCGGGGTCAAGGACGTACAGCGCCTCAACGGGTGCATCACTGCACTCGGACGCTTCATCTCAAGGCTTGGGGAGCGGGCCTTACCGTTCTTCAGGCTGCTCAAGAAGTCAGGCCCCGTGGAGTGGACCTCCGAGGCTGAGGAAGCCCTGCAGTCCCTTAAGCGCTACCTCGCCTCGCCACCAATCCTCGTGGCACCAGAAGAGAAGGAGCCCCTACTACTGTACATTGCTGCCACCAACCAGGTGATCAGCGCTGTGCTTGTGGTAGAGCGTGACGCTCCTCCGAAGAAGTCAAGCAAATCAAGGGCAAGCGACCCGGGAACTCTCTCTCGGGACAACCGTGCAAGAAAAGGCTGCCGGGTGACCAGGGTCTCACGATCCTAACGTCACTGCAACCTCACCAGACCGCGCGGAGCCCGTCGGGAATGGAGAATCTCCCTCCGACGAGACTTCGCCGGGGGCTACCTCGTCCCCACCCCAAGACATCGACGTGGAGGAAGCCGAGCCCTCTCAGGACTCGGCGACCCGCAAGGTGCAGCACCCGGTCTACTTCGTCAGCGCAGTGCTGCGCGACGCCCGGGAGCGGTACCCCATGATGCAGAAGCTGCTGCTGGCAATCCTCATTGCCTCCCGCAAGATGAGACCGTACTTCCAAAGCCATCCCATCACGGTGGTGTCCAAGTACAACCTAAGAAGCCCCCTGGAGAACCCACTTGCCACTGGTCGCATATCATGGTGGGCCATGGAGCTACAAGGTTTCGGTCTCAAGTTCGAGCACACACAACATCAAGAGTCAGGAGCTGGCGGACTTCACGGCCGAGTGGACCGAGACGGCGTTCGACGACCCGGAAGAGGAAACCTGCCTCCCCGGGAAGGAAGATCCTAGCGCCTGGACCATGCACTTCGATGGCTCCTACACCAAGGGGAAAGGAGGTGCTGGGGTTGTCCTAACCTCACCAACCGGGGACCGGCTGAAGTACGTCGTCCAGATGCACTACCAAGGGAACATCTCCAACAACACGGCGGAGTACGAGGGCCTGCTCGCAGGACTTCGTGCTGCCGTCGGCCTCGGCATCAACAAGATCGTCGTCAAGGGTGACTCTCAGTTAGTCATCAAACAAGTGAACAAGGAGTACGCGTGCCCTCAGATGGCACCATACGTTGAAGAGGTCTGGAAGCTGCAGCGGCGCTTCGACAACTTCCGGGCTGTGTACGTCCCACGGGGAGAAAACACGGCCGCGGATGAGCTATCGCAGGTGGCGTCCAAGCAAGAACCAGTGCCTCCCGGGATCTACATCGAGGTCCTCAGGCGACCTTCGATCCCACCCGAGAGGCTCGCGACAAGATCTGCGTCGGGGGCTGGCGACCCTTCTACCTCGACAACACGGGTAGCCAGCTGATACCCAATGAGCAAGTCTTGATGCCTGCACAAATAAACGGGATTAGGTTGAGACTCCAAGTGCAGAGTGTATAGTAAGTGGAAGACAGTTTTCCCCACGAGGGGTGACTCGAGGGTTTAATATCGAACTCTCGGGGAATCTGAAGTGGTAGATTTATCTTCTTATCCTTCTTTTGGTTACCTACAAAACAAGGTTAGATGTTTTGGTCCTCAACCTCACCTGTGGTTGTCAAGCACAAGGTGTAAGAATGATATCAGGATAGTTATGCAATGCAAACAAGAAATAAATATGCAATGATGGTGGATGCAATGATAAATGATATTTTTGGGTTTTTGAATGATGTATGCAAGATGAAAAGTATTTTTGTATTTTCGGATTTAATGATGGCTGAAAATAGAAAAGTGGTATATGGTGTTGGAAAGGTGTTTCTTATGATTAAAAATGGACTGGGGTTCATGGTTTCACAAATGCACTCTCTCTTTATAAAGTGGTAGACAATGGAACACACACAGTTAACATATGAGATTGCAACACAGGGTTTGATAACAAGTTACTTAGATATATGGGCATCACGTCCTAACATAGAGATCTTTTGGTTATTAACCTCTCTTATACTCCACCAAGATGCGAACTAAATCATAACACCTCAGTAATTAAGATAACTCAGAGTATAGCATTAAGTATCATGACATGAAGTGAAAATAAGAACATGCTAGATCTAGTCATGGAGTAGTGGCAATGGTCACGCCCACATCCCCGGTAGCATGGTATTTTAGTTTATCCCTAGTGAGGTAACAAAGTAAGGTAAAGATACCAAAGTGGATCGCAGAACTTTCTCTCACGTTCACTGCACTAGCCACCCCCCGTTACTCCAACTAATGCACACGTTCCCCCACACACGCTCTCATAAACATGCTTGATCAAAACAAGTAGACAAGAACGGGGTACATAATATGCATCTATACTCATAACTGAAACAAACATTGCAATCTCAAACATATATTAACTCATAAAGATCCACCACAAAGGTATTACAACGGTGACCGTAATCATGTTCAGCAGCTCATACGGTGCTAATTAGTGAAGCTCAAGAGAGGAGAGATACATAAGTTACTTCCACAAACCCATAGTCCAGAGGTGGACTACTCCCTCTTCATCATGGAGACGGTGGAGAAGTCGATGGAGAAGATGGAGACCACGCCGGCAGCGCCCCGCCGGAGTTTTCCCCCTCCAATCTGCAGCTCCTGATCTCCGTTTCGGTGTTTCTGTGTTTGTGCGGCGCTCCTTCCAGAGAACGTCGGGGGACCTTTTTTATAGGCGTTTTTAGGTCAAGACGAAGGCGGTGGAGCGAAGATCGACGGCAACGGAGCCACGAGGCCCAAACGGGTGGGTCCCACGCGGCCTGTACCTGGCCGCGTGGGCCATGCCGTTTGGCCCTCGGGCCTCCGTTTGCTTGCTTCCTTTTTCCGTAGTCCTTCTTCCTTCCAAATATTGACGCCCGTAAATTTCCAGGTGATTTCGTTGACGTTTGGGTCCCTGAAACATTAAAATACAAAACTAGGGTTTTCTGCCTGTGCAGGGTTAATTCCAAATAAATGGAAAACTATGAAGTATTCCCAAAATCATGATAAAACATTGATATAACCCTTATATGATGCAAATATGATTGGAATATAAGCAATTAAAGTGCAAAGTTCATGTATGCATTTTACATGCATCAACATCCCCAAGCTTAATCCATGCTCGTCCTCGAGTATGAAGATGATAAAACTAACATGGACTTTGCAATTTAATACTTAACAATGGATATCAAAGATGATTACTATTGCTACATATAGTCAAATGATTCATTCTTCAAAGGAGTAGCAATATGCAAATAGTTTATGAAGTGATATCAAGTATTCAAGACAAGGATGTTCATTGATAGTTCACAAAGTGTAACATAGTAGCAAGTAATATGGAACACATGTATGCATAATGATAAGTAGAACATCCTACAATGGTCATAGAGTGTAGATGAAAATCTGAATATGATAGGTGTACACTTTGGAAAGATGTATATGTGAGTAGAGGTAAAGCATGCATAAGTTTCATCCAACTTCCAAACTCTTCTACTTAAGTTAATGATTGCAATAAGGTATTCATTGGTGTCAAGCTCTCATTGCCCCTATCATAGCATCTTGAATGATTAAGGTTAAAGTGAAAGCAAATATGAGTAGTGTGCTTGATAAAGTAAAGGTTGATGTCTCATGCCCCTTGAATACAAGTACTACACCATGTTACTCAACTTAGGAAACAAAGCAAGTTCAAGTTATATATCATTGTAAGTAATAATAGTATCATCAAGAGCGTCAACTGGGGTACCTCTTGTCCCAGATATGGAACAAGCCCATATCAAAATGACAAGACAAACAAACAAAATGAACAATCTCAACACCCTTTTTATTTACCATTTGGAATAGTTTTTTATTGCAAGGTGTATCACAGAAGGTTCACCATAGTATGTAAGTAAATTTCCACCATGAATGATGCATGGCTTAGATTAGCGGCCCAGGCGTCTCTCTAACCATTTATACAAACTCATTTAAACTACTTCATTTCCACCTCATTTCACATGATAGCATCCATAACAAAAGTACATGATATCAACTAAATGAGATGAAGAGCATGTTGAAAGCTTGCATGTGACAGCACATATGGGCTAACTCCAACCCAACATTTATCAAGCCACTAGCATCATAATCTTAATCACAATGGGTCATGTTTTATTATGCAATAGAAATTGTGCATCAAGTTCGTGAGAGCTATATAACCAATTTTTTCCATTGCAATCAATAACATAAACATTTTCATTCAGAGGTAAGATAACACAAACATGTTAAACATACTCGGAATAGCATAAAGCCAATAGGTAGATATGGTGGACTCACTGGAATAACTTTGGTTGAAGGTGTTGGAAACAAGTTTTTGCTTGTTGGAGTTTTTGGGCTAGCAAAAGGGAGAAAGTTGACCATCTAGATGCATGCATGAGTGTCCATAGAACTAACTAATCCATGTTAAACCAAGTAAATAACAATCAGCACCAAAACATGAATAAGTGATAGCTCTACAAAAAGAATTTGCAAACTATTACTCATAAACAAGCTCATGAATCATGCAACTATATGTATCATTAAAAATCAAGTCAAACATCCCTTTTCCCAATCTTATAAAAGCATCCAACATATTTCAACCCATATTTCCAGTAGCTCTCTCATATATAATTGATAGTGTGGTGGTCTCTCAAGACTCAAACAAAAACAAAAAACGACGCTCCAAGTTTATGCGATAAAGTGTTTCGATCGAAAAACAGAAGTTGGACGTGTGCAAACCGAGAGTGTGTAGGTCCAGCGGGGTTGTCTTCACATCCCCAAGCTTATGGTCTTCACCATCCTTGGATAGCTCTTGGTGCATCTCCTCCAATCCCTGTGAAAAAACTTCAAAACACCGTTTCTCCCATCTCTTTTCTGTGGGGTGCATTAATAGTGATAAACAAATAGGTTCCTTGCTGCATATAATCCTTGAACAAAAATTCATATGACATGTCCAGAAAGTGTATAATGTTGTATGCCTACTCATAAACTCAATTGGATCAAAAAGATTCAACTTAAAAGCTCAAAGCATGCATCAAACAAAATGGGACAGAATCTGTCCAGAAAAACAGCAGCAGCAAAACGTATTTTTCTACCCTACCAAACTTTCTCGAAAAATTCCGAAAAAATTCATGCATACAGAGGATGAAAAGTTGCAACTACAGTTCAAATATGAGCTCATTCGGAGTTACAGAATAAGAATTAAAAATCATACCGTGCACTGATTCGTGCAGGAATAAAATCTCCGAACGCTATAAGCAACTTTTTCAAACCAAAAAGGGTAAAACTTGGCACTTTATTAAAAACTCCAGAACCTAACTAGACACAAAATCTCTTGTTACAGCAAGAGGACACAAAGAAAAATCACACACAAAAATAACCGGGTTGCCTCCCGCAAAGCGCTTTCTTTATAGCCATATAGCTAGGCTTCTTACTTGTTGTTTTATTGTGGACGAAGCTCATGAGGGAGCTTGAACTTTGGTGGTTCCCTCTTCCTTGGAAAGTGTTCCATGCACTTCTTGTGTGGAAACTGAAACTTTACATTCCCTTCCTTTGAATCAATGATAGCACCTGTGGTACGAAGAAAAGGTCTTCCAAGAATAATAGGACTAGAGGTTTTATTCCCCATATCCATGATTAGAAAATCCACAGGCACAAAAGTCATATGTAACTCTACCATAACATCACTTACTTTTCCCAAAGCATGTTTAATAGAGTCATCAGCAAGTGCTAGTTCAATAGAGCATTTTTCAAGATTTTTCAATTCAAGCACTTCATATAGTTCTTTAGATAAAACAGAGACACTAGATCCTAGATCAAGTATGGCATGGTGTGTCTCTTTTCCAATAGTTACTAGTACCTTAGGTATCCACATATCCCCAAGCTTAGGTGGTATCATAGCCTCTTGGTTGTACCTAGCAATCTTTTCTTTCAAGACATGATTAGCAATATAAGAACCAAAACCTGCTTGGTTAGTGTTGATGGAAGGATCACTTGCAAATTTTTGTAAGATAGATATTAATTCATGCAAGCTACAATTTTCTAAGTCAAGCAAAGGATCCTTGACTTCATTAAGCATTTTAACTTCCTCAACTTCAACCTCTTTCATTACCCCAATAGATTCTTTAGCAACTCTCTCTTGCTCATGAATGTGTTCCCAAGACTTATTGATAACCTCTTGGCAATATTTTATTGTTTCCTCATGTTTTTGGGCTGTAATGATGCTCTTTAATGATGAGACTTCCTTAGTAAGCTGATCTACCCTTTCAAACAAAGCATCTTGTTTTTCAAACTTAGAGATAAATTCCTTATTAAGCTCTTTTTGGGTAGATATAAAAGATCTAATGGTGTTTTCCAAGTCACTAGAAACATTACCACTAGAAGCATATTTATTTGGCACATATGGGGGTTTATTATAAGAGTTATAATTGTTGTTACCATACCCATTATTACCATAGTTCCTAATGAAGTTGACATCAATATTTTCAGAATTGTTTCCAACTAGTTCTTGCAAAGGAACATTTTCAACACTAGGTTTATTAAGCAAAGCAAGAATAGTATCCATTTTAGATGACAAATCATTAGTTTCTTCAATAGAGTTCACTTTCTTAGAAGGATTAGGTGCCCTATCAGTATGCCATTGACTATAGTTTTGTAAAATGCTTTCCAATATATTTTTAGCTTCTACTATAGTCTTACTCATAAAAGCACCTCCAGCAGCAGAATCAAGTATGTTTCTAGACATGTAGTTTAAACCATTGTAGAAAGAGTGTAATATGGTCCATTCATTAACTCCATGTGAGGGACAAGTTCTAAGCATAAGTTTTATCCTATCCCAAGCCATAGCAACATGTTCATTTTCATTTTGCCTAAAAGAAAGGATGTTGTTTCTATTTTGCAAAATTTTAACAGGGGGATAATATTTCTTAATGAAAGCTTCTTTTAGATCATCCCAAGAATTAATACTACCAGATGGCAAGGAATGCAACCACTCTTTAGCTTTTCCTCTAAGTGAAAAAGGAAATAACTTCAGTTTTAGGATATCACTTTCCACATTTTTAAACTTTTGCATGTCACATATTTCAACAAAGTCATGAAGATGCATAGAGGCATCCTCCATAGCACTACCACCAAATTGTTCCCTAGTTATCAAGTTCAACAAACTAGGACTTACTTCATAACTCTCAGCATTTATCTTAGGTGTGGCAATAGCTCTCGTGATAAATTGATCATTAGGAGTGTTTGTGTAGTCACACAGCTTAGTTCTTTCTCCCATTTTAGCAAGTTTTTTTGGTATTTTTAATTTTTTATGCAAAACTGAAATAAATATGATATGATATGCAATGACACTAACAAAACAAATAAATTGCTTTGTAAGTAAAGATGGATAAGATGGTGCTCACGTAGGTGCAACCTCCCCAAGCTTAGGTGTTAGCACAAGTTGGTGACGTTGACTTTGTTGTGAGATGAATGCGATGATGCACACCCTTGGATAAATCTCTCAGCTACGATTCCCCGGCAACGGCGCCAGAAAACGTCTTGATCCCGAAGAGCAAGTCTTGATGCCTGCACAAATAAACGGGATTAGGTTGAGACTCCAAGTGCAGAGTGTATAGTAAGTGGAAGACAGTTTTCCCCACGAGGGGTGACTCGAGGGTTTAATATCGAACTCTCGGGGAATCTGAAGTGGTAGATTTATCTTCTTATCCTTCTTTTGGTTACCTACAAAACAAGGTTAGATGTTTTGGTCCTCAACCTCACCTGTGGTTGTCAAGCACAAGGTGTAAGAATGATATCAGGATAGTTATGCAATGCAAACAAGAAATAAATATGCAATGATGGTGGATGCAATGATAAATGATATTTTTGGGTTTTTGAATGATGTATGCAAGATGAAAAGTATTTTTGTATTTTCGGATTTAATGATGGCTGAAAATAGAAAAGTGGTATATGGTGTTGGAAAGGTGTTTCTTATGATTAAAAATGGACTGGGGTTCATGGTTTCACAAATGCACTCTCTCTTTATAAAGTGGTAGACAATGGAACACACAGTTAACATATGAGATTGCAACACAGGGTTTGATAACAAGTTACTTAGATATATGGGCATCACGTCCTAACATAGAGATCTTTTGGTTATTAACCTCTCTTATACTCCACCAAGATGCGAACTAAATCATAACACCTCAGTAATTAAGATAACTCAGAGTATAGCATTAAGTATCATGACATGAAGTGAAAATAAGAACATGCTAGATCTAGTCATGGAGTAGTGGCAATGGTCACGCCCACATCCCCGGTAGCATGGTATTTTAGTTTATCCCTAGTGAGGTAACAAAGTAAGGTAAAGATACCAAAGTGGATCGCAGAACTTTCTCTCACGTTCACTGCACTAGCCACCCCCCGTTACTCCAACTAATGCACACGTTCCCCCACACACGCTCTCATAAACATGCTTGATCAAAACAAGTAGACAAGAACGGGGTACATAATATGCATCTATACTCATAACTGAAACAAACATTGCAATCTCAAACATATATTAACTCATAAAGATCCACCACAAAGGTATTACAACGGTGACCGTAATCATGTTCAGCAGCTCATACGGTGCTAATTAGTGAAGCTCAAGAGAGGAGAGATACATAAGTTACTTCCACAAACCCATAGTCCAGAGGTGGACTACTCCCTCTTCATCATGGAGACGGTGGAGAAGTCGATGGAGAAGATGGAGACCACGCCGGCAGCGCCCCGCCGGAGTTTTCCCCCTCCAATCTGCAGCTCCTGATCTCCGTTTCGGTGTTTCTGTGTTTGTGCGGCGCTCCTTCCAGAGAACGTCGGGGGACCTTTTTTATAGGCGTTTTTAGGTCAAGACGAAGGCGGTGGAGCGAAGATCGACGGCAACGGAGCCACGAGGCCCAAACGGGTGGGTCCCACGCGGCCTGTACTGGCCGCGTGGGCCATGCGTTTGGCCCTCGGGCCTCCGTTTGCTTGCTTCCTTTTTCCGTAGTCCTTCTTCCTTCCAAATATTGACGCCCGTAAATTTCCAGGTGATTTCGTTGACGTTTGGGTCCCTGAAACATTAAAATACAAAACTAGGGTTTTCTGCCTGTGCAGGGTTAATTCCAAATAAATGGGAAAACTATGAAGTATTCCCAAAATCATGATAAAACATTGATATAACCCTTATATGATGCAAATATGATTGGAATATAAGCAATTAAAGTGCAAAGTTCATGTATGCATTTTACATGCATCACCAGCCCAGAAGCTTAAGACCCGGCAGCCCCTCCGGCGGAGGAAGCTATGATTTCTTTCCGTCGGATGGTGCTACCGGTGGAAGGAACCCACCCACCCACCCTGGGCCCGGGACATCGTCAAGTACATCATGGAGCACGCCCTCCCGGAGGACGATCACGACGCCGAGCGGGTGGCTCGTCAAGCCAAGCTCTACGTCATGATCGACGGCGAGCTCTACCGGCGACGGGACAACGGAGTCAAGCTCCGCTGCATTCCTCAAGAACAAGGCCAAGTACTGCTGCGGGACATCCACGAGGGCACATGTTCAAGTCATGTGGCATCAAGATCACTGGCGGGTAAAGTTTTTCGTCACGGGTTCTACTGGCCAAGAGTCCTCAGTGATGCGGAGCAGCTAGTCAAGACCTGTGAAGCCTGCCAGTACTATGCGAAGAACATACATCAGCCGACGCAAGCTCTACAGCCAATTCCAATCTCCTGGCCGTTCGCGGTCTGGGGGCTGGACATCGTGGGAAAGATACCGAAGTCTGTCGGGGGCCATGAATACCTTTTTGTGGCCATCGACAAGTTCACAAAGTGGGTGGAAGTGATGCAAGTACCAAGACAGACAGCTCAAGCAGCCATCAAGTTCATTGAAGGGATCGTGTTCCGCTTCGGAGTACCCAACAGAATCATAACGGACAATGGCTCTCAGTTCACAAGCCGATCCTTCCTCAACTTCTGTGAAGAGCTGGGAATCAAGATGTGTTTTGCCTCGGTGTCCTACCCAAGGTGCAATGGGCAAGTGGAGGGAGCCAATGCGGAGGTCCTAAAGGGTTGAAGACCAAGGCCTTTGACAAGTTAGAAGACAAGGGCAAGAACTGGATTGAGCATCTACCAAGTGTCTTGTGGTCCCTCAGAACCACACCAAGCAGAGCCACTCAAGAAACACCATTCTTCCTTGTCTATGGAGCAGAAGCCGTCTTGCCAACAGAGCTCAGGCATGGATCCCCCCGGGTACTTGCCTATGATGAAGACGCACAAGCTGAGAGGAGGATTGATGACATCAACTTCCTGGAAGAGGTGCGGTGTCGAGCTTCCTTACGATCTGCTCGATACCAGCAAGGGCTCCGCCGCTATCATCATCGCCATATCCGTTCACAGGTACTGGAACTCGAGACCTGGTTCTCCGCAAGAAGCAGAAGCTTGATAACATGAACAAGCTGTCGTCCAAGTAGGAAGGACCTTATCGGGTGACGCATACCCTGAGACCCGGAGCTGTTTATCTGGAGGACGAGAAAGGCAGGCCGGAGGGCAACACCTGGAACATCAAGAATCTCCGGAAATTCTACCCCTGAATACGAACATGAATCACAGATAGTTCGAGTCAACTAAGCACGCCCAAGGGGCTAGTGTTCTGTATAAGGATGTAAGAATCGTCGCCAAGTAATAAAAGAGAAGTTTTTCAATTCCGTGAGCTTCTCTTGTTGTCGTGAAGTGTGTTATCCGTAACAACCCCCAAGCAGGGGGCTGACATGGTGCCGGTGGCGACAGGTCGAGCGCGAGTAGCCTATCAATAGGCGCTGCCACCTGATCGTGCCGTACTGCCGCGGTAAGAAGTGGAACGGGCAGTGCTGTGTTTTAAAGAACCTAAACACAGAAATGCACATTCAACTTTGCTTGCGGGTTGCTCCGGATGAAACACTTTCACGACATGTAAGGGAGGGTCCATTCTTTTCCTACTGAAAGTGTGTTATGTGTAGCGCCTCTCCCGGGACAGGAATGGATGCTGAAGAGCCGCTCAGGAGCTGGGTACCCGGGAAGGACAGAGCAGATCAAGGGCACGACAAAAACCAGCTAAATCTTTGCATGTGCATCTTGCATTCTAGGCATAGTATCTCGCTCGGAGTCAATATACCACCAACCTGCGCATGCTTGACAGTTGATGAGAACCTTTGCGGGGGTAATGCGTCCTCCCTGGCGAACGGTCAGATTTCCCTTCTGGTCTAGTACCCGTGGCTGTGGAGTGGACTCCCAGAAGGCATAGTGCTCTTAGGGGTGCTGCTACCGGTACAGGCGGTTAGAGTACTTGTCACCTAAGAGATCTCCTCAGAAAACTTGACGGCGCGTTAGTGCAAGGGAGGTTTGGGAAATGACCCCGGGAGTTGAGCCCTAGGATTGCATTCATCTGAACTTGCATTCTGAATTTACAATTCTGAATTACATTCAGTTGAAGCTTTCCCTGGATGCATATCTAGCCTATGCTACTAAGGCCAGCTCAGAGCTCCTGGCTGTGCAGATCTGTATTCTATTTTATTGCCTGTCGGGTGCACTCTTTTCTTCCGGGGACGCCTGGATGAAAAGATAACATGCGTGCAGGATCTTGTCAGGCGCGTCGAAGAGCTCGACCCCCTTATGCCGACCAGGCGCTCCAGGGCCAAAGAGACGGAAGATTCCGTCCGCCAGTTCGCCTACGGACTGACTCTCGGCCTACAAAAAGCAGTCCAGGTCAAGATCGAAGTCATCCAAGAAAAAGGCGGAAAAACAGAGAAGATCAGGCAGTGAACCTGTTCGATGGCCTCGAGCTCAGCCACAACCAAGGACAGCTCCGGAATACCGACAGTCCTTTCCTTCAGGATGGACCACAGGTGCGCCCTCCTCACTGCCCTAATCCTTGCCGCTTCTTGGGCCACAGGACCAGAGACGGCCGCCAGGCGAGCGACATCCTCATCGTAGGAGCTCGAACTGCCGCTGCTGCTCTCCATGCAGCACTCCACGCGTCCGCCATCGACACCGAAGATCTTCACGGAGAGCGTTACATCTCCGTCGTACCGGAACACCAAGCATTGCCCCCGGGACAGGCGGCGGGCACGGGAGAACGACTTCCACCCCGGACCCAGAAGCATGGCGCCTTCAGTGGTGCGCTCCACCATGGCCAGGAGGGGCCATTGGGGCAGCCTTCCACTTGCAGCCAGAAGCCAGAGGGTCCGATGTCCTCCGTCGCCATCGCGAAGGAATCCGGCAGGAGAAGCCGGCTGCGAGGCCTGCGGTTCAGATCCACGATGAACTCGAACGGCGCGAAGCTGGTATGAACCATGCCCCTAGGAGGGGGAGCAGCGGTGCCGCGGCCTCCACGGCCGCCGCGACCGCGAATCCCACGACCCCGCGGAACAGCTCGACCACGAGTGGAGGGGCCACTCTCCGCAGCAGCTGAAGAAGAACGAGGGCACCCAACTCCTCTCCTCGCTCTCGCCATTGGCGCTGGTAGCTTGTGGGGAGACCTGGAGTTGGACCGAGGAAGAAGATGAATGAAAGAGCCAGGGGTGCGCCTCGCTTTTATAGCCACGGCGGCGCCTCTGTCAGGCGTCTCCTCGGTTCTTCCGTTATTGGGAGTCGAGGGGGCCACCGCAGTTACTCCCCCGAGCGGAGTAACTCCAAGACCTTCAAGGCAATTAACGAAGCAGAGCAAGGAAGACCAGGTGCCCGGGACCCACTTTGACCTATCTTTAGGCCATGGCCCCGGCAGCTGGAGCAAGAGCCGCCGGGACCATGCCCGGGGCTACTGTCGCAGCAGTGGAACACGGGGTTCCCCTAGTACTGCCAAAGTGGGTCCACCCCATGTGGGCCAAGATGAAGATGGACAAGACCAAGACTCAAGTCAAGCTGGCGGGTTCACCGTCAGGACGCACATGGCCTACGTCGACACAGGGCTCCGGTCCTGGGGACCTTCCGGGTCCCCGAACCAAGCAAGAAGGCCAGAAAGGACCCGAGAGGCGGAGTTCCCGGCAGGAGGCCAGGCTCCCTCTCGGTACTTCCCCACGTCCCTATGGATAAGCACTCCACCTCACCGCGGAAGACTTGGGAAGCAAGGACGAACACAAGGTAGAACCAGAGCAAGACTAGACTAGGGCTGCGAGGGTAGAGGGGAAGGTGATCTCCTCTGGGTCAGGATCTATCCTTCGTCTACCTCCAGCAAAAACCCTTCCGGGTACCCCATCCGGGAGGTTCCATTGTAAGCCACACTATGAAGAATCCATCAATCCAGACATGCAGGAGTAGGGCTTTTAGCCTCCGGGCGGCCTGAACCTGGGTAGCTCCTTGTGTCCCTTTGGTTGCATGCTTTGATCGTGGAGAGGAGAGCTTGATCTAGACTCCGCCCAAGAAGACGATTCTCAGCCTCCTTCGCGCCCCGTGCCGAACCTAAAAGGGGTATCCTATACTCCCGGTGTCCGCGCAACGAGACACGACATTTGCCTTGTGAGTGCTTGTCTCTTTTTATTTGTTTCTCGATGCACTCATTATTGGCAAAGTTTTTCTAAAGTGCAAGTGCATGCTTTGCTTCATATCTTATGCACTCTTGCACATGTTTTATATTTCAAACGATTATGGGGAGTGATGATTCCATCTTTTGTGCACTTTGTATTCAAATGCAAAATTCTAAATACTGCACAAATATTGGGGAGCTCCTCTATTTTATTTTGAAGCTTTTTTTTTGCTCTTATCATAACATCTCTTATTCAATTGGTTCTTCGGATTCTTGATTGCTTGGTTTTCCCTATCATTCTTTATTGCAATCTTTGAATCCTCAATATAGTTTGATTTCCCTCCAAATATTCGTCAATGGATATGTGCATTTGATTTCACTCATACTATGAGAAATGCACACACTATGGGGAGCTCTTACTATATTGACCTTCTAAGATTTTCCTCCCATTTCGGCAACGGATGCCAATGGGGGAGAAGTTTAGAGGGTTTAAGGGAACTTGGTTTTATGCTTTTTGTTCGTTCTTAAGCATTTGCCTTTCTTGCTCATGCATCCTTGCTTGTTTCTTTGCATGGTTGCAGGGTTGCTTAACATTCATTATATAAACCCTCGTAAAAGGGATTGTCATCAATTACCAAAATGGGGGAGATTGAAAGAAAATGGTTGCCCCATGTTAGGTTTTGGTAATTAATGACAATCCTTATGGACTAATGTGTATATTGAGATATCCTTGTAGGTTTGTCCATAGGAAATACTTGAACTCCATGTGTTGGATTCAAGGTTGAATGCCTTGAAGGTCATTGGATATAATGAACATATTTGAGATGATCAAGAAAGAAGAAAAGATATAATGTTGATCAAGGCGAAGTTGAAAAGAATGTGGATTCAAGTGATCAACACACAAAGCTAAATGTTGCACCATGTGGGATCATGTGATCCAATGGTATGGTAAGCAATTGTCTATATAGCTTTGTGAACTAACCCATGATGTGTATGTGTGGAGTATCCATGTGGGTTTAGGTATCTTCCCATGGGTACGCATCAAAAGGAAAATTTCACATAACCTATGGAGGATAATGTCAAGTGGTGGGCGTCATCAAGATAATGGTCGAAGTGAAGACGTGCCTTAGAGAGACTATCCCATAATGGTGTATGGGGAGCGACATGTGAGTCTTCATCAAGCAAAGCGCAATCAAGAAAGGAGGTCCACTTGAAGAGATTAAGATTGTCATCATCTAGCTCAAGTGGAATGCGTAAGGCAAAGGTATGATCTTGATAGGGTTTCTATTTTACCGGTCTCATGGTGTTACTTGGGAGACCGGGTTATAGGATAGTTTCTGTTCCATCAAGAGGGGCTCTCAAATGAGTAACTTGATCGTATCATCGTAGAGAGCTCAAACCTTTGCATCTCTAGCATCATCTTTCTTGGTTATTCTTTGGGCTTTATCTTTGTTGGTTTTGGTGCTTGTCGTGATCTTCATGACAAGCTCATGTTCTTCGAAAACAGATTTCGCATGGAAAACTTGTTGTGTTTTCGGTGTTGGAAATATCATCGGTTTATCCTTGAGGAAAGTTTCACACCTTCCTATGTGTGGTGACTTTATTCTATTTATGCGTTTTCAGTGTTTTTGTAAGGAAGCTCTTGTCCTTATCTTTCCAACCTCGTTGGTCTCATCTCGTTTGGAGTTTCCTTGCGAAAGTTATTGCAGTTCTGGTACAAGGCTAACTTTCACCTGACGGTAGTACCGCTAGGCACAGCGGTAGTACCGCTCCTCCTGGAGCGGAACTGCTGCAATGCCCAGTAGGACTTCCTATGGCGGTAGTACCGCGGTCGGTACCGCTGCCCATCAGGCAGCGGTACTACCGCTGGAGCTACCGCCAGAGGTACCGCTAGGAGGGATGTAGCCTCGGGTATATTTATGGTACCCCGGCGGTAGTGGCCTTGTAGTACCGCTGGATTTATTCATTTAAGTCCAGCGGTAGTACCGACAACTCCGGCAGTAGTACCGCTACGTGGACGCAGCGGTAGCCCTTGCGGTACCGCATCCGCTGGGAAGCGGTGCTGCACTGGTACCGCCAGGATACCCGCAGCGGTAGTACCGCTGGGCTCGGCGGTAGTACCGCTGGGCACGAGAACTGCACATAACGGTCAGATTTTCGGGGGACCTATTTAAGGGGTCTTCTTCCCCAACGGTTCCTCAACTCTAGAGCTCATGTTTTGCCCCCATTGCTGACCCTCCTTGAGCTTGCTATCTCTCTATCCCTCCAATGATTCTTGCTCCTTTTTTAGGAAAAGAGAGAGGAGATCTAGATCTACTATTCCACCAATCAATCTCTCCTCTTAGTGAGGGGTAGTCTTTGGATCTAGATCTTGGGATTCATTTGGTTGTTTCCTTGCTCTTCCTCACATCTTCCTCCATAGCATTAGTTGCTTTGGTGGGATTTGAGAGTGAAGGCTTTGAGCACTTCTTGTGTTCTTACCATTGCATTAGGTGCATCGGTTTGAGTTCTCCACGGTTATACGTGGAAGTAAAGTTTGAGAAGCTTATTACTCTTTGTGGATTGCCTCTTGGGTTGCTTGTAACCCTAGGAGGCCTTTGTGGGTTTCGGAAGCCTCAACTTGTTGCGAGGTGCTCCGGGATATTGTCGGGAGGCTCCAACTCATTGTGGAGTTCCCCGACCTTTGTGTATGGCTTGGTCAACGCCTCGAAGATGACCTCATAGTGGAAGAGCTACGCCTTCACCAGCAAAGCTCACGGAGAATAGGGTGAGCACATCCGTGCTATTGGAGCGCCTAGGTGGATCCACACTCCTCCAACATAGACGTACTTCCCTTGGGATGAAAATACGGGAAACATCTCCTCGTGTCCACTTTGTGGTTATCTTTATACTCGAACTCTTACTTATACATTTACCTTTGTGATAGCCATCGAGATTGAAGTTATCTATCTTGCTATCACTTAGTGGTTGTTCTTGTCTAGCATAAGTCGTTGGCGCACATAGGTGAACCTAGCTTGGTTAGGTTTTGTGCTTGCTAATTTAAACGTTAGTTTTATTCCGCATTTATTCAAGACTAAACCGTAATTATTTCAAAACTCCTATTCACCACCCCCCCTCTAGGCGACATCCTTTGCACTTTCACCAGGCTCTTTCGAGCCTCGCGGACGGCCAAACGTGCCGTTTCCATCTGGTCAACCTCCTTTGACCCTAAACGAAGGTATGACAAGTGGGACAGGAAGGTGGGGACGGCGTGTCAGGAATCGAGTCTGGCGCTAGTTTGGAGGGTGAAACACTGGCTTATAAGCAGGACTGCGCCGCATCAGACAAAAAGAATGTTTAATTTGGGGCTTTTCTAAAGTCAAATAGATATCTCAGAAAAGCGGAAACTGAAATTAGTGCTAATCAACGAAATTAAATTTGCACTGAAATTAAATTTGCACATCTAATTTGAGGATTATAAGACTTAAATTAAATTTATAAACTGATTAGCAAGTGGAAACTGAATGGAAACTTAGTGCTAATCAACAAGAAACTGAAATTTATAACTGATTACAAAAGATTTTCATTGCTACAAAAGATCCATAACTAATTACACTACTAGTCCTAAATAGGACTACTAGTACTAGTACTACTGCTACTGCTACTGCTGCTTCTTCGCCGGCGGTGGGCTCCTACTTCCTCCGCCTCTTCGCTGGCGGTGCGTCGTCGTCGTCCTTGTCGTCGGAGTCATCCTCGTCATCGGAGGAGTCGATCGGCGGCTCCTCCTCCTCCTCGCCAGAGACGTCGTCGTCGTTGTCGCCGCCGCCATGGCCCTCGCCTTGGCCGTCGCCCTCGCCGTCGTCGTCGCTGTCCAGGGCCTCCTACCACGCGTCGTGGCCCTCGTCCCACCACTCGTTGGGGTTGCCATCGCTGTCCTCGTCGCTCGGGATGAGTTCGCTGGTCCACCACCCGTCTTCCGACATGGCGGCGGTTGATCGGGCTTTATTAGGAGATAAGAAGTCGAAGAGGAATGGGGCTTTTTGGGAGAGAAGAGAGAAGAACTGCTATGGAACCGCATACGCATTTGATGGCATGTAGTTGACGGGAAAAATATTCTGCAGGAAGCTTCGTATCTTCCCCTTCAACGGCGCCAGAAAGCACTCTTGATGACCCTTCACGTAGTTACCTGCGTGAAAAGTAAATGGGTTAGGTTGAGACTCCAAGTGCAGAGTGTGTAGTAAGTGGAAGACGTGTTTTCCCCAAGGGGTGACTCGAGGGTTTAATATCGAACTCTCGGGGAATCAGTAGTGAAGATTTATCTTTCCTATCCTTCTTTTGGTTACCTACAAAACAAAGTAAATGTTTTGGTCCTCAACCTCACCTAGTGGTTGTCAAGCACAAGGTGTGAGAATGATATCAAGATAATATGCAATGCAAACAAGAAATAAATATGCAATGGTGGTAAATAAATATGCAAGGATGGTGGTAGCAATGATAAATGATATTTTTGGGTTTTATATGATGAATGCAAGATGTAAAAGTGTTTTTGTATTTTCGGATTTTTAAATGGCAGAAAATGGAAAAGTGGTAAAAGTGTTGGAAAGGTGTTTCTTATGATTAAAAATGGACCGGGGTTCATGGTTTCACAAATGCACTCTCTCTTTAATAAAGTGGTAGACAATGGAACACTAGAGTTGACATATGAGATTGCAACACAACAGTTTAATGACAAGTTATAATTATATGGGCATCACGTCCTAACATAGAGACCTTTTGGTTATTAGTCTCTCTTATACTCCACCAAGATGCGAACTAAATCATAACACCTCAGTAATTAAGATAACTCAGAGTATAGCAATAAGTATCATGACATGAAGTTAAAATAAGAACATGCTAGATCTAGTCATGGAGTAGTGGCAATGGTCACACCCACATCTCCGGTAGCATGGTATTTCTTTTTATCCCTAGTGAGGCAACAAAGTAAGGTAAAACACCCAAGTGGATCGCAGAACTTTCTCTCACGTTCACTGCACTAGCCACCCCCCGTTACTCCAACTAATGCACACGTTCCCCCTCACACGCTCTCATAAACATGCTTGATCATAAAGTAAATAAGAACGGGGTACATAATATGCATCTACTTTCATAACTGAAACAAAACCATTGCAATCTCAAACATATATTAACTCATAAAAAGATCCACCACAAAGGTATTACATAGATGACCGTAATCATGTTCAGCAGCTCATACGGTACTAATTAGTGAAGCTCAAGAGAGAGAGATACATAAGTTACTTCCACAAACCCATAGTCCAGAGGTGGACTACTCCCTCTTCATCATGGAGACGGTGGAGAAGTCGTTGGAGAAGATGGAGACCACGCCGGCAGCGCCCCGCCGGAGTTTTCCCCCTCCAATCTGCAGCTCCAGGTCTCTGTTTCGGTGTTTCTGTGTTTCTGCGGCGCTCCTTCCAGAGAACGTCGGGGGACTATTTTTATAGGCGGTTTTAGGTCAAAACGGAGTCGGTGGAGGAAAGATCGACGGCAACGGAGCTCCGAGGCCCAAAAGGGGGTCCCACGCGGCCAGGTACATGGGCCGCGTGGGCCCACCATTTTGGCCCTCGGGCCTCCGCTTGTTTGCTTCCTTCGCTCCCACGCTTTGTTCCTTCCAAAAACTGATGCTCGTAAATTTCCAGGTCATTTGGACGTCGTTTGGGTCCCTGAAACATTAAAATATAAAATAGGGTTTTCTGCCTGCGCAGGGTTAATTCCATAAAAAATAGGAAACATGTCAAATATTCCCAAAATCATTATAAAACAGTGATATAACCCTTATATGATGCAAATATGACTGGAATATAAGTAAAATAATGCAAAGTTCATGTATGCATTTTACATGCATCAACATCCCCAAGCTTAACCTATACTCGTCCTCGAGTATGAAGGTGATAAAACTAACATGGACTTTGCAATTTAATACTATCAATGGATATCAAAGATGATTACTATTGCTACATAGAGTCAAATGATTCATTCTTAAAAGGAGTAGCAATATGCAAGATAGTTTATGAAGTGATATCAAGTATTCAATGCAAGGATGTTCAATGATAATTCACAAAGTGTAACATAAGAGAAGAAGTACTATGGACCACATGTATGCATAATAATAAGTAAGAACATCCTACAATGGTCATAGAGTATTGATGAAAATCTGAATATAAAAGGTGGACACTTTGGAAAGATATATATATGAGTAGAGGTAAAGCATGAATAAATTTCATCTAACTTCTGAACTTCTCTACTTAAGTCAATGATTGTAATATGGTAATCCTTGGTGTCAAGCTCTCATTCCCCTATCATAGCATCTTGAATGATTAAGTTTAAAGTGAAAGCAATATGAGTAGTGTGCTTGACAAAGTACAGGTTGAAAGTCTCATGCCCCTTGAATACAAGTACCTACTCCATGTGTTACTCAACTTGGAAAACAAAGCAAGTTCAAGTTAAATATCATTGTAAGTAATAATAGTATCATTAAGAGCGTCAACTGGGGTACCTCTTGTCCCAGGATATGGAACAAGCCCATATCAAAATGACAAGACAAACAAACACAATGAACAATCTCAACACCCTTTTTATTTACCATTAGATAGCTTTTTATTGTAAGGTGTATCACAGAAGGTTCACCATAGCATGTAAGTAAATTTCCACCATGAATGATGCATGGCTTAGATTAGCGGCCCAGGCGTCTCTCTAACCATTTATACAAACTCATTTAAACTCACTTCATTTCCACATTTATTTCACCCATGGTAAGCATCCATAAACAAAAGTACATGATATCAACTAAATGAGATGAAGTGCAATGTTGAAAGCTTGCCATGTGACAGCACATATGAGCTAACTCTCAACCAAAGACATTTGTCAAGTCCACAACATCATAATTTTAATCACAATGGGTCATTTTATTTATGCAATGAAAGTAAAGTGTGCATCAAGTTCGAGAGAGCTCTATAACCAACTTTTCCCACAACAATCAACAACATAAGCATTTTCATTCAGAGGTATAGATAACACAAATATCATGATAAACATACTCGGAATAGCATAAAGCTAATAGGTAGATATGGTGGACTCACTGGAAAAACTTTGGTTGAAGGTGTTGGAAACAAGTTTTTGCTTGTTGGAATTTTTGGGCTAGCAAGAGGGAGAAAGTTGACCATCTAAATGCATGCATGAGTGTCCATAGAACTAACTAATCCATGTTAAAACAAGGTAAATAACATTTAGCATCAAAACATGAATAAAAGATAGCTCTTGATAAAATTTGCAAATTATTACTCATTAACAAGCTCATGAATCATGCAATTATATGTATCTTTTAAAATTAACTCAACATCCCTTTTCCCAATCTTATAATAGCATCCAACATAATTCAACCCAAATTTCCAGTAGCTCTCTCATATATAAATGATAGTGTGGTGGTCTCACAAAATAAAAATCTAACCTAAACAAACAAAAAGACGCTCCAAGTTTATGCGATAAAGTGTTTCGATCGAAAAACAGAAGTTAGACGTGTGCAAACCGAGAGTGTGTAGGTCCAGTGGGGTTGTCTTCACATCCCCAAGCTTATGGTCTTCACCATCCTTGGATAGCTCTTGGTGCATCTCCTCTAATCCCTGTGAAAAAACTTCAAAACACCGTTTCTCCCATTTCTTTTTCTGTGGGGCACATTAGTAGTGATAAACAAATAGATTTCTTGCTGCATATAATCCTTAGACAAAAATTCATATGAATGTCCAGAAAGTGTATAATGTTGTATGCCTACTCATAAACTCAATTGGATCAAAAAGATTCAAGTTAAAAGTTCTAAGCATGCATCAAACAAAATGGGACAGAATCTGTCCAGAAAAACAGCAGCAGCTAAACGTATTTTTCTACCCTACTTAACTTTGTCGGAAAATTCCGAAAAATTCATGCATACAGAGGATGAAAAGTTGCACTACAGTTTAAATATGAGCTCATTCGGAGTTACAGAATAAGAATTAAAAATCATACCGTGCACAGATTCGTGCAGGAATAAATCTCCGAACGCTATAAGCAACTTTTCAACCAAAATGAGTAAAACTTGGCACTTTATTAAAAATTCCAGAAACTAAACTAAACACTAAGTCTCTTGTTACAGCAAGAGGACACAAAGAAAATCACAAATAAAAACAACCGGGTTGCCTCCCGTAAAGCGCTTTCTTTATAGCCATATAGCTAGGCTTCTTACTTGATGTTTATTGTGGACGAAGCTCATGAGGGAGCTTGAACGATGTGTGCCCTCTTCCTTGGGAAGTGTTCCATGCACTTCTTGTGTGGAAACTGAAACTTCACATTCCCTTCTTTTGAATCAATGATAGCACCTGTAGTACGAAGAAAAGGTCTTCCAAGAATAATTGGACTAGAGGTTTTATTCCCCATATCCATGATTAGAAAATCAACAGGCACAAATGTCATATGTAACTCTACCATAACATCACTTACTTTTCCTAAAGCATGTTTAATGGAATCATCAGCAAGTGCAAGTTCAATAGAGCATTTTTCAAGATTTTTCAATTCAAGTACTTCATATAGTTCTTTAGATAAAACAGAGACACTAGATCCTAGATCAAGTATAGCATGGTGTGTCTCTTTTCCAATGGTTACTAGGACTTTGGGAATCCATATATCCCCAAGCTTAGGTGGTATCATAGCCTCTTGGTTGTACCTAGCAATCTTTTCTTTTAAGACATGATTAGCAATATAAGAACCAAAACCAGCTTGGTTAACATTAATAGAAGGATCACTTGCAAATTTTTGTAAGATAGATATTAATTCATGCAAGCTACAATTCTCTAAGTCAAGCAATGGTTCCTTACTTCACTAAGCATTTTAACTTCTTCAACTTTCTTTTCCTATTATATAGGTTAAATATTTCATAACGGTCATCAAACACATCTTCAGGTACTTGGGCTTTTTCTAAACTTTCTTTAATTCTTACTTCCAAAAGCAAGCCATCAAGTAGATAGTGAGTGTCAGTAGCAGCAGTATTCATAAAAGAATCCTCACATTCATTATCCAAAAAGACTTTAGAGGTTTCAGACAATCCTCTATAAAACACATGCATGAGCATCCAATCCCTAAGACCATGTTCCATTCCAAAAGCTATACCTCTAAATCTTTCCCATGTTTTCACTAGAGGTTCATCCTCTTCTTGTTTAAAGGTGATAATTATTTGTCTAAGATTACAAACCTTTTCAGTGGAACAAAATCTTTCAATGAATGCAGCTTTTAAATTAAACCAAGTGCTAAAATTTCCAGGTGGCCATCTCAATATCCAATCTAAGGCTTTTCCACCTAGGGAGTAAGGAAAAAGCTTAATTTTAATATTAGCATGGCTCAAATTTAACATTTTGCACCTTTCATTAAACTTCTTAAGATGAGGTATGGGATCTTCTTTTGGTTTCCCATAAAAACGGTATTCATAAATTGCTTTCATGATATTAGGATCTACCTCACATTTCTCAACAGGGATATTCATATCTTGAGGAAAGTTCTTAACACTAAATGGCCAGAAGGTTCTCTTTTCCATTATGCAAGTTTTTATGTGTTTTTTTTTTTTTATGCAAAACTGAAAATAAATATGCAAGACAATGACAAAACAAATAAATTGCTTTGAAGGTAAAGATGGATAAGATGATGCTCACGTAGGTGCAACCTCCCCAAGCTTAGGTGTTAGCACAAGTTGGTGATGAAGTTGACTTGGTGAGATATCCTTGGATAAACCCGACGCTAGAAAACAGAGCTAGTGCAAGGGACCCTTGGATAAACCTTTCAGCAATGATTCCCCGGCAATGACGCCAGAAAACAGTCTTGATGGCGTGTAGTTGACGGGAAAAATATTCTGCAGGAAGCTTCGTATCTTCCCCGGCAACGGCGCCAGAAAACAGTCTTGATGGCGTGTAGTTGACGGGAAAAATATTCTGCTGGAAGCTTCGTATCTTCCCCTACAACGGCGCCAGAAAGCACTCTTGATGACTCTTCACGTAGTTACCTGCGTGAAAAGTAAATGGGTCAGGTTGAGACTCCAAGTGTAGAGTGTGTAGTAAGTGGAAGACGTGTTTTTCCTACGAGGGGTGACTCGAGGGTTTAATATCGAACTCTCGGGGAATCAGTAGTGAAGATTTATCTTTCCTATCCTTCTTTTGGTTACCTACAAAACAAAGTAAATGTTTTGGTACTCAACCTCACCAAGTGGTTGTCGAGCACAAGGTGTGAGAATGATATCAAGATAATATGCAATGCAAACAAGAAATAAATATGCAATGGTGGTAAATAAATATGCAAGGATGGTGGTAGCAATGATAAATGATATTTTTGGGTTTTATATGATGAATGCAAGATGTAAAAGTGTTTTTGTATTTTCGGATTTTTAAATGGCAGAAAATGGTAAAGTGGTATAAGTTGTTGGAAAGGTGTTTCTTATGATTAAAAATGGACCGGGTTCATGGTTTCACAAATGCACTCTCTCTTTAATAAAGTGGTAGACAATGGAACACTAGAGTTGACATATGAGATTGCAACACAACAGTTTAATGACAAGTTATAATTATATGGGCATCACGTCCTAACATAGAGACCTTTTGGTTATTAGTCTCTCTTATACTCCACCAAGATGCGAACTAAATCATAACACATCAGTAATTAAGATAACTCAGAGTATAGCAATAAGTATCATGACATGAAGTTAAAATAAGAACATGCTAGATCTAGTCATGGAGTAGTGGCAATGGTCACACCCACATCTCCGGTAGCATGGTATTTCTTTTTATCCCTAGTGAGGCAACAAAGTAAGGTAAAACACCAAGTGGATCGCAGAACTTTCTCTCACGTTCACTGCACTAGCCACCCCCCGTTACTCCAACTAATGCACACGTTCCCCCTCACACGCTCTCATAAACATGCTTGATCATAACAAGTAAATAAGAACGGGGTACATAATATGCATCTACTTTCATAACTGAAACAAAACCATTGCAATCTCAAACATATATTAACTCATAAAAAGATCCACCACAAAGATATTACATAGATGACCGTAATCATGTTCAGCAGCTCATACGGTACTAATTAGTGAAGCTCAAGAGAGAGATACATAAGTTACTTCCACAAACCCATAGTCCAGAGGTGGACTACTCCCTCTTCATCATGGAGATGGTGGAGAAGTCATTGGAGAAGATGGAGACCACGCCGGCAGTGCCCCGCCGGAGTTTTCCCCCTCCAATCTGCAGCTCCAGGTCTCTGTTTCGGTGTTTCTGTGTTTCTGCGGTGCTCCTTCCTGAGAACGTCGGGTGACTATTTTTATAGGCGGTTTTAGGTCAAAACCGAGTCGGTGGAGGAAAGATCGACAGTAGCGGAGCTCCGAGGCCCAAAAGGAGGGGCCCCACGCGGCCAGGTACATGGGCCGCGTGGTCCCACCTATTTTGGCCCTCGGGCCTCCGCTTGTTTGCTTCCTTCGCTCCCACGCTTTGTTCCTTCCAAAAACTGATGCTCGTAAATTTCCAGGTCATTTGGACGTCGTTTGGGTCCCTGAAACATTAAAATATAGAAATAGGGTTTTCTACCTACGCAGTGTTAATTCCATAAAAATAGGAAGCATCTCAAATATTCCCAAAATCATTATAAAACAGTGATATAACCCTTATATGATGTAAATATGACTGGAATATAAGTAAAAATAATGCAAAGTTCATGTATGCATTTTACATGCATCAGCATTGGGGTTTTAATCTTTGAGAAGGATAGAGAGGAATTAAGTGCGACGGCGCGTCCATCGATAACGGCATGCAGAAATGAACAGACGGTTGCTTCGTATTTGCCAAAACCAGTGTGACAAGACTGCACATTACGGCTATATTCGCACTCGATGGCGTTCAGTTGAAAAGACAGAACAGTAATTGTTCACGACGTCATCTAGAGCATCTAGACACGTGTTGTACATCTATCGAACAGTTGTCGTGCATGAAAGTGTTGGTCAAATTGACCGCAATTGGGAACGTTTTGATCCATCTAGACATGTCTAGACGTGTTGCAACCATCTTTTGCATGAACTGACGCAATCACCCTTTATGTTTACGTGCCAACCTGCATACAAGTCTGTTACTACTGACGCGCTCTGGACACGCCATGGCGTGCTTTGGGCGCGAACTGGCGCACACGCGCGCGCTCTGTGCGTCGCTCTAGTCAAAACTTGTTGTATTGGATGTTTATTATTTTTATTCGAAACTAGTACTCTGATAAAGAATCTTGCCGCCGGATTTCCTATTTTTTGAATGTTCCCTCAATTTATATTATTTTTCTACGTTAAATCGTATTAAACTCGTTTAATGCATGAAATATAGCTAAAAAAACTCAAAAATTCAAAATATACCGGCATTGTGCCTCCCATATGTCATGCCCTACGTGAATATTATGGACATTCATTTTGCACTCTTATTTGTCATTGCTACTTCACAAAAAATAAGGAATTTGGCACTAAATAGAAGTTAGAAAAAAAAGGTCAATTTTTTCAGAATCTTTGCTTCGGCAATATTGTTTGTAATTTCAAAACCCATGTTTGTGCCGAGTTTGGTCATCATAGCTTAAGGCTAGATATGGATATGGCCATGAGCTTGGTCATCTAGTTTGAATCCCATGAATGTTCATACAAGATAGCCCATTTTGAGAAGACTCGTTTTTCCAAAAACTTGAATTCCAAGTTTATGATTTTTGCTAGACAGTAGTACACTAAAAGAGACGATTACCGTTGGATTTCATATTTTTTGAACTTTTCTCGATTTATGAGAGTTTTCTCAAAAAAAGGTCAAAATTGCCTGGGTGACCATTCATACCCAAGGTGTGAACTTTCCGATGTTTTGGGTGGTTTTGCATAGAACCATTGTATACTATGTTTATATGATTTTTCTATAATTTTGGGGACAAACTATAACACACTTGTAGTTCAAATCTCGTTAAATAGCGTTAAATCCTATTAAACTTGTTTAATGCATGAAATATAGCTAAAAAGCTCACAAATTCAAAATATTCCGGTATTATTCCTCCCATATGTCGTGCTCTCCGTACAAATAATTTACTTTCATTTTTCACCCTTCTTTGTCATACCTACTTCACAAAAAATAAGAAATTTGCCACTAATCAAAATTTAGGAAAAAAGGGTCAATTTTCTTGGATTCTTTGCTTCGGCAATCTTGTTTGTAATGTCAAAAACCCTAAACCCAGCGAGTTTGGTCGTCATAGCAAAAGGCTTGCCAAGGTTGTGGTACACTAAAAGGGACGATTATCGTTTTGTTCATGCACATTTTTGTGCCGAGTTGGAATCTTTCTTTGTTTTTTGTTTTTCACGCTTTATGCTGTTGTTTTCAAAACAAGGCCAAATTTCTTTGCAATTGCGTAGATTCATGGTAGACTAAGTTGTGAATTTTGGGCACAGAAAAAAACAAAATTTGCGAGAGTTTGACATAATTCAAAATTAAAACAGCTAATAACGAAACAACATAATATTCATTGGTGCCTAGTACAAAATTATAAAATATTTCAACAACTAAAATTTCTTGGTACCATTGGCCTTGCCCTTAAAACAACTAATAACTAAAATTCCTTGATAAACTAAAATGGACTACCACTCGTCCTCGTCGTCGCAAACCTCCATCGGCTTGGCCTTGCCCTTGCCGTCGACCTCCATTGGGGCGTTGCACTTGCTCTCCGATTTGTTCAGAGCCTTCTGCAGGTCGTCCGCATACTTCTCAGCTCTCGCCTTCTCTGCCGCTTCTGATTCGACCATAGAAGCGACCAGAGTATCATGAGCTGTTGCTGCTCGGCGGAATGCCTAGCCTGCTCCGTGGCTTGATAGTCGGCCCTGGCCCAGGCCATACCTAGGTCCAGGACCTCCTCCTCCTCCTCTTCGGACAGATCAATGAAGGGAATGGGATCAGGAGCAATGGCCATGCCCCTGCCCCTGCGCCTGCTCAAGCTCGGAGGAGACGTGCTCTCCCAGCATGAAGGGATCCTGCTCGACCTTGGAGGAGTGCGCCCACGCCCACGGCCCCTGCCGCTGCCCTCGCTCAACTCAAGAAACCAAGGATAGCGGACGTGGCGGCGGCGGTTCGAGCTGGGACTGGAGCGGCCACCACCACGAGCCATGGAAAGATGAGGGACTGGGCAAGAGTGGCAAGAAGAGGAAGAGGGGATCACTGGGCAGTGTGGGCGCAATGGGAGAGGAAATGACTCCTTTTATGGCCATCTGCGGTCTGGACGGCATCGCGTCTGGACCGGCAGTAATGGCGACCGGGCATTGATTCGGCTCGCCAGACTGCTCAGCTTGCGGTGGGACAGACTATGCAAGAGAGATGCGAAGACGGCGGAGCAGAGCACGGCCGGGCCGGCAGCGTAGGCGGCGAGGCAGCTTTTTGCCGGCCAGGAGGGGGCAAGCCATTGAAGGCGCGGCGCAAATTCAGGGACTGCGAGCAGGCATGGACGCGCTCGTACGGCTGCAAGCAAGCACTCCTCCTCCGCTGGCCCCACTTGTAAACTTTAAGTGGAGACGGTGAGCAGTATGGGTGCGCACGGGTGCATGCACTTCGCTGGACCCACATGTCATACCTTCGTTTAGGGTCAAAGGGGATTGACCAGACAGAAACGGCGCGTTCGGCCATCCGCGGGCCTCGAGAGAGCCAGATAGGGCACAGATGAGGAAAGTTAAGCAAGTAGGACACAAACGAGGAAAACTAAGCGAACCGGGGAACCGGGGCACAAAAATAATAAGCCCGATGTCCTAAGCAGACAACAACCCCAAATCAGCCTAAAGATGAAACCCTAAACATATAATATCCCTAAATCGATCTAAGATGAAACCCTAAACAGAAAACATCCCCATATCTGCACATTACGTACCACACCTATGGAAATACAAAATCAACAAGTACGAGAAAAATCAAACTAATGGATGCAAAATTTTACCTAGTAAGTACAAATATACCGTGCATGTCATCAGTAAGCATAGAACTAGGCTCCTTCGTACAGATCTAAGATCGTACAACCGTCATAAGAGTGGGTTGAGGGCTTATACCACCATTGATAGAGGTAATGGGAGTCGATTTTCCGTTGGTGATGAAGCGTGTCGTCAATGTTTTGACAACCAGCGTGTCGAGGCAGGAAGCGGAGGTTGACGACCGGATTTTTGGCTGATGATAGTCACCGTGGCGCTCTGAATGTGCCGGTAAGAGTGGAACGACCAACCGTAAGAGGAGAGTGAGACGTGAGGAGATATATGACGTGCGTTTCCAAAATGCACTCTTCCTGCGTGTGTAGTCGTTGGCCACTTTGCGCTCCATTGGGTTCGGCAACACGGAAACAGTAGATTCAAGTGTTCCTCCGCAGTAAGATTATGTGTTGTTTTAAGATTAGTGCGATGCAGGCACATCCGAACGTGCGGATAACCAATCACAAATATTTTGGGTCGTTCGGGCCTATTTGGGTTTTTATTTGCGGGCAACAAAACACGCCCTTAGTATCCGTAAAATCCTTCTTATTCTGGGTACTACTTCTAGCCTCCTTCAAATAACTAGACGGATTATCTGGGTGGTGTTGTTAGCGTAGTTGACTAGTGGTGGTTGAGTATCAGAAACTTTCACCTCATAAGTGGAAAGAGATTGTCTTATTATAGCAACATAGGGTTGTGTATCAGTTTAATCATTTCTTCTCTCTGTGAGTTTCATTCTGAAGAAAATAACTGGTTTTTCAACTACAAGAAAGCTCCATTTGGAACAAAGGAAAAAATCATAAGAATTTTTGGAGGATGGGATTCCTATAGGATAAATTCATATGGTACCATTTGATAAAAATAAATATGCAATCTTAGACTCCTCTGAAATTCCTATGGATTGAGATATTCGATAGAGATTATCGAGAAAAACAAGCATGAGGAAAGCACGTGAAGTCTTACCTCATGTTTTGATCTATGTGTGTTTATAATTCTTGTGTTTTGACATAACATCCAAATGAAACTTTGAAATTTTTATGTGGTTTTGATTATATAAGCATCTAGGATACTTGGTTTCTCACTTCCTTTGTTTTTATATTCCTTTGTTCTAAAAGGGGACTAAATATGCCACAATTCCTTAGATATTACTAAAATTAAGTATACAACCAATCAGCAGTTTCATACGTGTCTCAAAACAAATTAGAACAATTGCCTTTGGAATGATTTTGAAGGACATATGAAGCTGCACCTTGCCAATTGGAAACTGGTATGTAGGCAAAAAGAATTTGGAAGATTATGGGATGAAGGGAAACTGTGGAAACAGATAGTTGACTCTAAGTACAACACTGACAAGCCCAACATCTTCTGTAGCAAAACATTGGGAGTTTCCAAGTTTTGGAAAGGAGTATACGTGGGCTGACAAAAGTATCAAATTTGAATATAAATGGAATATTGGGACATAGCGTAAAATTAGATTCTGGGAAGACACCTGGTTTGGTACTTCCCCCTAGTTGTCCAACTTTTTTTCATTTATGTCCTATGCAATGAGCATGGGAAAATTGTTCGTGAGGTTTGGGATGGTTCATCCCTCAAACTCACATTTAGGAGGTATTTTTCTAGCAAACTCATGCAGCTTTGGCATGAGCTAGTTGAGGTTGCAGCAAGCATAGTGTTGTCATTCATCATCTTTAATTTCTTTGATTGCATTGTTGCAAAGAAAAATTGGAGAGTGTTTTTTGATTTCTTTCAGGTCCAAGTTGGAACTGACTACACCTATGTAGCCAGTCTTTGGATAGCCAATAAAAAAACATGTTGTTTTAATTTCGGTTTGTGCATCTGTCTTTAGAACCTCTGGAAGGATAGAAATGACCTAGTGTTTAATGGTCACTATTGGATTGACATTAAACATGTTTGGAGGAGGATCGTGAGATCTTTGAAGAGTTGGAAATTGATCTTTAAAGCGAAGGGTCGCGGGTAGGCTACGCTGGCGCAAATCAAAAATTTATACCGCATCAACCAAGGAACTGATGCAGTTATAGATCACGGGATTAGCACTAGACGCGTTGTGCCGTGCCGAAGTCGGTGAAGCGAGTCGGGGCAGGGTAGACGTACAATCCTCTCTGATCTAGTCGCTCCCACGAATAGCTCCTCTCGGCGGCTCGTCCAAGTGCTCCAAGTGTAGCACCTCTATCGGTATCCACACGTACGGCGTGGAGGCGCCGCTCGCCGGACTGCTAGGTCCGCGCGGGCGGCAGGGGCATGGTGAGACGGTGGCTAGTGAAAGAACATGGTTGCCCCATGTGTGGTTTTGTAATTAATGACAATCCTTATGGACTAATGTGTATATTGAGATATCCTTGTAGGTTTGTCCATAGGCAACACTTGAACTCCATGTGTTGGATTCAAGGTTGAATGCCTTGAAGGTCATTGGATATAATGAACATATTTGAGATGATCAACAAAGATGAAAATATATAATGTTGATCAAGGCGAAGTTGAAAAGAATGTGGATTCAAGTGATCAACACACAAAGCTAAATGTTGCACCATGTGGGATCATGTGATCTAATGGTATGGTAAGCAATTTTCTATATAGCTTTGTGAACTCTCCCATAATGGTGTATGGGGGAGCGACATGTGAGTCTTCATCAAGCAAAGCGCAATCAAGAAAGGTGGTCCACTTGAAGAGATCAAGATTGTCATCATCTAGCTCAAGTGGAATGCGCAAGGCAAAGGTATGATCTTGATAGGGTTTCTATTTTACCGGTCTCATGGTGTTAGTTGGGAGACCGGGTTATAGGATAGTTTCCGTTCCATCAAGAGGCGCTCTCAAATGAGTAACTTAATCGTATCATTGTAGAAAGCTCAAACCTTTGCATCTCTAGCATCATCTTTCTTGGTTCTTCTTTGGGCTTTATCTTTGTTGGGTTTTGGTGTTTGTCGTGATCTTCATGACAAGCTCATGTTCTTCGAAAACGGATTTCGCATGGAAAACTTGTTGCGTTTTCGGTGTTGGAAATATCATCGGTTTATCCTTGAGGAAAGTTTCACACCTTCCTATGTGTGGTGACTTTACTCTATTTATGCGTTTTCGGTGTTTTTGTAAGGAAGCTCTTGTCCTTATCTTTCCAACCTCGTTGGTCTCATCTCGTTTGGAGTTTCCTTGCGAAAGTTATTGCAGTTCTGGTACCAGGCTAACTTTCACCTGACGGTAGTACCGCTAGGCACAGCGGTGGTACCGCTCCTCCTGGAGCGGAACTGCCACAGTGCCCAGTAGGACTTCCTATGGCGGTAGTACCGCGGTCGGTACCGCTGCCCATCAGGCAGCGGTACTACCGCTAGAGCTACCGCCAGAGATACCGCTAGGAGGGATTTAGCCTCGGGTATCCTTACGGTACCCCGGCGGTAGTGGCCTCGTAGTACCGCTGGATTTATTCATTTAAGTCCAGCGATAGTACCGACAACTCCGGCGGTAGTACCGCTACCTGGAGGCAGCGGTAGCCCTTGCGGTACCGCATCCGCTGGGAAGCGGTGCTGCACTGGGTACCGCGAGGATACCTGCAGCGGTAGTACCGCTGGGCTCGGCGGTAGTACCGCTGGGCACGAGAAATGCACATTACGGTCAGATTTTCGGGGGACCTATTTAAGGGGTCTTCTTCCCCAACGGTTCCTCAACTCTAGAGCTTGTGTTTTGCCCCCATTGCTGACCCTCCTTGAGCTTGCTATCTCTCTATCCCTCCAATGATTCTTGCTCCTTCTTGAGGGAAAAGAGAGAGGAGATCTAGATCTACTTTTCCACCAATCAATCTCTCCTCTTAGTGAGGGGTAGTCTTTGGATCTAGATCTTGGGATTCATTTGGTTGTTTCCTTGCTCTTCCTCCCATCTTGCTCCATAGCATTAGTTGCTTTGGTGGGATTTGAGAGTGAAGGGCTTTGAGCACTTCTTGTGTTCTTGCCATTGCATTAGGTGCATCGGTTTGAGTTCTCCACGGTTATGCGTGGAAGTAAAGTTTGAGAAGCTTATTACTCTTTGTGGATTGCCTCTTGGGTTGCTTGTAACCCTAGGAGGCCTTTGTGGGTTTCGGAAGTCTCAACTTGTTGCGAGGTGCTCCGGGACATTGTTGGGAGGCTCCAACTCATTGTGGAGTTCCCCGACCTTTGTGTACGGCTTGGTCAACGCCTCGAAAGTGACCTCATAGTGGAAGAGCTACGCCTTCACCGGCAAAGCTCACGGAGAATAGAGTGAGCACATACGTGCTATTGGAGCGACTAGGTGGCTCCACACTCCTCCAACGTAGACGTACTTCCCTCGGGAAGGAACTACGGGAAACATCTCCTCGTGTCCACTTTGCGGTTATCTCTATACCCGAACTCTTACTTATGCATTTACCTTTGTGATTGCCATCGAGCTTGAAGTTATCTATCTTGCTATCACTTAGTGGTTGTTCTTGTCTAGCATAAGTCGTTGGTGCACATAGGTGAACCTAGCTTGGTTAGGTTTTGTGCTTGATAAATTAAACGTTAGTTTTATTCCGCATTTATTCAAGCCTAAACAGTAATTATTTCAAAACGCCTATTCACCCCCCTCTAGGAGACATCCTTTGCACTTTCAGCTGGGTGGATTGTGGTGCGGAAATGGGCAAACCTAAAACGTCCAGCCTCCTCTCCTTATATAGACCTCCCCATATTGGGCTGCCTCAACTGAAGCCCATCCTGAAGTCTATTCCAGCCCAACTCAGATCCAATCCTAATTATGCCTGCACAACCTTAAGTGTGTGACCCTATAGGTTCACGCACGTTCAGTCATGACACGAGTACACTTACCCGACCAATAGTTGGTAGCGTCTTCTAGCAAAACGTGCCAACTCCCAAACGTGTATAAAGATCGTATCGGACGAACCATCACAATGTTTATGCCATTTCCTTTGCCTCACGATATTAGGTCAAGCTTCTAGCTCACCATTCTTTCTCGATCATGTGATTCGGAATCCCATACTAGGTTAACCATTAACCTTATGTAGCAGGGCCATGCATTTCTGGATCCGATCACTCGAGGGGCCCAGAGAAATATCTCTCTCAAGTAGAGAGGGGCAAATCCCATCTTGACTAACTATGTCTTGTAGCATGTTTCATGACAAACCCGTAAGCTACCTTTATAGCTACCCTTTCACGGTGTAGCGTTGTATAGCCCCAAAGTAGGTCAATTCACATCTCAAGTACATACGACAATCTCAGGTCCAGGGACAAAGCAAACACATCGTGTAGAGAGAGAGCTATGAACGCTTGCTTCATTGTCTCATGGTGGGTCAGCCCAACTCTATGTTCATAACATAAGTCCACATTATTAGTTTGACATCTCCATGTCTATGACTTGTGAAACATAGTCATCAACTGATACATGTGCTAGTCTAATATTCAAGTGTGTCCTCACTTGAACTTCGACTAGGGACATATTTAGAATAACCATTCAAGTAATGAGTTTCACAGACAAGTCCTCAACTCGCCAATCAATACAAAGACATTATTCAAGGCACATTATTATAAATCATGGATACATCGAAATATCATCATCTCTATGATTGCCTCTTGGGCATATTTCCTACATAAAGAACATATGTTGGGGCTGACAGAGAGCTTCTATACCCACATCCTGACCATACTCAGAGCTCCAATGCTGCTAGGAAGTAGGCGATTCTTGTGCGTCAAGAAGTTGATCATGATGATGCTAACTCTCGAGGTCGTCGCCAGGGCAGAAAAAGATTACGATGGTGGGAACTTGGGCGAAACCTACTTCGAGGATGGGACATGCTTCACCTCCCCACTTGTCGGAAGTGATGAAATGCTCCCATGCTAGCTCCACTCCGCTCTCCCCTCTTGTGGACATTGTATAACTCCCTGCCATTCGAAAAAAATAGCCTTTTGTTTTCTTTCTCTCTTGTTCTAGATGTAGTGCTAGTGGAGAGCATTTAGCTTTCCTTTACTTTCGGAGCTTCATGCTCAAAGGGGTGTAAGTTTTGAAACCCTATGTACTACTTTTAAACCTGCTGAACGCCATGTTTCGTTGAGCTTGTCAATGGAACCGGAGGTGAGCCCCTGAGGATCTAAAAAAACAAATTAGAACATAAGGGTAATTTTGACATTACAGGCATAACCTCTCTTGCATGAGCTTTCCCTCATCACACGATGCGTCATAAATATGTGATACGGTAGAAATAACAACACAAAATTGTTACTCAAATCTTAAAAGTAAACATGCGCTGCTTAGCATAATTCTCATCCGAACAGAAAGATTCATTTGAAACCGTACTGTAGAGTTGAAAGTTGAAACCATAGCGAAAGTGTAAATTTTCAATTTAAACTGGAAAAAGGAAAAAAAATCAATTGTAACCGTAGTGCAACTAAAAAAAATCAATTGCAACCATGGTGTGACTGGAAAAAATTCAGTTGCAAATCATTTTGTACCTGGCCACCACAAATCTCCACGTCAACAACCGGTGTCTAAGGAGTTGAATTAGAATTAGCGAAACCTTTTTAAAGCAAAATAACTGGATCAGTCCAACCGCCTGCAGGAGCTCATGCTCTCTTCAGTAAATTCAGGACGTGCTAAATTTGCAAAATGCAGACATACATCAACTAGTAGATACTAGCGTTTTTCAGTTCACAGGTCACGCACACTGGTGCACTACTAGTTCACTTCACCCCCACAATGGGCTGCTGTACAGCTCCTCCGTGCAGCCCTCGCCGCCGGCGTAGGATGGGTAAACCGAGTAGTAGCTCATCCCGTCGTCCCACTCCATGGACATGCCGTCCATGTACCACTCCCCCACGCAGTCGCCGGTGAATGGGCCAAAGGCGGCGGCCTCCATCTCCTGATCCGTCCAGTACTCCACGGGGTTGCCGCCGCCGTCGTCCACCACGTACGGCGCCGGCGAGCACCCGCACCCGTCGAAGCCGGGCAGGATGATGCCGTCGAGCCCGCAGTCCTCGCAGCCCGCCTCCTCATGGTGCGGGTGGATCGAGTCCAGGTCGTCCCAGCCGTTGCCGACGTCGTGGGCGGGGAAGACGAGCTGACGATCCTTGCCGCGCCCCGCTGCCTCCTCCTCTTCCTGCTCGGCGGCATCCATGAGCTCGACCAGCAGCTCCGTGGCGCCGTCGATTTCTAGAACCTCCGTGGCGCCGTCGCGCTCGTACTGCCGCTCCGTGATGCACTCCATGTGTGGGAAATGGAAAATGCAAGATGAGGAAATGTCAAGTGTTGTGCTTTGATCATGGCAGGGTGGTGTGATGAAGTGTGTGGAGCGTTCTTATAGCGAGAGGAGGCCAACAGGTGGGACGTGCCAGCTGTGTGTGGGTGCCGAACTGATCGCAGAGCGACCGGCCCGGTCGGTCGGTCTCGCGCCAAAGCAGCCGGCATGCATGTGCTTGGACCGGACGGAGCGCATTGATGATTTGATGGCTGCTGCTGCTTGGCCTGATCAAGGATTCATTGCTTCTAGTGGGAGCAATCTAATTATTTCGCTTCGCTCTGCATTTGAACGCAGACTATCATGTACTCCACATATGTGCACTCGGATTTACGAACGTACGGCTCTTATCTTTATGAACTTCTTTGAAAGACTGAGCCGACAAATGTTGAGATCGACGAAGTCACTATAACCGCCTCATAGTCGAGGGCCGTGACGTCTCCTATAAAAAGACATTGCTAGATAGTCTGGAATAAATTCATAGAAATGCGAGCACCGTCCCAAAATATATGATTTCGACCAAATGGACAGGTTAACCATAAAGATTCTAACCAATTGAGCTAGGTTCAGTTTACGCGAACCGTCACTCCAGCTTGGGATAATGATCGTCCACAAAGAGCTATGGAGACAACAAATGCAAGAAGAGATAAATTTTCTTCTTATGTACGAGGGGATACTTCCTTAATTTTCATAGCCACAAAAACAGGAAGCCAAGAAGGTGTTAAATGTTGAAGCGCACAACAATATCTGGTTGAAACTGTTGAGAAGACATATCCTAATTGTTGCTTTTTTGAAAATGAACCAAAACTTTTGCTTCATCTCATTAATTAAAAAGAAGAGAGTTGTCCAATTAATTAGCGAAAAACAGAGTATAAACCGTCACAAACAACCTCACCGACCATCATGGAGCACGAACAGTCTTGAGGACACACATGGCCAAGTTGTCTAACAACACTAACCGAAAACACGCCACCAAAATGAGAGTCGTCGTCGAGGTTGCCCACTGGTGTTGTCGTCATCACTCCATAAGAGAACTCAGAGCATTTCCCCCGGCAGCCCCCCAAAGCTTCTCCGAACGGCCCAATGAGGTATGTACCAAAAACAACATCCCCAGCGGCACCCCTCATCAGTTCGGGCCGCCCGAAAAAATGTCTGATATCCCCGTATAGACCCCAAACTTTTGGGGCCGGCTCGGATGCGCCGGACAACGCCCACAAACACCCGCCAAGTAGACCCCGATAGGCGGGTACCATGTGCCAGCGACACAAGCTTGCCCTTTCCCACGTCCTTTATCCTGTCCCAGTTTCGCTCTCTCCGCCACAGAATCGCATCGATGTCGCCCCTTTTCGTCGCCAACTCTCCGCCAGAGTCCCCAGCGACCATGTAGGCTGACTCGCCGACGCCCCATGTACTAGTTTTGTGCCACTGTTTGCGAGATGCCGCTCCCCACAACTCCTTCGGCCGGCGGCCGAGACTATTGCCCGCCCCGCCCCGCCACGCAAGTCGTTCGGCCGTTCGCCAAGTAGGTAATTTCGTTGGAATTCCTTTTTCCCTAGGTAGTGTAAAGGTTTGTAGTTTCATTGTTTGTTTTCTAGGCTATGGATAGCCACGATGAGTTCGTGTTTTTAAAAATGAGGAGGACGTCAACCTCGCAGACAATGAAGAAAAGAACTAGATGATTCTCATTGTTCTTTTAGCTGCGCAAGAGGAGCTAGAAACCCCTCCCAAACGCGGAGGATTGAAACAGGAGTGGCAAACAAACAATAATCGTCGAATGCCTATGAGTCATGTGCTGCCATTAAATATTTTTTTAGAAACCCAACAAACAGTCAGATTCCATTTTGTCGGCACTTTCTAATGAAGAGGGATGTGTTCATGTGCATCGTGCATGGTGTTCGGAAGTATGATGACTATTTCGTGCTGAAGAAAAATCACACCATACATTTTGGATTCTCATCTATTTAGAAATGCACTTCTGCAGTTCTGCTACACAATGTCTTGCATATGAAGTTGTTGCAGACTCTGTGGATGCCTACCTATGTATGTCTGAGTCCATATCTATTGAATCAATGTATATTTTTCGTGCAGCGGTGGTGAAAGTGTTTGGACCGACCTATGTATGATGATTGGAGTCGTCGATTGTATGTATTGGAGATGGGAGAATTGTCCATTCTCTATAAAGGAGGTCATGTTGGAACGTGCCGTGTCGTACTTAAATTTGTGGCAGATTATGACATGTGGATTTGGCACTCTTTTTCGGCATGGCCGGTTCTCATAAGGACATCAAAATGCTGCAACACTATCTGGTGTTTGCGAGACTTGTTGAAGCCCAAATTCCGGAGTGCAACTATGAGATCACAATACAAGGGGTACTACCTATCATATGGCATCTCTCCTCGTTGGTCGACATTTGTGTAGACACTGTGCAACCCTGTTGGTATGATAAAATCTCACATTGCATCAAGACAAGAGTGTCCGAAAAAATGTAAATCCATTTGGTGTACTCCAAACCCGTTTTTCTATTGTCCGGTACCTTTCACAATCAAGGTCATCGGATCAGATGTGGGACATCATGAATGTTTATGTTGTCATACAAAACATGATCTTGGAGAGTGAGGATGCCGTTATGATGTTTTATAAGTAGTTTGAGTATCAGGTCCCTCTTGTTGTCACATCAGGGCAGTTTTCTGAATTCCTCCTCTTGTATCAGGAAATTCGTGATAAAACAAGTCGTGACCGACTGTAAGACGATATTAGCCGAGCACTTGTGGGCGCTCAGATGAAACAAGTAGTTTAACTGTCATATTGTTTACTATGACTTGCAGAATTTATATTTTAAATTTTAATTGTTGTAATAACTACTCCCTCCGTTTTTTAATATAAGATGTTTTAAGTTTTTTCCACATTCACATGCACACAAATGTATGTAGACACATTTTAGTGTGCATATAGACAACATATGTACCACCTAAAACATCTTATATTAATAAACGGAGGGAGTATATTTCTCTATGTTTAAATTATTGTTAGCTACGCAATCAAGTTTTATGTCATTTAGATAGAAATATGAACATATCAATAAAAATAGGCAAAAACTGAATAGAGATGTATGTTTTGAGGGCGCCGCTGCGGGCAGCCGTCTCAATAGGTAATAGCAGCAGACATGTGTTGTGTCTGGCGTCCCCGATAGCGGACAATTACTCGGGTGTGCCGAACACATTATCGGGGATGCAGGTAGAGATGCTCTCGGTGCACATCAATTGAACAGTTTGCGGCGACGTCGGAGGTGAACTAAGAGAAAAGACGGTGGGCTGCTCCTGGGCTCCTGGGCTGCTCAACGCAGCAGCCGACACCGCACCATGGTAGATCCAAGTATAGTGAAGGTCCCTGCCTGTACTGTTTGATCAGGTACCATACTAGTGTGGTATCAGCGGTCAAACTCACTTTCCAGAAGAGCAAATAATAGAGCGGCTATTGACTAGCAGTGTCAGTAGATACCACTGTACAGTTTAGTCACGATCCTTCCTACGGTGTACGTACATTAGTACATACCGGTAACCTTTAACTTTCTCTTGAATATTCTAGTGCAGCACATGCGTTCATTCCTGCAGCCTTCCCTCTCTACCAGCCAACTAAAAAATGTTGATTATGGAAACGTTTATTAATTTTTACCTTGATCGTCATCTACTTCATCACCGTCCTTGATGTGCGTATGGAAGTTTTCCATAAGACTGATATCATTATAAGAGCCTATCTTTGGACGGCATGTGACATGGTCATCGGAGGGAAATGCAAAGTGAATTGGAAAATGGTGTGCAAACCAAAGGAACTTAGAGGGCCTGAAATTCTCAACCTCAAGAAATTTGCTTCGGCCCTTCCCTTGCGGTGGCTTTGGCTAGAGTGGAGCGAACTTAAACCATGGAAGGGCCTTGGAAATCCATGTACCACAAATGGTCATGACCAATTTGCGGTGGCCACTAAGGTCACCATTGACAACGGAAAAAAGCGAGATTTTGGGAATCGGGCATGGCTTGAAGGCATGCGGTCAAAAGGATGTGGCCCCTCTTATTTTTGATGTCGCATAGAAGCGGAAATGTTCGGTGTGGGGAGCTTTGCAATATGACTTTTGGGTGTCACAAATAAATATCCAAGGAGGCTTCACGATTGAGCACATATCTCAATTCGTCACCCTTTGGGAAATGCTTGCCAATGTCCAACTTCTTGGTGATGCCCCGGATAAGATTGCATGGAAGTTCACGGAAAATGAAAGCTACTCTTCCGAGTCATCATACAAGATGCAATTCTCGGGGCAAATCACATCGACAATGCCTCCCTTTGTTTGGAAACCTTGGGACCCTCCAAAGTGCAAAATCTTCGCTTTGTTGATTCTCCAAAACCGAATTTGGACGACCGATAGACTTGATATAAGGGGGTGGCAAAATTGCGGGGCTTGCAAATTGTGCAACCAAGTCCAAGAGTCGGCCGCTCATCTATTCTTCCAATGCCGCTACACGATGAGAATTTGGTCCATGGAGACTTGGCTTGGGCTTCATGACCTCAACCCTACTGTTTGGCATGCGATGCCTACCGTCAAAGAATGGTGGGCGGAGGTGATTTATAAGCGAGGAAAAGCAGGAAAGGCCATGGATTCTTTGGCGATGCTCGTCTCGTGGGAAGTGCGGAAAGAGAGAAATGCATGAGTGTTCCAAAACAAATCGCCCACCTCTGCTATGCTTATCGCGAAGATCAAAGATGAGGCGAGTTTGTGGTGCCTTGCGGGTGCTAAGGCTTTAAGTAAAATAATACAGAGAGGCGCCTCAAAAAAAACATAATACAATGAGAGTGGACCGTATTATTTGGGTCTTGACCTTTGGTCAAGACTAGGCTTGTAAAAATCTCTAAATACCTTATTCCTTAATTAATGAAAATGGCAAATCTTTTGCCTAGTTTTCAAAAAAACCGTTACCCGATTGTCTAGAAACCAGAGCGGCTAACATGTTAAAATTCGGTCCCACTTAGGGCAGTATAAATAAGTAGTTTTTGAAATCTAAAATGGTTCATAGCATAGCAAGAGGTGTGAGTGACAAAAGTTTAGTGTTAAATGTAAAGTTGGAGGAAAATTGCACCACCTTATAAGGTGGAGTGTTCTACCAATTGGTAAGTGAGTGAGAATAGAATAGTCTCTCGTGCACTCCTGCTACTCCGTTTGCTCGTCCGAACCGGACGCACGTTGCGGAATTCGAGTCTCGAGCCGAGCCTTGCATCCCTCGTCGTACCCTTAAGGGTTTTTCCAAGTCACACTACATAATGTCATGCACTGCGTGCGCCGTCACATACACAAAATCAATCTAATTTTTGTCACTCCTAGTGGCTTGCACGGTCACTGTAGTCTACTCCCTCCCGAGCGCCGGCGTGCACCGGCGAACGGTAGAGCAGGTCCCGAAACTAGTAATTGTTGTGATCCTGTACGGGAGAAGGCGAATTAGATTTTTGGGAAGCACCTCTCGCGATTGTTCGCCGTCTTCACCACGGGTCGTCTACCGTCAAAGCCGAGTGGTGCTGCATACCGCCGTCTTCTGCGACCGGTCTTCTCCAACGATTGTTGTCAATAACATTGTTGTTGGACCGACGGCTACTTTCTTTAAAAACGATCAATACGTGCGACGTATTTCGATCTACTGTTTTGCTATGGCTGGTATTGTGTATGCACTGCTGGACCAGCTGGTGTCGTTATGTTTAGTATTATGAAATTAATCATGATAATTATCCAACACAACACAATGTGCACTCAGACAGCACTACAAGAATGGGAGTCTATGCCGACGGCCAACCTCTATGCCGACGGCTTTTTGTCGGGGCCGTCGGCATAGACTCCGACGAGGCCAGCCCGTCGACATGGCCGTCGGCATAGGTTCTGCCGTCGGCACAGTGCCATGTCGATGGGATAATATGACATTTAACAAATCGAAAGTACCAAAAATATGTTTTTCGTCTAATATGGAATAATTCATATCTTTAAATTTGTAAATCGAAATTTAACAAATAAAATGTCTAAATCGATTAAAAAATGAGAGGAATCCAAATATGACATCCATATCATCTTTTTCATCATGTATATGACATTTTGCAACATATTTTTGGTACTTTCTTAATAAAAAAGTCATTTTTGGCACTTAAAAAAATGGATAATAATATTTTAAAAATTGTTTTTGGCACCATTGTTTGCCATACAAAGACACCTATGTGTCAAATATGGGCACATTATCACAAACTATGGCACGGGGATGGCCATAACTTGGTCATTTGACTCGAAACTTATACATGTTTATAGATGATTGACTTTTTTGTGAAAAAGTTTTTTGTAAACTTTGTCAAAACTCAAGTTTATCATTTATCCTAGCAACTAGTACACATAAAAGTACTCCATGCCAAAGGATTTCATTTTTTGACTATTTTTTTACTTTCTTTTATTTTGTTGAAAAAATGTCAAAATGACCACCGTGCCTATTCATCAAAAGGGGTTGCATTTTTGAAAACTATCAACGGTTCTGTGATATAACCACTACTGGTGTATCTTAAAATAAATTTTGTTAAAATTTCAGAGCAAACTATCACACACTTGTAGTTCAAAATTCAAATACTTTCAGAAAATAGGCATAAAGTCATTTAAATAGGCGAAATTAGATAAAAACCGAAAAAATTCCTAATATTGCTGGATTGTCCATAAAATATGGTCTAATTTGTGTGATAATTGGATGGTTGCCATTTTCCACCATATTTTTTGTACTTGCTTCACAAAAAATGTCATTTTTGACAATTAAAAAAATGAAAAATGATATTTATAAAACTAATTTGAAAAACTTCAGTTCTGCAACATTGTTTGTCATACCAAGATACACATATGTGTCAAATATGGGAACATTATCACAAACTATGGCACAGGGATGACCATAACTTGATCATTTGACCCAAAACTTATACATGTTTATAGATGATTGACCTTTTGTGAAGAAACTTTTTGTAAACTTTGTCAAAACTCAAGTTTATCATTTATCCTAGCAACTAGTACACATGAAAGTACTCCATGCCAAAGGATTTCATTTTTTGACTATTTTTTCACTTTCTTTTATTTTGTTGAAAAAATGGTCAAAATGACCACCGTGCCTATTCATCAAAAGGGGTTGCATTTTTGAAAACTATCAATGGTTATGTGATATAACCACTACTGGTGTATCTTAAAATGAATTTTGTTAAAATTTCAGAGCTAACTATCACACACTTGTAGTTCAAAATTTAATTACTTTCGAAAAATAGGCATAAAGTCATTTAAATAGGCGAAATTAGATAAAAACCGAGACAATTCCTAATATTGCTGGATTGTCCATAAAATATGGTCTACTTTGTGTGATAATTGGATGGGTGCCATTTTCCACCATATTTTTTGTACTTGCTTCACAAAAAATGTCATTTTTGACAATTAAAAAATGAAAAATGATATTTCTAAAACTAATTTGAAAAACCTTGGTTCTGCAACATTGTTTGTCATACCAAAATACATCTATGTGTCAAATACGGGCACATTATCACAAACTATGGCACAGGGATGACCATAACTTGGTCATTTGACCCGAAACTTATACATGTTTATAGATGATTGATCTTTTTGTGAAGAAGTTTTTTGTAAACTTTGTCAAAACTCAAGTTTATCATTTATCCTAGCAACTAGTACACATGAAAGTACTCCATGCCAAAGGATTTCATTTTTGACTATTTTTTCACATAAAATTTAATTACTTTCGGAAAATAGGCATAAAGTCATTTTTCTAAAAATATGCTGCAAAAAGTCATATACATGATGAAAAAGATGATATGGATGTCATATTTGGATTCCTCTCATTTTTCTAATCGATTTAGACATTTTATTTGTTAAATTTTGATTTACGGATTTAAAGATATGAATTATTCCATATTAATGTAAAAAGGAGAAAATAAAGTAAAATAAATTTTATTGTTATTTATTCAAAAAAAAATTATTACATAATTATTGTAATTTATTCAAATAAATTTTCAAAATTTAAACAATAAAAAGTGTAACATCATGACCCATGGACTAATATCAGTAAATTCTAACATCTCATTTGGAAGCTAACTTGGAAGGAATTCAAAAGTTAAACGTGCTTGGGCTGGACCAATTTGAGAATGGGTGACCGAACAGAAAGTTTGACTAAGGTAAGTATTTTGACCTGAGATTAAGTGTATGGCTAAGTGGGAAATTCGAAATTTGAAAAAAAAACAAAAGTTGGAAAATTTGGAGTAGAATTAAAAAAATAAAAAAGTTTAATTTTATTTTTTTAAAACAAAATTGGAAAAAATAATTTTGGAAAACAAAATGCCGACGGCCGCATGACCTGTGCCTACGGGCACCTACGCCGACGGCCCTATGCCGACGGCGTCGGCATTGGTTGTGCCGACGGCATACAGGCATGTGCCGACGGGAAAATGCCGTCGACATAGAGATTCGTTCCTGTAGTGCAGATGGTTAGAGCATCTCTAGCAGAACCCGCAAATGGCCGAAACCCGCAAAATAACCGCCCGATGCGGATTTAAATCCTTAAAAACGCAAAGAGCAAAACCCTCAAAACTCCCCGACCCGCAAAAGTTTTTGAGGGGCCCCGCGAATCCAGCCCTCGGAACGTCAAATTCGGAAATTTAACCGCCGAACTGAGGGGTGCCTGCATAAGGTCAAAACAGTTGGCGGGACGGACTTTTCACCACGCGCTTCATCCCCATCTCGCCGCCGCCTCCGCTGCCAGCGCCGCTGCCAGCGATTCGACCCTTTTCCCGGCCGCATCTGCAGGCGCCCCGTCGCACGCGACACCCCCCGGCCGCGGACGTACCCTGCCGCCGGTTTCCGGCTCGCCCCGCCCGTGGAGAACCCTCTCCGGCCAAATCTGCACCGCCGCCGCCGATCTGTGGGTGAGTCCATCTCCGCTCGATTTTGTTGTGTTTTCGGACGGAGTACTCCGTTAGTGATATGCGATACCCGTTTCAGATGGAGTTAAGCCCGGAGGAGGAGTTTTTGCTGTCCGATTCGTCCTCCTCCGACGACTCCGACGTGGAGACGTTGTTTGAAAGCCGGCGGCAGCAAATGGTGGTCGCCGTCCTCGCCGTCAAGGAGTTCGATAACCGGTATGCGAAGCAGCGGCAAGGATCCAAGGTTGGCCGCCTTTGCATACCACGGAACCGCTTCTACGGCAACCAGCTGCTCATGTGGGATTACTTCGCCGAAATACCGACGTACCCGGCTCACATCTTCCGGAGAAGGTATCGTATGCGCCGCTCTCTTTTCGTGAAGATAGTAGAAGCTTGCGAGGCGAATTGTCGCTATTTTACGCGTCGACGGAATGCTGCGGGTTTGTTGGGATTCAGCGCATATCAGAAGATCTCCGCCGCAATGAGAGTCATTGCCTATGGCGTCCCGGCTGACTACGCCGACGAGTATCTTCGTATTGGTGAAGATACTACGAGATAGAGGATGAAAGGGATTTGGACTTGGAGTTGTCCTATGACAATGTTGGTAGCCGCGTGAAACCTGCTAGAAACCCAGATCGCATCAGAGCTTTTCTTCAGACTTACCGCGAGATAGAGGATGCGGACGCACACACCCAGCTGCAGAAAGACCTAGTTGAACACGCCTGGCAGCGGCATGGGCAGTAGCAATTTGTTAAATTCATTTGAAGCATGTTTGATTCAAACAATATTTTTATTCTACAACATTTCTTGTATTGAATTATTGTTTAATTCGTGTGATTCAAACTTTTATTGTAATACATTATTGATGAGGATTCATAGTGTACTATTGTTGTAATATGAATCTTTATAATTTAGGTCTAATTTATTTATCATTCCATTTTTATGACATTCATGTGTACTTCATGTTTTGCATATGCAGTTTCGAAACGCGGCGCGGCGGAGCAGAAAACAGAATTCTGCTCCGCCGCGCCGCGTTTCGAGAAAAAAACGCGAGTTGCACGACCTGCAAAACTGTTTTACGGGTTCGCGTTTTGCGGGTTCTGCTAGAGATGCTCTTAGACGGAACTTGGGCCTCTATGGCTAAGCTACTGCTGCGCCTAAAAACTGGACGGGGATGGCCACGATCCTGCTCCAGTGCTCATGCGGTCCTGCCAGCCGTGCCGGACTCTGTCCTCCGGTCCTGCCACGGCGTGCGACATGGTCGCCAGGGAGATGGGTGCCCTCATTTGCTGAATCATTTGCTGCCTTTGGCACACAGGTTCGGACCAGATGCGGCTTTAACAATCCCACACTGTGGTCGCTCGAGATCCAACATTGTTTTATTAAGTTCAGTGACGCATGGCAGAATTTCCTTCTGCTTTGGCCAAACAATTGTGGTTGGTCAATTTCCCTCGGTCCGTCATTGTAAAACCTGCCACACGTATTCAAAAAAAGAACTTGAACGACGAGTATATCATTAGATTCGCAGTTTAAAAAGTTTCAATGGTATAATTTTATCACATATATAACTCATTCTGTTTATAAAACTGATGGTTAAAGTTTTCATGCAGACCTTATAAACTCGGACGGAGGGAGTACTATCACTCCAATGGCGTAACAAACCGACTGTAACTAGACAGTACAAATTCTGAGAAGAAAACTTCACACAAAAAAGGCGCAAAATTTGGTTCTCGCGACCGATCAATCTCCCATTCATAACATTAACTCAGAATGCAGTGCAATATCAACCGCATTGTGACTACTTGCCCTTGATTGTCATGACTACCACGGTAACAACACAACGCACAAGAACACTATGGCAGCAAGGGCCCAACGCTTGGCAGCACATCAGGTTGCCAACGTGGTAGGCTCTTCCACACATGGCAGGACAGGACCATGGTACAGAACGTATTCCCAGTCCATCTACTGCATGATGTAAGTTGGTCGATCTGTAAAAATAAAGGATAACTGCTACTATTAGATGATAATAGATGAGATTAGACACCAACAGAATTGGCGGTGCAGCAGCGAAATGCTACACCAGCTGACAGTTCAGAGTGACTAGTTACAGACTATTATGAGGATGTGTGTTTAATGAATTTGAGATGCTTCAAGGATGAACTGTGTATTTCCAGTGAAATACAGTACTTATGCTGGCAGGCCATGCATGAGTGATCAAGTGAAGGTTGTCCTGGAGTTGTCACTACAGATTACAAGGAAAACAAAGTGTGAGTCTGTAAACAGCCATGTTCAGCATGATGGTGCATAATTGTTCAAAACAAAGCCCGTTTTGAAAGATAAAAAAATCATCCGATCGCCTGCGCAGCTAATGGGGTATGAATGCTAGTTTTAAATGTATTGAGCAGGGTTTGAAGTCAACAGTAAAAGAAAGTGACACTTTGCTGTAGAGTGTAGACAACAAAGGCCACCGTGTGCTTACAGTTCCACAATGATTTAAATTTCATTAATGCTTGCCACTAATTTCCACATTGACTGGTCAATGACTGCGCAACCAACTAGCCAACCGGTCTTTCACGCTATATGGCAATACCATGGCATCCATTTAAATAGCCCCTTAGCTCAGAATCTGATCTCGACCAAAACAATTTCCTCCTTCAGCCATTCAGTCTCAACCTAAAAAAATCCGAATGGAAGTGGTTCTGTCTGCGGCTGTAGGTGACCTTGTTAGCAGATTTTTCTCCTTTTTGGTGAACACGTATTCGGACGTCGCATGCTCGGAGGAGAAGCAGGTGGAGAGGCTGCAGCAGCTCCTGCGAAGAGCTCACATGGTTGTCGAGGAGGCGGATCGGCGGTACATCACCAACTCTGGTATGCTTCTGCAGCTGAAGATGCTATCTAAGGCTATGTACCACGGTTATCATGTGCTACATACCTTCAAGTGCAACCAGCTAATCAAAGAGGGTTCTAAGGATGTGGGGATTACTGAATCATTTGCATCATATCTTGGCACTCCCCTGAAGCGCTTCCGTGCAAACTCTGGTACATTAAATCGCAAAGTTGATAATAGATGTGACGTACAAGATACCTTGTTAAAATTAGAGACTGTCATTTCTAATATGACAGAGTTTGTTATACGTTTGAGTGGATGTGAATCCATGATGTTTCACAGACCCTATGACACATATGTTTACACTGACAACTTCATGTTCGGTCGTCAGACCGAGAAGCAACAACTCATCAACTTCTTGTTACAGCACAACCCTCCTGGTTCGCCACCTGTGCTTCCCATCATTGGTGGCAACCTAGTCGGAAAGAAAACTTTAGTAAAGCATGTTTGGAATGATGAGAAGGTCCGTAATTATTTCTCTTCAGTTTTGCACTTCAACGGCGAGAACTTTTGTAGGATCGATAGTGAAAGCATATCAGGGAGAACATTGGTTGTTGTCACATTTGTTTCAGATGTCGATGATGGGGAGTGGAAATATTTTTACCAGGCAGTGACAGGCATAAGCACAGAGATTAAGGTTATTATCGTAAGTAGGATGGAAAGTTTGGCAAAATATGGTACCGTGGAGTCAATCCACCTAAGTAGATTACCGGATGATGAATATAACTACCTATTCAAGACACTAGCATTTGGAAGTGCGCAAGCAGAGGACCACCCAAAGCTGACACTATTGGCAGGAGAGTTCATCAAATTACTGCATGGGGATATTGTGCGAGCATATGCAATTACCTATACATTGAGGATGGATCTAAGCCTTCGATTTTGGCTTAGCGCGTTGAACCAACAAAAAAAAGTTTACAAAGAACAACTTGCCCATATATGGTGAGAATCTGTCACACCCTTACAGAACACCCTATCCAATAGACATGACCGACTTTCTACCCACTCATGCTGCTCCGCTACACGTTATGCCTCCGCGAACTGAAGCCGGCGTTTCCGAAAGGAAACTACCTAAGATAAGGTTTCAAGATATCATGGTGAATCCTTCCCTTCGTCCAAAAGGTGACTTTGATTTAGTGACATGGGAATCACGGATACCCCCTTACCCCGAGTTAAGCTTCTATGTACCGTCTTCTGCTCAACAGATGCCTAAAACAACCTTGCGGAGGAAGCGTGAAGCAACTATTTGGCTCTAATGTTCTGCACCTAGATCTTCATGTTGCTCCATGTTGGTGCAATGGCAAATTATTGTAATCGAACTTTTTAGTAATCAAATCACTTGATGCAAATACTTGGAGCTTAACATTCTTTTCGAAAAAACTAGTAAAGTTTGTCTTATGTTCTACTTCTCACAGTTGTGAACAAGGGTTATCCTTGTAAATCTTCTTGGCATGCATCTCGTGGGAAACTTAATGCCTCGTGTGTTTGAGGTGGTTGGTTTTGTCCTGTAAAAATCTAGTTGATGTCCTCAACATACTCTATTGGTATTCGCTGATTTGGCTTTATTAAAAGAATGTAAGCTTGTTTGATTATTTTTTTTTATCAGTTTGCGGTCGAGCCCATTTTCATGGTCCATCTTAATTTTTGCTACTACGACAACGAAGTGAGGGATGTAAGGAGCTATTCGTAGTTGGTAGGCCTTGGCCAGTGTTGAGAGACAGGCGGCCAATGTTAGTAGGCCTCATGGTGCTGCCTTGCTAAGGAAGGTAGCACTGCCAAAATGTTACAGATTCTGAAGCTTTTTGGTAGCATTGACACAAACTATGTTAACTATATCACACTGCTAAATTTTCAAGCAAAAACCTATGATAAATCTCAAGTACCAGCCTTTATCCTGCCACGGCTCGCGACATGGTCGAGAGGGAGATGGGTGCCTCCACGACGGTGAATCATTTGCTACCCTACTGGCATAAGTTCGGACCAGATGGGGCTTTTAACAATCGCCCAGTAGTCGCTCGAGATCCAACATTATTTTATTAAGTTCAATGATGAATTGCGGAATGGCCTTCTGCTTTGGCCAAACTGTTATTGGTAAATTCCCATGGATCTGAGTACTCCTCAATCCGTCTTCATAAGACCAGCCACAGAATTTTGAAAACAAAAAACTTGAACCACTAATTTAATCAACAATATATGAGTAGTACATCATAACAATTATATTGTTGGATTCATGTTTAAAAAGAAGTTTTCAATGATATAACTTCAGGATGGGAATGGCCCGACCCGGCTCCGGCCTTGGACCCGGCCCCGCGGCCTTGAGGCCAATTTTAGAGGCCACGCCATTCGAAGAAAAGTCACTGGCCTCGCTGCCCCGTTGGGCATCTCGGGTCGACCCGATCTTCTTCTCCAGCGCAGCACCAGACGAGGGAAGGTAGGCCGCCAAGCTGCAGGAATCCCAAATCCTTCACGCTCGTCCTTCGCCTCGCCGGCGTCGCGACCTCCCGCCTCGGCTGCCTCGCCGGCAGCCTCGACTCCAAGGTGGTCATCCCAAATCCTTCGCGCGCGCCCTCCGCCTCGCCGGCGTCGCGACCTCCCGACCTCCCGCCTCGGCTGCCTCACCGATAGCCTCGACTCCGAGGTGGTCACCATCGTCGCGCCGTCCACGAGGACCTCGCACCGACCAGCGCCGCGCCCTGGAGCTCAGGATCCGATACGGACGGAGCAGCGGTGAGCCGACCTACGTGGCGGCGGGCGGCGGACGGCGGACGGAGAAGCGGTGAGCCGACCGCGGTGGCGCAGCAGTAGGGAGGCTCGCTGGCTTTGATCTACGATGTGGCGGCGAACTGGGGTGGCCGGAGGCAGCACCGCCGGCGAGCAAATACTAGCGGCAGCGGAGCACATACGCATATACGATACGATAGTGAGATATCGAAGGCTTCGTGCTTGCGACTTGGGGCGACCCACGAGACCCGTTGGGTTATGCAAAGCCGGCCTCGTTGGCCCGATTAAACTACGAGGCCAACCCAACTACCCCGATGGCCTCGATTATTTGGGCCGGGTCGGTGACCCGTCGGGTCGACCCGGCCCATTCCCATCCTGATATAACTTTTGTAACATATAACCCATATTTTGTTGATCAAATTAACTGTCAAGTTTTCGTACGAACCTTATAACTCATATAACAAACCTAACAAACCGATAACACTAGACGGTACAACTTAGCAGGTTCTGGGAAGAAAACTTCATGCAAAAAAGCCACAAAATTTGTTTTCACCACGTTCAGCGACCGATCAATCTCCCATTTATAACAGAAACTCGGAATGCAGTAAAACATCGGCCTCATTGTGACTACTTGCCCTTGACTTGTCATGACTACCCCAGTATCAAGTATCAACACAACACACTGAGGCAGACAGCAAGGGCAGATTGGCACCACAACAGGTTCCCAACGTGGTAGGCTCTTCCACACATAGCAGGCCAGGACCAGGCTACAGAACGTGTTCGGTGTTCCCAGTCCACATTGATCATTTGGTCGCGCAACACTTATCCAATCAGCTGCATAATACGGCACCAAGCATCTTAATTTTGAGCCAAAGCCTATGATAATCTCAAGGGACTATTACTCATGTGCCCCCGAATCCTTAGTTGTGCTCACTTTTCCCAACGATTGAAATTTTTGCTCACTTTTCCCCACTGCCTTAGTTGAAACTCTCACAAATGCTCACAACGGACGTTTCTGTCAAGTCAATGTTTTGACCGTTAACTCCTGATGAATGAGACCCACATGTCATATATTTAATAATTTCAGATAATATTTTTGGGAATATTTAAATTTCTGATAGGGGACCCACATGTGAGCAATTTAATATTTTCAGAAAAAAAAATGAAAGAGGACGAGGTAATGATGACGTCATCAATGGAGGATCTTCTCCTTGGTCACGCTCTCGGCGATTCCGGCCGCCCCTGCACGAACCAGCGCCACTGAGAGCTCCGCCTAGTCCTCCTATTCCTCTACACTGAAGCACGCGAGCCGGGATGGACCGAGACGTCGGGATCGACGCCATCTTCCTCGCCTCCGGCCGCCGGCTACCATGCCCGATTCGCCTCCATCCGACCTCCCCCGAGCTTTCAGTCTACTCTATCTTGCTTAGAGTGAGTATGTGGTCCTGCCAGACCTCTTCTCCGTGGCCTCCATGCTCGATTCCGGTTTAATTCGTCGTCGCGCCACCGCCGCAAAACACCGTTCTCTGCCGCCGCCAAACACCGTCACTGGGTCACCTCCGGCGGTCCTGCGGTGACCATTACCAAGCGGCGCCACCACCTTTTGGTTGGGAGCATCGAACGCGACAGCTAGCGTGTCCCCACTCCCCAATCGCGCTGGATCGACGAGCGCGTCGGCTCACCATGTACACGGGGATGAATCGAAGAAGAAAGGAAACATTTACACAAAACCCCCTGAGTTTCTGGAGTTGGATGTTTTTACAGGAAAACCCTGGAGTTTAAGAAATGGGATGGGTTTTCACAGTTTTGTCCTCGACGGGGTTACGAGATAGTCAACGGGGTTATTAGGGTTATGCTAGGGTATGGCCTAAACCATAGCATCCCTTGTCCAAATGATTCAAAATTTTGCACACGCGTGTAAAATGCAATTGCGCACTATATTGTCATAGATACTAAAATGGGTTTTTTGGCACTAAAAATCCATTTCTCATTTTTTTTAGTGCTAAACTGCCTTTTTTTGTGAAGCAACTACCAAAACGGTTCCCTAAAAAAGGAATACCCCGAGGTATAAAAATTAATATACCACTTTATAAGTACATATGACCCTGGGTTTGAATATAAAAACATGCCTACGTATTTCTTATATTCTACAGAAGTTCCTGTCGATTTCGTTGGAAGTGGATCTGATTTGAACTACAAGTGTCGTAAATTTTGCTTATAATTTTTTGCAAAAATCACTTTTAGATCCACAATATGTACTTTCTTTAGAGATCTTTAGCGCTTTTTGTTGGAACAGAGGTATGGTTAGGTTTAGGTTTGGGGTTATGGTTTGTAGACACGGTTTAGGGCTAGGGTTAGGCAAAACTAATTCAAAAAAATCAAATAAATGTGAAAGCTTCACGTGGAGTTCTCTTATGTGACCTACCACCTAGAAAAAAATATAAACATGGGTTATGAAAGTTTTTGTGAAAAATCCTTCTAAAAAATGAGCTTCGAGGTACAAAGATGTATAACTTTCGCCTAGAATGAGCTAGGTCATGGCCTTAACCATGGCATAGTTTGTCCAAATGAGGCCATATTTCACACACTCATGTATCTTGGATGTATAATAGTATTGAAGAAGGGAATTTTTATTTTCTTTTACCGAAAACCTATTTTTCATTTTTGGAGTGTCGAAAATGGCTTTTTTTGTGAAGCAACTACCAAAATGACTCCCCGAAAACGAAACACCCAAAGTCATAAAAATTATAGACCCCTTTATAACTACATATGACCCTGGGTTTGAGTATTAAAAACATTTCTAGCTATTTCTCATATTTCGATGAAGTTCCTGCCGATTTCACTGGAAGTGGGTCCAATTTGAACTACAAGTGTCATAAATTTTGCTTATAATTTTTTGCAAAAATCACTTTTAGATCCACAATATGTACTTTCTTTAGAGATCTTTGGCGCTTTTTGTTGGAACGGAGGTATAGTTAGATTTAGGTTCGGAGTTATGGTTTACAGTCACGGTTTAGGGTTAGGGTTAGGCACAACTAATTCAAAAAAAAATCAAATAAATGGGAAACCTTCACGTGGAGTCCTCTTATGTGACCTACCACCTAGAAAAAAATATAAACATGGGTTATGAAAGTTTTTGTGAAAAACCCTTCTCAAAAATGAGCTTCGAGGTACAAAGATGTATGACTTTCGACTAGAATGGGATAGGTCATGGCCTTAACCATGGCATAGTTTGTCCAAATGAGGCCATATTTCACACACTCATGTATATTGGATGTATAATAGTATTGAAGAAAGGGTTTTCCTTTTTTCCTTTTATCAAAAATCCATTTTTCATTTTGTGAGTGCCGAAAATGGCTTAGGGCTAGGGTGAGGCACAACTAATATAAACACAAATCAAAAAATAGTAAACCCTTATAGAAATGACATATTTTAAAGCCTCTACCTATTTGACAAGGTTTTACCTTCTAAAAAATTCATTTACCAACTCTAATTTGGCAATGCCAATTGGACCACACTTGTTTTTCACAAAAACTCAATAGAGCAAGTTCCAAACTAGAAAAAACATATAACTACGAAGTTATAGTAAATCTGATTTGGCGCACAACCATATACATATTGTTTCCTGATTATTTTTCAATTGGCCGGAACGTGTGAATGCCGCTATGGGGCGTGCCCAGAGCGCGCCCTAAGGTGTTTGACAGGTGTCCGACGGTGCCGCCCGGTCGGATCATCCCTCCCTCGCGCGTCACACATTGTCAGTTAGGACGAGAGGCTTGCGCGGAACAAGATAGGATGGGAGGAGAGGTCGGGGGAGGTCGGACGGAGGCGAATCGAGCATGGCCACGTTCGGGGAACGTGTTCGTTTTGAATCGTCCGGAACATGTTCGACAGCAGTGCAGAGCAAGTTTAGTCAGAACGTGTTCGATTTGAATCGTCTGAAGCGTGTTGGATAGCAGTGCAAGCAAGTTTTAGAGCAAGTTTAGCTAGAACGTTTTTGTTTTGACTCGTCCGAAACGTGTTCGACAGAAGTCCTAGAAGAGTTCCATAGCAAATTTGACCATCCCCGCTGCATCCGCTAGGACCAACTCGCTCATGTGCGCGTCGCAGGACCGGCTGAGACAGTGTTTGGTGCCAGGTGAGCGCGGCCACGGCGTGGTATGCCGCGAGTTGGCCTCGCACCGGTCCGCCGGGTCCGCGGTGTGGATCACGCCGCCGTCAACGTCGAGCTCGAGGCTCGGGCCTGGCAGCGTAGGTGCGTGGAGAGCGCGCGCGTGCGTCTCCGCACCGTCGCGCGCTCCGTGGAGACGGCGAGGAGGATGACTCGACGGGGATGGCGGCGGAGCGCGTCGGGAGCACGAGCGCCTAGAGCCGCGCGAGTTTGCGCTCGAGCTCGGCGAGGGAGCTCCGAAACCGCGCAGTCTCCTCCACCGAATCGTCCCGCGTCCGCGTGGTTGCGGCCAGCCGCCGCGAGAGGTGGCGCCGCCAGGCGCCACTGCTCGCCCCCGCCGTCGCCCTCTGACGCCGCCGAGGTCGCCGTCGCTTGGGGGCGTTGGGTGAAGCTGGAGTGGGAGCAGGACACCGCCGCGACGTACGCCCGAGGTGGGGAGAGGCGCGGGGCCGCGAGCGCGAGGAGGGGGCGCTGCGGGCAGGGAGAGGAGGCCGAGGGCAGGGGAGAGGAGGCCGAGGGCACCGAGGGCAGGGGAGAGGAGGCCGAGGGCAGGGGAGAGGAGGCCGAGGTCGAGCGCGCTGCGAGAAGGGGGAGAGGAGGTGGAGGGCGCTGCGGGCATGGGGAAGAGGAGGTGGAGGGCGCTGTGAGCATGGCAAAGTGGAGGTGGAGGAAGGCGAGCGTGCCGGCGAGGGACGAGGAGGGCGGCGGTGAGCAGGCCGTGCTTTCCCCTATTTTTATTTTTATTTATTTATTGACAAGAGAAAGGGTCTGTTGACATGTCAACAATTTAAGTGGGCACACATGTCCGCCATTTTACCGGTCCCACTCGTCATGAACTCATCCATCTAACGGTCAATGCTCCGTTTGGGCATATGTGAGGGTTTCATATAAGAACGTGGAGAAAAGCGAGCACAAGTTAATAGCGTGGGGAAAAGTGAGCACAACTAAGGAATCGGGGCACAGAATTAAATATCCCTAATCTCAAATACCAAAACTTCCGCAGTCATCACGCAAGGTACAACTCACACATATACATATAGGGTGGTAAAAGAAGATTCAGTCACGACATCTCCAACTTCTTTGCAAACGAATTCAGAAAAGACACTACGTGGAAAAAATATAGAGGGCCTTTCCGGTATACAGGTAATTTTCGTAGACAGGTCTTTACCAGGCTTCTTTGTAACACGTTTTATTCTTCAGCCTTCTCGGATTTCGGAAGTGGAAGTGAGCTACCACGCCCCATTGCGAAGCCCCTCGTTCCATCTGGCATTCTTGGTCCAGAAATAGGCTTGTTTACATAGTCGGATCCAGATATGGTAGGGGATGAGCCATGCCCTGATATGGATATTGCAAATATTAGAAGTGTATAAACGTACTGTAAACTGTAGAGATACTGTAGTGAAGGATGTAAAAGGACAAGCATATGCCCTTCTTTCTCATGTTTGTTTGGATAATCAAGAACACGAATGTTAGGATAATCAAGGTTGATTTCTTTGTGGCTCGTGCAAATGATAACCATGCTAAAGTAAATGGTTTATCTACAAAATGTAGCACAAAATTAAGCCCAAGCGAAATTCCGATTTTGATCCTCAAACTGGCAAGGGACCTAGCTGGGGAAACAGATGAGGTCAATGGTCACTGTCACATGCTACGTAAATGTTTTGGCAAGGATAATAAATCCAGCCTCTCGTGGATTGATTTGGGAATAAACTCAAAACTGAAGTTAGGGTCAGCTAGAGCGGGTCCTGAACGTTGGTCCCGCCCGTCAGAGGCTGAGTAGGCCACACATCAGTATGACCACTGTGTTAGCAGAGGGACCGCATGTCAGAAAGGTTGTGGGTCCCACTGATCAGCTGGAGCAGGTCCCACAAGTGGGTCCAGCATGTCAGATGTGGGTTCCACATGTCAGTTGGATCAACAAGTCACTATGTGGGCAGACCATGCAATGTGTTCCACTCGCAAGTGCGGTTCATACTTGGTGAGTTCCGAACATGTAGACGAGATTGACACCTAGACACAACACGTACGCGAAATTGCTGAGGTGGCCGCCCAGTCATATCTATTTGTAAACTCTGTTGTCATTTTATTACCATTTCGTGCATTTGAATTATTCCCCTTTTCACACGGGTTTGGACCCTTCCGAACACTCCATGACCATTTGTGCATTCAACGCAATAAACAAACAGCTGTTGTTCTATCACTACAAGAGTATAAAGAATAATCAGATCCAAAAATTAAATAGGTAACAGTTGAGTAGAATACCTTGACCTTTTCCTTGGCTTTTGTATCGGCCTTTTCGACCACCATTAGCATTTGCCTTTTGGTGTTGGACTTCCTGTAGATATGACAACAGGCTATAAGTTTCTTCAGAAACTATACATATGTAATTTAAGTTTGCAGAATGTGCACAGTTCAAGAACATAGGCCCAAACTATCAGCCAGGAAGTGCACAGACAAGTGATGCACTAAATTACAGGAAATAAATCTTCAGACAGAAATTTGAGCAGGAAAAAACATAGGTCTACAGAAAAATACATACCTCATGGTTAACGTCAGAGTTCACATTCTCCTTATCCAAATGAACCTCTCCTGAATCAGCACAACCATTTTTTTCCGGTACTGTCTGTTGTACTTCTTTTGAAGACTGGGCCTCGTTGTTCTTTTTGGAAACTGTTTCATGATTTTCCTTTGAAGACTGGATATGCTTTCCTGATGCCACTACACTTCGTTTAGCCAGAAGTATGACTCGCATTCCAGTTCTCCAGTTCCTCTCATCATTTAAGGTAGTTACCTAATATAATCAAAAGCTCAGGACATATTAAAAAGAAAGCAACTCTTCTAGATATTTAACTCTTTGCTTGGCATCAAATGGGTAATTAAATATGAGATGAATAACTTACAGCCTTCTCAGCTGCCTCAACTGCTTCATACTCAACAATAGCATGCACCTGCAAAACCCTCGAGCCTTGGGTAAAATGGATATATTTGCATTGGATGACTACTTACAACAGTGTGGTAACTGGGTAGAGACAGGTTAATAAAAATAATACTATACATAGCTATGTATTGGCAGGTATAAAAAACGGCCATTGAATAACAGTAGGATCTCAAATATGCTGTCACTACCATATGTTTAGAGCACATACCTTGTTACTAAGCATGTACTCAGGTTTCTTGGATCCTGCAGATTCTTGCGGATCATGAATGGTTATCTTCATAACTCTGGTATATGAAATGAAATGGTTCAGTCTCAGAACTATATAGCATCTGTTATTAACTGCTTTGAGAATGTGACAACATACAATACAAAGTGCAATACAAGCATAGACTACTATACATGTCCACATAACATACTTGCCTACTGTTCCAAATTTCTCCTGTATACTCTCCATGGAGAAACCCAGAGGTAGATTTTCCACCAGAACAGTCCTTTTCTGAAAATAAGTTACAGCTAAGACATAGATAAACTTAAAACGTTCCAAGTGAGGAAGGAAACAAAAATTCACCTTCACGTCTTTTAACTCACTGCATGGCAAGGGATGTAACCTTCTGACCCTTTTCCCATTAGAGCTCACAACCTAAAATACAAGACGACAATTACAAGTGGATACCAAGTAGCACTCACGTATTTCCGTCCGTAGAAACTACAAAGAGTCAGCACAGAATACAAAAGGGAAGAATATTACCAGTTTCGATGATGTCCTAAGGGCAGCTTCAATTATGGAGTGGTCCTGAACAAGTTTCTTCATTTTCCTGAATGATGCAATAACTCCAATTGGAACTATTATACAAAAGTAACGCACAATCAGAAAATATTATTCTACATTTCTGTAACACATTACATGAAATATTCATTCAAATCAAAGTATCAAACCATGGCATATCTATTAAATACAGGCTGAAGTACGATACACTGCTGAGCAACACTAAAGTTTGATTTCGTATTTTGGTTATGCTTCAAATTTGCATTGCATATAGTGGTAGGTTTATGAGAAGTGCATCCTTACATTCAAATGGGACTTTTAATATATGTTACCAACTTACAACCCAGACAGTAGTAGGTTTGCGGCATACAAACACCTTGACTATAAGTGATTTTCTTTGATATTTTTGCCAATTTAAAATTGCAGCAATAGTGAAGAAATAAGAGTAATAGAAATCCACAAATGTAGAACTAAAATATCAAAACAGCATACCTACATAAAACATAGTTCATCAAACGGGTGCTTAATGGATTACCATTTAGGCTACTCATGAGTGTTATTTAGTAGTGTGTGCATACAAAATTTACACATTGCATGTTTTCTTGCATACTTGTACTTTGCTTCATTATTGTTCACATCATGTTGCTTTGTTTAAAATTTAATAATACCAACTCGTCCACCACCACACACAGAACAATATCAATCAAAATAAAACGAATCCATCTTACTGTAATTACGGATTATATTTTAATCAGTACAAATCATTCATTCTACGTGCACTGGCCCACATATGGAACCGACGGGACATCTCAGATGAGTAAGGAACATATCATTTTCCCCGTGATATAACCTTGACAGAGCTACCATGGCAGAAGACCAGGCAACATCTGTCAATCACAGAATCAGATGTATATATCTTCATGGTCCCAAATCGAACCAAAGCAAGGCAACGAAATTTACTACAGAAAAATCGAAAGGAAATTGAAAACAAGATGCAATGCGTAGGCCTTAAAAGAGCCATAATTGTTTAACAAGACACCACACATGACATGATCTCTAATTTTGTTGATGGAATGGAGTGAATCAGACCAAAGTATATGTAATATTCACAGAGGCCTAGACCAGCTTCTCGGCACAACTAAAAGAAAGCTGCACCACGAGTACCTTGTAAAAGCCTCATCATAAGTACCTGTCACATTTCATCATTTTCATCTCCATTCCACTACTCGTCAGAAAAGTAGGGCAAGAAACAACAACCAGGTTTTCAAATGCAGTAATCCTGAGAACTGACGTTGCAGAGCTGGAGCATGCTCCATGATGGGTAGGTATGCTCAATGTTTCAAAAAAATAGATACAGAAAACGCTAAAAATGGAATATATAAGCAAGTTCTAGCCTTCTAAGATATAAGTTATGCACACACAAAATCAGTTTCGAATACATGAAGTTCAAACATCTTGTGATCACTATAGTACTACGATAGTGCCGTTAAAATAACTAAACACTCTCATAAGCAGTTAAAAACAGGCAAAACAATCCGTGCAGTTTACTTAGCTATTGTCTCATAAACACACTAAACACAACTACGAACTAGAAATTCTCACTTTTGAGCACCACATTTCAGTCACTACATGTATGCCCAGCAGAGTGTGTTCACTACATGTATGTCCTCAAGCAATGGCACATTGGCAAAGTACTTACCAAAGCCCTCCTTGTTCTTCTTCACAAATTTCAACATAAACTCATCCGTCGGAAGGTTCTCATCGCTGAAGTAGTACTCCACCTGCAAATTCGAAACGTTTTACCTTCAAATAAGCACACCATTCAGAATATGGGTTGCGCTTGCACGGATGCAGGATTAAAAGATGCTTGTGGACACCGACTATAAGCAGTTGCATTTGTATCTATATATGAAGGTGCTAACTAAAGAGAGCACGTGAGACTCAGCATTCTGACGAGAAACAAAATCAGACGGTGACCGTGTACCTGCTTGACGATCTTGTCGCGGAGCTCGTCGGTAAGCACCACAGCTGGGGCGACAACCTCGGAGATCTCCAAGGAGGCATCGTCGACAGTGGCGGGGACGACGAGATGGACGTCCTCCGCCTGCAGAGGCGGAGATGGCGGCAGCAGGGGCACACCACCGCCGGTGATCTCCGAGGAAGCGACTTCGACGGTGTCAGGGACGATGAGCAGATCGTCATTCGCGTCGACAGGCGGTGATGTCGGCATCAGGTGCACGACACCACTGGCGCCAAACTCCGAAGAAGCGGCTTCGACGGTAGCGGGGACGACGACAGGGTCGTCCTCCGCCTCGAGAAGCGGCAACGTAGCGAGTCGAGGCACGGAACCACTAGCGCCAGCCTTGGAGGCCTCTGAAGAAGCCAGGTCGACGGTGTCGGGGACGACGACGGGGTCGTCCTCTGCCTCAAGAGGCGGAGACGTGGGCAGCAGTTCGAGTGCGACGGAGATGGGGGATGGAGCCTGGCCGGGGGGCAGCAGGGATTCGGGTGTGACGGCGACTGGGGGTGGAGCCTGGCCGCCCATGTCGGAGGGGATCAGGGGAGCCGAGTCGGCCGCCGACCGGTCGCCGCCGCTCATGGTCGCTGGCGGCTGCGGGGCGGCGGGTGCGACTGCGGGCTCGAGATTGAGGTTTGGGTGGGGAGATGGGCTATATACGACGGGACCTAGGATTATGGGCCTATGGCCGTGTTAGCCGGCCCACTAGATAATTATGACTGGCCCTGATATGTCGCCTCTATTTGCTTTTAACAATGCTCAAAAAAAAATCGGAAAATCTAATTGTAAGGCGCCTTACATCTGTCTTAACTCGACGCAGCAACGTCAGCCGTTGGATCTCAGATGGACGGATCGCGCGCGTCACACAGCTCTTCTCCAGATCCACATTCTCTCTCCTCTCCCGATCCACGTTCTCTCTCCTCTCTCTTTTCTTCCCGAGCTACTGCAGGCCAGTGCCCAGGAGCACGCCACGCCGCCGACCTCGTCTCCGTCGGCCTCCGCGTCCGCGCCGGCGGCCTCCCACGCCGACGTCCTCCGAGCAGTCGGATCACCGGCGAACGGTCAGATTAATGATTGTGGGTCTTCTCTCTCGTTTCTATCTCTCCTCTCACACGATCCCCATCTCCATCTGCCTTTCCACACCTCACGAAACCACCCCGCCGCTCATCCCGTCTATCTCCCGAGATCCAAAGGAGGAAGCCACGCTGATTCCGCAGCAATAGCGAGGCACACCGGCGGCATGGAGGCATGAAGCTCTCTCCCAGATTAACCTCGTCGTTGACCTCGTCTCCACGGGCGGTGGGAGGAGCGTGAGCCCCTCTGGCCTCTGTTGCCGGCAGGAAAAAATCGAGAGCTGAGGTGGGGGACGATGCGTGGAAGCCGGCTGCAGCAGAGGACGGCCATACGGTGGCGCCAGGAGAATCACAACTTCGGGTAGCCATGGAGAGAGGAGTCATTGATTTCCGATTTCCAGTGCTACGCCTTGTCGGCGTCGCTGACTCCAGGCGCTCGGCCCTCCATCTGTCTCCCCTTGGCACGACCTGGCCCCCAGTCTCCGGTCGCCGTCCCAACCTGGTCGACCCGGGTCAGAAGCCCGCGACCTCCGGCAGCCAAGGGGCAAGCCACTGCGGGCTAGCAGTATTGTTCATTCATTTAGTTGCTTGCCTGAACTCGTGCTAGCCTACGTTACATGGTACGGGGATACGGGTACGGGGATACGGATACGGCGATACGGGAAAACGGCATTGTCTGAAAATAGACTTACGGGATACGGCGATACGGGAAAACGGCATTGTCTGAAAATAGACTTACGGGGATACGACGAGTATATGTACAAATGTTTAAAAAATAATCCAGAAGTTCACCCAGCAGTTCAATAGTGCATTACAAATTAAATAAAAATCACGGCAGATGGATTGAAGCTTATTCCAAGTGACTGCGATGGATTTAATCTTACTAGCATACAGATGGATTCTAGAATGAAGCTCGCTAGCGTATAAATTCTATGATGAACGAATGGGAAGAGTACCTGAAGAATGGAGACGAGCGGCGACCGGCGAGGTGCTGCCGGCGGCGATCGGAGCTTCCAGATGCGTTTCTCAGCAGTTCTCGCGACGTGGCAACTGCTTGATGACGGCGGCAGGATCCTAGGCGATTATCTTCTATATCTAAATAGGAAAGACCCACTACCTTATTTCTCTGCACTCTCGTGCGTCCACGTCACCTCCTTTTATTCTCGAGAGATTACGCCTGTGGTTGCTGTTGGGAAACCGACCCGTACGTGACTCGTACGGGCCCACCCTTTCTTGGGTGGGGGGTTTTCCCCTAGATTGGTCCTCAACCCTAGCCCCTCTCCCTCTTATATATACCCCATGTATTGTATGGAGAGAGACACACAATTGATAATAAAGACTACTTGTGCCATACCTTGCGTCCTTCGACTACTTCCTCTACGCTACGCAGCCTCGGGACCGGCCAGCCGGCAGAGGGTGCGTAACACGTTATCAGCACGAAGCTCTCCGCCGAGCTGTCGTCGAGCCTTCCTCAAGCAGGCTCCCTGCACCGATCGCGAAGGTATAACCACAATCTGATCGCAAAAATGGATTCGCATCGCCTTTTCTTTTCCGTTTTTGCGTCTCTCGTAATCTTTAGATGTTACCTACGGTGTCGATTTCCCTCCCGAGAGTCGAGCTGACGAATACGTCGCCGACCAATGTCGATACTCTCGGATTCAAGGGGGATTTGATGACGGCACTGTAGGGAGTCGGTACGGACGTGATCCGGATGATCACGGTACCGCCGCGGCGCACCAGCTGTGCAACGCGCCGTCACGGTTCCGGATGAACACGACGAAGAAAATTGACATTAGATGCGCCAGTGTAAAGGACGCCGTCGGCTGCCCAATGTAGAGCCGCTCGTCGTGTGTTGCATAGGTCGGCAAGCCGCCACGCAACGCACCGAGCCTGGCACTACGTGGCGCCGTCGTCGCACTTCCGCCCGGCGGCTGCCCAATGTAGAGCCGCTCGTTGTGTTCATAGGTCGGCAAGCCGCCACGCAACACACCGAGCCTCGCACTACGTGGCGCCGTCGTCGCACTTACGACGCGCTCGTCGCAAGTCGGTCGCTGCGAGCCCTACTGGCCGCCGCCCCGACCGCTGCCGTGCTCGCCGCCCCGCTGACCCGTGCTCACCAGCCTCGGCCGCGCATAAACGCGCGAGGCCCTGCTGGCCACGATCGCCGGCCTCGCCAGCTGCGGCGGCCGCCGCCGGCCGAACGGCCATGCTAGCATGGCTAGCACGATCGATCGATCGGCCAGGATCGGCCATGCTGGGCCAGCTCGCTACCGGATGGGCTGTTTTAGGCCCATTAATGTGCAGCCTGAAAACAGAAAAATAATTTACAGTGGGCAGGTTGGGCTAGCGGTGGGTTTTGGCCTGGTTATTCGGCCCAGTTTTCGGCCTGCTGCCGTTACGGGCCGGACCGAATACGTGTCTGTGCGAAAATTTACATTTTTAGCATCTGTATACTTTTCCAGTTTTCTGTATATTTTTATTCCTGTTGAATAAATTATCTGTAAATTCCTGGAATAGTCTGTTTTTGCTGAATTTGTATATTACGGAAAATCATTTTTAGAGCCATTTTTCACGTTATGATTACGCTTAGCATAATTTCTCTATGTACATGCTTTTATATCATGTTTTACTACAGTAATTAATTTTTTTTAATACTTAGTAGAGCAATTTTAAGCATGTCCTTTTAAATTTTGGAACGCCGTCTTATTGAATTTTTGTATCAACATCGCTTTATGCAATCGATTACCTGCTGTAATCTGATACTCTTTTTGCATAAATCGCAGATGGCCGGAATCATGAACCGGGAGTTTGAGGAGTTGGCTCAGAACGGGCTGAACTACTTGACGTGGGCCTCGGACGTTGAACTCGTCCTTGAGGGCCGGAAGCTTAAGGGAGCATTGGATGCGGGGACCCAGACGGCCCCCAGCAAAACCACTCCGGCGGAAAACGCCCAAGCACTGCATTTCCTCCGCCATCACATGTGTACTACGCTGAAACACGAGTACATGGCAGAACGGAGTGCTTCAGCCCTGTGGACCGCCCTCGAGGCACGGTTTGCTAGGCTGAAGTACACCATTAAGCCGCGGGCGGAGGCGGATTGGATGCGTCTGAGGTTTGCGGACTTCAAGACGGTGGGAGAATACAACTCAGCTTTACACCTGATATGTACTCAACTTGATCTCTGTGGCACCAAAACCACGGAGAGTCAGAAGATTGAGAAGACTCTCTCCACCTTCCATCCATCAGCTCTCCAGAGTGCGCGGAACTACCGCCAGGAGAACTTCACGCAGTATGCTCTGCTTATCGACGCCCTCCAGGTGGCTGAGGCGCAGGATGAGGTTCTCAAAAAGAACTTCAACTCGCAGCCTCTCGGAGGGGGTCCACGTCAGGAAGTTTATGCCGGCGCCTACAAGGTGCGCCAGCCCAAGTTCAAGAAGCGTGGCAAGAAAGGCAAGAAGGGACCTAACCCTCCCCACCCGGCCAAGCAACATCAGGCGGGTCAGGGGGAGGCAAGGCCCCAGGATTGCTTCCGTTGCGGCTCCAAGACCCATTTCTCAAGGCAGTGTCGTGCCCCAAAGCACGTCGTGGACGCGTACAAGGCCAAGAAGGCGCGCGAGACGCACCTTGTCCAGGTGGAGGCACCACCGGCACCCGCATCGGGGCCAATGATGATCCCCACGCCCACCGCCGCGCCCATGGTGGCGCAGAGCGAGGCGCCTGTGGAGGCACATGTGGCGGTTCCCACGAACGCCAGCGTGTCCATGGAGGTTGCGCACACCGTGCCCCCTCCACCGCCACAGCTGGACATCGACTCTGCCGCGGCGATGCTCGCTAATGAAGAGAAGATGAGTGAGCTCGAGATTAGGGCTGAGGTGGATGGATACTTTGCGGAGTCCACCTAAATTCCCCTCGTTTATTTCATGATTCCCTTATGGCAATAAATTTGATACACTTATTTCAATTTGGTTGTAAGCTCTATGAGAGCAAATAATATTTGTTTCACCAACATTTATTAGTTCATCGGCGATTGGATGAATTTGTTTTCATCATTTATTCCATCATTTAATAGAGATTATTGTGTTATGTTCTGAAATATTTGTGCGTTTATGTATTAATGTAGCTTCTTCCTCGCTTCATTTTTATTAATTAGACGCTATATTTTAGAACACGTGTGGCGCCCGAATGGAGGAAACGTGCCTTGCCGATAGCGGCACCACTAATACCATCTTGAGAGAAACAAAGTACTTTGAGTCCATTACTAAAATTGAGGGGAATATTACGACGATCGCCGGATGCGGTCCGCATGTAGTTGGCTCCGGACGAGCAACTATCGTACTCCCCATGGGAACAACTTTGGTCATCAATGACGCATTGTTGTACCCAGAATCGACTCGTACTCTCTTAAGTTTCAAAGATATTCGTGTCAACGGTTTCCATATTGAGACCCATGATGATGTCAATGGTAAGGAATACCTACTCATCACAAAGCACGACGAAAATGGTAAACATGTTGTCGAAAGGCTTCCTTCATTCGCTACAGGGTTGTACTACACCAAGATTGTAGCACCGCCTGTGTACACTACCCTTAAAACTGTTTTTAGAAGCTCCGAACTTTTCAGCCTATGGCATGATCGGTTAGGCCATCCCGGTCTTAGAATGATGAGGAATATAATTAACAACTCGAATGGTCATACTGTTAATGTCAAAAATTTCCCGAATCCTGATGATTTCGTGTGCTCCGCATGCGCTACGGGGAAATTAATCATTAGACCATCCCCCCTAAAGGTGAAGGATGAAATCCCCGCGTTCTTGGAGCGTATCCAAGGGGACATATGCGGTCCTATTCAGCCCCTCTCGGGGCCGTTTAGGTACTTCATGGTGCTCATCGATGCTTCCTCTAAATGGTCCAATGTTAGCCTGCTGTCTACGAGGAACCATGCTTTTGCAAAGTTGATCTCACAGATCATACAAATGAGGAATAAATTCCCTGATTATCGTATCAAGTCTATTCGAATGGACAATGCCGGTGAATTTACTTCCAAGGCGTTCGATGATTATTGCATGGCAACGGGAATCAAACTTGAGCACTCTGTACCGCACGTCCACACACAAAATGGACTTGCGGAGGCATTGATTAAAAGAATTAAATTCATTGCCAGACCGCTCCTTCAGGGTTGTAACTTACCAACTACATGTTGGGGTCACGCAGTGTTACACGCGGCCAACCTCATCAACTTTCGACCATCGGCCTACAACATCCACTCTCCTATGCAGCTTGCGCAAGGGTCGGCACCGAAAATTTCCCACCTTCGTAGGTTCGGTTGCCAGGTATATGTACCAATACCACCCCCTCAGCGATCAGCGATGGGACCGCTCCGTAAGTCGGGGATATACGTTGGTTATGAGACTGTGTCCATAATCAGGTTTCTGGACCCCGCGACAGGTGACTGTCATACGGCCCGTTTCGCTGATTGCATTTTTGACGAGGATCTTTTCCCGACTTTAGGGGGAGATAATCAATCCCTTGATGATGAAAGTCGAGAAATCACGTGGCAAGCCACGGGGATCCACGCTCATGACCCGCGCACTGCTGAGTCAAATAGAGAAGTCCAAAAGATAATAGATTTGCATTCCCTAGCGAATCAACTGCCTGATCATTTCAGTGATCTAAAGACTGTGACAAAGTCGCATGTGCCTGCACGCAATGCACCGGAAAGGGTTGAAATACCAAAGAAAGATAAGGGTATACCCGCTCCCGCCCTTAGGCCTAAAAGGACGCGGAATCCGGTTTCTCAAATCCCAAGTACTCGGGGACGCCCGAAGAAAAAGGACAAGAGAGATTTATCACAGCCTTCCCCTCAAGAGGGGAGCCAGTCGAGACCTGGCACAAGCACGGAAGTTTCAGTGCACGAAATTCCGGACTTGAATTTTCCTATATCGGAAATACCCAGCGAAGATGTGCGCGCACACATTGGAGCGGGAAAGCTAAAGGACCTTGCTCCTGGATTGGGAAATCCGGTGGAGGAAGGAAATGTGCCTGATGCACCCCATGACGAAATGGCCATTAACTATGTTAATTCTGGTGAGTCAATTAATCGAGCCATGGCAAATGTCGACATATATTTTGCCATTAAAATTGCCTCAATCATAGATCCTGACCCCGAGCCTAACACGCTTGCTGATTGTAAGAAGAGGTCGGATTGGAAAGATTGGCAGAAGGCGATAACTGCCGAGTTAGTATCTCTTAACAAAAGAGAGGTGTTCGGACCTGTTTGTCTAACTCCTTCCCACATACGCCCTGTTGGCCACAAGTGGGTTTTTGTTCGAAAGAGAAACGAAAATAACGAGGTAGTACGGTACAAAGCAAGGCTCGTTGCTCAAGGTTTCTCTCAGCGACCAGGTGTCGATTTTGAGGAAACTTACTCACCTGTCATGGATGGAATTACCTTTAGATACTTGATCTCAATGGCAGTAAACTTGGACTTGAACATGAAACTTATGGATGTTGTCACCGCTTACCTTTATGGTAACTTGGATTCAGACATATACATGAAGGTACCCGAAGGTATACCTGTTCCGAACCAAGGTAGAGCAAATAGAAGTTTATACAGTGTTCAGCTTAAGAAGTCACTGTATGGACTCAAACAGTCGGGTAGGATGTGGTATAATCGTTTAAGCGATTTCCTTCATCAGAAGGGCTACACGAGCAATGAAGCTTGCCCATGTGTTTTTATACGGAGATCACAAGATGGTTTCTGTATTATCTCGGTGTATGTGGATGATTTGAACATAATCGGTACACCTGAGGATATTGAGGAAGCGAGTTCCTACCTGATGTCGGAATTCGAGATGAAGGACTTAGGCAAAACCAAGTTCTGTCTAGGTCTGCAACTTGAGCATTCCCCTGCTGGGATCTTAATGCACCAGTCTACCTACACCCAGAAGGTGTTAGAAAGATTTGGATTTGATAAGGCATATCCTTCCAAGACCCCCATGATTGGGAGATCTTTGCAGCGGGACAAGGACCCGTTCAGGCCTAAGGAAGAGGGGGAAGAAGTTCTGGGACCAGAATTCCCCTACCTAAGTGCAATTGGCGCACTCATGTACCTCGCGAATTGTACACGGCCGGACATCGCGTTCGCCGTCAATTTGCTTGCTAGGTACAGCTCTGAGCCTACCAATAGGCATTGGAAAGGCATCAAGGACGTCTTCCGATACCTCCAAGGGACCAAAGATCTTGGCTTGTTTTACCGGAGGAATCAAGACCTTTCACTTGTTGGATATGCTGATGCTGGGTACTTGTCAGACCCGCACACTGGCAAGTCTCAGACTGGATATGTTTTCCTTTGTGGTGGAACCGCAGTTTCCTGGAAATCGTCTAAGCAAACTTTGGTAACAACTTCGACGAACCACTCGGAAATCATAGCACTGTATGAAGCATCACGAGAGTGTGTATGGCTTCGACGGATGATCGGCCACATCCAGCTGACATGTGGGCTGAACACCATCCAAACCCCAACTATTATCTATGAGGATAATGCCGCTTGTGTTGCACAAGTCCAGACGGGTTATGTGAAGAGCAATCTCACAAAACATATCGACCCCAAATTCTTCTATGCACATGAATTGCAAAAGTCGAACGAAGTGAGAATCTTGCATACTAAGTCGTGTGAAAATCTTGCTGATTTGTTCACTAAATCATTACCAGCATCTTCCTTTGAGAGATGTGTTCGTGAAATGGGTATGATGAGACTTAGGGAGATGCAAGGTTCAGGGGGAGAATCTTCACAAACTCATCGCTGAAATCTCGATCCCGATGATTGAGTACTTGACTTGAAAGTTAAGTGAGTTGTACTCTTTTTCCCTTTAGTGAGTTTTATGAAGTTTCTCACATAAGGTTTTTAATGAGGCAATTCGTGCAACATGAGGAGATATACTATGCACTCTTTCTCCATATTTTTCCCGTTGGGTTTTCGGAGTTTTTGAGACATAGATAATACGAGTTGTCGGACCAAGGGGGAGTGTTGGGAAACCGACCCGTACGTGACTCGTACGGGCCCACCCTTTCTTGGGTGGGGGGTTTTCCCCTAGATTGGTCCTCAACCCTAGCCCCTCTCCCTCTTATATATACCCCATGTATTGTATGGAGAGAGACACACAATTGATAATAAAGACTACTTGTGCCATACCTTGCGTCATTCGACTACTTCCTCTACGCTACGCAGCCTCGGGACCGGCCAGCCGGCAGAGGGTGCGTAACAGTTGCGTCCGGCAAATCATTCGTTTCGCTCTTTTCCTTCTCGCTGCCATCCGACGCTAATTTTTTTTTAATAATACATTTTTTAATTAAATTCGAAAAATATTACGAAAAATGGCGAAATTCCAAAAATAATACACCTTCGGCCAGGGCTGGGCCGATAAGTGCCTGTCGGCCAGGGCTGGGCCGAAATGCCTGTCGGCCGATCCCTGCACATGTCAGAGCGACCTGTCGGCTAGTATTGGGCCGACAAGCTTCTGTCGGCCTAGGCCCAGCCGACCAGGTCCAGTCGGCTTAAGCTGGGCCGACTTCTGCATGTATGTTTTTCCACATCGTTCCCGCCATCTTCTCCCGCCCATTTTGTCCCGCCATTCTCCTCCCGCCATTTTTCTCCCGCCATCTTCTCCCGCCCATTTTGTCCCGCCATTCTCCTCCCGCCCTTTTTCTCCCGCCATCTTCTCCCGCCATGTTCTCCCGCCCATTTCCTCCCGCCATTTTTCTCCCGCTCTTATTCTCCCGGGTGAGCTTATATATACCCCAGCAGACGTTGTGATGGAGGCGTGCGGTGCGTGGTGATTTTCTTAGTCGCATAGGAAGGATGTCTGGTAGTTCGGGTCCTAGTTTGGAAAATAGGTCATGGTGTGTTCTGTATGAAGCCGTAAGATGGACTGATGGTAGTATTAGGGAAGGTAGGCCGAAGAGCTGTTATAGGGAGCTAGTTAGTGAGACGGGCAACCTTCGTGAGCTGGGAGAAACTATAGCCAAAAAATACAAAATCCCGCATATGACCCCCGATGAAATTTTAGATGAAATTGATGGGTGGCGGTGGAAGTGGCAGAGAGTGTATGAGCTAAAAGATATCGAGGCGGGTCTACGGGACATGCCTATGACTCCTAAGTCAAAGATAATCCATTTTTCGCGGGAGGCTTATGCATTTCACGTGGAGGTAACTGAGTACGAAAGTTTTATTTGTTAGAATATAATGTTATTTGTCTGAAATATTTTCCTCTGCTATTGTTCTTGTGCAGCGCTGGCCCGCAGACGCACAGTTTCTGAACAAAGAGATCCCTCATTTTGGTTGGATGGAAGCTCTTTTTGGCGCTTGTCCTGATGGCCGTCCACAGAATGCATTGTACGCTGATGACGTGAAGAAGGCTATATCAAAGGCCAAATCTGACAGTGATGATGATTTCATGCCTCCTAAACGAGGGAACCGTAGATGTAAGTTTAAGAGTGTTGGCGCATCGAAGGCTGTCGCCGATGAAAATAGTGATGATGACTTCATGCCTCCATCACGAACACGTGGCAGAGGGAAGTGAAGTCGTTGATTAGAATTACTTTCGTACTCAGTTACCTCCACGTGATTAGAATTAGTTATCGTTGAGTTATATGTGAGACATATATGTACGTACAACTACTGAAGTTGTAACGGAGAGTTGTGCTTGCATGTTAGATTAATGTATCGATGCAATGTGGAAGGATATGTCTCGTACATACATAATAATATGTCTCGTACATATATGTCTCACATACAAATCGAAATACATATATGTCTCACATACAAATCGAAATACGAATATGACCCAAAGATATCACTGACCACGGCGTCGACCACATATACCGGAAGTCTCATGGACGACGTCTGCGCATGCGCGGAGGTCTGGCAAGGTTTGGATCTGGCGGAGTCCAACCCAGCCTGTAGGGTGGCACAACCGCACGTCCAGGAATCAGTGATCCAGCATCATCATCATCCTGCGTCTCCTGTGTGGGGTAGGGTGGAGGAGTATTGTACATACCCATCCAATTGTCCAGTTATGTGCGTACTTCAGGTATGGTCCCACTGTCGTGCTCACTCTCCCATGCGGATCCAGATGACTGCTGAGCGGACGTAGACGGACGATTTCCTGGATGCAATACAACATTAAGAAAGAAGTACGTAGCATTTAGCGTGGTGAATACAAATTTACAAGGTACTTACCATGTGGCTGCGGAGGTGGTCGAAGCTGATAGCCTGTCGTGGGACTAAACTGCTGCTGCCAATGAGAGCCTCCAGCCTGGTCAGGAGAGGGTGCTCTGGGCGACGGCTGCGACGTCGAGCCTCCAGCCCGGTCAGGAGAGGGTGCTCTGTGCGACGTCATACGAGGTCGTGGTTGATGTCGATCCTGAGGCGTCACATGCGGCTGCGGCTGTGGCTGTGGCCGTTGCGGGGGATGACGTGGTGGGCGTTGTGCTGCTTGGCATCCACTGGGAAAGCCTCGTGTGCACGCACGTCTGGTCGTCCAATTGGGAACCTCTCCCATGACCAAAGCTGCAACAACAAGGGACATCCAAGTATGGATGCTGTATCCGACAGTAGATGGCACCCGTTGCACATAGCTCGGTAAGTAGCCGCTAATACAGCTGATCCCCAACTCCTCTGTGTAATGTGTTCTGGCGCAGTAGCACTAGCAATCTCGAAAGCAATAGGGATGTACCTCTTGCTAATAGTGGTGACATGGTTCTCCGTGAACATCACCTTCCCCATAAGCCACAAGATATATGCTTCAAGGCTCCTAGTGATTTGTGTAGCATTCAGCGGAATGCCAGCAGGAAACTTATGTATCTGTACATTTCAAAATAAATTCTGTCAGTGAAATGAAACGATGCATGGGAAACATTGCATTCTGTATATAAATTGATGCATGTAAATTAAACAGTGCGTACCTGAAAATCCAGTAACCATCCAAGTTTAGGTCCGTGATTCTCTGACATAAACACTCCAGCATTGGGGTTTATACCCTGAAAGCGAAGTGACATCTCGTGCTCCCAATTTTCTGGGGCCTGCAACGGCCCTATGGGCTGACCCGCCAACGGCAGCCCAAGCAAGAAAGATACATCCTCGAGAGTAGGAGCCATCTCACCCCATCGAAAGTGAAACGTGTGGGTCTCGGGCCTCCATCTGTCCACTAAGCATGTGAGAAGACAGTTGTCTATCACCATGCATGAAGACTCATCAGTGGCCTCTACTAGACGCGCGAAAGGTAAAAGTCCAGCCCACTTCAACCTGCATGTTCAACAAACAAATATAAATTCGTAATCATATATACGTAGCGAACAAGAAAATTAATGCAGATAATATATGACACGCAAAAATCAATTAGGCATGTACCTCTCCTCCCAAGCAGGTTGTATCTGCCAATATTCCCTCGGTCCTCGAGTTATTAGAGGCTCGAGGCTACGCTCCTGTAATATCCTTGCGCGATGGTTTTGATCCACATCCGGACTGATCAAGTATACTTGTTCCATATCTTCGCGTAGCTAAATTAAAAGACTAAATTACAGACTAATTACAGATGAAATCAAACTCTAAATTTAAAACACTGATCCACACTTATGACAGATAAGAACATACTCTAATTTAAAAATATTGATCCACACTAATTGAATGTTGCACACTAATGTGACACCAATTTACTGTTATAACCGGCAACATCTATGTACTTAATATTAGTAGCGCAATAAATACCTAGCAATATCAATATCACACTACCACCTTAACACTAATGCGTACATAATTAACAGTAAATCCTAATTAGCCAAAAAAATGCATACCCTTGAAGCGTGCCGATTCAATGGACAACCACCGTCACCACCACCGCTGCACCACCACCACCACGCTGCACCACCACCACCCTACACTAACCTCCACCTAAACTACACCATTGCTCTAACCAAACAACACGAAATTGCACAAAACCTAACCCATATGTGTATCTAAGCTGTCTTAACTCTCTAACACTACATGCAGGAAGATTTGCTGGCTGGATAGACAGATCGGCGCGCAGGGAGCTGCTGGAAGAAGAAAGGAGGAAGAAAGGAAGAGAGAGCACAGGAGGAAGAAGAAGCTCGCTCGATCCTTATTCTGCGCCCTGTCGGCCAGGCTTGGGCCGATTAGAGGCTCGTCGGCGGAGACCTGGCCGATTAGGTGCCACGTGACGAAGAAAGCCCTGTCGGCCGCAGGCCTGGCCCGCCATGCAAAGCAATCGGCTAAGCCAGAGCCGACAGACACTTATCGGACCAGCCCTGGCCGACAGGCACTTATCGGCCCAGCCCTGGCCGAAGGTGTATTATTTTGGAATTTCGCCATTTTTCGTAATATTTTTCGAATTTAATTAAAAAAATGTATTATTAAAAAAAAATTAGCCCATCAGACGTGGGCTCTATGCACAAAACCATCGAGTCATTAACTTCTTGCGCTACCAGCCCATTTAACAGCCCACATGCGGCTAATTATTGCGATTGCGTTTATGCCAAAAACCGGTCCGTTACTGGAGTATTTTTCTACACCATTGACCTGTGAAGTCAGAGCGACATCTGCAGCCACGCTTCGTGTTCCCTAGAAAATCTTCACGATGACCGCTCTCTTCTCCTTCCGACGATCTCCACATACCATTTCCTATCATTATTCATTAATCATCATTGGTAACTGAAACTTCCACCTATTCAGTAACTCTCTCTCCGTTCTGGCTTATTAATCCCTCCTCACACCATTCTCCATTCTCCTCACTCGATCCCTTCTTCTTCCTCTGAAAATGTTCAGTGGGTCCTTTCTTGACGAGCAGCCAACCCTACCCTGAAAATGACGCTGCGCTGGAACCTGCGAGGAATGCATCCGACGACTCAGTATCGATCAGGGATGGTCATTCTGTCCTTGACCTTTTCAGTTGGCTATCGGCCGCCTTTTTTTGCCGGTAGTCATGGCAGCAGCGCCATGGAAGTGGGGAGCAGCAGACAAATCATTTCCTGTACCCACTCATTGTTCTCTCTCTGCTCTCACCCGAATCTATGCATACAGGTAATTCTCTCGCATGATTTTTCTTATTACACATCTGTTCTAGCTATGTACAATTTGTAAGGGTTCTTTCATTAACCTGAGTTCTTCTTCTAGTGTATCCTTATGTGTTGAGATGTGTGTGCCTAGCAGGTGAGTAGTGAGCACCGAGCCATGCAATAAGAAAAGCAAATCATGTCCAGTGCCGATCTTCAACTCCAAAGTTCTGTTTAACAGGTTTCCAATTCTACATGCTATCTGTTTGTAATTCATTACGTTTTGTACCATGCTTTTCCTCTCCAATCTTGGTCTAAAATACCCACGTTGCCAACAGTTTTCTCTGGGTTTGTACATATAACCTCATATCTTTTTTTTACAATGTGCATTTACCACTACATTTTGTCGGAGAATGACTCCCACGAAACAGGGATAGTCAAACTCACGAAGAGAGTTCGTGTAAGGGGCTGAACACGTTGGTCAAACAACACTCAACCTGCACGGCGACGGTGCTCGTCGAGCAAGTGGAGGGACATCACGGCAGAGATGAACACCAGCCCGTACCCAGGTTCACGGCCCTCGTGTGGAGGTAACACCGCTACTCCTGCTTGTCTGTATTGCACTGCTTGTAGAGGTTACAGTACAATGAGCTTGCCGAGGGCTCTCTTTTGGCAATGGTGTACACAGGAAGGGAAGCAGTGGTCTTCTTCTTCCTTGCGCGTAAGTGGCTATGCTGGAATGAGAATGCGATCCCTTGCTACGGTGCTGCTCGTCCTCCTTTTATAGGCGCCCCGTGCTCCCTCCCTGCGCTTGCACTATGGTAGGGCTGTCACGTGGCGCAGAAGGTAGAGCGTGGTGCACCGCAGCCCGGTTGTCCATGGACGCGGTCCATGGGCGTAAAGCTGACTCCTGTAGCAGAGTAACCACCGTCCATGCAGGACGGCCAGCTGGGGCCGCAGAGGAACGTGGGGGTGCCCACGGTGACGTTGGCCGTGGAGTGTAGCGCCGGCCGGTCCCCTTATCACCAAAGAGGAAACCTTGTAGTCCGGTGCGGATGGCACAGCTTTGTTGACCCCTTTAATCACCAAAATGGCAACTGCGGCGTCGTCGTCACCGCGCGCAGGGGCGCGCGTCACTCTGCGGCCGCTGCAGAGCCCATGTGCGCTCTGCAGAGGTTGCTTTGCAGCGAAGCGATCTCCACGAGGGCTTGGATGCCCTGTAGAGAATTCGGCGTTGACCTCTCTCCAGGGGAGATTTCCTTGAAGAGGGGGCAGCAGTGGAGAGGGCCTCCGCAGGCCTCTGCTGCCTCAAAAGCCCTCGCGAGGCAATCGCCTCGCGAGGCTCTCCAAGCCGTAGGCTTGGTCCTTAGCGAAAATTCGCCATCAAGTGTCGAGGGCCGTAGAGGACAGGCCCAGCACACCCTGGATTTCACTGGGCCGACAGTAGCCCCCGGGCCCATGATGGGCACGATGTAGTCCAATGGACGCAGGCGAATCGTCATGGGCCCAAAGTGTCCGGCCGGCCTGAGACACGTGTAGGGCAGTTACGCCGCGACGACACGTTCTCCTCGGAGATGACGGGCGTAGTGGGGGGACCCACCACGTCTCGGTAACTGCTCTGAGGGGAATAAAGCCTGCAGCGCCGGTTCAGGCAGCAGTTACTGCATCATTTGCGCGCCCGTCTCCTCGCTCTTGACTCTGCGCTCCTGTGTCTCCGGCGCTCCTCCTCCTTCACCGAGCTTCTCCCGCCCTTCTTTCTCCGACCATGGGTCCCAAGAAGGACAAGGCGGCAATGGCGAACGTACCGGCCGAGGCGCAGCAGGAGGACGAGTTCGCGCCGGCGCTGGTGGGGACTCGCATCCACACGGCGGAGGCGCTGGACAAGATCCGGCTGATGGCCGCAGGCAAGAACAACGAGCACGGCGCCACTGTTCTCAAGGCGGCGCGCTTTGGCAAGCTCGCGGCGGGGCTGTATCCCATTTTCTTCCAGACCATTTTCGCTGGTTTGGTGCCGCCATTTTCCCCTTTCCTGGAGGAGGTTCTGGCCTTCTATCAGATCCAACTTCTGCATCTGCACCCCAACTCCATCTTGATCCTCGCCATCTTCGCATATCTTTGCGAGGCGTATTTGGGGGTGATGCCTTCCGTGGCCTTCTTCCGGAGCTTCTACGCGCTCCGCTCCACGGCGCCTGGCGAGCGGTCTGGTTGTGTGTCCTTCCGCATCGCGGATGGGATGGGAGGCATCTACATCCCCATGTCCTGGGACGGCGACAAACCCGTCACACGGGTGACGAAGAAGGTGGACGATTTCCGCCAGCGGTGGTTCCTCGTGGACGCCAAGACGCAGAATTCCTTCTTCGACGTCCCTGAGGCGCCGCCGCTGAAGAACTCGAACTGGTCGAGTGCAACCTTTCAGAGCCCGAAGATTGCTGACTTGGTCGCACGCATGAAGCTCGTCCGCGACTGGCCTCACGGGGCAGATGGTTGCTGAAGACTTCGTGAGGCGCCGTATCGCTCCTCTCCAGAAGCACACAAAGCCGATGTGGATGTATTCAGGCCCGGCGGACGCAATGCGGCTGCACTGCAGCTCCCACCCCCGACGTCATAGCTTCCATAATGGGCATCCTCTTCACCGCCCCGGAGGTTCCTGTGCCGCGCAGTGAGCTCGCGAAACCACTCCATCAGATTACTCCGAAGAAGCGCCTCGCGATCCTGGAGCTGATGCCGGAGTTCACCCCTCAGGGCCTGGCTGGGGAGGAGAAGAAGGAGGCCGCGGCGCCCGTGGTGGAAGAGGACTGGGCCTCGGAGTCACCCGCCGCATCTGACGCCGATCTGGGCGTCACCTGTGGAGGGGCGAATCCCTCGGCAGGGGAGGCGAGCTCTTCGAGACCTGCTCCTCCGAGGGAGAAGTTCTGGAGATTTCGTCCAGCGGGGACGAGGATTTCCTTGTGGCCCCTTCGCGCCAGGTCGCGGAGGGGGAGGAAGACAGCGATGAGGAGGCCGTAGCGGGACGCTGCGATCCCCGCTCCAAGGCTTTTCACGACAGGGCCGCCAAGAGCCCAGTGGGCACCCCTCTCAAGAGGAAAGCTGAGACTGCTCCTGAGGGGCCCGGCTCTGGAGCTGCTTCGTCGAGGTCGTGGCGGTCGTCCACCACGATGTGGGTTGACTCACGCGCCAAGTCATCTGGGTAAGCATTGGTCCCTGTTTTCACATCTTTCGAGAGTTTTCTTGCTCCCCTCTTGATGGCCTTCCTTGTTTGTTTGTTAGGGATTTGGTGACGGCAAAACGCCGGAGGCTCCGCAAGGCCGCGGAGGTCCGGGGCCTTGCCTCGGCAACCGTCGAGGAGCCTGTGGAGCCCTCAGCTGAAGAGGTTGCTAAGCCCGTGGTGACTGAGGCCTCGGAGCCGGTGGCGGAGGAGGCCACGAAGCCTGTGGCGGAGGAAGCGCAGGGCATGTGGTGGTTGCACCTCTGACCGGAGCAGCTACTTCGTCTTCTACCGCGGAGGTGCGCCCCGAGGAGGAGGCGGTGGTGCGGACACCAACACCCCACGCCCTGTCACTCCACCAGAGCGGCAAGAGGAGGTCGCCGCGGAGAAAACGGGGCGGCTCGCCGGCGAAGGGAGGCGCCGACGTTGAGATGGGGGAGAACATTCCTCCGCCGCCCCAAGGCACCGACGCCGCGATGGAGGAAAACGTCCCTCCGCCGCCCCCGCCTAACGCAGATGCTGAGGGGGCGGCGGCTTCTTCTGAGGTCGCAGCGGGCTCGGCGGCGGCGGACCCACGGTGGCTGGGCAATCTTCCCCAGCCCCTGAAGCTCGAGAGGAGGCGCCGATGGAAGACGACGGTGCTGGAGCCCATGGCCCCAATGACGGAGAGGGCTCGCTTCACAGCCCCCAGGCCAGGTCGACCCGGGCCCAAGCTTGGAGACTCCCACCCTTGAAACTAGTGCGCACGAGGGAGCCTCCATGTCTCGTGGGAGTTCGCGGGCTCTGGTCCTGGGTGGCAAGAGCTGGAGCGGCGCTCGCCGCAGCTCTACCTTCCGCCTGGCGAGGGGTGCACTGGATGGGCTGGAGGCCCAACTCGCTCTCGAGGAGGCCGAGCTCGCCAGAGAGTATGATGAACTTGAGAGGGCATGGACCCGCTTCTTCGAGGTCGTGGAGCAACGCGCCACGACAACGAGGCCATGCAGGCGCAGCGAGAGGAGGCGCTGCGCTTCGCCAAGGAGGTCCGCGAGAGCGCGGTGCGCGAGGCTCAAGAGACCCTGGAGCCACTCCAGGCAGAGCGCCAGGCCGCTGCAGAAGATCGCGAGGCGGCCGCGGCGGAGCGCCAAGCCGCTGCCTCAGAGCGCGCGGCCCTCGAGACCACGCTAGCCGCTCAGCGCCAAGAGCTTGCCGACCGCGAGGGAAATTTGCTGCGGAGTCGGAGGCTACGCGGAAGTCTTTGGACCAACACCGCGTGTCCTTGGATGCCCGTGAGCAAGTACTGGCGGCGCGCGAAGCGGAGGTGCTCAAACGCGAGGAGCAGCAACTGCAGGCTGACAGGGAGCTGTCCACGCAGCGCGCAGATCTTGAGGCGCGGGAGGGCAATGGCCGAGGCCATAGGCAAGCATGGTGAGGAGGTGGCCAGGCACAAAAAGCTTGTAGAGAAGTCCAACCGAAAGCTCGCCGCGAGGAAGGAAGAGGCTGAGAAGGATGCCGCCGCCAAGCAGAAGAATATCGCGCTGCCGTCGCCGAAGAATATGCCGGGAAGTTCAGAAGCAGGAGGACCGCTTCAAGAAGAAACGCGCGATGACAATGCCCGCATCGTTCAACTGGAGCACCAGAACGCCAACCTGAACTCCCAGTGAGGCGCGCCAGGACGGTCGTCGCCGCGCGGAAGAGGCTCGCAACGTGCAGATCAAGACCTCGCCTCCCTGATGGCTGATATGAGGGAGCTGAACGCGCAGGCGGCCCTGCTGTAGCGTGCTGCAGAGGCTGAGCAGCGTGCAGGCGGCGCAGGTCCTGACGCAGCAGCGGGAGCGTGTTCAAGTCCTTGGTGACCCGGGGGAACACTCTCGCGGGGCAGCTAGGAGTGGATGCCCTGCGTTCCCGTTCATGGGAACGCTGACGCCGCCACATACCTCGCCTACTTCGATCAGCTCTTCACTGCGCTCGAGGGCCCTGTGGCGGAACTTGGCGATGTTGTTGATGAGGAGTGCCGCAAGCTCTTGACCGTGGCGATCGATCGCGTCTTCGCCAACCTCCAGCGCCTTCACCCGGCTTCGACTACGAGTCAGTGACCGAGCCCGTCGAGGACCAAGCCTGGGAGCTCTCCAACTTGGTTCGAGAAGAAGTCAACGATTACGTCGACCGCTTCAAGAGGGTTGAGGCGGAGCAGGCCGCTGAGGAGGATGAAGGCGCCGAAGAAGAAAGGCTGAAGAGGACGGCGATGGTGAACCCTCTGCCTAGGCCACTCCTGCAACAAGATGCGCTTGACGCGCAATATCTTTGTTTTAAGACTTGTTTTAAACCATTTGGCTTGTAAGATACTTTGATCGTATGCAAACATGTGTGTGTGCCCCTCGATGGGCCTTTTATCCCTGTTCCATGTCTTTCTTCGCTCTACGTCGTCAGGACCCATCTCTTTGCGCTATGACACCGCCGCTGCGGTATGCCGGAGCGTGACTCGGCAAGGCCGGGGGGTGTTTAAGGCTTGGAGAGGTAAGGGCTCTCGAGTCGCGGTGCTCGAGGGCCCCCTTTGACGCACAAGCAGTCCATGGAGTGTGAGAGAGAAAAAACCCGCTCGAGGGACGACAGGTGCTCGTGAGAGGGAGAAAAACTCCTGAGGGCGCGAGCGCTAGACTTAGCTTGGCGAGACTTTGGCCTCGTAGAGGGCGTTGGCTTCCCTGATGGTGCGCTCCCCTCTAGGGGTCGGAGCGTGACTTCTCGACCTTGGGGAGGACTCTTGTTCCCTGTATTGGTTAGAGAGGCAAACCCAAAGCAGGCACATGGTAGTAAACACTCATGCGCGCTTATAGGCTTCCTCATGGTATCTCGCGAGGAGAGTAAGTACCAAGGTCCTTTGGTGAGGTGGCGTGTTTTGGGAGCAAGCCCATGGGCCAGAGCTCTTTGGGAGGTAACAGGCGTGAGAGCGTGCTCACGTGTTAGAGCTCGGATCCTTTGGATTTTGCGGTGCTGTTGGGGTGCTCTTGAGGCACAGTCACCGTACTCAGCCCCCGCTCGCGAGGTGCGCATGGGGAAGAATATGAGCGCGAAATGAACTAAGATGATGAAAAGTAAAAACTCACCACCAAAATATTACATAGCGGCGCCTCAGCGCAATGTTTCATTGAGAAACGAATTGGTTCATTACACTTGGTGTTACCAAGATAAAGTTTTCCATGTCGAGGCATGGGGACCACATTCAGTGGCTGAGACTCTTCACGGCCTGCGGCGGCACGTAATCAGGAGAGCTCAGAGGGCTGGCCCTCGGGAGGAGAAGCTTTTGTGAAGCTTGGAGGTGAAGTTGTGTGCTTCTCTCTAGAACTTGCGTAGATGCGCGATGTTCCATGGATTCTTGACCGGATGCCGTCCTCCGTTTCGAGGCGTACCGCGCCAGGCCTGGCGATGTGTGAGACCCTGTAAGGGCCTTCCCACATTGGCGAGAGCTTGTGGAGACCTTCCCTGGAGAGGATTCTCCTGAGGACGAGGTCGCCTGTCTCGAGAGTGCGTGGACGTATGTGGTGGCTGTGGTAGCGTCGCAGGTCTTGCTGGTACTTGGCTGCCCTGAGGGCGGCACGGCGGCGCAACCCGTCAAGGAGCAGCAGGTCGTCGCTGTGGAGGTCTGCTTGATCGTCCTCGTTGAAGGCAAGGACCCGTGCGGATCCATGCTTGATCTCTGTGGGAAGGACTGCTTCAGCTCCATACACGAGGGCAAATGGCGTCTCACCAGTGGGCTTCGTGGGGTTCGTGCGGATGGACCAGAGCACGGACGGGAGTTCGTCTATCCAGCCCTTGCCGTAGCCCTTCAGGCGATTGAAGCTTCTTGTCTTGAGGCCCTTGAGGACCTCAGCATTTGCTCGCTCGGCTTGGCCGTTGCTCTGTGGGTGAGCCACCGAGGCGAAGCAGAGCTTGGTGCCAGGCTCTCGCAGTAGGCCCTAAAGATGCCGCTGGTGAATTGTGAGCCATTGTCGGTGATGATGCGATTAGGCACACCAAAGCGGCAGACCAGTCCTCTGATGAATTTTACTGCTGCCCTGGCCGGTATGCTGCGCACTGCTTCAACCTCTGCCCACTTGGTGAACTTGTCGACTGCCACGAAGAGGAAGCGGTAGCCCCCTTGCGATCTCGGGAAGGGTCCCAAGATGTCTAGCCCCAGACCGCGAAAGGCCACGAGAGCGGGATGCTTTGGAGTCCCAGTGCAGGCTGATGGACTTGCTTGGCGTGGAATTGGCACGCATCGCAAGACTGGACGATGGTGGTGGCATCTTGAAGCACTTGAGGCCAGTAGAAACCGCTCCTGAAGACCTTGCCTGCCAGGGTGCGTGCAGAGGAATGGTGGCCACACTCTCCACTGTGAATGTCTCTGATCAGCATGCGGCCTTCCTCGGGGGGGACGCACTTGAGTGCAATTCCATTTGGGCGCTTGCGGTACAGGTCTCCCTCGAGGATGTAGTATGACTTGGCTTGTCGAGCCACTCGTTCCGCCTCTGCATCTTCTTCAGGGAGGACTCCCTTCAGCAGGTAGTCTTTGAGTTCGTCAACCCAGCCTGTCTCTTGATGCACCATAGCTAGCAGCAGACGCTCCCCTGAGGATGGACCGCAGTTGGGTGCCCCACCTACAGGAGGTGGTGGGAGTACTTCGTCTGTGCTTGTGGCTGCTGCTTCTTGTGGCTGCTTTATGGACGCCTTGGAGAGTCTCTCTTCAAAGACGCCGGCCGGCTGGGCCTGCCTTCGTGATGCCCGCTTGGCGATGTCGTCTGCCTCCTGGTTCTCCTTTCGCGGGATGTGCATGAGCTCCATGCCTCTGAAGTGCTTCTCGAGCTCGCGAACCTCTTCAAGGTAGGCGGCCATGTGGTCGTCTTTAGGCGTGTAGCTCTTGTTGGAGAAGTTAACCAGGAGCTGGGAATCACCCTTTATGAGTAAGTGCTTGACGCCAAGGGCGATTGCGGCTCTGAGCCCGGCGAGGAGGCCCTCGTACTCGGCGATGTTGTTGGAGATCTTGTCTATTGTGAAGCACAGCTGGATGGCGTAGTAGAGCTTGTCACCTTTTGGTGAGGTTAAGACAACGCCAGCCCCACCATTGCGGCAGGCGAAAGCTCCATCGAAGTGCATGGTCCAGTGGCTTGGCATTGTATCTCCTGATGACGCGGTTTCTTCTTCGCGAGGCTCTTCAGGAGTTGGGTCTGTCCACTCGGCGACGAAATCCGCCAGCGCTCTCCCTTTTATGACTCTTGTGGTGTCGAAGCGCAAGTTGAATGGTTGCAGCTCAATGTTCCATCCCGCGACGCGGTCAGTAGCGTTGGGGTTGCGCAGGATCTGCTCCAGGGGGAAGGACGTGACCACCGTGATGGGGTGGCCCTGGAAGTAGTGGCGCAGCTTCCTGGAGGCGATGAGGAGCGCGAGGAGGAGCTTCTGCTGCACTGGGTACCGCTCGCGAGCATCTCGCAGTACAGTACTGACGAAGTACACTGGATGCTCGATGAGGGTCGTTGATGGTGCGGCAGCGTCGGCTCCCTCGAGAGGCTCCTCAGGAGCTTTGGCGAGGTTTTCCTGTGGAGGAGCCTCGGCAGGGGTGCTCGTGGTGGACTCGACTTGAGGCTGTGGGTCTGGCACTGGGTCTGGAGAGATTGTTCCCTCGTCGGGAGGTTCTGGACTTGGTGTGGCAGTGCTTTTCTTGGGGAGAACTGGCTCTTCTCTTTCCACCACCAGGACGGCGCTTGCAGTTTGTGGAGTGGCTGCTAGGTACAGCTTCAGATGCTCGCCCGCCCTGGGGCTACCATAACTGGTGGGCTAGCCAAGTATTTCTTCAAGTCCTCAAATGCTTTGCCGGCCTCTGGAGTCCACTTGAAGGTGCTGGATTTCTTCATGATCTTGAAAAATGGCAAGGCTCTCTCGCCGAACTTGGAGATGAAGCGGCCTAAGCTGGCCATGCATCCTGCTAGGCGCTGCATGTCCTTGAGGCGGCGCGGTGGCTGCATGTCTTCTATAGCCTTGATCTTGTCAGGGTTTGCTTCTATGCCGCGGTGAGACACGAGGAACCCGAGAAGCTTGCCTGAAGGCACCCCGAAGACGCACTTGGCGGGGTTTAACTTGATGTTCACCTTACGCAGGCTGGCAAAGGTTTCCTCGAGATCCTTCAAGAGGGTGTCTCCCGCGAGACTTGACCACGATGTCGTCGACATAAGCTTCTGCATTTCTTCCCATCTGAGCCCCCAAAGCGATCCTCATGAGCCTCTGGAAGGTGGCGCCGGCATTTTTCAGGCCAAAGGGCATGCAAGTGTAGCAATACACACCACAAGGGGTGAGAAATGCTGTTTTCTCCTCGTCTTCCTTGGCCATTTTGATCTGGTGGTAGCCTGAGAAGGCATCCAGGAAACAGAGGAGATCACAGCCGGCGGTGGAGTCCAGAATCTGGTCTATCCTTGGCATGGGTATGGATCCTTGGGGCAGGCCTTGTTTACGTCTGTGTAGTCGATGCAGAGCCGGCCTCCTCCATTGGGTTTTGGGACAACCACACCATTGGAGAGCCAAGTGGGGTGGGCAACTTCTCGAATGATGTCTGCTGCTTCCATCAATGAGCGTCTTGCCGACGGCGATGTTGTTGATGGTGGGGGTGCACACCAGCGGGAGAGTGCCCACAGTCTTGGTAGACTTGGGGTGATCCTTGGCGTCGAAGGCGATGGTGTACTGGGACCACTTGAGGGGGCGGGACGTCTCGACCCCGGGAAGCGCTGCGTTGAGCTCGCGAGCGAACTGCTTGAACTGGTTGTTCGACTTGGGCGCCTGGGATCCGCCGAGGATGCATGCCATGGCACCCTTGGGGGCCTGGTAGCCTCCAGGCTCTTCGTCGGGAAGATTGTTGTTTTTCTCGGCGGCATTCGCCTGAGTTCCCTGGGGCCTCTGGAAGTTGCCCTTGCGTCCACCTTTGCGGTAACCACGGCCTCTGCCGCGGCCACCGCTGCCTTCTTCTTGCTCACGCTTCTTGCTCAGTTGCTTGAGGTCATAGCAGTTCTCCGTCGCATGGCCGCGCCTGTTGTGGTAGATGCAGAACGGGCGGTTGTCCACCTTTTTCTCGCCAGCCTCTGGGGAGTCCTCGCGAACATGCTTGGCGTCGGGTTCAGCTGCCAGGACTGCGGTAGGCTTGCGTTTTATCTCGTCACGCCTCTTCTGGGTCTTGGACCCCTCGACAGGGTCGTCTGTCGAGCCCACCTTGACGAAGAGGAGCCCTTCTTCTGCCTTGGCGCATTTGTCTGCGATGTCGAAGAGCTTCACCACGGAGGAGAGGGTGTCATGGATGCCGAGCTTCTCAAGCATCCTATGGTTGGGGCGCCCTCTCTGAAGGCCGCAATGACGTGCGAGTCCGGGATGTTCGGAATCTTGTTGCGGACTTGGCTGAAGCGCTGGATGTACCTGCGGAGGGTCTCGCCAGGCTTCTGGCGCACAGCTCGCAGGTCGTTGTAGGTGAGGGCGCGCTCGTACGTCCCTTGAAGTTCGCAACGAACTGCTGGCAGAGCTCCTCCCACGAGTCAATGGAATCCTCGGGAAGGTTCAGGAGCCACGACAAGGCGGAATCCTTGAGAGCGTGGGAGAACCAGTTGGCCATGACCTTGTCGTTTCCCCCCGCAGCTTGAATGGAGGTGGTGTAGAGCTGCAAGAACTCGATGGGGTTGTTCGTGCCGTCGTAGCCCTTGGGCAGGTCAGGCCAGAATTTCTGTGGCCAGACGACGCGACGCAGGTTGCGGGTGAAGGCCGCGCATCCTGTGGCGTACGAGGCGATGCCACCCTGAAGAGCACGGCGGTTCTGTCGCCCTGCTTGGCCGATTTCCTCGACGATGCGCTTCTGGAGGTCCTTCTGGCGCTCCATTTCCACCCGCGCGTCTGGGGGTGTTCGCTGCACGATTTGGCAATCGCGCGGCGAAGACGCATGGGACGCGGCCTTGTGCGCCGCAGCGGGAGGTGGATCCGGCGGAGGCGGCGGCGGAGGCGGCGGCGGAGGTGCGCCATGCGCGTGTTTCCAGCGCGCCCGAGTTGTGGTGCACCAGAGAGCGCGACGTCGCAGGAGCAGCGCGCGGTAAACCGCCACAATGTCGACGAGGTGCTGGAGGCGGCCGAGCCAGTTGTCATTCGCCTCAGCTGTGGGGCGGTAGCGGAAGAGCTCCGCGGCCATGAGCAGCGCGGTGTTTGGCTGGGCGCTGGACGCCCAAGAGTGGAGGCGCTGTGGCGCTGGGACGGATGCGAGGACTCAGCATCCTCGCCGTGCCCGTGGTCGACGTCTTCATCGAAGTGGTCGTCGTGGTGGCCGTCATCGTCCTCGGGGTGCTCCACACGCGGTTCAGCGGTGTTGCGCCCCGTGGCACGGCTGGCGCGGGGACGGCCGCGAGGGTTGGTGGCGTTGGCAGCGGGCTCGGTGGTTGCCCTGCCTGATGCCCGCCGGGTGGCGCGAGCTGCGCGAGTGTCCGCCATGGTGCAGAGGTCGGTGAAGGTTGAAGACGTGCCTCAGCCCCCTACCTGGCGCGCCAATTGTCGGAGAATGACTCCCACGAAACAGGGATAGTCAAGCTCACGAAGAGAGTTCGTGTAAGGGGCTGAACACGTTGGTCAAACAACCCTCAACCTGCACGGCGACGGTGCTCGTCGAGCAAGTGGAGGGACATCACGGCAGAGATGAACACCAGCCCGTACCCAGGTTCACGGCCCTCGTGTGGAGGTAACACCGCTACTCCTGCTTGTCTGTATTGCACTGCTTGTAGAGGTTACAGTACAATGAGCTTGCCGAGGGCTCTCTTTTGGCAATGGTGTACACGAGGAAGGGAAGCAGTGGTCTTCTTCTTCCTTGCGCGTAGTGGCTATGCTAGAATGAGAATGCGATCCCTTGCTACGGTGCTGCTCGTCCTCCTTTTATAGGCGCCCCGTGCTCCCTCCCTGCGCTTGCATTATGGTAGGGCTGTCACGTGGCAGCAGAAGGTAGAGCGTGGTGCACCGCAGCCCGGTTGTCCATGGGCGTAAAGCTGACGCCTATAGCAGAGTAACCACCGTCCATGCAGGACGGCCAGCTGGGGCCGCAGAGGAACGTGTGGGTGTCCTCGGTGACGTTGGCCGTGGAGTGTAGCGCCGGCCGGTCCCCTTATCACCAAAGAGGAAAACCCTTGTAGTCCAGTGCGGATGGCACAGCTTTGTTGACCCCTTTAATCACCAAAATGGCAACTGCGGCGTCGTCGTCACCGCGCGCAGGGGCGCGCGTCACTCTGCGGCCGCTGCAGAGCCCATGTGCGCTCTGCAGAGGTTACTTTGCAGCGAAGCGATCTCCACAGGGCTTGGATGCCCTGTAGAGAATTCGGCGTTGACCTCTCTCCAGGGGAGATTTCCTTGAAGAGGGGGCAGCAGTGGAGAGGGCCTCCGCAGGCCTCTGCTGCCTAAACAGCCCTCGCGAGGCGGATTGCCTCGCGAGGCTCTCCAAGCCGTAGGCTTGGTCCTCAGCGAAAATTCGCGATCAAGTGTCGAGGGCCGTAGAGGACAGGCCCAACACACCCTGGATTTCACTAGGCCGACACATTTGCTACTGTTTGCCCGTTAATTATTTAAATTGTTGCTTGCATTGATACTAAACATCTGACATGTTGTCTAATATATTTAGCAGGTGTTTTCTCATCTGGCCGAATATTCTGTTTGGCTTTCAAAGTTTCTGGGAGGTGATGGAAATAAATTGTACCTACTACACTTTGATGGAACTTCTTAATCTGCCGATTATGAACTCAAGATACCATCTAACTATTAGCAGATGCATTTTTTTGTACTTAAATTCCCCAATTGGTGGAACTATTCATACCGAGTAGTGACGTTCCTTTTGTAATTTTGACATTTGTGGATAGTTCAACTTATGAATCCCGTGTTATTTCATACTATTTAAATGTATAAGCATGCACATCTTCATGAAGCTTCAAGTTTTTTAGCATTGTAATCCTTACTTCTTTTAGCCACATGGTCCCACTGCAACGCGCGGGGTATCATCTAGTATTTATAGTCCACCGACTAGGTTTTCTGATGGGCTGTAGATCAAACAAGGCCCGTACGTATCCCTGATGTATCCCCTGCGTGTCCAGCCGTTTTCTGATTTTTTATATTTATTTTAATTCGGAAAAATGAGATACGGTGTGATACGTGTATCCCAAGTGTATCCCTGCGTATCCCCGTCTCGGTGCAGTATCCTGCACTGATACGGCACCTCCCGGCCGTATCCCTGCAACGTAGGTGCTAGCTGCACTAACAGTACTACTAACAGTGCTCGTACTGTTTATTCATTCAGTGGATCGCCGGCTTAAGCTAGCTGCACTCGTGCACATATGTGTCCCTGCTGATGGTGTCTTGTGTGTATGAATACGTGTATTTAGCCGCTCGTACCGTGAGATTTACCGCCTAGTATGTTGCGCACCCGCCACCGGCGACCACGCTGTCATCCCGCCGATCATAGTTGTCTGATAAGCTCACGAGAAATGTTGTCCGATCCACGCCGTATAAATTATCCGATTGTGTCGTGATCCGAGGAAACACTCTGACAGCCGCCAACTAATCAAAGACTCTCGCCGGGACCCGGGGAGGTCTCGGCGAAGGACGTGTTGCTTCCCTAGGCTCGGACACTAACATGCCAATCGGACGTCGGGGAACTAGGTTGACAACTTATGGGGTACCCCTAGGTCGGAGCATCACCAGGATTCGCCTCCTCGTTGGGCCCTCACCTCGCATCAATACTTTTACAACCACCCCATCCAGCTCGTTGTTGAATCTTGAAAGTATGACGTTGCCTACTCGAGACCTTGCTGGTGCTGCTCGGGCCTACGTGGGCCAATCCCGGACCTCGATGAACCTCGTCGGAATACCTCGACACCCGACGTAAGCCTTTCGCTACACTACTCGCTCGGCTTCTACATCAACACTAGCCGTCGCCCGTCGTAGAGCGTCCCACCTATATCAAGATTATCTCATGTGTTCATAATAGTTATCACCACGAAATCGATATAGTTACCTACTCTCTCAGTAAAGGTTACCCACCAGATACTTATAGAGTTATCTACCATGTACTGATAAATTGTCCATATGTTCATGATATAGTTATCCACCATAAATTCATATACTTACTCTAATCTCTCAACAATAAAATGACTCATGTGTTTTCATGTGTAGTTATCCAACACGAACTTGTTATAGTTACCGTACTCTCTCGATAATAGTTACCACCCAATATTGATAGAGTTATCCACCCAATACTGATAAAGTTACCCATAGTTTAGTTATCCACCACGAAATCAATATAGTTATCATACACTCTCGGTAATAGTTACCTACCCAATACTGATAGACTTACCCACCTAGTACTGATAAAGTTACCCATGTGTTTTCATGGTGTAGTTATCCACCACGAAATCAATTTAGTTATCATACTCTCTCGACAATAGTTACTACCCAATGTTGATAGAGTTACCCACCCAATACTTGTGAAGTTACCCATGTGTTCATGATGTAGTTATCCACCACGAAATTGATAGAGTTATCATGTCCTTTAAATAATAGTTACGAACATAATGCACATCTTTTTATAGTGTAGTTGTCACTTTGAAATCGACAGTTATCATCCTAATACTTATGAAGTTGTACGGTTGTTTTAGTGTATAGTTACCAACTTGTGCATGATACATTTACCATCTCAAAGTGATATTCACTAATGAAAAACTAGTTGTGGTAACTTCAAAATTCGAAAAAATCGAAAAGAACAACAAAAAATGGTTTTATTTCAACCCGAAAACTAATCGTTAATATGGTGCGTAACTTACACACAACAGACTGGATAACTTCCATGTTAGGGGTGGGTAACTTTTGGACCAAAAAATATGTTGTCAGAATATGTCAACATGTGATCTAATTTCGAAGATCTCGTCGCGACTAGCTAGCGGTGAAAGCAGATCTAAATCGGATAAACGGTTTGAGCTACAACACTTTTTGAAATTTTGAATTTCGCATTTAATGCGGAATAACATCAGCATTTTTGTTTTTGTGCATGCATGCAAAGAAGTGATATTTCTCATCCCGCGTCCACCAGGCTGGACCGCGCTCCACGCACGCACTGCGTACGAATATGCCAATTAGCAGGTGTCTTACACCTAGTAAAGTCACCCATATGTTTTCATGGTATAGTTATCCACCACAAAATCAATGTAGTTATCATACTCTCTCGGTAATAGTTACCACCCAATACTGATGAATTTACCACCCAGTACTGATAAAGTTACCCATGTTTGTCATGCTCTCTTGGTAATAGTTATCACCCAATACTGATATAGTTACTCATCCAATATTGATAAAGTTACCCATGTGTTTTCATGTGTAGTTATCCACCACAAAATCGTTATAGTTACTCTACTCTCTCGGTAATAGTTACCTCCCAATACTGATTGATTTACCCACCCAATACTGATAAAGTTACCCATGTGTTTTCATCATGTAGTTATCCAACACGAAATCAATTTAGTTATCATACTCCCTCGATAATAGTTACCCACCCAATACTGATGGAGTTTTTCACTCAGTACTTATGTAGTTATCAATGTGTTCATGATGTAGTTATTCACCACGAAATCGATATAGTTACCATGTCCTCTAAATAATATTTTCGAACACAATGCCCATCTTTTTTATGTGTAATTTCACTATGAAATCGACAGTTTATCATCCTAGTACTTATACACGATAAATTTAATTACCATCTCAAAGTGATGTGGTAACTTCAAAACTCGTAAAAATCAAAAAAACAACAAAAATGGTTCTATTTCAACCCGAAAACTAATCGTTAATATGGTGGGTAACTTACGTAATCAAGCCTGGGTAATTTATATGTTACGGGGTGGTAACCTTTGTGTCAAAAAAAATTTCGTCGAAACATATCGACATGGGATCTAGTTTTGAAGATCTCGTCGCGACTAGTCCAACGGTGAAAACGGATCGTAAATCGGATAAACGGTTTGTGCTAAAAAACATTTTGAATTTTCAAATTTCGCATTTAATGCGGGATAACATCAGCAATTCTGTCATTTAGTGCATGCATGCATATTTGCTTGGTGAGGCCTCGTTCGGATTAAAAAATGGTGGTGGGCACGCATGTTGTTGGCGGGACATGTTTTTATCTTAGTGTTTACACTTTTGCCAAATGTAAGGCGCCTTACACATAGTCGTTCCAAAAAAAATTTGCTTTTACAAGAACGCTCGTTGTGTCCGTTGGAGCATCTCCAACCCGGGTGGGCAAATTGTTCCCAAACGTTTCGGCGGACAGATTGGACAGTGCCGGACAGAACATGGGGCAAAATAGCTACCCAACCGGTTCCCCATTTCATCTCTATGTGTCTGGGCTGTCCAACAGTTTTCAAAGTCACCCTACGTATGGGATGAGTTTGAGGGTCTCCGCCTAGCCCACCATGGACCACTTTTTCTCCTACTTTTTCTTTCTTTGTCCTTCTTTTTTCCTTCTCCATCAATAACATGTAAGTGACCGGACAAATTTGGGGTAAATGACATGGCTGGAGATACACATTTTTATGGTGCAAAGCGGAAACATCCGGGAGCCAATTTTGCCCATTCCGGTTCGAGATGCTCTTAGCGACACAACATGTTCCCCTCCCGGCGATAGTTCTTTGGCGCTGGCCCATAACGCCTCTCTCATACTGGTTTTGGGATGTTTTCAGAAACTCTAGTCCGATTTTTGTCTGGTTTACTGATTATTTTGTATTCCTGCTCGTTTTTCTCTTTCGTTTTATTCTCCTCTTTATTTTTAAATTCAACAGATTTTTCTCTATTTTGCGAACACTTTCAACTCTGTGAACGGTTCTTTAAATTTCTGCCTATTTTGTCCTTTTTCCTTTTTATGTGTTCTTTTATTTCTTTATTTATGTTTCTCCATATTTGGTTTTCATTTTTGTTCATTTGTTTTTTTCCTTTTTGTGATTACATATGAATTTTTTTATCTTTTATATGTAATGAGTGAACAATTTTTTAACTTGTGGACAATTGTTTTTACCTGTACGAACATTTTTTCCAAGCGTGAGGAAATCCTCACGATGAATGCGTGAAGCATGGTTGTCCATTTTGGCGGAGGGATTGGCATCACTTCGCCGAGATTCCTTGTGTTTCCTCTTTGAGACCCCTCTGCATGTCAAGCCCCCGAGTAACGACATCCATGATATGATCTCTTTGATGAAAAGGGAGCTCGACGACTTCTGAGATTGTGTCTTTTACTAGCACAAGTGCGGCCATGATGACTTTAGATAGTCATTTAACATCACAGTCTATTGTTGGGTCTTCCATTTGTATTTCCCTTATGAGATAGGGGATCTTGATAATCACTTGTTCAATGTTCGCCTTGTAATGTCGGTCGTCCTACACTAACAAGATTGACACAGCGATATTTTTTGAATATGTTTGATCACCTCGTTGGAGCACGACTTGATCTTATATTAGAGAAGGCATCGAGTGAAACTTTGTAGAAGGCACGAGTCATAGGCAAATTCACGAAACAAACCTCAAGGTACTCCTACTCAACGTAACCAAGCCGTGCGCGATTCTTATATTTACCGTAGACTCTGTGAATACATCTTGGAGGTCTATGCCCTCCCATTGATTTATTAAAGTGAGTTGAATGGAGTACATGCATATGGGGATAATTATAGGTTAGAGTTCCTTGACAAATGACTAGGACTAGCCATATGGTAGTAGGTGCAAGTGCATGGAGCCTCATGTGTGATTTTGTTAATTAATGACAATTCACTTGGACTAATGTTTGCATTGAGTAATATTTGAACGGTTTGTCCATAATTAACGGTTGGACACCATGTATTGGATTAGCTCCATTGGGGCCTAAATGGGTCATGTCCAACAAAGGGTTTAAAAAAAAAAAAAACTTTGTGCATGCTAGGTCTAGCCCACCAGCACCCACTGCCCTCCATGTATGTTGCCTTCTAGTGAGTCGTTCCTCTCGACGCTCTTGACGGAATCCATGTCTGTGGGGGGCTTGGCTATGTTTAGCAAATTTTACAGAGAAAGAGGGGGAGGTGGAGCAGAGTAGGCATACGCATGACCACACCACATGGAACGTGGCTGGGTGGAATTCTAGCAGCTAGCCACAAACATTGCGACCTGAGTGAATCAATTCCCTTAGGCCTTCTCGTCTCCAATTTGCCCCTAAATTATTTCAGGTCGTTTGGTACCCATCATTTCAAGCTGGAATCATGGAATTCATTTGTAATTCTATGCTCAACCTATTTGGCTGGCATGGAATTGACATGTCATTTCATTTGGAATTCCAGCAAATGTCTATTATGTGTTATGCCAATTCCTATCTCTCTAACCATGTCATTTCACTTTCCAAATGAAATGAAATGAAATGATGCCATCATTGATGGGTGCCAAACGAGGTCATAGCTTGGTCCGCCATAGATTTATTTCAAGCTTCGCCATTGGATTCAAGGTTGAAAGAATAAGAAAGTGATTGAAGATAGACTTTCTTTGTGAAAACTCAAAGGAATTCATGCTCTAACTTATGAGTTAAACCATCAAGAAAACGATTACATGAGAAGTGTACAAGATATGGCTTAGAGTCGAGATCGTGATGGACTTATGTGTAAGTCATAATTGACTAAGGTTTGAAGCATGTAGTAAAGTGAATAATTCATATTGTGTGTTTCAAGAGATGGTGATAGAGAATGAATGATATCAAAAGTGACCGTCGAGATTGATTCTAGAGGGATGAGATGATCACGGTTGATTATTCGCAAAAACTTGAGTAACCCATGCCTACGCCACCGTGATTCTAGATTCACGTGACGTGATTGGTCCTTTCCAAGTTCCAAACCAGAAACGGCGAAATTCGATCGAGGAGAAGCATGCGCCGGAATAGCTCTCGGCGAGTGACTGTGCTATCACTCGATTGAAGGTGAGCAGTACGGTAGTACTCCAACGAGATTATTACTACTACTGCCCTAGCACATTTTGCAACTCCTCACCTGGCTCAACCTCAACCTAGGCTGCCGGCGGAAAGGCGTGAACAATTATTTGGCCGCGACCACCGGCAAACGTCGTTCATCTTTTGCCTAGCTTTATAGCTTCTTTTCGCGACATCACGACAGGTTCGACTTTTGACATCGATCCACACTGTGCTAGCTCTGAAACCACTTTGTTGCAACCCCAATTAACACACAGATGGTTATTGCCTATCGATGTGAAAAATCACTTGCATGTAAAAGTAGGTCTATTTATGAAACTTTATCCCCAAACAAATGCTTGCACCAATCCGGCGGTCTCCCTAAACTTTACACTGAAGCAAACTATGAAATTAATTAATGCCTTCCTAACGAAAGCCCATACAGTGAGTAGAAGTACTAGCAGAGGGGCTCGGGTACAGGAGGTACGACCACCAAGCTCGACCAAATGGGGGCAGAGAATCAATGGAGAGGGACACCAGCACCGAAATATCGGCTGGCATCACAACGGAATGCCCAGCCAGAGCCAGCCAGCTCGAGCGTACGTATACGAGGAGATCGGACATGATGCGCAGACGGATTTGCACTCGTGATGGCAAATCATTTCGGACTACCTTGGGGTATGGCCGTACTATGGGGGAGTGGTAGACCAACCTGCTCCTGTGAACCAGT